>JALRMC010000011.1:0-600000 GCA_026120085.1 Cadophora luteo-olivacea
CCCTAACCCTAACCCTAACCCTAACCCTAACCCTAACCCTAACCCTAACCCTAACCCTAACCCTAACCCTAACCCTAACCCTGACCCTAACCCTAACCCTAACCCTAACCCTAACCCTAAGTTTAAAAGGTCGAAGTTAACTAACTAGTTTACTAAGGCAAGATTTAAAGGCTCAGCTACATCAATAAGCATTAGAGTAATATCGGCTTACTTTTTAACTAGACGTTCTTTTTTTTTAATAGCTTTTAGCTCATTTAAAAAACAAAGACTATAACGTAGTATTTTAGTTGCTTTTATACAAAACAATTCCTTTTGTTTGTTTATTTGGGAAATTTTTATTTGTTAGGTAAACAATTGCTTTATTAGCTTTTGTTAATCGCGCTAGGCCTCTTTTTACGCTAAAGAAAAGTTAGCTTTTGTCTACTTCAGTTTACGCTAGTCATTTTTTAAAGGATCTTATATATTACACTTTGTGTTTTTATTAGTACAAATACATTTAATATAACAATCGGAATTAAAAGAGATAACGCAGATTCTTCGAGGATCCTTTGCGTAACAAAAATAAGAAGGTATTTTAAAACTACAATAAAAGATATAAGAAAAAAGGTTTTATTAATTCTCTTTAAGGCGTTCGTAACAACTAGGCGGTATAATAAATAAGAAGGATAGTAATTATTAGGAGTCGATATTTCTTAAGTATATATTTAAAGCGCAGAGATATACTAAAATAGAAAAAGGATAGTGTTACGACTTATCGTTAGAATAAGTAATATAACCCTAAGGCTTAGTAAGTGCTTAAGCCTAGGTTTAAACCTTATATAAAGAAGCTATAAGTCACGTGATAATAAATTAGCTAGCAGCTCCAGAGCTCGGAGATAATTTAGATAATTTAAAAGATTTAATAAGTAAGAAGGTTCTATATAACTAATAGATATTTCTTATTTAAATAAAAGCCTCGTGCTTAACTTAAATATAATATCTTTATATCATATTTAATAACTTGTAAAAGGTTATTAGTTTTAATTAGTAATAGCGTTCTTACTTACTAACCCACTTACCTTTGCACTCTCGAGCAACACCAGCCCGACCGTACGTTACATTTATGCGATTACCCAAAGATTTCTGCAGATTTCGACGTTAAGCGTTTGCACCCTATGCTTATGAATTATCCCAAAAGTATAAGAATGTAAAAGATACTCCGCCTCTAAAAACGGATTCTTATGATAATATGTTCACCTAAGGCAAAGGGAAGCCATCACTGCGCCAACTCAAAAGCCATAAATAACCACCGTGTTCTCCTCCACTCTTATTCTACCTTGGAGACGATGAGCCCGAATAGGAAAGGCCACTCTATATTAAGGGCTATATCTTCGTCGCTGAAAAGAGAGACAGAGTCGGGATGTGAGTCTGCTGAGGCGCGGAATAAAAATGGAAAGAATCCTAGAGACAGACACTTATTACCTTATGTCCTAGTACGTAATTTCGACGTTGCGTCTACCTCAGGTACATATAGTGCATGATAGTTTAGTTACAGCAGCTATTGGGAGATTTTTCCGCTAGATTGAAACTAACAAGTAATAACAAAGAACAATGATGATAATCGAGGACATGCTAAAGCTTGAAGCGAGGGAGGTATATTGGAATATTACCCTTGCACTGGCTATGCTGCAAACGGTAAGACTATATACAAAGATTAGCTCATGAAGTGTGGTCGAGTTTTAATAAAAGAGTATCTGGAAGAAGCCGGCTTCGGAGCTTATTATAACACAGGCATATCAAAGGAACACTATTTAATAAGTCTCTTGAAGAAAATCTACTAGATTTTGGATCGCTTCCACATACGTTGCGATCCATAAATCTACTTTAACTTTTTCATTATCTTCAAGCGCTTCAACCAAGCCTGGAAACACAACACCGTCGTAACCTTTCCATAGCCCAGGAGCAAATATCTGTATTAATCAGTCGCGACCTCAAAATGGGTGGCAAACTTACCATGTGCTTAAACCATTCCCGCCCAGGTAGGCCACTCTCGCAGAGGAAAGCCCGCTCAATACTTTTGTACTTTGCATTGATCTTTTGTAACTCCTTTTTCATGCTCAAGCTTAGCACAATGCTAAAACGCGCGTGTCTAGCAACTTCCCGTGCTCTCGAATCGAGGGCCGTTGCCGCCTTTTGAAAATGTTTGATCGATTCTTCCATAGCTCGGACATCTACATCCTCAGTATTCAAAGCTTTCAAAAGCCTCGTGTGTCTCTCCAATTCAATTGCATACTCCCTTGCTTCAAACGGAATCACATCTGAACTTGCAAGTCTCACGGTTAGTACACCCCACAATCTTGCCATAGCCAGATGTTTCTTCCAGCCGACATCTCCATACTTCTGCATCCAGTGATGACTATCGTAGTTCGAGTGATAATGGAACACGCTCTTGCTCTCCTTATTGAACACCATATCGACACATGGAATCCCAAGATGATCGAAGAAAGCAGTGTAGTCGCTGCCTGTACCCATAAGCTCGAGGTGGGTGACCTCTTCGTGTGGGTTGGATCTTCTGTAACATGCGAGCCAGTCATCATACACTGTCCCTTCTGAAACCGGAGATGGGATGCTACTTGCTACCGATCGCAAAGCGGCACCGAGAAGTGGACTACCAACTGCACCTAAGATCGATCCACCATTTGTCGCTTCATCTACATTGAGATCTTTCTGTTCAGCCAATATTCCGAAACATGATAAACAACTCACAGGCTACACAATGCTTCGATAGCAGCTTTATATTATCTTCGACCCACTCTGTGGAGCCAACAAGGCCATACTCTTCATCATCCCAAGATGCAAGGACGCTTTGAAATCGTCAGCAGCTCACTCACATCTGGGAAACGATCTTACATTGTTCTTTCATTTTTCCAACCCAATTCCAAAAGCTTCCCCAGACCACGAGCTACTTCATTCATCGCAGCGCTGCCACTCACAGGGTCTACCGCACCACAAGACCATGAATCATGATGATTACCCAGAATAATCATGTCATCGGTTGCACCTGTAATTGTCCCAATGACGTTGTATATAGGATGATACTTGTATGCACCTGAACTTATTAGCACAACCTCAGCTGCGGTAAGGTCATTACCTTGATTGCTCATAGATACTCTCAGTTGACTCGGGCCGGTCCAATACTCGATCCCAGGGATCCCGCCAATCCAATCGTCATCAATCTCTTGAGTATTGAGTCCATGTCCATTCAAAGCATCCAAGAACGGTATAGCATCCGCGTAAGAAATAGGCAACGAAGGGATTTTTGGGATGGCCTTTCCAGGGTCCTGCCTCTTTGTACCTTTGCCAGGCAGACTTGGATACCCAGGCGTGGTAGGATCCCCAACTGCAACCGAGAAGAAATCCACACTCCCCCTCTGCACACTCTGAGGATGCCTGGCAGGACCATGCGGATATGCTTTGTATCCATTCGAAACAGTGTATTCTCCATCTTCTTTGGGATCGCTGTAAATTATGACTCCAGCAGCTCCATACCTTTCTGCAGCTCGAACTTTCAACCCCCGGAAAACCTTGCCATATCTGCATATGACTATCTTATTCTGCAAAGATATTCCGCGTGAGTCAAGTAGTTGGAAGTCCGCGAGAGTTCCGAAATTCGCGTAAACAAGCTCCGAATATGCTTCCCCATTGGCACTGTAACCATGGAAAGGCGGGAATCCGTTGTCAGGAGACGAAGTGGGATCTTCCGATAGCGCTGGCTCCGTCAACCCTGCTTTGAATCGGGTGCTGCCGTTTTCTTCATGAAGTGCGAGCGAAGATGACAACGGAAAGTTCTGTAAGACATCATATTGGACAAGTTTCGTTGAAATTCCGTAACTCTGCCACAGAGCGCGAATACGCTCAGCATGGTCATAATCGCCTGAAAGGTGGGGTTCGGCACTGTACAGCTTCGACCAGTGCTGAAGCATGGCTGGTTCGGGAATGTTGCGCATAACATTCTCGGCATCTTGCTTGGTTTCGATCGGAATCAACATCGTGTCCTATAATTTTGATGGATGAGAACGAGTTACGGTAGAATGGCACGGGGTGGTGATTCTTGGATGTGTCCAAGGTGGGATGAGGCCCTGTACAAAATTGGGCTGCCCTCGCTAAACTTCACATCCCGAGGAGCTGAATCGCCTCTGGGAATCGGTGGAATCTAACTCCCAGCCGATGGGCACTTTCCTTGCGACTCGAGTGCGAAACAATCGAGTAGACCCGCGCTGTGGCTAGGTGAAAAGGAAAGGCCAATAGCGAGGATGGCAATAATGAGAGGGCAAGTCTCGAGCACTTGTGTTGAGGTTTATAGATGGCAAGTATTTCCAAGGGAATGGCCCTCGCGCAGGAAGCCAAACAATAGTAGTCGCGTCAGAGAGTGGATCCCTAGCTGAAAACAGTGCTCAAGCCTGGGACTCAGTTTTGAGCATGAAATAAATTTCTGCATATCTTGGATGTCGCTTTTGCCGTACCAGGGACAAGAACTAGTTGCAAGCAATTTTGCTACTCGATAAGTTACTGACGCACCCCGATTCTCACAGAACGTGAAAACCAGTTTCTGCTCTAACTCTTCAATTACATCAGGTTACCCACATATATCGACTATAACTCTCATGAACATTCGTATACAATCAAGATAATCAGGAATATCCACCTTCTCGTCCGGCATGGTATTGTATTTTCCACCTGGCCCACAAACAATACCTTCCATTCCTAACAGTTTGAATAGATGGCCAGCATCAGACCCATAAAAGCATGTTGGTTTCAGTACTCCAGTTGGTTGATCTTCTCCTCTGATACCCCTGTACGCTTTGTTGAGAGACTTGACAATTCTTGAACCAGGGGAGACTTCAAACGCTGGCATTGTTGGCTCAAAGCGTTGTCTAAGTTCAGCCCTCATTTTAGGGAACTTCTCTACCAACGTTTCCTCAACGAGCTTTCGGATATCTTCCATAACAACTTCTTGCGTTTGACCAGGAGCATATCGAGCACTGCCAGCTAGTTTGCATACATCAGCAACCTGACTTGGCCTCCATTCCTGTAGATCTTTCCCAAGAGCTCCGTGAACAACACCAACCTGACAGCGATTACATCTCCTGTGATCTTCGCTCTTCGCACCACTAAATTTCATCTTGTCCAATCGTGGAATGATCGCGCAGGCTGCTAGGATAGCATCTTCTCCATCCTCCCGTGCAGACATGTGTCTCGTGACTCCAATAAGATCAATTTCAAACATCAAAGCCTCCGCATGCATTGTTACAGCTCTGATATCGCTGGGCTCGCAGTTGATGAAGTAATCAGCAGCCATCTTGCCTTGCTCAATCGCTGCCAATGTTCCGACTCCTCCTTGTAATTCGCCAACGACGAACGTCAAGACAACATCTCCTTTTGGCACCCAGCCCGAAGACTTCAATGCTTCAACAGCACAGAAGTATGCTGCACAGCCCGACTTCATATTACTGACACCGATTCCATAGACAAACTCCTTGTCGATTTTTCCTGCCCATGGATCTATTGTCCACCCTTCCGAGACAGGATTTGTGTCTAGATGTCCGTTAAACAGCAAAGTCTTCCCTGTCGACGGACACTTTCCTCTCCAACGACCAATAGCGTTTTGCCGCCTCCCTCCACCAAACGGGTACACTTCTGCTTCGAGTCCAATTTCTTTCATCTTTTGGGACATGAGGTTGGTAATTTCGATTTCGCCCGAGGTTTCAGAGTAGCTCTTTACCTGGACCAGTTTGGACAAGAAGGACAAACATCTTTCTGTATCAATGTCGGGGATTAGCATGATTCTATGATTGTTGGTGTTGCCCTTGCCCAAGGGGTAGGATATTGTCGACTTGAGTGTGCCAGGTCCAGTGTTGGATACTCAAACTCGGGATCTCTCACACACACCGCACTTCTCACACGTCCGATGAAATCAAACTACCAAATCTTAAAAGTGCAAGCCTCGCTGCTTGATCGCGGCGTGGTAGTGGAGACTTTCACTTTCAAAGGTGGGACAGCGCCGAAGGTCTTCTGCGCTTATGCACATCCTCCCATCTTTGCAACTTACAGCCCGATTGCTGGGCGGGTCCCGGCTTTGCGAGCGATGAAAGCAATTTAAAGTTCCTTGGAAGTCTTTCTCACTCAAGCTCCATAATCATCTGTATGATATGCATGGCAAGTGATTGACGATAACTCCTCTATATTCTGAACAATAGTTCTCTTCGTCTATCTGGGTATTCCAACGTCGTACCAATTTCGTGACCATCGTGGGACCTACAAACGATTTGCAAGCAACGAGAGAAGAATGCTATGCTCCCTATATCCATAGAGCGACAGTAGATAGCCTCCACTCCATGGTTCTGACGGATCAGCAGAATACTCTTCCCGCATAATGACTAGGCTTCACTGTCAGGGAGTTCGATGATCAGTAATCAATCCCACTCTAAAACGGGTTATGGCAAAGCTGTACCTTACCGATTGCAGATCCTGCCTGAACCGAATAAATCCATAGTCTCACCCGAGAAAGTCGGGGAATGGCATGCTATGCTTATCTTTTGGTTCGGCATCACTACATATTGACCGGGACGCTAGTTCTACACAGGAATGTGGTAGCCAGGTTGGACCCATTCTCAATGGCACGAGCGAACCTGCATATATATACAACGAAAGGCTCAAACTTTGCCTATTCATAATCGAGTCTCTACCTTACTTAAGTGCGAAAATGTCAGACAACATTGAAGCTACGCCGAGAACTCGGTCTCACACCCTTCAGGAGATCGATCTGAAGGGCCAAGTCGCTGATGAAGGCTATGAACTTTTCGAAGAAGGTGCCGAAGCACATCCTGCTCTTACACCCGAGTCTAGCGCTGCTGTTCGTTTGAAGATTGACCTCCATTTGCTCCCTCTGATGTGCATTCTGTACGGACTCAACTATGTCGATAAGGTGGCTATGGGATGGGCTGTTCTTTTCAACTTTCGAGATGACCTCAGTCTAGTCGGAGACCAGTATTCTTGGGCGAGCAGTATGTTCTACTTCGGATATCTGGCTGCTCAATACCCAGCAAATTATTTGTTGCAACGATACAAAACTGCGAGGATCTTAAGTTTTGCTGTCATCTCTTGGGGTGTGCTGATGCTCGCGTAAGTTCTTTCTCCATATCAATGTAACACGGTTAATGTTAGCCCCTAGGCATCTCGGTCTCAAGAATTTTGCTGGACTTATGGTGGTTCGATTCCTTCTTGGGGTCTCCGAGTCCGTTGTATCTCCTGGCTTTGTGCTCTACACCTCGATGTTCTACACTCGGCAAGAACAGGTTCTGCGAACGATGCTCTGGGCGGCCATGCAGGGTGCATTTTCGATAGTTTCATCGCTGATGTCATTCGGCCTCGGACATATCACGAATACTGCTTTGAGGCCTTGGATGTACATCTTCCTCGTCCTCGGTCTTCTCAGCATCATGACCGGCCTTGCTTGGCTTTTCTTTATGCCCGAAACACCAAACAAAGCCAAATTCTTGACCCGCCAGGAACAAATAATTGCGGTGCAAAGAGTCGCTGAAAACATGATGGGAGTAAAGGGATATGAGTGGAAGTACTATCAAATGTGGCATGCAGTCAAGGATGTCAAGACTTGGCTATTGCTCGCGTTCGTTTTCTTCACTCAGCTACCTAATGGAGGATTGACGAGCTTTGGATCTTTGGTGATATCTGGGTTCGGTTTCGACAAGTTCAGAACATTACTCATTGGGCTCCCTTCATCTGTTGTGAGTGCTGGAAGCATGATTGTGTGGGGGTATTTCTCCATGAAGCATGGGAATCTCCGGACATGGGGAATGATCATTCCTCTTCTGCCCGCAATTGCTGGAATTGCCACTGTCTACGCCACTCAAGGGACCGGCGCGAACAAGTACGGGCGCGTTTTTGCATACTGGCTCATCAACTCATATGCCGTAACAGTAAGTCTTGGCCGTTCTCACCATTCGGAAGAACATGACTAATCCGATCTGGTTGCAGTGGCCATTCTGTCTGACTATCATTGGCCAGAATATCTCTGGACATACCAAGAGGGCGACAACAAACATCATGCTCTTCATGGTTTTTGCCGCTGCAAATATTGGAGGACCATTTTTCTTCAAAGCTGAGGACGCTCCCAGATATGTCCTTGCCATCACCGTCATCTTGGTCTGTTTTTGTGCGGCATTCTTCTGTGCTATTGCTCTTCGAGTTTATATGATTTTGCAAAACAAGGCCAGAGACAGGCGGTATGGAAAGCTTGAGACTACCGAGGACAAATTAGAGGGAATGAGGTTGGGAATGCATGACAAGACAGAATTGGAGAACGTGGACTTCCGATATGTTCTTTGAAGAAGAGATTATCCATTATTGAGAAATGGAAGGGCGCCTTGAAGAGCTTCGGAAGGCTCATTTATCGAGCAACATTGGCTGATCTACTGTACGTGAGACCCGACACTGCTCACCTGTGGTTTCGCCCAGAATTGGGAATTTTGAAAGTAATCTCACCTACAAAGCTGGATGAATTCTTCATGGAACATTTCAGTCTATAATTTGACTCTACCACTTGAAATTCGGCTTGTCGAAAGCGACTGACACTATTATGCTGGTGTGGTCCAATTCCCTCACTCACGTCGCCTTCATACCATCGGACGAGCCTGCCCCGCTCCATGAGTGCTCATGCGTAGCAACTGGCAGGCACATGAACGTCTTCATTCTTCGTATCAGTTGATTGGCGGAAAATAATTTCAGCAGCACCTGTTCAGCCGGAGGGGATGCAAAGGTAAACAAAAAAACTTATTATTTGAATGCTACATGTTTCGTCTACCATCCGTACCCAATGGTGAATTTACAGTCCTTAGCAGCTTCTCTACTTTGTCCTTCTGATTAGAACCAATGCAACTAAGATACCCATCTTGCCTGATTCAAACAGCAGATGTCCAAGCCTCAAAACCCCGGCAAAATATGAAGTCATACCTTCAAAGCACTGAAAGATGCGATCTCTGCAAGTTGCCAACTCCTCACTTGCCTAGCCTTCGGTACTTGCCACATGTTATCGATTAGGGCAACTCAATGATAGGTTTTACACCTCGATTCATTTCGATGTCATTTCTAAGTCCGAAGCTCTCGTTTCCTCCTCGAGAATCGGATCTGATGTAGCTAAGACGACCAGATGAAGGCCAGGCGCTGGAAGATGATTTGCCACGACTAGATGAGCCGCCGAATAGCTTAGAGCGGAGGAAGAAGGATCGAAAAAGGGGTCGAAGGGTGGCGAATGAGCAGGCTGTTAGACCGATACCGGTTTCAGCTGTGGACCAGATTGCCACGTCTGTTGTTGCATACAGGAAGTCTGCTTGGTTGGCGAGATCTTTGACATATGGGATGCGGACGATTGTAGCTATGGAAGCCCTACGTATGTATCTGTTAGCGAGTGTAGCAAAGAGTAGGAGCAGGACTGGGAGGATAATAGAGGGGAAACCTACAATGCTGCCATAGCCAGAATGAGAGATAGACCTAGCTTAGTCCTGATGTTCATTTGGAGGTTCCAAACAATGAATATGGGTATGATAGCTAGTGTCCAATCGGTCCAACAGGAGATAGCAGAGTAAGCGTAGGTAGCGTTTACGGTGATGGTAGGGTTTATGCACGTTCCCTTTCCTCCGGTAAATTGTGTCCAGAAGTATGCGGATGGTCGACACTGCAAGACGAAGAGGAAAAAGAAGAAGGCGCTGTATATTTCGAAGACAGCTACAACGGTCCAGATTATCATCATGTGCTTTTTGGCTACCGCGATGCGAGTGAGCATAACACCGATAGACAACCTGAGGGCCATGTTGGAGAGAACATATACGGGTTCGCAGGCCCACCACCACTAGAGTATGTCAAAACGAGTATATCAAATAATAGCTTACCACATACCTTGAGTCCTACAGGAACAGTTGTGGGTGGGAGGTTTGTGGCATGCTGTCCAGTACCATGGTGGACACCACTGATGGAGAAGGTGCAGAAGAAAACAAAGCAAACCTGGACGGCCATCAGCCTGGACGCACCACAAGAAATGAATCTGAAGGGATTTTACCCAAGCCAGTAGCGCAGACCAGTCATCAAGCCCGAAGCTCTTGACAACTAATGCTCGACAATAACATCTTAGAGCAATAGCAATGGTAGTCAATGAAAGAAACAACCCAGCCACTCCCAGAACTTCAGGTCCGCGACCAGCAATTGAAGCTGCCGTCATTTTGATGAATGAAATAAATTTTCCAGTCCACTGACTCAACTGATGAGACCTGAGATGCTCATGTTTGACTTTGCAATGGAGACACGGCATATTTTATGGAGGAAACCATCTTGCTCGATTATCAAGACGCCCCTTGGGCATTTTCTTTCCCGACTACCCGGCTTTGTGATTAGCGAGCGCAACGAGTAGCAGCCTGGTAGATCTGTGGTATATTCAAAGACCTTCGCTTGGAGGTTAGGGACAGGGACAAAACACCAGGTTGCGAAGATTCATGACCTAGAGAGTTTCCTTCCTGACATTGGCTAGCAAGCCATCCTCGGGACTTTTCTGGGGAATACACCTTGAAATCGGCTATGTGGTTAGCCAGATAAGAGACCACATCCTATCATCGGAAGCATTGCATGGCGGGCAGTATGTGATGACTTTGGTCCATGCGACAGGCTTGGAGGTGATTGTGGCCAGAACGAGCGATCGGCCATGTGCCTTAAAGTGGATACGACTGCATTAGGAAATGTGATATTACAACCATTGCTTGCATTCGTGTATAAACAAAGTACGGCAGTTCCCGGCAGTTGGACGAAGCTGGGAAGAGGAGGAATACCCCTTCAGACTCTTTTCTCGTGTTAGGTACATATTGAGCCGTCTGGGTTGTTTACGGACTCTCTCTAGTCGTCCCATCAGATTTGATTAGGCCCTGGGAATAATTGATGGATACTGCAATTCAAATGGGAAGAACAATTTTTGACCGATTGTATTACCGCTAGAACTAATCATCGCGCAGGCTTCTCTTCGCCTTCTCTTCAGCTCACACCTTCGTACGCTGATATACCCCTATACACAGCCTCTTCTAGCTTCGGCGTTTTCGAAATTGCCGTGTCAAAGGTTGACATGGGTCAACAAATAATGGAGCAGAGCGGGTCCGGGGTACTAGGTTCTAGGTCATAGAATCAGGTTCTAGTAGACGGAGATTGAGAACAAATGGTTATTAGCTTCGGCTAGGCGTGCTTCAGAAAGTGAATGCACAGACCATACCAACGGTTGCAGAGAGAGCGGAGAAAATTGAACGACCGGCTAAAACCAAGTACTTCGCAGAAAAGCTTCCCGTCACATCTTGGCCTGGAAGTCACTGGGATGTGTTGGACTTTGCGAGTCCACCAGCCGACGACGATCCCCTGAATGATCAAAAAACCGTTGCAATTGTCACATTCAATTAGTAAGTGGATGGACGCATGGATTGCGTAGTCAACCTTTGACTGGTACGGCGCATGGAAGCCACCTCATACAGCCACCCCACTTCATACTTCATTGAACGAGGGTAGAAAATTCTCTAGTGAGTGGTACATTCATGTGTAGGTTTTTGACAGAGAGCGAGGATTTACACATGCTATTCCTGCTCCTGACAACGCTCTAGTATGCGCTCACTTTCTTGCCAGGGGTTACGGGTCCAGTCTCCTATCTTTTTCGGCGTCCGTACGGTGCACAAACCCTAAATACACGATGCTTCATCTGCACAGTAATTGGCAGAGCTCTTTCATGCGTTTGTTGTTGTGCCTATAGTAGCAGCCATAGGTCAACAATGGTTCCTCCTTCGTGCTGAACATTTCCTCTATCACACATGCCATTTTGTAGGCCTGGGTTTTCCAAGCCCAGCTTGCCCTTGGGGCTTTTCAAGGGGTAAATTGTTGTACTCCCGCGCTTCCGTAAACTGATAGTCAGGCCCATCGACGACAGAGGAATGGGGATGCACTAGTATGTCAAGGGCTAGGCATGCTCCACTATCAATGCACTGAATCAAGGAAGTAGTTGACTTGTGCGTCAAAGTTGGTCACGAACCGAGTTCTAGTCGAAGATTTAAGCATTCGCTAGGTGCCTTTTGAGAATTTTGGACGCTGACCGAGGTTGTCAGATAAGTTGCTCCTACAAACTCAAGCAGCGGAGTCTTCTCCGTCTTTGAGTGTTGAAATATGGTTCCGTGATAACATCTCCGCTTCGCTTAACCTTCTGAACTGTCGAACGGACTCATCGCCGGAGATGGAATACGCCCGGCGACTAGAATCGACATGGAGCAGGCTCGTTATTCGGACATTACGCTTGAACCAAGCTTATGCGCGAAATGCTCCGAATATGGCTGCAAGCCGGTACTCTTTCCCCGCAGAAACTCGTAGTGCAAGGCACATTCTGTGGACCTTCCATAACGAGAAAGGAGCCCGCTATGGGGCCTTGATTTGAAGGATCCCATTTCGAAAGACAGGGTGAACTGTTCTCCACCTGTGACCTCCTCCGATGCACGAAAAAGGATCAGAATAACTGCTATCGATCTGCTATGGAGATTGAGCTAGCTCTCTTGATTTTTACATCATGGCGGGCCAAATCTCTCAAGCGTTCAAAATGCTCTGCTCATCCCTCCTCGTGAAGAAGCAGCACCGTAAGTCAATTGCCTAAACCAAAGCACCAGGATCGATCAATATGCTGGTTTTGAAGACTCTCCACTTTCTAGCCATTCTCGCGGCCTTGGTCCCTGCATCTGTAGCTGTACCGTAAGACAATCCATCCTCAATTTTTTGCAAGTCTCCGAAGCGTATTATACTGAATCGACATACAGTGTGAAAGAGGAACGTCAGACCACAGTTACCGAGCTTCAAAGCTATGATTATATAGTTGTGGGATCTGGTGCTGGTGGAGGACCTCTTGCTGCTAGTATGTACTCTCTCAGGGTCATTTTATGATTTACCCGATTGGTTCCTGCATTTTAGCTATCTTGAAGTTCTTGGGAGATGCGAATGAATGCTTCCGACCACTTCATCAGCAAGTCACTGACTGAAATATTGTTTAGGACTCGCCATCAATGGCCAGAAAGTTCTTCTTCTCGAGGCTGGAGACGATCAGGGTGAAACTCCTCAGCAATCGATCCCCGCATTTTACCCCGCTGCCAGTGAATATGCTCCAATGTCATGGGATTTCTTCGTCAGACATTACCCCGATGATGCCCGAGAAGGATTGAACCAGAAAGCAACATACACGACGCCAGAAGGGGAAACATACATCGGCTTGGACCCCCCAGCTGGATCTACACTGAAAGGTATTTGGTACCCACGTACCGGTACATTGGGAGGCTGCGCAACTCACAATGCCATGATTACGGTCTATCCGCACGACAAAGACTGGTCTCTCATCCAAAGTGTGACTGGTGACTCTTCGTGGGCTCCGGAGAACATGCGACAATACTTCGAGCGCATCGAAAGAAATACATACTTAACAAACTCCACGGACAGTACTGCTGATGGCCATGGCTTTGATGGATGGCTCGGCACAGATGAGGCAAGCCTTAGTCTAATTGCAGATGACTCTCAAATGCTCTCAATGGTTGCAGCAGCCAACAGTTTTGGGGGTACCAACCCAACTGTCAACGTTACCGACGCCCAAAGCTTGGCAAATATCTCCCCTCTCGACCTCAACACAGCCTATCCCAATCGTGATTCCGCCGAGGGCCTGTACCGTATCCCGTTACACGTCTCTGATGGCAGACGAAGCAGTCCCCGCGATTTTTTGCTCGCAACTGCCAACGCTTTGAACTCAGATGGCTCCAAGAAATACCAGCTCGATATTCGTACCCACACATTTGTCACTAAGGTGCGGTTCGAACAAAACTTCGGAGAAGTGCCTAGAGCAGTTGGCGTCGACTTCCTCACCGGCGAAAGCCTCTACGCTGCCGATCCTCGTAACACAGGCAACAATACTGGAACTCCAGGGTCTGTGAATGCGACTCGTGAGGTTATCCTTTCAGCTGGTGTGTTCAACACCCCGCAGATCTTGAAGCTCAGTGGGGTGGGACCCAAGGCTGAATTGGAGGAGTTCAACATCCCTGTTGTTGTCGACCTTCCAGGTGTTGGCACCAATCTACAGGATCACTACGAAATCAGCACAGTTTCAAAATTCGAAACGGACTTCGAATTACTAGAAGGCTGCACTTTCCTATCCACAGGCCCAACTGACCCTTGCTACGTACAATATACTACCAATGACACCGAAAAGGGCCCATATGCCACCAACCTCCTTCCAAGTGCAGTTCTGCTCAAGTCCAGTGTTGCTGAATCTGACCGCGACATGTTCATTTTCGGAGGACCAGTCATGTTCAGGGGTTACTTCCAAGGCTACACCAATGCTGCTATTGCCGACACCAAGCACTGGAGTTGGGTCACTCTTCAGGCACACCAGGAGAACCATGCCGGGACTGTCACTTTGAAGTCAGCAAACCCCCTAGACGTCCCTAGCATCAACTTCAATTTCTTCGATGCTGGAACTACAGCTGATGGTGCTGATGTACACGACCTCCAACCCATGGTCGAAGGCATCAACTGGTCTCGCAAAGTATCAGACTCTGTCTCCGGAAAATATACATTCACCGAGGAGCAGCCGGGAGCAGAAATCACCACTACCGAGCAAATTCAGGACTTCGTTAAGAATCAGGCATGGGGTCATCATGCTTCTTGTTCTGCTCCCATTGGTGCTGATGGCGATCCTCTTGCTGTTCTTGACTCACACTTCCGTGTTCGCGGCGTCGAGGGCCTCCGTGTCGTTGATGCATCTGTTTTCCCAAAGATTCCAGGATTCTTTCCAGTTGCTGCAATTTTTATGATTAGTGAGAAGGCGGCCGACGTTATCATTGCTGATAATGCATAGAAGGGGAGTCTGTTCTTCATGTATATCTATGACCATTCTGTTTAGCTGTATATATTTTTTGGAAAGATGGAGCTCAGTAAAGGCCCACCTTCACGAAGGAATGCGGTCCAGAAGTTTTCAAAGCCTTGCCTGACGCATTCTACCCTTCACACTCCACTGGATGCCTTTCTGTTCTTGACAACGCCGCAGGACTTTCATATATGAATCAACAATTGTCTTCGTTGCTTTCACCAGGCAATTCATATGAGTAACCAGGAACATCAGATTTGAAAGATGGCATGTCATTGTAAGTCGCAATCAAACACTTACAAGTAGTGTGTAATCTCTTCAAGTCCGACTGTGAACCACAGTGGCATGCCTTCCAATTACAGAACTTCACTGGTATTGTTATCAAGCGTCGAGTTAAGCACTCGAAATCAGAACTCCCCAAGCCAGAGCAGAAATAAGAGCACCAGGAATCGCATGAAAGATCCCCTTCCCCTTCAACCCAGCACGAGCAAGATAGATACCATCCGTCCCAGCAACAACAATACCAATAATAGCAAGAATAGTAGCCATCTCCATCCATTTGCCTTGATATGCAAAGGCCAGAAGAATAAGTCCTGTAGCCAATTGACGAACACCCATGAGCGCGATGTATGATTGAGCCATGGCGTGTTGATGGTTTGGCTTGGATGAGATTGGGTCGTCCTTGTTCGGGTGCTGAAGGGGGTTTCTTGTAGTTTTTAGGTCCAAGCCGAAGCTTTTCGAGAAGCCGATGGGGTCGAAGATGGCATGGGCGCCGGTGCCGATGGCGGAGTAGAGCGAATGTGAGGCTAACAGCCTTGAATAGAGGCAGGAGATAACCCATTATTGGATGGCTGCTTCATTGTCAGAATGGGGGCAGCTCGACATGGAATTTTATTCACACCCACCTGATCGTACAGTGGTTTTCGTATTTGGGTCATATATATGGAAAGCGGTGGGGTCAGGGAATGTTTCTCAAGGACATTCGAGGGAAGTGATGCGTCATCCCCCACTCTTGGCACTCGGCTGATTGTTGACATCCAAATCCGCATGCCTGGTATCACGATTTCGTGTCTCGAGTCATGTCATCTCCTGGGATGGACACTCGTACGCTTCATTGCCTTATCATTTCCTGTTCAAACGATCTCCAAGATCCCCCTCACTCTTTCCAGATCCCCTTTCTTCGCCTTCGTCCAATCTGTACTCTTCAAAATTTCTCCTCCATTCTCTCCGTCCAACCTGACCCAAAGCTCATCCACGACAGCATTCCTCACACCCGGAAACTTATGCACCAACATCCCCACCAGCTTTCCTCTTGCTTCACTGACGACCCCTGCATCCATCAGACCGCCATAGATCTTAACGCACGCCTCAATCTTCCGCAAATTAACACTCTGGTAATGCGCTTTCTGGACGCGGAAGTAGAGTGTTTTCCAATCGATGGATGATCGCTGTAGGATCTGCATGTCAAGAAGAAACGAGATGGTTTCGAGTGCTGAGACCAGGATTCGATCGTTTGGAGGCGTGGTGGGTGTCAGTAGAGCAAGGAGTGTCTTCGAAATGAGATCCGTGTTGGCTTGAGAAGCTTCACAGAATGTGAGCAGGGCCAAACGACTTGCTTGTACGAGAGCTGAGGCGCCGGTGTCGGCCGATGTGATGTAGCCCGACATGAATAATTCCGACCAAGTTGAGGCATACGAAGATGTGGTCCACCATGGAAGGAGCTGCATGTCTAGAAGCGCGAGGAAGTATGACACCGATGAAGGTTCAAGCGTTGAAGCTTTGGAGCCATCGGATGGATCGAGAAGAAGACATTTCTGTCCCTCACGACGGACCTTGTCGAGCTTTTCTGACGCTGTTCTCATCACCCTTCCACACAACCGTTCCCTGATGTATTGCATCTTCGGCATTCCTTCACCGTTGTTCCAGATCGCAGCAACAGCCTTTGCAGCCTCAATTCTGACTTTAGATCCCACATCTCCTTGGGCGTTGGTAGTGAAATCATCCAGTCCATCTTCCACCAGACCGATCACGTCGTCCAAATTCGCCTTGATCAGAACGCTAGGTCCTAGACAGCGAAGTAACAATGCTCGAGAATCAGGCTCCTGGTTTTCGCCCCAAATCTGCTGTATCGTACTGATAATTGCAGCTTGCTGTGATGGTACGATTGGAAAGACCTTGAACAGCGTGTGTAAGTAAGCACCATTCTTCGAGGCGTGTCGTGTGTTGGAGAACGTCTTAGCTTTCTGGATATAAGTGTCCACGGGGACATTTCTGTCTTCCTCCGAGATCATGGCGAGCAGATCAACAGCAGCATCGGAGATGACGCTAACTGCCATAGCATCTTCGATAGTCATGAACTTCTCGTCAATGGCAGATTGCAATGAAATGATTTGATGCCGCGAGCCTTGACCGGGCTCGATTGAAAGCAATGGATTGGATGCCATTGATAGCTTACATATTGCTTCTGCTATCAACGATTGGTTCCGTAGGGTCGACCAGCTGACGTCTACGTACTGCAAAATTTCGGCGACGAGAAGAAGAACAGAACAAATGGTTCTCCGCAAATCATCTGAGAGGCTAGAAACGGCGATGCATTCTTGGGTGAATGGCTTGATGATGGACGAAAGGCAAAGCAGTAAACCATGCCGTTCATCGCCATCTCGAAGCACAAGCGCTTTCAGTCGTTCAGCAATAAGGTCCAAGATACTTCGAAACTCTTCCCATGGCTCTGCACTCCTCAGCCTCTTCGCCCAGACGAGGGTCCCAACAGCAGATGCTGCAGTCCGTCTTGCACCTGCATCTGAGTCTCTTACTCCGCGCCAGCCCAGAAGAGCATCCAATAGGCCATGATGGTACTCATCAGACAATGAAGCAGCACCGATGGCAACCTCTTCAACTGCCCGTGATCGAAGAGCGATGGCATGATAGTCAACGACTTGCACAACCTGGATTCCTTCAGCAATTGTATCTGGATTACGTCCAATCAGCTCCTGTAATGCTGCTGATGAACCCCTTCGAACATTGCCTGCAGGATCCAAAGATGCAGCAACTACCAGATCAGTTGCCAGTGTTTGTAAAGCTGGCATGCTCAGACCATCAGCCGAGATCAAGTTGATCGCTTGCAGTTCCGCTGAAGTGTAACGTCGAGCAAGTGCCCAAATGCCGAAATTAGCTGCATCTCGAACGTTCGTACCTGTTGAAGTGGCTGAAGTAGCAGAACGTTTCTCAAAAGATAGAGCCAACCGAAGGGCTCCTAAAACAGGAGGTAGACTCGAAGGTGGTATCGAACGACGATACAGAAGATGGGAAAATGTCAAGACGAGGCCATGCCATTGAAATGCCTTTACATCAGAGAGATCCACGGTCTTCTTGCCGGGTCTGCCAACCATCCTGTAACTACTTGAGAATGTGTCGAGGACCACATCAACGACTTGTGATGCCATATCCGGATCAAGCTTCAATATGATGATGCTCAAAGCCTTGCTTGCAGCAAGTCTGACAGGAGTCGATTCGTCCTCTAGGAAATCCAGCAGGTCACCAATAATAGTCTGGACTCTGTCTAAGTCTGCCGAATTGGCAAGATCAAGCGATGCAATAGCTCGAAAGATCTTTATGATAATCTTGCGTGAGACAGCAGATTTCCTGATCGCGTTCAGGATTGTCGTGGGCATACCATCTTGATCCCGAGTAACATCAAAGATCTTCTGCAAGTACTCAACCATATCGGGAGTGCCAGCAGACGAAACAAGCATACCAGCAAGAAACGAAAGAATGCCAATGTAGAAGTACGGCGAGCTTTCCAAAGAAGCAGAAGGATGCAAACAAGATATAGCCCATCTGACCAAAGCTCGGAGGACACCCACTTGTTGCATATCCGGCCGCATGGCTACGCGGACCAGAAGTATTTTCGCAGCATCCCTCTCCTTTCCAGACGATGAGAGATGGCGAACAGCAAGAGAAATGACTCGTAAAGTTACCGTTGGAACATTTGCTGGACAAGCAAAGCCCGGGATGTTCAACTCGACGATATGCTCTGTCCCTTGCGAAGATATGCTAGCAAGATCAAATGGGGCGAGGAGCAACTGGGACAGCCAGAGCAGTGTGATGTATCTCTCTTCCCAACCCCACGATGTCCCTTTCTCGATCGCGGACAGAAGCAATTCGAGGTCCCTCGTCTCTGTACCAAAGAATTGCACAATGATCTTCTCTCCCCGGATCTTGCAGAGTGTGTATAGCAGCTTACATATCGCTTTGGATAATGGTATCAGAAGGTGGGTTGTTGGCTGCTTCGAAGGAGGGGTACGAAGGTGTTCGAGGAAGGCATTCGCAAGTAGGGGGACAAATGTGTTGAGATGGGGATCGAGAAGCTGCGGGAGCTCTTGGAACGGTTCGAGCTATATAGTTGTTAGCAATGATCGTTCTCCGGACTAGACAACTCACTAGATTGACCAGCCTATCCGTATCTGAGCTCCGGACATTGCGACAGATCTGCCGATTTCTCCTGAGGAATGGCTGCAAAGACTGTCCAAGATCTGCCAGAAGATTTGGGGCTGATCTCTCCAGTTGGACATCTTGCTCGACCTCAGGAGCGTCCATCCCGAGCGGTGTACAGCGGCGATTGTTTACTTTCGGAGGGGCATCCTTCACAGCCAGAGGCGCAAAGGCGGTCAATTTTAGGTCGGCGCGTCCAACGCGACTCGGGTTGGACTTTAGCCTCAGAGTCGGCGGCTAGACACGGCTAAGATTGCCCTGGATGAAGGCGGGAAAGCTTGACCTGCTTATGCTTAAGGTGCGGTGTGCAACAAAATCGCGACAGAACAACAACAAACTGCCAAACCTAAATCTAAACCTTATTTCAGCTGGGCACGAGCAGCGCTTCGAATCAACAGCGTTGACTCAACAAACGCGGTATGCGCAACAACTGGATATGAAGAGGAAACATGAAGCCGGTATTTGAAGAGCCGACACGGCATGACTCTGGTGGCCGATTCCCCTTGGCCGCGGGGTGGGGTGATAGCTGGAGACCCCAATGCGGATTGAACGTCATGATATCATTGCACCCTTTCGGCGATAAAATCCCGTCTTCAAAGCCCTGAAACCGAGGCTCAGGCCTCCGCTCCATCCGCCGATACATATTCCAGCTCCTGTGCTGTCTATTCCTCAGATCCAATTCATAGCAGCACCGCACCTTCGATTGCTTCCCCCAACAGAACCGCAAACATGGGCAACCAACTTTCGCAGATGTTCCCTCCAGCAGCCAAGTTTACAGAAAAAGAACTGCCAGACCAGACGGGCAAGGTAGGAGATCATCTCAGGGGATCAGGACTGAGCTATCACTAATTCTGCCAGGTCTTCATCGTGACTGGCGCCTCTAGCGGAGTTGGTAAAGAACTCGCCCAAATCCTTTACTCCCACAATGCCAAAGTCTACGTCGCAGCCCGATCCCCCGAGAAAGCCTCGAGAGCTATCGAATCCATCAAGACCGCATTTCCCAACTCTAAAGGCGCACTCGAATTCCTCCATCTCGACCTCGACGATCTATCCACAATCAAAGCCTCCGCAGAAGAGTTCCTATCGAAGGAGAAGAAGCTCGACGTGCTATGGAACAATGCTGGTGTGATGGCTCCTCCGCAGGGAAGCAAGACGAAGCAAGGATACGAGCTACAGCTTGGGACGAATAATGTTGCACCATTCT
This sequence comes from Cadophora luteo-olivacea, assembly GCA_026120085.1. NCBI lineage: Eukaryota > Fungi > Ascomycota > Leotiomycetes > Helotiales > Ploettnerulaceae > Cadophora > Cadophora luteo-olivacea. Next base: position 20,655 of record JALRMC010000011.1, read on the forward strand.
TGTTCACGAAGCTGTTGACACCGATACTGAAAGCCTCAGCAAAGGTCAACCCGCCAGGAAGCACAAGAGTCGTATGGGTTTCTTCGAGTGCCGCAGAAGCAATGTCGCCGAAAGGAGGTGTGGATATGGACAATCTGGACTACAAGAAGGATCAGGCCGTGTGGCACAAGTACGGAGTGAGCAAGGCCGGAAATGTTCACCATGCCAAAGAATTTGCGAATAGATATGGCGATGACGGTATCATCAGTGTGGTATGTTGACCTCGGATTGAAAGGGGATACGATCGAATGGCTCTAATATCTACAGGCACTGAATCCGGGGAATCTCAAGAGCGACTTACAAAGACATCTCCCAAGATGGCAAAATATGATTCTGCAGCGGTTCATCTACGCCCCGATTTATGGCGCATATACGGAATTGTTTGCTGGCCTTTCGCCAGATGTTACCCCAGAGACGAATGGAGCATGGAGTGAGTGGAGGCACAACCTGCGAACAAACATATGCTAATATTCTCACCTAGTTGTCCCTTGGGGGCGTTTCGTTCCTCTCCGTGCAGATATTGAAGCGGGAAGTAAGTCCGAAGAACAGGGCGGGACCGGGATCAGCAAGAAGTTCTGGGAGTGGAGTGAGGACCAGGTGAAATCCTATCTGTGACAAATATTTCATTCCATATCTTGTATACTGCTTGTACATTTTGCCGCCACTGTTATCACAGTACTAATGGAACATAATTGGACACTTCTGGATGACCTAGTTCTTTGCATAGGGCAAACCTTAGCTGTATTTCTCAATCCGGATTTGATTACGTCTTTGAACGGTCTCGCAATCCGACTGGCAAGAGTGACATTCCAGCACTCATGCCGAGCAATCCAAAATACGATACATGCACGCCAAACACCTCGATGCATCATGACTTCGACAGCATCGACACATGAAGGGCCAGAAGCCCTCCGCCGATCTCGTGTCGCATAGCGGCTCTTATTTCGTTATCATCTTGTCCAGACCTAGTAGTATACTTGATCCATCTACTCGTCTCCCGAGCAGCCCAGATCCCCAGACCAGTTATATATTCGAATCTTGAGCGAATAATGATAGCCCTTGCAGTCGGTTGGTCCAATCGTTGAATGCAAAACACTCTGGCCTCCCCCACAGCGCTTGTGCTTGAGGAGGAGGAAAGGGGGCTTCTGAAAGAGGTCGATGCGGTCCTGAGTTGGATGCAGTGCAGCAATGGCTCTGTGAGCATACATGACATGATCCGATGATATCTTCTCGGTCTGCCTCTAGCTCCCGAACAAAACCTCTGCTGCTTGGCTTCGGTGCAGTCTTCGTTGCATCATCTGCAAGTTCTTCTTCATCCATCTCCTCTCGCAACATCTTAACCTGCTCCTTCATAGCTCTCCAAAGTTCATACTTTTCAAGATCATCATCACCACCTCCAGCTACATCTTCTCCACCAGTTCCATTCTCACCCTCGTCATCATCATCATGCTTATGCGCAATATCCAACAACGAACCCACAAAAGCCTCCTGCATATACGCAAAACTGAATCCATGCATAATCTCCGCCATCGGCACGACCAGCCTGTTAGGAAACTCAACATCAACCTTCCCACTCTTCCCTTTGCTTCTCAACTTCTCCCTCCAAAACTGCACATACTGGACTCTCTCCTCCTTACTCGGCAAAGGAAAGAGGTACTTCCTGTCGAATCGACTTGGGCGTTTCGATAGACCTGGATCAAGTCTGTCCATGTGGTTGGTGCTCGCTACCATCATGATGCCGTTGTTATTTTCGAGGCCGTCGACTTCGTTGAAGAAGTAGCTGCGGGTTTGGGAGGTGACGATTGTGTCTATGTCTTCGAGGACGAGGAGGCAGGGACTCATGACGCGGGCTAGTGCGAAGACATTTCTGATGTGGCCTGTCTGGGGAGCTGTTTTGACCTGCTCATGGACGTGAAGTCAGCAAGTGCTTCCCACGAGCTCCGTGTAGTGGGTAGTATTCTTGAAGATCTTCACGGACTTGAAAATCAAAGCATGAAAAAGTGAGAAAAGAAAGAATTCTTACATATAGAGTTGGGATCGAATCCTTCCGGTCAGCAAGCGTGTGCATCAAAGCCTTGATACTGATCGTCTTTCCATTACCGGCCGGACCATAAAAGATCAATCCTCGCTTCCACGGGACACCCAAGTCCTCGTACACGTCTTTACTGTCAAAGAATCGACCACTGACGTTCGTCAACTCTTTCTTCATACCTGGATCGAGGATGACTTTGTCCCATGTAGCTCTGTTGACATTAGTTTACAGTTCTGTGGAAGATTTTTCCAACTGTAACCTACTTCTGTACTTGATCATATAAAGCTTCGTCCAATCGCCAGTACCCATCATACACATAGATGCCCTTCCGCTCCTTATGAGACCAGAGTCCAATCTGACCAAGGAGACTGTCCGTAATGACGGAGTGAGAGAGTTGGCTCTCTCCAGGTCCAATCTCCTTCAGTACGAATCTACATTCTCATCAACACATGTTTCCAATTCTCATGGCTCAGACTTACTGCACATTCGAATACCCCACCACAACACAATACAACACAAACTCCTCCCCCTTCCACCTATAAGCATACTTCGCAAACCCCCTCGACTCGGCTAATCCTCCCGTCTTGCCTCTCCCAACAGGCTGCTGCCAGAGCTGCATACGAAAGACAGAATCACTCTCGATATCCAGGGTTGCAGTAGCGTTTCCCGCGAATGCGAAAGCGAGTAAGTTTAAGCTGCCCGGATCGGCGTATGTCACTACATGGTCTGGATACTTTGCTCGGAGATCTTCGAGCAACTGGAGGATGGGATTGGAGAGTTTGGCGGATGTGAGGTCGCTGTATCTGGGGTAGAGCTGGGGTGGGCTATTTGAGCTGGGGATGGTGCGGTCGATGAACGTGAAAGCATCTTGTGGAATTTCTATGTTTGAAGCCATTTTGATTATTTGATCTTGTAATCTGAATATGATTGAATGGAGATTGGATGATAGGAGATGCAGAATGGAAGTTGAGGGAGGTCGAGGTTATGCACTGTCTTCTGCGCCTCTTCCTTCCAGGCCAGATCGACATAACAAAACAGGCACCAGCTGACAACACGAGATCCTGTGATGTCATCGGATTCTTTACGTGAAGGCATTCAATTTTGGATTCACAACCTCACATGTTTCGAAAGAAGGAGTATTCCTCCTGACATTAGAGAATGCCACATGGTATCTCTGAGGAATTCTCAAATAGGTACCTGACAAGCGACCGAGCGGATGTGGGTTGTTGACTTCGGCCTGCTAATCTAGTGGCCAATCGGTGCATTTGTAGAGACCATCATTTAGTATCCCAAAACACATAAGACTCGTTTTCCCATACCCAGCTTGGACAAATTGAAGCAACAGGTTATTATTGGAAGGGGCCTTTAAGCTGTCACCAAGCTTGCAGTGAGTGTGAATGTCAAGATAGGAACCCTGAAGAGCCCTGAGCTACCAACATTCGCTAAGATCTAACGAGCCGGCCTTTGAAAATCTCACATGGACTGCGAAAACAACCAATGGTATAGGAGAAAGACACAACTTTCTCGTCCGTCTATAACCCCTTTCCCTCGAAAGTGCAAGCCTCGATTCCCCTAACGGAATAAATTTCTCGTACTGTGTAGTCATTGAGACGCCCGAGTTGGTTGGGACGATCGCCTGGGTCTCGAGTTTCACAAGGGTTCAGCTGAACACATCAACTGGGCGTAGGCTTGACGGGGCGTTACTGCACCAATTAATTGGGCATCATTCAGGCACACAGCCATCTAAGCCTCAGATATATGCCATCTGAGGGCCTCACCGCTCATGAATTCAAAAAGTTCTCTCAAACACCTCCAAACAACAATCCCGACCTTAGATCTCCTTTCGCTATGACAACACCATCGGAGTGGAGATGCATTCTTGCTGTCCTCATTGGTATTATTGCAGTACTCCCATCAGGTTACTTCGGCTGGCACTTGACCAGCAAGATAATAGCCTCAGTTCATGTCTCTTCCAACGAAGCACACTGGGTACGAAGGGCTCGAAATGAAGCGTACGATCTATGCTACGACGGTTGCAACGACTGCTTGGACGTGAAAATGATCGAGTCAGCTTGCCGTTTGACTGCCATAGTGAGCGTTCCAAATATAACTTGTGACGCTAGCCAATTGTGGACTTGGAATGAAGAGGCCAAATATCCATTCGAATGCCTCACTGCGATTGGGGACATCTTCAAAGAAGACGAGCTTGCTTGGAAGAGGTTCTGGTACAAACCCTTGTACTTCGTGGCACTTCTGGTTGCCGCCTGTATCGGATTCCTAGTCTGGTTCGTTTCTTTAAAGCTCTTAGAGGTATTTCAAATCTTCGAGCCTCGACCTCGGGTGTATCAAGCCATTGCACCACCGCCTCCAGCAAGACCACAAATCCCAGCAAGAAGGCAAAGAACTCCTACGATCAACACACCATTACTTGCCGCTGCCATCATAGTTCTTATATTTCCAGTCCAAGTCCAGGCCTATGCATGCACAACTCAACCAGTATACAATGCTCTCTTCTCCTCCCCAGACGACACCCTCTATGGCGTGATCCACGGATGGATTTCCTCCTGCTACGACGAGACGTATTCCTGCGGCGAGTCCTGCACAACCTCTGCATCTTCTGGTCAGAAGTCCTGCGATGCCATCTACTGTAGCCATCAAAAAACGTACAAGACTCCAAGGTATTATGTGAGCGAAGCTGCTGAGAGGGTTGTGCGGTGTGGGTTTCGTATGGTGGATTTCGTGCCGGGGGTTGTTGATAGAAGGATACCGAATCCGAGGATTGAGGGAAGTCTTTGGGTTAAGGTAGCTGTTAATAGGTTTAATGGGACTACTGGGAAGGGTGGAGAGAGTGAAGTGGATGGTATGGTGAGGTGTTTATATGACATTGTCCAGCCGCCGTCGTGGTGAGGACCGTTCTTGATGAGAAAGTACATCATTCAAAAAGGGGGTCAGCCTTTTTGGGTCGGGAATGCGAAATTTGTTATTTGTGTCTCTGAAATGTGAAAGATTCCACACAGTCTTCTTTGGGTTCAATCATCATGTCTTGTTCGCACATCTGGCGAACTCTTATGGAGACCAATTCCCGATGCCTTCATACCACCTGGCAATCTTACTTCTGCACACCCTGCAATACGGCCTCCGCAACATTCCTGCACCCCTGCAACAGCCCCTCATGAATCTTCTCCCCTGCTTCGGTCTTCAAGTACGTCCCTGAATCCATAATGTCTTCCATTCCCTGCCAAACATGAATACCGCCCTCCTTAACCTCTAACTCAACACCAACTCCTTCTTTGTCCAAAATACCCTTGAACTCCACAATCTCATCTAACAATATCTCATTTGAACCAGCACTCATCCATACCCTATTCGGTAGTACATCTTTCCACTTCAATCCACCAGTCAACGGCTCAGTGAAGTCACGATGTGGACATCTCTCAAGCGCCTCAGGAGAGGAAAAGATCCTCTCACCCATTTTTGCCAGTCCATCCCGATCGATGAAATCAGTATACTTATTCCGCACTACAGAAGGTCGAAACGAGCATCTAAGATCCAACCAAGGACTTAGCAAGAATGCACCTCTCTCTGGCTTCGGCAGTCCAAGTCCCGGCAGAGAAGTCAACAAGCACAGCGCAAGATGTCCACCTGCCGAATCACCAAGCACTCCGATCTTCTCAGGTGAGATACCCTCTTCTGTCAGTAGGTACTTGTAACCCTCAATGGCCTGCTCAAGTTGTCTCGGGTACTTCTCCTCCGGCGCATACGAGTACCGCAGGCCAAAACAACTCAGCGTAAGACCCCTCTCAGCAGCAATCTCCGCAACGCGAAGGATGAGAGCTAGGAATCTGGCAGGGTGACCTTCAGCGTAGGCGCCTCCGTGCAGGTAGTAGAGTACGATATCGCATTTTGCTGGGGGTGTGAGTGTTCCGGGTGGGCCTTTGCAGAGCCAGTAGCCTGCTACTTTGGGGAGGAGAACGGGTTGGTAGATGTTTCCTGCTGAGAGTTTGGTGCGGAAGCGAGGTGAGGTGAGGATGCGTGATGTGTTTGATGAGAAGTGGCGGAGGAGGGAGACGGAGACGATGTATGGGCTGTAGATAAAGGTCAATTGGAATCCTTGGGAAGGGTGGCATGTGCCAGAGTGGGGACGTACCGAGTGGAGAGGAAACGAAACGTGGAACAGGCGAAGTCGGTGAAGAAGGGTATCTCATTTTCGTTGCAGCTTTTGGCTCGTCTGAACAGGACTTGAAGAAGGATGATCGGAATACAAGCTGGTACCAGGATCACTCCGAGCCAGTCTTTGCTGGAAGGTTTGAGATCATCGTTTGGGGCTTTGATGTGTGATTGTTGGGATTCGGCCATTTTTGCGATGGATGAGAAGTACTTGGCTTTCGATTCCCCTTTTGTTCGAAATATGGAAATTGGAGAGGCATGCAATAGAGGAAGTCAAACAATGAGATTTATGTACTGCCGTATGACGTGCGCCTGGAGCAGCTAACTTGTGAAACGAACTGGAGTTGAAATGGCCAGGGCGATATCTTAGTGCAGAAACTTAGGATCGAAGCACCAGCTCGAACCGAATAAACGCTGAACAAAGAGGAGCGTTTCGAAACTGGCATAAATTATATACATATACTATCTCATACTAGTCCCGGGTTCGGGAGATCTCAAGAAAGCTTGTCGGAAGCCGGGAAGTATGAACGACCGGGTGGGGTCCGGTCCTCGGTTTCGGTCTCGGTGAACATCGCGATTGGCTATCACATACGAGAAGTCTGACTTCTTGTTTACCAAGTCGCCTGGATTTGTACATTTGTATGTTGAGAAGTGTGAAGCTGTTACTACCTGAGATGAAAACGTTGAGCTACGCTCGAGGGCATGGAATAAAAAAAGGTCGACTTCTGTCGCAACGCTGCTCCTCTTCTAACGCCCTCATGCATATAGAACGAAGTGAATGCTTCAAATATGATCACGACTTGCTTGGAATTTTCAACAGTATGAACAAGCCTTCTCCTGAAGTATCCTCCGACTATCCATCAAGCATACGGAGGACCAACAAAGATGCTCAATGGCAAACTACAAGCCACTGCATAGTTCGGCATATCAACTGCTTCGGCGATCTTCAAATCCGCAGCAACGCTCGCCAACATATAGCTCTCTATCTTCGTCAATCCCTTCTCAGCAACGAGCCATGCAATCAACCCTCTCAACGCCTTCCTACTCGCCTCTCTCAAATCAGGGTCGATTCCCAACGCAGCATATTCGCCTTTACTTCCCATCTTCGCATGGTGAGCGGAATGTTCAATTGAAGTCATGTAATGTGGACTCGTCACCCAATTCTTCCCTTTCTCAACTGTCAGGCGCACAGTAGCCTTCATGGAAGTTTCAATCGCAGTCCCGCACACCTCACCATCACCCTGCGCTGCATGACCATCTCCACAACTGAACAACGCACCGGGAACCTTGACAGGAAGGTACAGAGTCGATCCAACTGTGATGTGTTTACAGTCGATATTCCCACCCGTGTCATACGGTGGAATAGTGCTAAATTCCCCTTTCGCCTCATGCGCAAGCCCAACGACACCTAAGAAAGGCTTGATGGGGATATGAATGCCCTCTTTGAAGACCGTGTACCCTTCATCTCTGTGGGTTTCCAGGTCCCAGATCTTGATTTCCGCATCGGGAAACTCGTCGGCGAGGAGTCCGAATGCGAACGAGCCGGGGAAGATTGCTGTCCAGCCGAACGATGCGGTTTTCAAGTCTAGGAATTCGATTTTGAGGACGTCTCCTGGTTCGGCCTCGGTGATGTAGATGGGTCCTATGGCTGGGTCGGCGAGAGAGAGATTCAGGTTTGCTACGTCGGTTGCGGTTGATGTTTCGGTGAGCTATTATATTGTTCAGAACTGGTATTCTTGAAAGATCTTACGTTCTATCTGAGATTTGAGGCCGAACTCATGAAATGATAGCAGGATCAGATCCTATAATTGCGGGGCAGAAGTACTGACCTGATTGCCCCCACCATCAAGAAGATCGAAGCTAATGGTGCTGCCAGAGGAGACTGTGAGGACGGGTTTGAGAGCATTGTCCCACTTCAAGTGCGAACTCGTCTTGTGGACATGGAATGAGTGCGTCATTTTGCAGTTTGTCCTTCAATCGAGGAAGTTGAAGAGTGGAAGGAGAAGGAGAGTATTGCTTGGCGGGGTACAACTCCACGTGATTCGGAACTCACCTGCCGCACCAGCAATCAGTCTCGACGTCAGCTTGACATGACGACGATGTCACTTTTCAAGATCGCCGTTTATCTTTGAGAATCTCACCCGATGATAAGCGTCCGTTATTCGACACGAAAGCGAGGTTGTAAGAGCGTGGGGGTTATTGCAAAGGAACACACGTGCTTCTCCAACCCCTCACTTCCTTCCCTTCCCTTCCCTCGACCTTCCACACGAATTCCAGAACAAATTAACCTTCCACACCTTCTACGCAGCTTCCTAATCCAACAATTTGCAAAAGCCATTTCAAGCCTCCATGCATGATATCCAGGCTTCCATGCAGTAGCGTTCATTCCACAGTGAGGGGTTTTTAGGTTTGCGTCGACCTCTTCCCGTCTTCAAGAGATAATGCCTGGAGGATGAAGGATGAGGCAGCCTGTTTTTGACTAGAGTGATACTGCTTTCCAGAAGTGAGAAGAGAGTCGGAGCATGTATTCACTGCAATTCAGGTCCAGAGATTGACGTTGGGTTTGATATTTGGAGTTAAACCCCTCCCACAGCTCCGCCACTCTTCTGAAAGTCAAATGAAAGGAGGCTGTTGAGACAAAACCAACGTCGTCGGATGATGCCTCCTCTTTCTTCGATGCTTGGCTTACCACTGCCAGCTAATCCTTCGACGCTATGGCCTCATCTGCCGTGTCTTTGAGTGAATCAAAAACGCCTCTTCATGCCGAAATGGGGCGGGACTCAAAGCTGGTTCAACAGCCGGGGAGGATGGGGTGATGCTTATCTGGGAGTAATTTCGTTGCAACCTGATTTGATTTGATTTGATTTGCTGGTCGTGCCTTCAATTCAACTACTCATCCTGTCATCCATTTCTTTTGCTGTGATGTTGGACTTATGTATCAATTCTGAATTCGACAATCGTCTGTTGAAATTTCAGAATTGTGTGATGAAGGAATGTGGGAAAGATAGGAGGCCTCAAAGATAATGGATTCAATTCATCAAAGGGGTAATACCCTGTCCCAACTCTTCAATGGGCTCGGCACTGCCCGTCCTACAGTACTTTTGTCCACCCTGATTTGGCTGGGAGCGACATGTGAATTGTTGACTTGGGACGCTGTACGTACAGGCGATAAATGGAATGAGATATGATCTCTTGTCACCGGCCTATTCAGTTACTCCAAGCGGTCTCTTCGGGAGATCCTTTCGATCTTTGTTGTTGCAAAATTCTCGGTCTCTATCGATGTAAACTTTAGATGCGGATTGAAGTGTTGTCTATGTCCTTGCCGCTTTCGGCTTGTCGGACATCGTCATGTTCACAAGTTCACAATGAACGGCTCTTGGAGCACCAACCACAACTTCGATCTTCTATTTGTGGGAGGATGGGAAAGGTGGCGTTGTCTAGGTTTGCATACTACTTCTGGATACATCCGTTGCTGCCTGTTGCTATGTTCTTTCTCACTTGATTGACGAGTTGTCAATAAGAAACTCGAGAAGTCACGAGCTTTGTCGGTATATCTGAGATACTCTGCTCTTCTAATTCAAGAAGTCACCCAATACACCGGTTCATCACCTTTCACCAATATGCATGATTCTCCTCTTCATGTTCCGTAGCCGTGTTTCTCCTTCCCAAAAACCTCTTTTCAACTCTGGGCGGATCAACGATAGGACTCGGTTGCCGATGTTGTTACTTACACTGGGATTGAGTTCCCTTGTTGATATCGAAGATAAGAAGAGACGTACTAGGAGTGTTGAGGAGGCAAGGCTGGAGATGATTGGGGGGGGGCATGGATATGAGATACATCTTGATCAGGCGGAGGCTTGTCAGTAGAAGTTGCTGATATTTCTTGGAGGGTTGAAGGGGAAGTGAAATATCGCTTTGTATCTGTAGAATGTCAGACGTAGAGGGGGATTTTTCTTGACCAAATTTACTGGTGTGAATGCGATCCGAGATGCCCTGAAGAGGCTTGTCTTGTTGAAGGGAACTACTTCTTTAGTAATCTTCAGTTCCTTAGTCAACGGAACCGAGAAGTAACGGAGCCCGCTATCCAAAGTCGTATGTCTAAACTGGTAGTGTGTAATGCTGGTTCCAAGTCACTATGAAGGTCCAGACCCTGACTTTGGGGCGAAGCGGACAGAGAGACTTGTGAAGGAACAGGCGAGATCAACATCGCTACCGAGGACAGTCGGTGCCATGTGGGAGCGCGGGACCGATGGATAGACAGCGATCATGCTTGTCAAAGCTGTCAAATAATTATTGATTTGATTTTGAAAGTCTCGCGATGCGATCTGTGCACGAGCTCATCATGTTATTATCATCTCAATTTCAGGTGCAGGCATGCCTGAATTTGTTGGTTCTGAAATGCTAACAGTGAGCTGTGCCGCTGGAGCGATACTCTGTATGGGCCCGGTTGTCCTGGGCAAAAGCACGAATTTCCACAATTGATAGCTGCCAGCCTATCCTGGATCGAGGTGGCGCTGAACCGTTATCTTTTGGTGGGCGAAGACTCTAAGACAGACGGACAGACGGGACTTCTGGACTGAACCCCTGCCCCTCACTCTCACAGACAGACAGACTCACACACAGACATTGGATGGCATGGCATGGCATGGCATGCCCCCCATCTTTTCATCTTTTTGGGTGTGTCTCTTCTCCCTGGCCTGCCTTGCCTTGCCTTGCAGTGCTACACTACACCTCACCCATGCCCGCCTCGTGTCGAGTCCCGGTCTTCAGTCCAGTTCCTTCGATTGACTTTGCGCCGTAGTTCTACTGTACTGCATGCAGCAGCAGCAGCAGTCGGAGAACAGGAGTCCCTACAGCTACGTATATGTGAGGAACGTGGGCGTTGTGTGTAACCAAATATACGAACAATACCTACCAGCTTGACTCTATCACTATCAGTATCAGCCGCTGTTGGGTACTGTACCTACGGAATCGTATCATGTGCAGTGCATCCAAGAGGAAGACTCCGTACAAAAGCGCCTCTTCCAGCCATTTCAGGCTCTCCCAAGCCTCCTTCCAAGCCTCCAGCCCACGATATCAGGCATCACCAAAAATGTCACCTCACCCTCGACCCCTCCCCGGTTCATAGGATCTGACACTACTCAGCGATCACTGATTTGTCGGGAACTGCACTCATAGGCTTCAATCACAGAGCACGACCAGCTGCCCAGAGCCCAGCACCGCCAGCCAGTCAGTCTCTGCCTTTGCTGACCAGGGCTCTCTATCTAAGTTCTCATCCCAGCCAAGCCCCCCAGCCAAAACCAGAACAACACCCCCATTATTCCCTGCTATCGAGCCTATCATCACCCAGTTTCCTATCCTCTGCCATCCACTTCCAGCAGAGTCCTCCACTCTCGTGCCACTCCACTTACTCTAATCTATCTATCCTTAGCTTTTTGACAAGAGCCTTGTGCTCCCACGCATATCGTTCTTCGTTCTCCTCCTCCTCCGCCTCTTCGGCTTGTACAACCCAAAATCAGCTCTCGCTCACCGTCTGACACTTCGCACCCGTACTCGACGTCGCGATACTCGATTCCTCCGTCCGGACAATTCACATAAATCAACGGTGCTCGAGTATTTCTGTCAGTGCACTCCCGCCGTCTATCCAATCTTACGTACTGGACCACCGTGCTGGGACGCCTCTCGGGTACAATCAGCTCGCAGAACGTCATTCTGACCCAGACGGTACAACGACCACGCGACACAATACAATACAAGACAAATACAATTACATTGTTCGTCTCGAAAGACATCCAGGATCTCGAGTCTCACGCCCTGATGCCACGGCCCATGCGCCGCATTCTTCGCAATCATCTTCTCCCGGCATCGAGTAGCCCAGACCGGAATGCGCAATTGACGAGCGCCGAGCAATAAAACGGTCGGGAACGAAACCCTTTGCGAATCCCCTCAACTCCTCGCTCGTCCCCCTCTGCGGAGGTAGACGGGCGTGGCAGTCTCCTCCTCCTCCTCCGCCATGTCGATATACAGCTCGCCGCCGCCGGCGCGGGCGTTCCGCGACGACAAGGCGACACTGCTGGTGTGCTGGTGGTGTACGATTTTCGCGGCGGTAATAATACTCTTCCGGGTCTGCGGACGGTACATACGGACGGAAAAGCTGTTCAAGGAGGACTGGCTGGCTTTCGCATGTATAATCCCGCTGTTTGGGCGCATGGCGTTGGTGCATGTCATTCTGCTGTACGGGACCAACAATGCGATCACGACGGGGTTGTCGGACGAACAGTTGTATCATAGATCAATTGGGAGCCGGCTGGTCCTGGTGTCTAGGATCCTGTATGCGGCGACGTAGGTTTTTTCCATCTCCCTGCATGAAAAAGAAAGAAGAAAGTTTGCTGGTAGTTCGGATGAGATGGCTGACTCGAGTATCTAGATTGTGGATGCTGAAACTTACCATCACCGAGTTCTTCAAGCGGCTTACAATTAATATCTGGACGAGATCGCACGAGAGGATACTACAGATTATCAGGTGGTTCTTACTGCTCACCTTTCTCGCGACAGTGATTGCGGATCTGGCCGAGTGTCAACCTTTTACGCATTATTGGCAGGTCGTCCCTGATCCTGGAGGGAGATGTCGACAAGGATATGCCCAGCTCCTGACTATGGGGACGTGTGATATTGTTACTGATATACTCCTGGTCGTGTTCCCTATTCCCATCATCATCCGCTCGAAGATGGGAGTTAAGAGGAAGATACAGCTCGTGCTATTATTCTCCGCATCCCTCCTTCCAGCCGGCACAACTATGTACAGACTCCCGAATATTCTCGATCGACACGGGAGCCAACAGTACCGGTCACTCTTAGCTTCGGTCGAGATTTTATTTGCTACAGCGGTAGCTAATGCTCTGATCCTCGGATCTTTTGTGAGAGATAGAGGGGTGAAGAAACAGAGGTGGAAGTTCGGGTCGATGAGCGATAGTATTGAACGGACGACGAGCAGGAGAGGGACTGTCATTCGACATTGGGGAAGTGATGAGGATCTAGTTAGAGATTTGGGCCTAGGGGTAGATCCGGAATTACGAGGTGCAACACCTACGCCTCGACCGGCTCCCATGGCCATTGCTGGAAACGTGCCTGTCAAAGCACACAAGCTTGTTGGAAGGGACTGGCAGTTCCCTGGAGAGAGGAGCGATACGAGTGATGAGATTGATCTGATGAAGGCTGGGGAGTCACACAGCCCGGGAGACGTATCATCGATCATCACGCCTAGAAAGGTCTCGTTCTTCGATGTTGGAGGTCTGTTAGAGGACGACTTACCGAGGAGGGGGAGCTCGACGAGAACGACTGATACTGATGGAGAGAGTTCGATGTTTGGACCTCTTTCCACAACATGGTCCCACGAACAGGGCCTCTCGCCTGCACCGCAGCGGAGAGGATCTTCTGCTCTCCTTCAGGATATAGGGGGATTACTTGGGCCTCGGAGGGAACGAGATAGGAATCCCTCGAGAGGATATGAGTTGCAGACGATCCTGCAAGAACAATCGCCACATCTCCAGCCCGTCAACCTGACACGACAGCAAACGACACATTCGCTGCAAGATGTCGGTGGGCTTCTCAAATAAAAAGAAGATACGACGGGCCCTGTAGGAGCAGCGGAAAAGCGAAATGATCTCACGAAGATACATGTGTACTAATTACCCTTTTGTTTCGATTTACTAGCGGGTCGGTCCGGTCTGGTCTTTCTGGTCTGGGCTGGTACAGGAAATGGGGGAGGGCCGCGAAGAAAACCCTAAATGAGTGCACGACCTGACTTCTATCTTTTTCTGGGCGAGGAGTTTCGGGCGCAAACACACAGTTCTGTGAGGATATCACGATGTGTAGGTAATGGGGTACAAATATGGGTTGGTTAATTTTTTGGGCACTTCTTTCTTGGTTTTTAGGGGGTGATTTGATAGGGATGTGGTGGGATGAGATGAGATGAGATGAAGTGTTATATACCATGGCGAGGATTGGTCGCTATCTATTTATCTATCTCTTCTAGGGCGTGAGGAGAGGATTCTAGATTCCTGAATGACAAGAATATTTCTATCTCTATCTCAGCAACATCTCTGATTTCATAGGGACTGGACCCGATACTTGCTCGACCTTGCGACAGACTACGAAGGAATCCTGGCCTAGTCTGCACGTCCACATATTGGGTAACCTCGAGGCAACCCCCTGATCAGGTGGCTCATATTCCACAACATGTCGTGTGCTTGGCTATGTTCGAGTCACTAATCACCGCCTCTTTCTCTTCCCCATGTTGTTTGAGTGACTCTTCATTGGTGAGACTGTCAGCCCAGGGCCTGGATTGAGTTGCGCCAACCCCGCCATGAGCTTGGAACCCCACCAAACGAGATGGACAGACCCGTTGCTGATAACAGAACCCTTTCAACGAATGATATCTCAAAATTTAAATCGATATCACAAAAGCCAGAAGTACAGGTTATAAGTCTCAGCTTTGGAAGTACTAAATGCAATTTAAGAGATACGCTGCCATCAAGCCCAGCCCCCTTCACCACGTAAACTCAATCGCCGCTAATACCAAAGCTTGGCGAGCCTAAATCTTTCTTTAGGGTCACTAGCAGGAGCCTTGACCTTCAGCGGCACAGCATCCGCATTTCTGCTCCACCACAGCCTCAATTCACTGCCTTGATGCAGATCCAACAAAAACAACACCCAACTTGTCCTCATTCGCTACTACGTGCGATGTCTATTCTTCTCGACCCTAGGGATAGACATTTCTTGTTCCGCAAAAGTATTCATTCTCTTCAACAACATTAAATATTTCCATCCTACACTCGCTGACGCGGTTTTGATTGCCCTTCAGCCTATCCTACCACCGAGTACCAAAGAAGCAATATACGGCGCAGCACCATACATTCTTTGCAAAACATCACGCCCTGCTTCTAAAGTCGAGTCTACCGATAACTTACATTATTGAATAGTTACAATGGCAGACGTAGAACCACAATTCACGTCCCTCCAGGCGCGCATCGCAGCCTTGAACCAACAGAGCAATGGAAAGCCCATCAATCCAGTGCCAACAGGCAAAAGACCTCCTCCACCCCCGCCACCCGACAGACCAAACCTCCCCACGAGACACACCGTCAACAATCCTCCTATCTCGACCTACGGATCTTCAGTTACAAGACAAGCAAACAATCAACCCATCGGTGCTCGAGGTCAGGTTCTCCTCCCACCTCCTCCAGTCGATCGAGACCAGGTCCAAACACCTACACCTTCTGCTTCGAAATCTCCTCCTCTACCATCTCGAAATGGCCCGCCTCCTCTCCCTACACGCAAGGCGTCACAGCCGTCGCCAGCTCTGCCACCAAGGAAATCCTCCACACAACTAGTGCCTGGCACGCAGATGGTGCGGCGAGGCTCCAATTCCTCCACAATTTCACACAGTTCTACCGTATCGGGCATGTCTCTGGGTTACGGTAGTTCGTTGACAAGTGTTTCGTCTGGAGATGGGAGGAAATTACCTCCTGCGCTGGGTGATGCCAAGTTGCCACCACTACCACCAACAAGGAGGGAAGTAGAAGAGAAGAATAGGATTGCGAAGGAGAAGGAAGCTGAGGAGAAAGCTAGGATTGCGGAAGAGAAAGCGAGGCAAAAAGAGACGGATGCGAAGAGATTTGAAAAGGTGCCTAGTGTGACTGTGAGGGCTACACCAACGGTTCCTATACGTCCATATCAGATCACAGCAAAGTCGACTCCCACACTACCAACACGAGAAACTCAGACCGTGGAGAGAGAAGCTACTCCAAAGATGCCACCCAGACCTAGTGTGCCACCAAGAGTACCTTCAAGACCGAAAAGTAGCAATTGTCAAGTCGAAGAAGCTCCACAACCGGTCAGGAGGCTACCTCCTCCCTCACAAGCAACAAAATCGATACTCTCCATGGGTTTTGGAAACAAGCAAAAAGAAACGCCCAACCCAGCACCTACCCCAGCACCAACATTGCCCACTTCCCGCCCAGGACCTGCCGTCCAAGAACTAGACGAGGATACTTTCGATCAGGCTGTCAGAAGGAAATGGACCCTTGTTGAGTTCTACTCTCCATTGTGCCAAAACTGCACAGAACTTGAGCCGATTTACAAAAAGCTTGGTCAAGCATTTGCTTTCGCTTCCGACCGTCTGCTCATTGCGAAAGTGGATGCCAAAAAGTACCCACGGCTTACGTACAACTACCGGTTCGATATGTTTCCTGGTGTGTTCCTGATTGATTCACGAGGGAAATCGGAGAAGTACCCTGGCGATAGGGATTATGACCAGCTAGTGGTATTCGTCGAGGAGAAGACTGGTATCAAGGTCTCCGATGGCACGAAAATGCCGAGTGCTGTCCCTCCACCAATCAAGATGAGCTCTAAACCTTCTGCGAGGGATGTCCAAGCTGTCCAAGCTAGGGCTGCTGTGGTTCCATCTGGATGTCTACAATGTAGAGATTTTTCTGGGCCCGACGATGTCGCCACGCAGTACCCACGACATTCACTTCCTCGAACTCATGATCTCACGGGATACTTGGCCGATGTCCTTTGCACGCCATTTTCGTCTGCGACAGATAAGGCAAGAGCAATCTTCACATGGTTGCATCACAATATTGCATACGACGTAGATGCCTTCTTTGGAAATCGTGTCAAGCATGTCGAGCCAAAGGATACCATCACGACTGGACTGGCTGTATGTGGAGGCTACGCAGGTCTCTTCTCTGCCATAGCACTTAAGGCAGGGCTAGAGGCTGTCATGGTCACTGGTCACGGGAAAGGTTTTGGATACAAACCAACAGCGCCCGGCGAAGCCCCTCCACCACGCGACCCATCTGGACATGCCTGGAACGCAGTGCGTATCGACGGTGGCGAGTGGAAACTCCTCGATCCATGCTGGGGAGCCGGCAACGTCAGCGGCTCATCTTACAACAAACACTTCACGCCCAGTCAATTCACAATGTCCAACGAAGCATTCGGCCTCAAGCACTTCCCCCAAGACGATGCCTACTTCTTCCGCGCCGACCGCAGCATCCCTACCTGGGAAGAATACATGCTCGGTCCCTGCGGCGAAGAACCCGTACAGATCTTCGGCGACGCGGAAAGCAAGAATGCCGTGGATATCACATCGTTCTCACCACCTCAGCGCCGCATCAAAGTCAACAGCAACGAGACCATCCGCTTCCAATTCTCCAAGACGTGCGAGCACTGGGACGACAACAACAACCCGCTCGGCAAGCCGTACGTCATGATCCTCAACATCAAAGGCCAGGACGGGCGCAAGGAGGATTATGTCCCGTTTGAGAAGAACGAGTTTTGGTACTGGGCGGATGTCAAGGCGAGGGATCTGGGGGCGCCGGGACAGACGGTGGGGGTCTTCTCGGTTAATTTTGTGGAGGGGAGGGATGCGAGGGGATTGAGTACGCAGGAGTATTTGAGGAAGAAGGGGAAGGTTGCTATGGGTCCTTTTGGGGGGATTTGTAGTTGGGATTTGGTGTAGGTTTCTCTCCTACCTGTGATGATGATGTTCTCGTGCTTTGAGATGGAAAGTTGATTGTGGATGGCGTTTAAATGTAATGGATGCATGACAGGCTGGAAATAATGGTGGATGGATGAATACCCCTTGCTGGAATGGCTTGATGGCAGCGCGTACAGGCAACAAAGTAATGACAAACAGGTAATGCGTAATAGACCGATGTTTTCTGCTATGTTTCTGTGCTTGGTACGTGCGTGCCATTGAATATTTCGGACATCTCAGTCTCATCTTCAGATAATAAGTTAAACTAAGCGCCAGCCAGGTGCGATGCTTTAATTTTCGTTCTAAAGTCCAAAGTCCATCATCTAGCTACACCTGCCACTATCGATATACTTACTGTAGGAATGGAGGCGATACTCATTCCCCTCCGGCTGCAGATGGTAAATGCATTTCCCTCCGGAAGAGCTTATATCTACCTACCTGCCTGATCTCTGATTAATTCACTCTAGAAAACTTAGAAATGGCTTTCTCGCTTTTCTGCGTGGGTCGGGGAGTTTTAGCTATACTGTACTGGATGTCTATCTGATTCGCGGAGGGTCGGAGCCAATTGGAGGTGAAGAGACGGAGGAGGTGGTAGGGGAGTTGGGGACGGTGAGGGTGGGGGTGGGGAATTTGGATCTGGATTTGGACATGTATGTGTGAGTCTGTTTCTCTGTTTCTCTACTCTCTCTCTCTGTGTGTGTGTGTGTTCTTTGCTTGATTGGACCTTTGCCATTCGGTCTCTACCTAGGTAGGTACACTCTCGGTTACAGTTGCTTGAGGACTCGTATACTTTGTTCGAGAGTTGAGACTGATAGGTCCGATACTGATACTCTGCTCTCGCTCTAAGGGTCGATGTGGAAGTTGCAGGTTTCAAGACTTGGGGTATATATAGACTGTGAGCGCGTAGATGGATTGGATTTGAGTATTTACAGTCGGGCAGTGGTCGGCTACTACGAGGAGGAGGGAGGGAGTACGAAGAGGAAGTGGAAGAGGATGGGGATGGGGAAGAGGAGGGATGTGGTTTATGGAGTGAGTGGGTCATGGATGTGCTGTGCTCGGTTCATTCATTGGATGGCTTGCGGATAGTCATGAGATTCAGTTGGTGGGGGATGAGGTGAAGTATGTCGACACTGTTACGGTTAATTGAGGCGTATGGGATGTGTTTGGGACAATGTGATTCGAATCCGAGGGATTGTCACTGTGTTTGTTCTTCATGAGAATTTGAGCTTCGAGCCATACTTGAGTCGATAACTGTCGGCT
This sequence comes from Cadophora luteo-olivacea, assembly GCA_026120085.1. Classification (NCBI taxonomy): domain Eukaryota; kingdom Fungi; phylum Ascomycota; class Leotiomycetes; order Helotiales; family Ploettnerulaceae; genus Cadophora; species Cadophora luteo-olivacea. The sequence continues at coordinate 39,698 of JALRMC010000011.1, forward strand.
GTGACAAGCCTGCATATTCTTCCATTGACCATCCTTGCGATTTGTGTTTTCCCCCTGCGAATCAAGGGCTCGCTTAAGGATATCAACAACGCCAGATTCTTCTATAAGCTCGATCATGCTCGTTGGCCAGCACAAAATTTGAAGTTTAGTTATCAATATGCCTATGCTAACAAAAACGCTTCTTAACGGTAAAAGTATAGTTCGCCGTTTTGAAGAGAGGTCGAGTATGGCAGATTACCCTATCTCAGCAGGAAAATATTCCCAGACCAGCGCCACTCTTGAAGTGAGTTTGAGCTTGAATCATAGAATACATAGTACATACACCAATACCCTCCTTTCTCTCTATCTTCTATATGCTCTATCATGTAAGAAACATCCCGAAGATTGCAAGCATCCAGTACTTTGGCACCAACACAGCCGCGCGATTCTTCTTCGCTACGGATGAGGGGGAACCAGTGGCAGCTTCTGTAGTAGTGATAGTCGTCACCTGTCCAGCAACCGTAACACCACGAACAGTAGTCCCTTGTATCGTAACAGGTACAGTCAAAGTCGAGATCGAAGTAGCCGCAATAGTTGATCCAGACACCAAAGTAGGCAATAGAATCGTCTCCCGCACAAGCGAGTATGTCGTCTCTGGCTCAACGGTACTCCCCTGTCTCGTCGTCCCCGGAAATGTAGTCGTATACGTAACAATTACCTCTCTCCCTAACGAACTCGCCGGCACTGCGGATCCGATTCCCGTACCTGTGAACTGGCTCGGTATCGGTAGCGTTGCTGTATTTGGTTTGTCGCTTTCTTCTGGGTAGATATTCCCCTTTGTTCCATCCGACAAGGTATATTCCCCCGTTTCTAGATTCGCAACATCGCCGTTGGATGAGGTATATGCGCCACTTACGACGGTGCCGTAGCTCCCGTCGGGGAGGAAGTAGTTTGTGGTGAATTTGTCGTAGCAGAAGGGGATGTTGGTGGTGTGCATTAAGAGGCAGGAGAGGAGGGCGTTGCAGCAGAGGGAGGCCGAGGAAGATTCCGATGTTGATTGTTCTGCTGCGTCTTGATGATTGGATCGTTTGCTTGATGGGAGCGATGATTGGATGATGTTGGTGAAGAGGTTGCGGAAGTCGGGCGTGCCGATCGTAGGGGTATTTATTGAGGTTGCGCCGGGGGGAGAGCAGATTGAGTAGCCTTCTGCGCAGGCTTCGGCTGCTTTGACTGATGAGAAGAGGAGAATCAAGGTGCATAGAGGTAGGAAGTGCATTTTGGTATGGTTTGAAGAAGAACGGTTGATCTCCAGCTAGATGGTGGGTCGCTTCTCGAGCGTGGTGGGTGCGTGGATTAGGTAAATGAACAAATGAATGTGGTTGAGTGTGAAAGAGGTGGGCAGCAAAAACGACAGCAGAATGCGAAAATGAGTGGTTAGAATGACTGAAGGTTTGCTCGGAAGAGAAGGGTGAAGTTGCAGACTCGAAAGCAGGATGTTCATCTTGCGTGACAAGAGACTAGCGTGACGAACGGGAGGCCGCATATGTTGGAGCACAAAACAATTAAGAGTAAATAGCAGATACCGAGGGAACGAAATCATGTTCGACGAGATTCGAGTTCATTTCAATTTAGCTCACCGATGGAAAATTCTTGAATGGATATTCCAAATCATAGATTTCTCAAATAAATCACGGAAGCTGAATGCATGCCCGCTACCCGACCACCCAACGACTTCCCGATTGCAGAGTAGGCAAATCAACAACTCTTATCATCGCGGACAATAACACTCCAATTCTCCGTGTCAAATTCCTGGCCTCCAGTGACCCATTTTGTGTAACCTCCAGTAGTAAATGTACGGAGCCAGTTGTAGCTGGTACATTTGTTGACCATGTCCTGTGCGAAAGCGGAGATGCGGCTACATGCGAGGTTGAGTTCCTTTGGGGTCTGAAAGTCTTTAGCCCAGTCACTGATTTAAGTCTCGCAAGGAAGAAAGCTTACGTCATTGCAAAGGTAGATGCCAGCTCTCCAAGAGCAGCTGACACGCACGCACTTGTTTGCAGGAGCACCGCACCATCCTTTAACTTTGTTCAAGTACTTGATTCCGTCTTGGATGTAGTGCTTTCGAGCTTTGTCCCAAGGTTGGCCTGCAACAGGGATGCAATCGAGGCGGCTCTGTGGTTAACTTTTAGCATACTTGCCGCTGAACGGCAGAGAGGTAGTTGATTTTGATTACCTTGACTCTGGACTTAAGCTCTGTACGAGATTTAAGCAGACCAACTTCATCCACGGGCATAGCAAAGTCTTTGTACTCAGCAGCAAGTTGTGCGAGTATCTCTTGAACAGTGCCTTTGTGATCGACAGTCATATTGCCAATAGTACCAGTCACTGCAATCGATCGGGGGAGTCAGTAAAAGTCCCTGGAACATTTTGAGACTTCGGGAAAGTGTACTTGGAAGGGCGACAGTTGAGAGCCCCGAATTTCTGATAAGATGAAGAGCTTGAGAAAGATAGACGAGCGCCTACTATGCATGACTCCCAGAGAGTAGCCTTCAGGAATGCCAGCATCTGACTGTTCCGCAGCGTTATCACGTCGAGCAATCCGGGAGCCTTGGAATGGGCTTCCAGATATGCCACATACGAGGAGCAAAAGGGTGGTCAGGGCCAAGACGAGGGAGTGGAAAGATGGGGTGGCCATGTTTGCAATGATTTGAGTTTTATGTCAGTTCAGGAGACTTGTAGCAGGACGGAGAACAGCTCGAGGACTTATAGGGATTTTGAAGAGACGGCTCGGACCAAAAAGAGGAGTCAACGTGAGTCCATCAGATGAATGAAAGATACGGTGATTTCCAAACCCTGAAGGAAAGTGAATGCGAAGACTTGCTTTAATTCCTTGTTATATGAACCGTGAGATACTATGTCAAGAGTGCCAAGGGACGTTTGTTATCGAATTCCAACGAGTGTTCAGTTGATAAGTGAGATTGGCTTTAGTAACAAATATTGAACAAGATTCTACGTAAGCTAAAAACTTCAATGCAATGCAAAAGATGCCCCGTAAATGGCTCTGGACAGGTCCAGTACTCAGCTTAAGCTAGGTCATAAATATAAGCAATAGCTTGCTGAAAGTATAAATCGCAGGTAGTCGCGAGTTAAATGAAGCTGTTCGGAAGGAAGATCTCATCGTTTCTCGAGGTGCACATTCAAACAAGCAACAGGTTCTACAAGGTAGAGAAGTGAGGTTAGATATATCGAAGTTCTACATTCTCATTGAAATGCATGAAGTACATAGATATATGACTTTCAAAGACGAAGAGCTCTACATTTCCGTAATTTTCGAAGTGTGCACTGTCTTTGTTGACAAAGCAGGCAAGCGATGCCACTCGGCATATCTTATTTGAAATTTCGCCACCCACAGCAAGTCATGTCTATTGGTTCTCATACACGGCAGGTCTTTTTCACACACACGACCCTTGACAAAAGCTCCCCTGGACACCAGAAACTTCTCTGGCAAGGCGCAAATCCATAGCACGTGATATAAGCACCTGTTTCAGCATCCATACACTGCTCCAAATTGCATGGGCAAGAGGAAACACATTCCGCATTCATGCGGCAACTTCATATGGAAGCCTTGCAAATTGACCATATTGATTCGTCTGGACTGTCCTGGATAGATCAACATCTGCGCCGCCTGTCGACTTTTGACTTCATATTTTATGTAGACAATCCAGAAATAGAGTCTCGCTTGGCAAACAAGCATCGTATAGCCTGGCCGCTAAACCCCATTCCGATCTCACCACGCCGCCTGCGCCTCCCTGCCTGGTGCTGTGACGCTGACGCTCCTCAAAAGGCTACGGCTGCCTGCCCACCTCGCCATCTCTGTCTCCTTCAAAACAACACTTCTCCCACAACACCACACTTTGGGAGACATCACACGTATCGAATATTGAACCTTTATCGTCGCTCCTTCAGCAGAATATCAAAATGAACGTTGCCGGATCTCTCGTCCGCCGAGGGCTTGATGCTCACGCTGAGCATGGCGACAAGATCAAGATCCCAACATGGGGAGCAGTCATGCTCATCTCGACCTTTATTGCCTTCTTATTTGCCATGTTTATGGTAGGTTCTCTAATTCTCGCTGGAGAACTCTGCTAACGTTTCTTTGCAGATTGAATACACCTTCGGTCGTCTGGTACCTACGCTCGTTATGATCGAGTCGCCACAAGACTCCATCTCCTTCGAACCTCTCCCGACCGAAGATCCCGACTCTACCATCAACAAAGACCCAGAGCAGCCTTCAAAGCCACAGCTCATCACCTCGAGCATCCGCCGAACAGTCAGACATCTTGGTGGATTCAGTTCTCGATTCCGTGGCTTGAGCATCTTCATTGTCAACACACTTGCCGTACAATGGATTGCCGGGATCCTTTCTGTTCTGCCCATCATCAACCTCCTCCCAAGAGGATTCGCAAACATCGTGGCTCTCGTCCTCTGCGCACAACTTTCCCTTACCTGGACACACATCGTCATTTCTCAGCCAAGCCCAAAGACATGGTTCCGCCGTCTGGCACCATTGAAGATGTGGAAGAAGGTTGCGATCCCAACTGCCATCTTTGCTCTCGCAGAGCAAGTGGCCGTCTACATCCCAATCTACATGAGCATCCTTGCAGGTCTCGTCGATAAGGATGCTCAGCAAATCGTGGACATGAAGCCCAGCGAGAAGACTGCCATGTCCTTCAAGGCAATCGCTATTCTCCTGTTCGGCGTTGTCTTGACCTTCCTGGTTGTCATCCCAGCCAACGTCACTTTGACTCGAGTCCAAGCCTCTCTTCTCGTTGACACCGAGGAGACCATCGTTCCGTTCGACCGCAGCTTTGGTGGAAAGGTCGTTCCTGAGATTGTTGGTGGAACTGGTATGATTGGCATGCTTGATGCGTGGAAGACATTTGATTGGGCTGCTCGCATCAGACTCGTCAAGACCTACCTTAAGGTTATCGCCATGCAGGTTGCAGTGACGTTCTTGTTCACCATGTGTATCGTCAGCCAGCTTTTCATCATTGCTGGAAAGGATTGGTCGAAGTTGATCCCTGAGGATGGAAGCAAGAACTAAGCCCGTATCTGAAATGAGATTTGGTCTGGACTATGCTTCGCAGTGTTTCAGGGCGAAGAGCTGGGAATTGGATTGTAAAATTGGTATATGGGTATGGGAGGAAATGGGCATTTCATATGTTACGGGTATCTAGGGTGGGTTGGATTGGGCGTCTAATGAAATACTCATGTCTCTACAGCACAATGTCGCTTTGTAGGTTCAACATCTTTGAGTTTGGTCTAATCACAAGTCTCGTCGTAACGTATGTGTCCAGTAATTTTTATGCTGGAAGCTCCAGCACCCAAAATGGTAGCTGTGGGAAGAACAGTCTTTCATCATTCATACTCATAATCGCTTTCGCACTTCAGAAGTTCCTCTGTTCTCGCCGTGCCCACGAGTGCCTTGCTGGCACCTGAAGCAAGGCCAACAGCCATGGTGTTGCCCTGACGGAGGAAGAACTTTCGTAGCTGGACTCCAGCTAGCACTCTCCTTTCTCCTAATACCCAAATCGATAGTAATTTAATTCTCCCGCGTTAGCCTGCGTATTCTTTGGACACATATTCCACGTTCCGGATTCTGTCTTCTGATAACAGACGGGCCACGGAGGAAGTATACTCGCGCCTGATAGTCCATTCATCGGGATTGGATTGCTCATGACAACTGCCACCACATCTGCTCTCCCTACTCCTTATCTGGCAGGAAGTAGAAGCCATAACTTCTACTCATCCCCTGCCCTGATCACCACCTATGCAGTGAAATCTCTGACCTATCCCTCTCGTCGTCTGACGGTAAAGATCAGAAGTAGGAGAGTGGTTCTTGGAGACAAGCAAGCGGATCGAGATATGCTCTGGTATCCTCGTGACTTGGCTTAAGGTTTGGTCGCATAGAGAATTGTATTGAGATCTGATAACGGCTGTGCAAGGAAGAGCTCTTGTTGTCGTTTGTCAAGGGTTGGAATTGGATCAATGGGTCTGTAAATGGTAAGAGAGGTAAGAAAAGATGAGAAGGGATCTTCATAGGGTAACGAAAAATTCGAAGTGACGTTGATGTAAGGGCAACAGTGATGATGATGAGAACAAGTACAGGTAGATCTCGTAGGATTCAATGCCCTCTCCCCAGAATGACGCCGGGTCATAATGCGCATATCATATTTTATATGGGAATTCGCGCTCTTGAAATGTACTGTACCAATCTGAGAAGGTCCTCGTACTTCATCGCATAAAATTGCGGAGCGTACCAGAGCCTCGGGGTTGGTCACTGGTCCCTAGTAAGATCGGTACTGGACCGAAGAGCGCAATCGGCAGAAGAGAGCTTACTGAGCATTTCTTACTGGAGTCGCAGACTCGAAATGAATCTGAGCAGAAGCAGACTCCCAAGACTGGAATGCACGACGCACTAAGCAAGATATTCAGGGGAGCTACTGTACGGCAGCGAGCCAGAACCTCGGTCCCGAATTCTTGGGACCGAACCATCGGATGACTTCAAGCGACCGATTCGATCTTCATTCCCAAGTCGCGTCGCTGTCGTACTTCGCCTTCGTCGCCTCATGTTTCAGGTGATGCAAATTTGATGAATCTCTCTCCCAAAATACCGTACCACATCCAGACATCGGAGATCGAGACAAGGGAACTCCCGACATGTCTAACCGAGGCCACGGAACGACGTACGAAATCATCTCCACCCTCGACCGTGAAATTCCATGCAAACTTGCAAAAGCAGCAGTTCAAGAAAAAGGGGCTGTGCTGGCCTTGGCCGCGTAGAACTCTGCGACTGGTCTGACGCTTCCACTTCCCGTCGATTAGATCCCGCTCCACTTGGGTGGTGGGAAAGTGGGAACCTTTTTTTTATCAGATATGCCAGAGACCCCTGTTGACAGGCTCACAGGTACACAATCGACCCTGTTATCAAGAATTGCATCTTGATTCGTCTCCACTTCTCAACTATTTTCTGTTCTCCGCGTCTTGAAGTTCGCGTCTGCTCAAATTGATGGCGCATTGCTTCGTGGATCTGATCTTCAGGAATGGAGTGCGAAGATTAATGCTTGATGCTAGAGCTTCTTGGATCAGCCACTGCGTCGCCAGCACTGGAGATTCTGTGGGCTGTTTTTCCCCCTCCCATCTCCCTACCACCCACAATTGAACAGCCTAGATGGGAGATGATCCCCCCTCTGGAAGTCTTGGCAATATACCAGGGACGAGAAGACGGTTGGGGACAAGGCAAAGCTTGATTTCTATCCGATGTACTTCTAGATGAGGATCCCCCCCTCATTTTTATCTTCCTTTCTCACACAGCTTTTTCCTACGTACACACAGTCACAGTCATTCATTTTTCAGTTTCCAGTCGCTTGCTATCTATCACTTTTCAATTTCAAGCATTTTTCACCATGGCGTTTTCTGCTAAATATACCCCTCGGCCCATCACCGACATCTTCACCAGCGACAGCGACATCAATCGACGAGAATGCCGGCGAACAGTCCCCATGAAAGTTCTCATTCTCGGTCTTGGGCGCACAGGAACAGCTTGTGAGTCTCCTTCTCATTCTCGCTTATCAGTCCCCCACCTCCTAACATCTATGTGATAGCTATGCGCACTGCGATGAAGCAACTCGGATATGTCGATACCTACCACATGATGAACTGCTCGATCGAGAACCCGCCCGACGCGCTGATGTGGATGGACGCACTCGCCGCGAAATACGACGGAGTCGGCGCGCCCTTTACTCGCGCCGACTGGGACCAGCTGCTAGGGAACTGCCAAGCAGTATGCGATTGGCCGGCTGTGGCCTTTGCGAAAGAGCTCATCGAGGCGTACCCGGAAGCCAAAGTGATCCTCACGAACCGCGACGTCGACTCGTGGCACGCGTCGACAATGAAGACTGTGTTCTGGCGGGTGTCGGACCCGGAGCTGAAGTACCTGCAGCATTTCAGCTGGGCCGCGAGCATGTACTATCCTATGCTGAAGAAGTTCTTTGATACGTTTTTCAAGGGCGATTTCGAGCACCGCGGGAAGGAGGTCTTTGTCAATCATTATAATGAGGTGAGGAGTCTGGTGCCAAAGGACAATCTGCTGGAGTTCAAGGTCCAGGATGGGTGGGAGCCGCTGTGCAAGTTCCTCGGGCAGCCGGTGCCCATGGGGTGCAAGTTCCCCAATACAAACGACAATAGGGACTTTGTGGCCCGCTCGAGGAGGAGGAATAGGATGCAGATGCTCAATGTGGGCGTCAAGTTCTTGGAGATCGCCGTGCTGGTTGCCGTTTGTGCTTTCCTTGTTTCCGTCTTGTGGCGGCTATGAGCGTGTTTGATTCGTATGCATTCGGGAGGCGTGGTAGTAGAGATTGAGAGAGAGAGAGGGAGAGAGAGTTTCTTGTGCATATCACATTTTACATTTAGACGGCCAGCTAGCTAGGATGAGGCGGCGGCCATTATCACTTTGTTTGTACCATACCAAATTTTGGGACAGGAATATCGTGGACAGGAGTTTGGGAAATTGAAAATCAAAAAAAGTCAAGACAAAGAACAACACCCGTACTTTTGCATGTTTGATTGGTTCGGATAATGACATCCTCTTGGGTCTTGGGTCTTGGGTCTTGGGTCTTGGTCTTGATCCGGTATGCTGCTCACCATGCAGCAGCTTCTTGGCGTCGGCCGTCGGCGAAAGAGGAATTGCTCTGCCAATGCTTGTCGTTGCCAAGGCTACGCGTCATACCTTTTTATGCACTTCGCTCCCCACTCTTCAGACTTCTCCGCCGTTCATTTGGCCAACCAATTTTTTTGGGGACTCGTTTTGGATTTTTTGGTGGTTCGGACAGGGTCGGTTTCTCGATCCGAATTTCTTCTGCGAAAGAGTTAGGGTATCGGGTCAGAACTTTATGTTGACCGGGTTTGTCCCAGGGCGGTTGGTTGAGACATCACAAGTATAGATTTAGAGTTCACTGCTCTTCACTTCATGAGCTCGTTGTAAATACTCTGAGTAAGATGAGAGTCAAGTAAAAAATATATTGCTGCAAATGATTGCCTACGCTTGGCCAGTTCCTAGCCGTATGGGTTTCCTCCGTGATCGCCAAGATGCCAAAGCCTCCCTGAATCCCACGCCGAGTCCTGTCAGCCCACAAAGCCCAATCAGAATGTTGAGCCAGCCCGTCTCGCTCTGCTGGATTCGAAGAGGTGCTAGACTCCAAGCCTGCAGGTTATTAGCATAAACAAGTCTCGAATGTGAGGGGAGACCTGCCTCCTCTTGAGTGATATCCAATACTTCGCTTACTCCCAGTACGCGCCCGCTGGAGTCAAGACCAAGAACTCTCATGTACCTTTGATATGAGCCCCCAAGATCGAACTGCGTCTCGAATGCAAGCCTCTCCAGACTTGCTAGGTCATCCCAGTCCTCGTCGTTGACATTTGGGTTCTCAGAACCTTGCAATATCCATTCCGTAACCTCAGTGGCGCCATTCCAGCTGACGAAGATGTTCCATCTCTCAAAGCCATCGCGTACAAGAGCAACATCTGGGTCGGATGTCGGCCAGCCATGCCATTCGTATTTGTAGATCCGGTATGACTGCACTTGGCCTGCACCGAAGGCGCTTTCCGGCCCGTAGTGAGTGTCACACAGGACGGTCCCATTGTGCGAGTATTCGGTGAAGGCAGCCGTGTTGCCGTAGCCCATGAACGCATTACCATTTGGTAGAGTCTGGAACGAGCCCTGAGAGATGCCTCTGATTTTGTGGGGGTTGACATAATCAGCGACGAGTTCTGCCGTCATGTTTTCTTGATCGATTTTGATTCTGAGTCCTCGGGTGACTGCGATTCTAGGATGCTCATCGTCGACGGCGTTGTTGAAGAGAGTGATGGTGGTGTAGTTGTCTGACCAGCGAGCATCATGTTGGTATGCGAAATCGGTCGCATGACCTGCTGAGAGGTCTTCGAACATGTTCTTCTTGCCTCCGAGAACCCAGATGATATCCCCGGTCGTGCCATTGATGTAGGTGATCGCATGAAGGTAGCGACTCGACACGAGATAGTTGCCTGCAGGGTCTTTGTCGATGCTGTTCATATGGAACCAGTCAAAGTCTCGCCCAGGCTCACCATGATCAGCGATCTCTTTGTATGTGTCTGAGATAGCAAAATGGTCGGCAGCGCGCCACTGGAAAAGTAGCTCTCCTGTTACGATGTCGATCTCTTGGACCAGACAGTCCCAGATTGGACCGAAGGAGGGTTTCCCAAGTGTACTCAGATCGACCTGGACGATTTCGTAAACGGTGAACATCGCGGTCCCCTGTTCGGTGATGCGAAACTCGTGAAGGTCGCCATCAAGTCCACCTGCGGCTCCTATCTTCATGACTTGAGTGTAGGATGTATCCAGCTGCAACAATCAGACAAAGTTTGTCCACATCTGTAGCGACTTACCATGTAGTAGAAGCCCGCTCCATGACCTCCAACTGCATCATTTCCAGCCCAGAAAGTAAGGTACTGTTCACCCTTATACTCTTGCACTAGCAAGTTATATATTTGGTTGTAGCCTTCAAGTTTCCATATCAAGTTGCCATTGTTGTCCAATATCATGGCGCTGGCTTCATGTGTTGCTCCACCCCTTGGCGTCAAGAAGGTGTAGAGTCCATCTTCGCATTCTGAACTCCATTGCAGAACATTCATGTGTGGAGAGACGATATCCGTGCTGTTGTATGTTTGCACCGGGTAAGGTCCATAATTTCCTGCTTCGAAGTCTGGGTCGTTGTGGTAGACCTCTAGATCTGCTAGGACATGGTGAACGAAAAGAAAGAGTGTACAAACGCAAAAGAGGTTCATGACTGAAATGAAACAAAGGAACGAGGAGAGAAGAGCTTCAATCACGCAATAACAAAACGCAAAAAGTCAAATGGAAGGCCAAAAATCAACGAGCTTTCTCAACAGCGATGCCATGGCTGGGGTTCTCCTCTGCTCGAGAGATCCGCTTGAGATCGTCCGACAGTTCGTCGATCGCAATTGGAGCATACTGACGACTCAGTTTCATCTCTATTTGAAGATCTTGAAAGTATTCGTTGGTGCGTGATGCGTCTTCATCTCCACAGACCCAGAAATATCAAAAATGAGATGCGAATATCGTGACGCGGAATGAGGAGCCCTGTTGTCCTGGCCTCCTCTCCTGGCCTGGAAGCGGGAGCAGACAAGCGGTCCAGAGATAACGAGCGAAGCTACCTAAGGTACGCTAGCCTCTAACATAAACGCCACCAACCACGCCACGCGTTCAGACGTGCATGAAAATTATGGGACGTGCAGCCATGCTCCCTCCCTGAGTCCCTGCCCTGGGCCCCCCTGTTGGTGTGGTGTGGTGGGGAGGGATAACGGAATTCCAAGCTTTCGATTCCCCGATGCAAAGAGTGGGAACTGGACCGGCCATGACTGCCAACCATGCTGTAATATATCCAGGAGGGGGAGACAGAATGTTCCTATCACTCAATCCCTCTCTTTCTGATTTTCCTTTTGTATAGTTTCCGTTTCCATTCCTTTCAATTGTTCGTCCTTTTCTGCTATATACAAATACAATATGGAGAAAGATGGCCGACTGTACAAATTCAGCAACGATTCTAATCTGGACATCACAAGGAAAAGGGGCCATTCAACAACAAATCCAGACGATGAAGTCCTTCCAAACCCAGACACTTTCGTCAGCGAAGAGAACGACATCGAAGCCCCCAAAACCAAATCCGGGCCAGTAACATGGCTCTCCCTCCCACGAAAAGACCAGCTCGCGATCCTCTTCCTCTGCCGACTGGTGGACTTCCTGCAAGTCGCATCTCTGCAGGCATACGTCTTCTACCAATTGAAGAGCTTCGACACTTCTCTATCTGATGCGGCGGTCTCTACACAAGCAGGAATACTACAAGGGTGTTTTACGGGGGCGCAGGTGTTGACTGCGATATTGTGGGGGAAAGCTGCGGACGCGAAGTGGTGTGGGAGGAAGATGGTGTTGCTGATTGGACTTGGTGGGACTGCGATATCTTGCATTGGGTATGGCTTTGCGACGACGTTCTTCTGGGCTGCGTTTTGGAGGGTGTTTGGTGGAGGAATCAATGGGACGGTTGGGATAATGTAAGGAGACTCTGGACGGGGTTTGGGATATTGCTGACTGGAGGACAGACGGACCATGATTGCGGAGATCACCAAGGAGAAGAAGTACCAGTCGAGGGCTTTCTTGATCTTACCGATGAGCTTTAATGTTGCAGGAATATTGGGACCCAGTACGTGCTTGCAGGATCGTGCCAGGAGAAATCATGGCTAACTGTTCTAGTCATGGGCGGATTGCTTGCCAACTCAGCAATCACTCTTCCAGATGTCTTCGGCCCAGAAGGCTGTTTCGGATTCAGTTGGATCTCAGATTATCCATACGCTTTACCTAGCGTTTTGAATGCTATGTTCCTATCTATCACAACGTACATTGTCTTCTTTGGCTTAGAAGAGGTAAGTCGGGAAACTGGATTTTGTGGAACCTGGTACTAACGGGACGTAGACACTCAAAGAGAGAAGAGGAAAGTTCGATATTGGACTTCATTGGAAATCACGTATATTCGATCTCCTTCGTGGCAGATCTAGCTCCGAGGGGTACTCTGAATTGCTCCCATGGGATGCACCAGATACTGCCATGGAGGACCTCCAGATCAAAGAATCCAAGCCAAAGATGGAAGCAACACGAAGACTCCCATTCAGTCGAATTTGGACACGGAATGTCATTTTCACCCTCATCTCTGGGGCTTTCTTTGACTTTCAACTAGGGTAAGGACATCTCACAACGTTTTGATCCTACGTCAAGCTGACAAGCGGTAGTGCATTTGCCAATATCTGGACTCTCTTTCTCTCGACTCCGAGATTTCTAGCTTCCGAGTCTCAGGCAAACTCACTTCCCTTCTCCTTCACCGGCGGTCTAGGCATGCCAGCCGCCACCGTCGGAGTCGCAACTTCATTCCTCGGAATAATCGGAATGGTCCTCCAAATCTTTCTCTATCCACCAGTGCATGCTCGACTCGGCACGCTTCGCTCCTTCAGATATTTCCTTCTCTTATTTCCTTTCGCATATTTCTTCGCGCCATACCTCGCCGTTCTCCCATCTTCGACCGCAGCACCAGACGCCGCATCCGGACCATTCATCTGGGCGGGGATTATCTTCGTTTTGCTCGTGCAAGTCACGGCGAGGACTTTCACGTTACCTGCGAGTATCATCTTGCTGAATAATTGCTCGCCTCATCCCAGCGTTCTCGGTACGATCCATGGAATCGGGCAGAGTGTGTCTGCGGGGTTCAGGACGGTTGGGCCTGTTGTTGGCGGTTGGTGGTATGGTGCTGGGCTGGAGGCGGGTGTGATTGGGGCTTCGTGGTGGGGTGTGGCGGGGATGTCGGCGGCTGGGTGTGTGGTTGCTATGTGGGTGTATGAGGGGAGTGGGCATGAGATTATGCTTGAAGGCGAAGGTGATGAGGAGGAGGAGAGTGAGGAGCTTTTGCCTTCTGATGTGGGGAAGTCCTTTCAGATGGTTGGAGTAGATGCTCGCCTCCCAGCGAAAGAGGAAAGATAGGAAATGAACAGATTTGAGTCTATGAACTCTTCAAGAGCTACTTTCACAGATGTCTACCGTTGATCTGGCCCTCGATTTAATGCTAATTGCTAGTATGGTGCTTCAACGAAGAGGAGGGTTGCTTTCAAGACATCAATCACGTGACCTGGAACGGTCGAACGGCTCCGGAGGAAGCCATCTTTCAAGCGCCATCTGGTATGATCTAGATCAGGGAACAGTGTGACAGGGGCAAGAGGAGCTTCTTGGTACAAGAGTATGAGATTCCTGTGGCTCCATCCGGATCGGAAAGCTGTTTGCTAGAACTTGGCCGGAGCGAGCTATCATATTTTGAAAAGGTAAATGAAAACAATGTGTACAGATTTCAATCCAGAGTCGGGCGTGGAAATCATTAAATGATCGACTAGTCGTATTAGTAATATAGGTTCACGAAATTGCTCTTATCAAGACAGCCTCGGAGGAGCAGATATGGGAAATGGCGCAGATATGATCGAATGAGAATTTGACTTCACTTTGTCTCACATTCACTGTTCAGCCTTCGCGCATACAGTTCGTACCTTCCTGTAAGAGATAAACAACAGAGACAGGCTGATGCCTAATCTTCTTGAGCCAACGGCGCTCGCGTAGGTGAAGGCGGAGAGATATAAAGCCTCGACCTCGTCGTCTGTTAATGAATTCTTCTTCTTCATTACAACGCCTCGACATCTCACAGAGTACAGTCGATCTACATCTACGAGCTCGATCTCAAGTAAGATAACACCCTTTTGTTCTCCTTGTTTTCGTTCGCATCGGTCTTGAGCCATTTCGTATTAGTGGCAGTGTTTTTACATCAGTACCACCTCACCTCACCTTTGCTTCCCCCGACAGGAAGTCCGTGTCTGGAGATAACGCTTCAACCATGCTAATCATGAAAGCAGATCCAGAAACCAATACAAACAACACCGAAAACACTAAGACAAGCAGACAAGATGCCAGGCGTCAAGGGCACCTGGACAGATCAGGAGAACGCAAGTCCTTTACAAGCCCAACCCCACTACTGTGCCAAACACTGACATGAACAAGTATTCCTTGCTCTTCCAGATGGTCCAGCAACTCATGGGAGATGGTCGAAACCCCGTCAAGTTTGATCAAATCACCATCCCCGGCCGCACCCCTCGTGCTTTGAAGGAGCATTACGCTCAAATGAAGAACGTGATCCAGGCTGTCGATCTTCAGAACCAAGGCAGTGCTGGTACTCCTCAAGCCCGCGCTACTCGTGGCCCTGGATCTGGCAAGAAGGTCAAGGCTGAGGGAAAGGGTACCCCTGCCAAGGCTGCTACTTCATCGAAGAGAAAGTCTGGTGATGATGACAACAGCATGAGTGAGTTTTGCTTCTCATTAGATGTGCAGTTGCTGATATACTTCAAACAGTGGATACCACTCCTACTGTAAAGCGCCGCAAGTCCCCAGTCAAGAAGGAGCTCGTTGAGGAGGAGTTCGAGGCTGAGGATCCGGAGGATATGCCGGTTCTTCATGATAGCAGTGCTGACGATGCTGCATCGGCTTCACCTCAATCTTACCACAGCTACGACTACTACAACTAGGTAGCTCGTCTCGTTCAACATGTGAGTCTTCTATTCCTATCCCGATTCTAGCCATGGTCTGACTTGTGTGGAGATAGCGCATCTCTCGGTCTGGTAAATCTCAAATTCCCGGCTTCCTGAACAGTCAGGCTTTTCGGTAATGAAGGGGCAGCTTGGAGCTTGGAGCTTTCATCGGGGATCTTTCGTGTTTTACTGCTTGTTAATGGGTTGCGATCTATCGATTGAGGATGGATTGTTGCGGATATGGACAGGTGGGGATCTTTGATGCTGTTGTTTTCGTTACACCTGGCGAAGGAGGTTTGATAAATTCTAGATCATGGAATTGATGATCACAGTGAAAGCTCAGCCTTCGTACAGAGGTTTTTTTCTTCCCAAAAACACGATGTGACGTGATATGCGCTTTTCAATCGATGTGATCGAGGATGCTGAACCTGATGTTGTGATGTTCCTCGCTTGACTTGAACCTAATGCCAAGCTTTCCTTTCCCGTCAACCTTCGGCCCGTCTTCAGCTCCGGATGTGAAGCCCCTGCACCTGCACCTTGTATGGTACCTATGCATGCTCTGCAACTCTCTTTGCGCCGTATCAACTGCAGTGTTCTTTCACTGCATTCATTCATTGATTGACCACCTACATTGCAACCTTTTCCTTCGCTGTATCCTGATCATCTACGGTTGCAGAAGTCGACATCTTCTCGCCCTACGAACTTCTTCCTCAAATCCACCCGTCAACTTCCCGTCAGCGTCCTACCTCGATAGCCTCGTTTTTCTTTGCCTCCCCTCCTTTGTCCTACGACTACCTACGCTCCTTTCCGCCACCTGCACCGGATCTCTACGGCTCTGCTGGATGCAGAGAGTCGCCTGCCTGCGATCGAGACACCACTCATTGACGTGCTTCTCCCGAGCCGCAAGCAAAGCATCCGCAAGCCTTGCAACGAACATTCTTCTATACCCTAGGCATTCCTCCACAGCCACAAAGCGTCCAACATTTTCGATCTCCTCTCCCATCATCAAAACAAATCAGACCTCTAGAATGTCTTCTGGAGTCGGTGTCAATGGCAGTATGCGCGCGAAACGAAAGCAGCACCCAGGCACCGTCGCTGAGAGACCTCAGAAGCAACATCGAGCAATCAATGGCAAGGAATCAGCTGGGGAGAATACACCCGAAGTCTACGAAGACGAGGCGATGGAGATAGAGGAGGCGCGAACACTTCCAGGACTGGCAGACACGGCAGAATGGCAAGCTTGCGTGGAGAGGGTCGTCAGAAATGTCGTCTCGATACGCTTCTGCCAAACATGCTCCTTCGACACGGATCCAGCGCTCACCAGTGAAGCTACGGGATTTGTTGTTGATGCAGAGAGAGGGTAATATTCATGCTCCGTCGGGTGATTTCTGCTGACGTTTTCCAGATATATCATGACAAATCGGCACGTTGTTGGAGCTGGACCGTTCTGGGGATTTTGCATATTCGACAACCATGAAGAAGTCGACGCCTATCCTGTATACCGCGATCCCGTTCACGACTTTGGTATTCTACGATTCGATCCGAAAGCCATCAAATACATGCCTGTTGCGGCTTTGACCTTACGACCAGACCTAGCGAAAGTCGGATCCGAGATCAGAGTTGTGGGTAATGATGCTGGAGAGAAGCTGAGTATTCTGTCTGGAGTCATCAGTCGATTGGATCGAAATGCCCCAGAGTATGGCGACGGATACTGCGACTTCAACACCAACTATATACAGGCTGCCGCTGCTGCAAGTGGAGGAAGTTCTGGAAGTCCTGTTGTCAATATCGATGGGTATGCTGTAGCTTTACAAGCTGGCGGACGAAGTGACGGTGCCGCTACTGACTACTTTCTACCCCTCGATCGACCATTGAGAGCCTTGAAATGTATCCAGGAAGGAAAGCCGATTTCTAGAGGAACCATACAATGTCAATGGATGATCAAACCCTTTGATGAATGTCGCAGATTAGGACTGTCGCCAGAATGGGAGGGTGCAATTCGAAAAGGCTTTCCCAAGGAGACTGGTCTGCTGGTGGCTGAGATTGTCCTTCCAGAAGGCCCATCCCATCACAAGGTTGAAGAAGGCGATGTTCTCATCAAAGTCAATGGGGAATTGCTCACCCAATTCATCAGACTCGACGATATCCTGGATTCGAACGTTGATCAAACGGTCAAATTGCTTCTCCAGAGGGGCGGAGAAGATGTGGAGGTGGAAGTCACAGTTGGCGATCTACATGCTATCACTCCTGATCGATTTGTGTCCGTCGCGGGAGCCAGCTTCCACAACCTCTCTTATCAACAGGCACGGCTTTACGCCGTTGCTTGCAAGGGTGTATTTGTTTGTGAAGCAACTGGATCTTTTAGGTTTGAGAGCACAGACAACGGGTGGATCATACAAACTGTCGATCATAAGAAGACCCCTGATCTTGATTCGTTTATCGAGGTCATGAAGGGTATTCCTGATCGTTCAAGGGTGGTTGTCACATACAAGCACCTTCGAGATCTCCATACACTGAACACCAGCATCCTCCACATCGATCGACATTGGTCTAGCAAGATGAGAATGGCCGTCAGGAATGACAAGACTGGACTGTGGGACTTCACCGATCTTGCCGATGCCCTACCTCGAATCCCTCCCGTTCCACGATCTGCCAGTTTCATTCAACTGGAAAACCCGCAACACCCTGCAGCCGCAGATGTTGTTCGCAGTTTCGTACGAGTTCTGTGTACTATGCCTGTAAAGCTGGATGGCTTTCCCAGGAACAGAAAATGGGGCATGGGTGTTGTGATTGACGCTGAAAAGGGATTGGTTGTCATATCTAGAGCCATTGTACCTTATGATCTCTGCGATATCTCCATTACTATTGCAGATTCCATCATTGTCGAAGGCAAAGTTGTGTTCATGCACCCACTCCAGAATTATGCTATCATCAAGTATGATCCTTCTCTTGTGGATGCCCCTGTTCAAAGCGCGAAGTTGAGCACCAAGCAAGTTACCCAAGGTGCATCAACCTATTTTGTTGGCTTCAACCAAAACATGCGCATCGTCATTGCGCAAACCACCATCACCGACATCACTGCTGTTGCAATCCCTGCCAACGCTGCAGCACCCAGGTATCGAGCCGTCAATGTTGATGCTATCACTGTTGACACGAGCTTGAGTGGCCAATGTGGAAGTGGTGTACTTGTCGGCGAGGATGGAACAGTCCAGGCCCTCTGGCTGACTTACCTCGGAGAGAGATCACCGGTTACCTCTAAGGATACAGATTACCATCTCGGCTTGGCTACACCGACTCTTCTTCCAGTCATCAAGCAGATTCAACGTGGCGAGCAACCTAAATTGCGCATGCTTAGCGTTGAGTTCAATGCTATTCAGATGAGTCAGGCTCGTATCATGGGCGTCTCTGAGGAGTGGATCAAGAAGGTCTCCGATGATAACTCTTCGCGTCATCAACTTTTCATGATTCGGAAGCGAACCTTTGAGAGAGGAGACGAGACTGGTGCACTTCTCGAAGGAGATGTCATCTTGACTCTCAATGGCAAGATCATCACTCGAGTTTCAGAATTGGATGTCATGTACGACCATGAGTATTTGAATGCAGTAATCGTCCGCGACTGTGTCGAGATGAGCATCAAAGTACACACCGTGTCTGCCGACGACCTTGAGACCGACCGAGCCATTAGCTTCTGCGGAGCCATCTTACACAAGCCTCATCACGCCGTTCGTCAACAAATCAGCAAGCTGCACAGCGAAGTGTACGTCTCGGCACGCACGAGAGGAAGTCCTTCCTCGCAATACGGCCTTGCGCCAACAAATTTCGTCACCCACGTCAATGGCAAACCCACTGGAGACTTGCAGTCCTTCTTGGATGCAGTCGTTGACATTCCAGATAACACATGTATGTATATTCGGGAACTTTTCTGTATTTGTATCTGCCTGCTAACACACCTCCTCAGACTTCCGCCTCAAGCTGATGACTTTCGATGATGTCCCTTGGGTCATCACAATGAAGAAGAACGATCACTACTTCCCCACCATGGAATGGGTCAAGGATGCTAGCGAGCCTAGTGGCTGGAAGAGGGTAACGTACGAGCAAGGGAAGATGATCGAAGGAGAGGGCCATGATGGCATTAATGTTGTGGCTGGGGATAACTTCGAGATGGATGCGGATGCGGGAGACTTGGGGGGCATATGAGTGTGAACTGGCTGCCAGGAATACTAGAGCTGGCGTTGAATACGTGAATGGATACCCTGTTTTGTGGAATGTGGTTCTGGTGGATGTGAAAACGAGAGGTACCTGTACCTGACCTTGGTTGTGCACAGCGGTCGTAAAAATGTTGCTAGGCCACAAAATGGATGTCGCTTGTAGTGTTCTGGGGTATGACTTCTCCCAATTACCTTTGTGCAGAGACCAAGGCTTCTTTGGAATCCAACAAATCTGCGTTCTCAATCTTACCAAGACGGCTGCGTCTTGCATTCGTCTTTCTCCTTGGATGCATTCCACATTGTCTCTCACACTTTGGTCTCCGTATTTCTGCCAGTATTCCGACCACTTAAAGGTGACTTCTCAGTTGCTCTATAGTCATGCCTTCCTCGCTGCACGTTCGCTTTATCCTAGCTTTAGCGTAAGGATATCACCAGGCTGACTTCTAGAGGGATGGCCTTTTCTGTCTCCCAACATTTGCAGCATACTGACGAATCACATTCGTAACAATCTTGAAGAAGCAGTGAAAGGTGAAAGCCTGAAACATATTTGCTTGCTGGAAATGAATTTGAAATTTCAAAAACAGCCGAATTCCCAAGATGAAGAAAGCTACTGAATTTGTACTGGCAAGATGATCCTTTGGAACATCTACTCAAGTTCTTTCAAGGTATGTACAAGAAATTTCCTCACATCATCTCCCCTCTAAACAAAGCAGGCAAACAGCGTCGCATACGTACGATATCAGACCCAGGCCATCTAAGCAATCGTATTCCCCGCATTCGCCACAATACTCGAGATCGAATTCGCCGACGCCGCAGCCGGGATATTCTTCCCTTTGAACAAGCCCAGAAACGACGAATCCGCATTCGTGAACGCTCCCGATCCAGTGAACGCATTAGCCACACAAGGACGTCCTAGGGAGGCCGTGCAGGTGGCGGCGTTTGATGCGGTCGCTGCGAAGAGGGAGCCTGCGTAGCCGTTTGCGAGGACGGTGCCGACGCCGACGAAGGAGCAGCCTTCGAAGAGGCCGCCTTTGGTGGTGCCGCCTTCGATGGCGTGGCCGCTGTTGGAGGCCCAGACGCTGTTGATGGCGTGGAAGAGGGTTCCGCCGGAGAGGGCGGGGGAGCGGCCGGAGGTGTAGGATACGTAGTTTTCTGGGGGTTTGGGTGTTAGTGTTTGTGGGGTATACAAATATATAATGCTTGGGGAGTTGAGGGGTTGGACTTACTGTAAAAAGTGATGGCATCATTGGTACCGACTAGTTCCAAGCCCCAGTAGGTGTGGCTATCGCATGTGGCTGAGTAGGAAGTCTTTCCATCGATATAACTGTTTGAAATCGTAACAGCGAGGTTAGGCGACTGTCCTAAGCTGTAGTGCTGACGACCTAGGGAGGAAGTAGTGACATGATCGATCCAAATGTTGTTGGTGTTCGACATGCTGATAGCGTCGCCTCCCCAGACATACTTTGGGTTGAGGTTCGTGATCTTGATGTTCTGGATGATGATGTTGGAGACTCCGGCCATTCGCAGACCTTTGCCATTGAGGATGGTGTTTGTGCCGAGACCAACGAGTGTCTTGTCGGAGGCTACGTTGATGCCTTGGTAGGCGGCGACGTCGATGGTTGCGGAGTAGGTGGATGCTGTTCCACAACCGCCGAGGGTGTTGAGGAGGCTTTGACCTCCAGTCTCTGGAGTACAGGCTTGAAGTCGGTTCATCAGGTATGATCCATCACGAAATATTGGACGGAAGGGAGACTGAATCGAATCTACGATATCGTGTTCGATGAGACTTACAGTATTGATTGCAAGCTGCATAAACTTTGGTTCCCTCAGATCCTGCAAAGTTGAATGTGCCTGAGATAACGATGACTTGTGGAGAGGTGCTGGTGAGATATTTCTTCAAGTCTGCAATAGTCTTTGGATAGCTGGATGTATCTGTCAATGATAGTCCAGCGACAATAGGAGATCTTACTTACACCGGAGCAGCATTTCCACCACCTGTGACACCTGAAGCGAATCCGAAGGGTGTTCCGGTGACGACTGAAGAGATTGCTCTAGCGGAAATGTTGTTTGGGCGAGCAGCGACAAGGCTTGTAAAGGTCGCCGCTAAGGCAGTGAACTGAAAAGACTTCATATTGCAGGCTGACCGGTGCACTGGTCGATGAGTTATGGGGAGAAAAAAAAAAGAAAAGACAGCTGAATTCAAACTATAACGAGTGTGAAGTGAACGAACGTGGTTGTAACGAATGTACAGTGAAAGATTGTGAAGCAAACCAAAACGGAAAGCAATGGATGAGGAAAAGGAAGAGGAGTGAAGGAGCTTAATTATATTGAACTCCCTCGCTAGATATCAAATACGAACCCTTTTCCGGACGTCCACTTTAACGATGAGAAACCTTGAATTTGTTCCATAACGGTCGACCTGGCTTTCGGAAGCGATGGACGAAAGAGGATTTACGGTGGGGGAACTAGGGGTGGCGCACGTCTCAAACCCAGATATCCACGATTAGCGGCAGATCATCAATTTATCTGTAGCGAGTGCCGGGGATTAGCAGGAGGTAAGTACGGAGCATGTCTGTCTTTGGGCAATTTTGTCAGTAGCAAGGAAACTTACCCGTGGGTTGTCGGGAAAATTGATTCTTTAGGAACGGATTGCGACGGATTGGGTGACATAATTTTTGTGATTAGTGAACTTGCCAATTTTCCATCAATCGACTTCTTCGGATTGTGAATGTGATACCTTTCGGGTGCATGACCATACAGCATCGAAGACCTGGAAGGTGGCAGGGTTTGGTTGTACTTCGCATCAATTTCGCCTCTGCATTGGATGCACCGTGGTGTGCCCGTGGTATATGGTACGCCCGTCAAGCACCACGGATAATCTTCTGGAGATCGAATTAAGGTTAGCCATGCGAGTATCATCTTCACGGCGGCTCTTCTTCGACCACTTCGCCTAAATTATCCCTTGGTTGTCAGCTTAGGAATAGCTTTCATGATCAAGAAATGACTTGCAGGGCTTAGAAGGAATGGCAAAGAACATTTGTGGTCATATGTACATAAAAGTCTCAAGGGGAAGTTTACTTGCCGGAACTTTTCGGGGCATCGAGATTAGATACCTGCACCGAAAAGTGCCATCGCTGCCACGCGGGCATTTGGAGTGTAGTTGCCTGCGAATGAAAGTCCGAATGGACTAGAGCTCCATCTCTTCTGGTCGAAGTGCACTATTTGATCTACCTTCACATGTTAGCCGTATTTGAACAGTATCCTTCGATATCTCAATGTCGGTCTTGAAGCGCCCAGTGCCAATCTCACGTACAATCCTCAGATCCCTCCCTCACAATTCTTCGTCACAGATAACGTTCTGCTTCCGCCTACTCGGATACCGACTTCGATACATGCTTTCCGAGGAAAATGTGTCATAAATGACTGATATTCCTATCTATATCTACTCTATAGGCCAAGGCGTTCCTAAAAGAATCTTGCCAATGCCAATCCCCCGACTATCTCTTCACTTCCTAATGAGGATCCTTCGGAGCACCTAAATGCCCGACAAATCGCTCAGACCCAGGCATCGTCAAACTCAGCGTGCATGGCCGTGCCAATTCCGGAATAGACTTCGCATCCAACTTCACCTCCCTTGATCTGGGCGGGTACCTATTTGTTAAACAGCAAAGTCAGTCTACAGTCAACCCCACAAATCGTTCAGGCAGGTATAGATCTTCCAAGAAACTGAAGACTTACGAATCCACCAAAACCACGCTCTCCCAAAGCCCATTCCGGGTCGGCAAAATTCACATCGAACTTCCACTGCTTCTTCTTCTTGACAGCCGTGAAGTCTAGGGTGAATGTAGTTCTCGCTTTCGACGGGTCGAAGGGAGTCCCAGTATGATTAACATGGGTTTGAGAGAATAGGAGGTAGTCTTCCCGCTTGACTGGAGCGAGGTTTCTGGTTGAGAAGATCACTTCGCCAGACTTGATGAGTGCTGAAGCAAGGTATGTCTTGCCATCAACCGAGGAGCCAATTCGCCAGAAGATCGCAGTGTAAGGGCCCGCGAACACACGCCCTATCTGCCAGCCCAGAGAAGATACTGCGAGGGGATATGGACCCCAGTTTCTATCGTGTCCTCCCACACCGGTGAAGTTGAGTCGGGTCCCGTCAATGTCGAAGTCGACGGCAACGTTGCCGGCGGTAACAGGCGCTTCCCAGTATACCCAGGGCTTCACTTGCGGAGAAGCCTTTTTGTTCGGCCCTATTGTTGGGATAAAGTCAGCGATTTTCTGTTCCTTATCCTCGAACAGAAAGTTTGGGAGGACGGGCGGTCCATGAAAGACTGGTAAGGAGAGGAGTGCATGACTGCTCAACAAACATACACTGGTTTCCATCTGCATAAAGTGGAGGGGCTGTGGCTTCGAGGGTATAAGTTCCTTTCAAAGTTGGAGAATCGAGAACAATAGTCGTATGTTTGAGATCGGCGGAAATGTCGAAGGAGTATCTGTATCCCGGCTTCGACCAAACCCCCATCGTCGCATTCTTACACATGGAGATAGTATTGTCCTCGACCCACGAGACCTCAATCCACGACGAGCCGTTCGAGAAGGTGACTTGAGTCTGCAATCTTAACACTCCAAATGGTGGATTCACTTCCCCAACATGAGAGTTATCACGCCAGAACATGATACCAATGCCGGTCTCGCCATCTTCAGCCGTGGCGTCGAAAAACCAGGATTCCCATGCCGTCTCATTCACAGCAGAGAGCTTGGGAGATACGAATGGCACGAGAGGGTCCTCGCTGATGATGATATCTGTTCCATTCGCGATGTCGAACTGCTTCATAACACTCACTTCGCATTTCTTGTGGTGAGAACGGCCTGAAGACCCGGGTGCAGCATTGGCTCCGGCGAGGAGGGCAAGAACAAACGGAAGAGATTTGAATAACATCTTGGAAAGTTAAGATGAATGACTATGAGATGTGTATTGGATATCGGTATGCCAGGAGACGTGACATATTTATCAAGTAGACATAGGCTTCGATTCGACCCACCGGTTGCCACTTTCAGATACCATCGTCGTATGCCAATTCAAACGGCGAATTCTCAGCAGGAAAGAATCGACAGCTTGGTACTTGGAAGATTGGTAAGAATCGGCGAAATCGTCACTGCACTTCAACGTAAGTTCTTTTCCTGGTTAGTTTCGAGATGGTTCATAGCAAGTGCAGCCTGACCCTGGATAATCGGTACATTGGCACAGTTCGGCGATATAGCAAGAGCATGGAAATGATGTAAAGAAAATCAAACCTAGCATTTTGGATCCTAAGATAGAGTAGTGGGAATCGGTGATATATGATTACGGTGGAGGCTTCCAGCTTCGTGTTGTCCTCGAACCCCTTGGACATTTAGCGAGCCAACCAGCTGAAGCCAATGGAAGTCGTGCAACCACGTCAGCACGCCATAGTCCCTTTACCCGGAAGGTAGGGACGGGAGACAAGGGATTCAGTCATGTGCCACACGCCTGCCACCGCCATTTTCTCCTTTATCGGTGCTTCTCATTGTCGCTTGGCATCAACACGGCGATTTCTGCGCCGACATGCGAGATGTCAGGTCTCGCCTCGCTAACACAGCCAGCCAATGGACCCAGTTTGCTGTCCGTATTGCAATGTCCGCTGTACTCAGGTCATAGGAGGCGTCTGTTGGACCCGGTCCTGTGGTAAAGTACAATTGAAGGACATCAACGCCTTTGTTTCACGTCCTTAATTCAAAGCGTCAATACTACTTCATTTCCGCGATCTCCCCTGGCCAAGAGATAACCCATACACCAACAGACAGTTGTTGACATGGGTGCAGAGCGAGACGCGATACATTCCGGTATGGCTATGCATAACCACAATGGAAACACTCCTCTGCCAGGAGAAGTTTCCTTAGAACATTCACATCCTGCGGACCCTTCTACAGGAGTAGATGCGCTATCCAAAAAATCAAAGTCTGACCCTGATACACTTCAATCTCCGGAAGATAAACCTCTGCATGTTGAAAGCGGCAACCAGCATCCAGTCGAGTCTCGAGACACCACTGGAACTTCAATAGACATCAATAGCGAAAAGGCTGTGGATTCGATAAACACATCTCACGATGAGGACTTCACTATCCACTCGGCAGACGATCTTTCAAATGGGCTCCCTCGGGGAGATGTCTCTACGCATACGGGCTTTCCAGAAGCCGGTAGGAGTACTGTCCTTCTCACAAATTTTGATATCGAAGGGCCAAATGGAGAACAGCAAAGCGACACTGTTCACTTGACTGGGTTCAAGCTTCATATCCTTACGTTTGGCTTGACACTGGCTGCAATGTTAATGATGCTGAACGCATCTATCGTTGCCACAGTGAGTGTTGCCACAATCTGTCATGATCCTAATTGGAAGCCCTGCTGATGTGTTCTGCATTCTAGGCCATTCCTGAAATCTCGAAGCATTACAAGTCTATCGCGGACATCGGGTGGTATGGTAGCGTATACCTGTTGACGAATTGCTCCATGCAACCGTTAAGTGGGAAACTGTACACGATTTACTCTTTGAAGGTATGGTTACAACTTGCATACTCCTACGTTGTTGAAGCTGATTGCAGAATGTAGTGGACTTTCCTGACCTTCCTCGCTATCTTCGAATTGGGTGCTTTGATTTCAGCTGCTTCCGTTTCCTCCACAATGTTCATCGTAGGAAGGGCTATTGGAGGGATAGGGGGCGCGGGACTGATGAATGGTGCTTTGACTATAATAGCTTCTGCGGCACCAATTACACAACGGCCGAGTACATCCGCCTTTCCTCAAATCCTCAATGACAGTATCTCGGGGCTAACTTAGGATTGTGCAGTGCTTGTTGGAATTATCATGTCGGTATCCGTCGTTGGCCAGGCAATTGGACCTCTCATCGGCGGCGCCTTCACCCAATATGCGAGCTGGAGGTGGTGTAAGTCTATATCTCATCATAAACAAAGATTCTTCCTGATTCTCCATCTAGGTTTCTACATCAATATCCCCGCCGGTGCAATTACTGGTGCCGTACTCTGCTTCATCGAAGTCCCCGACGAACGTAAAAAGTACAAAAACCACAAGACACTCGTCGAACTCTTCTTCGGCTTGGATCTCATCGGATTCTCACTATTCGCACCAGCATGCATAATGTTCCTGATGGCTCTACAATGGGGTGGCATCAAGCATGCCTGGGACTCGGCAAAGATCCTCGGCCTGTTTGTTGGCTCTTTTGTCACGATCGGGGTGTTTGTTTTCTGGGAGCAACGACAAGGAAAAGATGCTATGATACCTACTGGAATGATCAAGAGGAGGATTGTGTATAGCAGTGTATGTGTTTCCTTTCATTACAGTTCTTTCATTAGACTGGTGTCGATGCTCCTTTTCAGTACCCTGTGCGGCATCAATCGACACTCTCTCACTTGACTGCATCTTGGTAGACAGTACTAATTTGAGTATCCTATATAGTGCTTGACAGCGATGCTGCAGATGGGTTCGCTCTTGCTGATTACCTACTACCTCCCAATTTGGTTTCAGTCCGTCAAGCAAGTTGGCCCGACGATGAGCGGAGTCATGATCTTGCCAACCTTTCTGGCCCAAATTCCTGCTGCTGGAATCTCCAGTCTATTGAGTATGTCAGATGCCCAATTCCAGATCCCCAAATCTTACATATAGTCTTTCATTGCTGATCCTCACTCGTAGTTACAAGACTAGGATACTATCTGCCATGGGCAATGGGGGGCTCAGCCATCACTACCATAGGTTCCGGCCTCATGGGAACCTTCAACCTACACACTTCACAGGCTGAGTGGGCAATATATCAAATCCTGACGGGAGTAGGCCGCGGCTTGGTCCTACAGATCGTAAGTTCAAATATCTCCAAGACCCGGATGAGGCACGTCTGATTCACCATGTCTAGCCTATAATCGCCACCCAAAACATCCTCGAGCCTTCTGAGATTTCCACCGGGTCAGCTCTTGTTGTCCTCTTCCAGCTCTTCGGAGGCGCCATTTTCATCTCTTGTGGACAAACAATATTCACGAACCGCTTCCAGGCAGGTCTTCTTCGCTTTGCTCCCGAAGTGGATGCTGGGGAGGTAGTTCGCTGGGGCGTGGCGCAGCTGAACCTCGCAGTACCAGAGCAATCTCTAGATCATGTATTACAAGCGTGCAACTACGCTCTAATACGCACGTTTTATCTGGGCGTTGCTGGGTCCTTCGTTGCCGTTTTCACGAGCATGGGTATGGGTTGGAAAAAGTTGGAGACGGTGAAGCCTGCAGACGATGGAGCGGGGGTTTGAGGGTCATAGATCAGTTTTGTAATTCATATCAACTATGGAGACAAATGAAAAACTGCCTCATTATCAGGAATTTGGGTCACCATCCACATCGTCAACCCAACAACAGAGATAAGAATTGATGTTTCCTTTCTATTTTATGCCTGTAAAGACCAGTTGACGCCAACCCAATTCGCTACCTCTACAGTCAAGGAGAGCCAGTCATCAGCAGACCCTCGTACATACTAAGCTGAACATTATCGATTGTATCCAGCCCACTATGGACCAACACTCTCAAGATCGTCCTCGCATTTTTCCTGTCGATACGTGCCATCTTCAATGTCTGAGAGTCCTCTACAGGCGCAGGAGTATGTGTGTTACCGCCTAGGTCCCAACCTTCACCCATAAACTGGTCGATCCATTGAGGCCAGTTCGGCGTACCAGTAGTTGGCTGTCCGTCTAGGATACTCTTTCCTTCAAGTGTCTCCACCAAAGCCTGCATGCCGCCATCTTCCGACAGTACTCCCGACACGCACTCAGCCCCTTCTGGTGTGCTGGCCATCAGCGCGAGCGTAAACCACCCCTCGGATCGTACGATCCCGGATTTTTGTTGCGTGATCATGAATATGAGAAGCTTGTCAAGCTCGGGATGCATGAGGAAGAACTTCTTCTTGTTTTGCTCTAGCTTCAGAGCGTCATCCGGCTTCCGCTGTACTCCTACACGGCAAAGAGTTGTGATGAGGCGCGATATCTCAATCTTGGTAGTCTCGTTTGATGTATGGTTGAAGACTGCGAGGAGGAGGGAAATGTTGGAGCGCATGTGGGCCGGTGAGTCTTTGTCACGGGATAATCGCCGGTAGAATCTGCGGACGTTGTCCCAGGTTCCAACGAGTAGGTTACGGGTGAGACGAATGGAGGCATTTTGGACCGGAACATTTTGTGCTGCATACCCTGTGTTGTTCTTGGAGTTAGTAGATGCTCATATATTGATGTACGGGGACTTATTTTGAGAGTGAGGCATTCCGGTTCGAATCAAAGTGGGAAAGATGGATAACTTAGTTGACACGTACAAAGTGTGGGAAGAAACTCTATCAATCCAGCATTTCCAAGCTCAGCTTTATTTCTGGACAGACTTGCTAAGGTATTCAGCAGGGACAAGACCGCAATTTGGACCTTGGTGTCTCGTGTACACTTCAGAATCGATATCACTGACTGATGGACGCCGTGGGTGTGAACAAGTGCTTCGGAGAGTGCTCCCGCGCGAGCAATATTTCCAAGCAAGACGCAGGCACAATGTTGAAACTCAGGTCGCGAGGACTCAAGAAGGTGAAATAGAGTAGCTCCAAAGTGTGAGTCAAGTGGATATAATGCTTCCGGAAACTCATGTACATTTGAAATCTCGGTAATGAGTTGACTGAGGGATAGGATTTGCGATACTGCCTTGTCTTTTGAGTTTCGTGGAACGTAAGAGCGCTGAGAGTAGGGGGACTTGTATGTGAGGGCTTTCGGTCTTTCCAAGCTCTCGAGATGTGTCGTTATTAGATCTAAGGCTGTTGTCATTCCGCCGTGATCGATCAAAGCCTTTTGGAATTTGGAATGCTGAAAGTGGAGGGTGGCGACTTCCAGCAGATTGCAAAAACTGGCAAGTCTCTCATCCACACCTGCTGTGTTTGCGAGTCGGAGGAGAGATATACCGGCATCTGATGGTGCATATTCGATTCCAGCATCTAAGACAGATATTAGAGCAACTCCGCGTCACTGGAGTCATGCTCGACATGTTACCTTGAGTTATCATGAGCGCAAGTAATTCGCAGCAATGCTCAAGAAATTCCGCTTCATAGATAGGGTGATGCTCCGACAAGTGGTGAATGACAACATGTGTGACCTCTTTTTCAGACGCTACCTTCTGAGCGGGCTCTGTTTCTCATGTCAGAATGTGCCATCGTGATAGAGAAGGCTGCACTGACCAAAGTCCACGCAAACATTGTAACATGCTACAACTGCGATACTTGAGAAGAATGGGTCCTTGATAAGAGTTATAAGACAAGGAAGAGCACCTCGGAACAAGACTTTGGCGCGGTTGTTGTCTAACCATTGTGAGTCTCAATCAAGAGTCTGCCCAGGAGGGACTTGGAAACTCACCAACATCCGCGCATGCATTACCAATGAGTCGTATTGTCTGAAGCTTTAAATTCCTCTTGTCATCGCCACCAAGAGGCAGGATTCCGAGGTAGAAGTCTAGCATGCCAGAATCACCAATGGGAACTCGCCAGCGAGCTATGGTACTGTTTAGCATGTTCCTCTGAGTGTCCGGAAGAGCTTCGGAAGGGCGGAAGAGTTGATAAGCAAGGATCTGCCATGGACTGCACTGTACTGTACGCCACTGGAGCGTTTTTGAACAACAACCGGGTAGAATCCCTAACCAACTTACCTTCACGACTTGCATCTGCCAGTTTCTCAGTGGCGAGATCGAGGAGTTCTGAGCCGGATAGCCACAGGTGAGTTACTACGGGCATAACGTGAATAAGGTACTGGGTTTTGGCGGCTCGTCCCTCTTCAGCGTTATGCGCGATGGGATTGGCATCTTCTTGGTAGCCTTGCACTAAACTGAAAGGCGCTTGCGGATCACGCTCGAGGTCGAAGATTTCGGAAATACTCCGTTGCATGCCTCCATTCGGAAGTGAGAGCGAAGGACTCCGGCTCGACGACATACTTGCTGGTTTGTTAGACTAATGACTGCGCAGGCGACTCGAAGCTTATGAGCTCGATAACAATCACGGTCTATCGAGACGCGGAACCAACGACGAGGCTGAAGAATGATGACACGCACTCGGCGACGTGGAGGGGCGTGGGTGAATATGTGCTTAACTTGGAATGGCTGTTGCGCCCGTAAGCTGAGATCGCGAACGCGGTTACGCTACATGCAGCTGGCTTGCTTGGCTTCAACGTCTCTTTGTTTGGATTCGGGGATCGCCGTCGTAGCTCCGTCGTGTCAGCTCGGCTATTAAGGTTAAAGTGGGCTCCCGCCGTGGTACAGGGATCAAATTGCGGCACCGGCATGTATGCGCCTATGGCACCACCACCACCTGCATGCATGCATCCTCCTCTGAACGAGCCCACGAATAGTGCGTAGGCTGGCGGTTCGATCGGGTTGGGCTGACTAGGCATGATGATCTCACGTGGCTCGGTAGTCGTATTTCGTATTGTGCGGTATGCACTGGAAAGGCACAGAATGGTAGGCATGTACCCGCCAGTCTCAGGGAAACGCCAAGGAAAGATATCAGTACCGGGGAGCAATGTCAGGGACGGATATGCAGCACCGGATGCTGGCGGAAAAGCCCCAATGAATGTGCATAGGAGCTCCTACATCAAACGAGTAAATCAACTGACTCCGGCCAGCATATATCACGTGGGGCGATAAAAGATCGTAGTTACGGTCATAGAGGATATTACATGTATGTCAGCAATTTCAAGAAGTCCACGCTGTGAACTTGAAAGAAAATCGAAAGCCAAGCTCTTAGGAAACATACCTTTGCACGACCACCGGAGTCTAGAATATGCGGCCACTATGTTGATAATATCGACCCAGGAAACTGCAAGACGTGAACTCCCATGCAGTCGCCGTGAAGGCTCCGATATCAAGTTGGAATCTGGCAGACCGTAATACGGAGGCAGAGATGTTGGGGCAGAAGCGGATACGCAACTAGGGAGTCATACCTTGCGGAGCAATCAAGGTATATTCCAACTCTTTTCACAACGAAGTCCAAACCAACTGAACATTTCTATTCCGAATCGAAGTTCAAATTGCTTCGGCATATGCCTGGATCATATTATTGACCAAGAATTCAGCAAATCAACCGACCTGAGTCCTTGGATCAACAAACTATGTCCAGCAACAGCTACCTCACTTGTTCTTGCTAAATCTATCGACTCGCTCTCTCCTGTCATTTCGAACAACTTTAATATAACAGCCTTGCCTTTCCCAGATGGTTGTTCTCGCAATATTCCAATGGTCAAAACCTCGATCGACAATCCCTTGAGCTCCGCAAGCCGATTTCAAGATTCAACAAACATGGTACCTGTGGGCGTTCTTGAGGTGATTGACCCGTGCCAAGCACTTGGATTCGTCTTACCTTAAGTCATCAAACTCTGGCATACGTGTATTATCGGGACATCATGCACGTTGGCAAATGTACGAAGGGAAGCCACCAGAAGTAGCTTCAAATATAGTCATGGACAGTCCGGCATTGGTCAGATCAAGCAATGCCAGTGTGGTAAGCTCTCACATTTAGCATAGTGGCTGACACCTGCCAAGATAAATGGGTAGTTTAAGGAGACAAAGGAGACTCAACTCACGTATGGACGCCGATTGCGGGGCCCAATTATATGTCTTGGTTGCCGAGCCACCGGCGCGGACAACAAACGGTCCCCGCCTGCCAATATTTAAGCGAGTTCGCTTAAGCTTTTCAGTTCCGACATGCCTTTTGAGAGTTGGCAAGAGGACGGAAAGTGCATGAGGCGACTCACCATGCTTTGCGGCGCGTCGCATGGCTTGGACGGCGATTTGATCCCCCGGCACTACTAGGCTGGCAGGTCTTTTTGGTATAAGTCAGCTCGAGCGGAGACTTCAACGACACCTTCAAGCACAATCCAAACCTCGACTTCAACGTCCAATGTCCTGAAGACGAACTCTCATCGATCAGTGTAACGTCCAATACACTTGCTTTCCCCAGTCCCTTTGCTCAAGCTCTCCTCGAGTCTCCTCCCATACGAGTCTGCGCCAATCTCACATCAGCCATGGCGATCCACGCAGACGGCCCCGACTCCCCAATCAGTAAATATTGTCTTTCCACAGTGACTCTTTTGATGGCAGAGCGACCGCTAACCAGAACCTCTCTTCTCTAGTCAGCTGGTACGACTTTAGGCCTGTTCTTGCACCTGCTATCGTCTTTGGCATACTGTATGCTGTTGCGTTCATTATCACTGCATTCCAGTTCTTCCGCTACAAGTCATGGTTCTGGATCTGCATGGTCATTGGATCCTTGAGTACGTCCACCCAAGACCAGATATTGAAGTTCGACACTGATCAACAACAGTGGAAGCTATTGGCTATGTCGCACACATTCCATCTGTGATCAACGAGGCAGACAAAGGTAATCTTATGTCTTATTCTGCGGTCAAGGGCGCCGGCTGATTTATATCAAGGGCTATACATTATGCAATTTGTGATGATTTTCATCGCCCCGGCAGTTTTGGCGGCTGCGTGCTATATGGCTATGGTACCTTGCCTCTAATTTCCAGTTGATTGTAACTCGAATGCTAATGAGATGCTTCTCCAGGGTCGTGTTGCTCTTCATGCTGCACCCACTGAGTTTCAGACCGTCAAGCATCTTTGGATCCCTCCCCGCTACATGAGTGAGTTGTTCTGCAAACTTGAGAGATTGATGCAACCCTAATGACATACAACAGCACCACTCTTCGTTACCTGTGACATTGCCGCATTTGTTACCCAAGTTATGGGAGGCACAGACGCCACTTCCGATAACAATAAGACGGCTATGAACGGTATGAAAACCATGAAGATCGGCCTCATCATCCAGCTCGTCTGTTTTGGCTTCTTTCTCGTCATTTCTATCCGATTCCACTCAGTCTCCAAGCGCTTTGAGCAGTTCTGGCCTGACAAGCAATGGCCTAAATTCCTCATTGCTATCAATGTCTCCTGTGCCCTCATATTCGTAAGTTAAACCACACAAAATTCTCTTGGGGTAGATGTGAAAGACCACGCTAATTTTCTCACAACAGATTCGTTGCATCTACCGTCTCATCGAATTCTCTCAAGGCCGAGATGGCTATCTCATCACACACGAATGGAACTTCTATGTCTTCGAAACCTGCTTCATTCTCCCCGTATTCTTTATCTTCAACTGGTATCACCCCGCCCGTTACCTCACAAACCTCGGCTTCCGCCAACAGCGTCCCAACTCGAACTCAGCTGGCATCGTCTACAAGTGGTATAACCCGGCCAAATATGTACCCTCTCTACGCAAGAAAGCCGAAGAGCAAAAGACGCAGCAGAGAGATGTGGAGTTGAGCTCAGGCAATGGTTGGGAGGAGAGCAACGAGTGTACAAAGCCCCCTCCCGAGTCCAAGACTTCATCAGTCTGAAGCATTCCGAACGTACGAGGTGCGTCCGTCGTCGGTAATTGCAAGCTATGATTTCTTTTGACTCACCCTCTTCCTACCGAAGGATCTAGAGTTATGTCTTGTAACGAGGCTAATTTGTGTCATATAGATCATCATTTGGTCGTTCCGAGTCCGAAGGCAGGATACAATCGTATTCGAGGCTAAATTTGGCGAGATGTTCCTCGTGTGAGAGGGAGAGTGTTTCTAGACGTTAGACCGGCGTCCGAATTTGATTATTTTTCTTTTTGCGTTCTTTCACCTATGTTGGAGCGCGGCTCTCTGTTATGGTGTCAAAACATGGTATCCTTTCTTTTTGGTTCTTGCGTTGTAATATATATCCCAGACTGCGCTACCCAGATGGTTGTAAGAGCAGTCTCAATTCAGATGTTAGATTCCTTAGAGGGAAAGCATTGTAAATTTACTGTGACCCTTATTACTGGCTGTACTCCAGCCACAGTAGTTGTTCTTTCATATGTCATGTAATTGCTCTCACTGGAAAATATTCCAGAAATATGCTATATGCAAGAAGTCCTTAGTGCTTACTGCTGTCCACTTTTCCAACACTCTAAATTATTCTGCATGAGTTGTGGATCAGCTCACCACGGCTTTCATGTTCTAAGCACAAGACGTGTTCCTTGGCTCGAAAATTCATGTCAGCCTCCATCCATGTATACCGCCAGATTTCAGCTACGGGGGGTGTGGCGTTTCGATGGATATCATGGACTGAACAGGTCAACTCAGATCGGCTAAATGGTTTCGGCGATTTCTGTGAAGAATCCTCATCGCCAAGAAGCTGTGCCGCTGAATAATCCATACAGCCATGCGTGAGATTGAAATAGGCAACATGTTGTGCAAAGGATTCTCATACGATCGCATGCACCGCTTATTGGTCTTACGGCATCAAGTCGATTTCTTAGGTCCATGTTTGCCGTGGAAATAAGCCCACCAGTGAAATATTTCAAGCCTCACTCGGCGGATCTAGAATGGAATATCGCTGGAAAGTACTCAAGAATTTGCAGTAATTCGCCGGCACTGTTGTTGAGGTCAAAAAGGGTCGGCCTTGGCAACCGATAATCGCTTCCAATGTTCGTTGCGGAGCAGTGTTCGGTGATTTAACGTGACAATGTGCTCATACAGCGAACACTGTAGATCTATTAACAATGGAATGGGGACAGATTAAAGCACTTATTAGTTGACGGCCATATCTTTTCATCCGCCATTCTCCGTTCGAAACACACTTGCGTCGACGATACTTTCACTGCATCATTAGACATAGACTCAACTCTGTTGTTTTCGTTACAATGGCACCAATCACTCAGAGAGGCGAACCAATTGCCATAATTGGCAGCGGTTGTCGCTTTCCAGGCTCTTCCTCAACACCCACTAAGCTCTGGGACCTGCTCGAAAATCCCCGTGATGTCTTGACCCCAATTCCATCAGACCGTTACAACGTCGATGGGTTCTACCACAAAGATGGCACCCATCACGGAGCGTAAGTCCAGAAACAACCCAATCGCATGTTTCTAGAGAGCCCGTCATATGTAGCAGCTTGGTTTTGAGACATTCAAATCGCTGATTTCTCTTTTTCGATAGTACGGATGTCCGTGATGCCTACCTCCTCAGTGAGGATAATCACCAATTCGATGCCCAATTCTTCAGTATCCAGCCCGCAGAGGCTGAGTCCATGGATCCCCAGCAGCGTATCCTACTAGAGACTGTCTATGACTCTCTCGACTCTGCCGGTTTGCGAATGGAGGATCTGAAGGGTTCCTCGACTTCGGTATATGTTGGTCTGATGTGTGCTGATTATGGCGACATGATCGTCAATGACCTCGATTCTATCCCTACTTACGCCGCGACTGGAATGGCGAGAAGTATCATTTCGAATCGCATTTCCTACTTTTTCGATTGGCATGGTCCTTCAATGACGATTGATACTGCGTGCTCCTCCAGTCTGGTAGCAATGCACCAAGCCGTGCAAGGTCTCAGGAACGGCGAATCGAGAGTGGCTGTTGCTGCCGGAGCCAATTTGATTCTCGGCCCTGGTGAGTTTGTATGTCCGATTGCTTTTTCGAGACACCATTAACGCGGACTTCGTAGTTCCTTTCATCGCCGAAAGTAAGCTGCACATGCTTTCCGCCAATGGAAGATCCCACATGTGGGATGAGCGAGCAGATGGATATGCCAGAGGAGAAGGTATTGCATCGGTGGTGATGAAAACTTTGTCCGCTGCTATCGAAGACGGGGACCACATCGAATGTATCATCCGCGAGACTGGCGTCAATCAAGATGGACGATCAAAGGGAATCACTATGCCGAGTCAGGACGCTCAAGCGGATTTGATTCGTACAACGTACGAGAGAGCCGGCCTCAATGTGCTTGACAAGAAAGACAGATGCCAATACTTTGAAGCACATGGTACGAAACTCCAACAATGGGTACATGTTTGAAATCTTACTGGATGAATTTAGGAACTGGAACTCCAGCTGGAGACCCCGTCGAAGCGGAAGCTGTCAGCAGAGCATTCTTCGGTCCGACATCCAAGTCTTCAGATGCCAATGATGTCTTGTACGTCGGTTCTATCAAGACTATTGTAGGACATACAGGTAAGTCCCTCCATTTGGGATTCTTCCCAGCCATTTTGGCACCTCTTGCTATCAACAGTTTTGGAAATGTGCTGACCCCTTTTCAGAAGGAACAGCAGGTCTTGCAGGAGTATTGAAGGCGTCTTTAGCACTGCAGTACTCCACTATTCCCCCGAACATGCACTTCGACAAACTGAGTGCAACTGTGAAGCCATTCTACAACAATCTCGAGATTGCTACGGTTGCTAAGAAGTGGCCCAAGCTTCCTGCCGGTGTACCACGAAGGGCATCAGTAAATAGTTTCGGCTTCGGAGGGACGAACGCCCATGCCATTCTTGAGGCATACGACCCAGAGCAGCACTTGGTCAATGGAAGTGTGGAAGTCTACAAGAAAGACTTGCAATTACGTCATGCGGCAAGCCCCGCCCCCCTTTTCTCGCCATTTGTTTTCTCTGCCGCTTCCGAGAAAGCTCTCCTGGCACAGCTTCAGAGTTATTCAACATACCTTAAGGAAGCACCTTCATTGTCACCCAGAGATCTCGCGTGGACACTCCAAAATCGTCGTTCGGTGCTGCCGTTTCGTGCCTCGTTCTCCTCGCAGACCACAGCAGCATTGGCCGAGCTCATTGGTGCAAAGCTTCAGGCTTCAAACGATGCCGCGTCCAGTGCTTCAGGTCTCGCAATTCGACCTTCACCTGGGGCCACTCGCTTGCTTGGAGTCTTCACGGGCCAAGGAGCGCAATGGCCTTCCATGGGAGCTGCGCTCATTCGTCAATCAGCCGCTGTGGAATCTACGATTGACGAGCTTGAAAGATCACTGGCGGAGCTACCAATCTCAGACCGGCCATCTTGGTCTTTGAAAGCAGAGATTTTGGCAGGTGGTAAAGCTTCTCGTCTTAGTGAAGCCGCTCTAGCTCAACCCCTTTGTACGGCGATTCAGGTTGTCTTGGTTGATCTGCTGAAAAGTGCTGGTGTTGTATTTGATGCCGTCGTCGGACACAGCTCTGGTGAAATAGGGGCTGCCTATGCCGCGGGCTTCATCACATCCTATGATGCAATTCGGATTGCATACTATAGAGGATTCCACGCCAGACTCGCTCGCTCTAGTAGCGGCGAGAAAGGTGGCATGTTGGCAGTCGGCACCTCTCTTGAGGATGCAACGGAGTTTTGCGAGTTGAGTGATTTTGAGGGTAGAATAACTGTCGCTGCTTGCAATTCCTCATCAAGTGTTACGCTTTCGGGAGACTTGGACGCAATTCAAGAGGCATCTGAAGTCTTTGAGGAGGAAAAGAAGTTTGTTCGCATGTTGAAAGTGGACACAGCGTACCATTCACACCATATGTTACCCTGTGCTGAAGCTTACATGGCATCTCTTCGTGCTTGCAAGATTCAACTGCTCGTACCTTCCCAGCAAACCAGCTGGTACTCGAGCTTGCGGGAAGGGAACAAGATGCAGTTTTCCTCCGACCTCCTGGATACGTATTGGAAAGACAACATGGTCAATACTGTCCTGTTCTCTCAAGCTATCGAGACGGCCGTCCAAGGGGTTGGCTCATTCTCAGCTGCCTTGGAAGTTGGGCCCCATCCCGCTCTGCAAGGACCAGCCTTGTCCACTATCGCAGAGAAGCTCGGCTCAGCCATACCGTACTCGGGTATCCTCAGTCGTGGAAAGGATG
This sequence comes from Cadophora luteo-olivacea, assembly GCA_026120085.1. Taxonomy (NCBI): domain Eukaryota; kingdom Fungi; phylum Ascomycota; class Leotiomycetes; order Helotiales; family Ploettnerulaceae; genus Cadophora; species Cadophora luteo-olivacea. Next base: position 77,845 of record JALRMC010000011.1, read on the forward strand.
ACCTCGAATCTTTTACCAATGCAATAGGCTTCCTATGGATGCATGCGAGTCGGCCTTCGGTCGATTTCAAGACTCTCGAAAGGTTCGCCTGCCCCGGTATAGCACCACCAAAACTTGTGAAACAACTGCCTGCGTATCCCTTTGATCATGAAAGACGATTTTGGCACGAGTCTCGTATCACAAGGGCGTTCCACGGTCGAAAGGATCTCCCTCATGAAGTACTTGGTGTGAAGAGTCGGAGCAGTACCGAACGAGAGATTCAGTGGCACAATACGCTGAAAGTCAAAGAACTGCCCTGGCTTCAAGGTCATAAGCTTCAAGGCCAGATAGTCTTCCCTGCCGCGGGTTACATTTGCATGGCTTTGAAAGCTGCCGAAACTCTTGTTCCGAGCGATACCACCCCTAGTCTCATTGAGATCAAGGATCTTGTCATTCATAAGGCAATCTCGTTCTACGATGAAAACTCCGGCGTTGAAGTTTTGTTTACCTTCAACCGTACTGATAGCGTCACCGATGAGATCAAGACTGCTACTTTCACCATCTATGCGGCACTGAACAAGAGCTCTACCGAGATGACAGCCATGACGACTGGAAGACTAGAAGTCACCCTCTCTGAGCCGTCACCCATGGCTCTACCTGCGAGACAAGAGCCGGTTCCAAACATGACTGAAACAGCAGTTGACAGATTTTACGAGCATCTCAAGTCTATCGGCTACGAATATACTTTGGATTTCCAAGGGATGTCAGCAACAAAACGCAAAATGAATTTCGCCAGTGGCCTCATCGCCAGACCATCAACAACAGATGAGGACATATCATTTTTGATGCACCCAGCAGTCATTGACATTGCATTCCAAGCTGTGTTTCTTGCCTACAGTGCCCCGAATGACGGAGGTTTATGGTCGGTCTCCTTACCGACACACATCCAAAGATTCAGCATCAATCCTTTGCTGTGCCAGATTGAGGCGGGCAAAGCTGTTGATCTACCATTCTACTCCAACCTTACCGATACATCATCAGCCAAGATCGTCGCTGACGTTGCTGTCTACTCTGAGGATTCCGTTCACACTGTTATCCAAATTGAGGGAATGACTGCATCGCCTCTCACTCCGGCAACTCCAGCCGATGACTTCCCCATATTCTCCGAGACCTTATGGAAAGTGGGCAATCCAGACGGAAATTTGATTGTCACCGATGCGGACAGAGCCACTGCTGCAGAGATTGAGTTCGGATACACCCTTGAACGGATCGCATTTTTCTACCTCAAGAAGCTTTACCACGCATTCACTGCGGAAGAGAGAGAGCACTCGGCGCCGCATTTTCAGAGTCTCTTCAATTTTGCTGGTCATATATGCTCGCTTGTGGCCAAGGATACCCATCCTTTTGCGAAGAAGGAGTGGGAAAGTGATAGCCATGATCTTATAGTGTCCATCACACAGAGGTAAGGTCCACATATTAATACATGCTCCAGTCGCTCACTCGTCTACAGCTATCCGGAGAGCGTGGATGTGAAACTGATGGTTGCTGTTGGGGAAAATCTGGCAGCAGCTGTTCGGGGAGAGAGTGACATTCTGAGTCACATGACGAAGGATAATGCTCTATTCAGATTCTACAAAGAGGCGTTAGGCATTCCCCAATCGAACGAGTACATCTCTCGAATGATGAAGCAGCTCTCACATAGGTACCCTCACACCAACATTCTTGAGATTGGCGGCGGCACTGGTAAGTCACCACCTTTGCACCCAATTTCCTTTCGAGCAGACTTCCAAGTCTTGATATAGCCCCTCCTCAAAGGTATTGATCTCAAACCAAGAGAATTTGCTGACCTCGACTGCCACCTTTCTAGGAGGAGCTACCAAGTCCATTCTTGGAAAGCTTGGCCGTTCTTTCTCTTCCTACACATTCACCGACATCTCTGCTGGGTTCTTCGCCAATGCCCAGGAGCAGTTCCAGGACCAAGCAAGCAAGATGATCTACAAGACTCTCAACATTGAGGAGGACATCATTGCCCAAGGCTTCACCCCAGGATCCTATGATATTATCGTCGCGTCCAATGTTCTCCATGCGACGCAATCCATCGAGAAAAGTCTAAAAAATACTCGCCGCCTTCTCAAACCAGGTGGATATCTTGTCCTGCTCGAAATCACCAACAATGGGCCCATGAGACTTGGATTTGACGAAGGAGGTCTTCCAGGCTGGTGGGCAGGGAAAGAGGAAGGTCGAATCCTCGCACCTACTATCACTCCTCCGCAATGGAACGAAGCGTTGTTGAACTCTGGATTTGCAGGCATTGATACAATGACCCCGGATCACGACACCGTCGTTCTGCCAGTATCGATAATGGCAGCTCAAGCCGTGGACAACAAAGTTGAATTTCTTCGAGATCCATTCTCTTCTCCAAACACAATGCCGAAGATCAAAGACCTCATTCTTGTTGGTGGCACTACCGCTAGAGTTGCAGGTGAGCATGTTCCTTCACTCGAAGCTCTCCGATTTTCCTAGACTCTACACTCTGTAGACCACTCTGACTGACATTGATTTAGAATTCATCAAAGAGATCAAGTCATTGCTTGCTCCTTTTTGCATCCGTATTACGGGTGTCGATGCCGTCGAGGATATTGCAACGATGGTATTACCTCCCAAATATTCGGTTCTCAGTGTGACGGACTTGGATGTCCCTGTTTTCAAAGACTTCACAGCTACGAAGCTCGAGTCGCTGCAGAAGATTTTCGACCAGGCAAGCAACGTGCTTTGGATAACAGCCGGATGCCGAGCCGACGATCCGTATGCAAATATGAGCGTTGGGATCGGTCGCTCTGTCCGCCTCGAAATGCCTCATGTACGGTTCCAGTATCTGGACATCCCTATCGAAAGCAACCCAGAGCCAAAGCAAATTGCAGAGACGCTCATGCGCCTTCAAGCTTTGTCGCTTTGGGAGCAAGAGGGTGTTCTCGAGAAAATGCTCTGGACGGTGGAACCGGAGATTGCGTATGAAAATGGCAACCTAATGATTCCTCGCATCTATGAGGAAGAAAAGCTCAATGCCCGCTTCAATTCGAAGAGGCGTCCAATGACCCAGGAAGTCGCCCAAGCGACAGTCCCCGTTGAAGTCACCTGTTTATCTCAGGACATATACGAGCTTCGCGAAATGGATCTTGAGGAGTGCAGGAGTTCAATCTCGATCCGCGTTCAGTACTCGCTCCTCTCATCTATAAAAGTTAGGCATCTTGGTTATGCGTTCCTAGGCATTGGCACCGACATGAGGACCGAGGAGAAGGTTATCTTCATCTCGGACCACAACTCCAGCATCGTGACTGTTCCGAAGACCCAGACAGCACCCCTTCAAACATCACCAGACTCAGAGCAAAAGACTTTGCTCTTGGTTGCTGCACATCTTCTGGCAGGGTCTATCGTAGACTCGGTTAAGGAGGGCTCTACCATCATTGTGCATCAGCCCGAGAAAGCGATTAAGCATATGCTCAGGCAACGGACCTCTGCGAAGGATATCAAGATTCTATTCACGACAAGTGGAGAGATCGGACATGGAGACCTTCAAACTCTTGCAATCCCAGCCAAGACTTCTCTGTACCACCTCAAGTCTATGCTTCCAACGAAGACTGTGGCTTTCTTCGACCTTTCGGACTCTAGATCAGACTCCGGAGATCTGGCTGCTCGCATTCGCTCATGTCTTCCTACATTCTGCAAGCAAAAGAACTATTCATCTTTTTTTGCAACAGAGTCCGAGCTTGTTGATGGGGTTCAGCTTGATCATGCCAACATCCTCCTGCGTTTGGCAATTGACTGCGCCGTCAGTGGGCCTTCCGCACAGGACGTTCTGATCGACATGGTTGATCCCCGAGACATCAGCTCCGCCACCAACTATCGCGGACTTTTGAGTTCAGTACTCGATTGGACAACAAGTCCCACTGTTCCCGTCCGAGTTGAACTAGCAGACCACAAGAACCTGTTCTCGAAAGACAAAACCTATCTCATGGTAGGGCTTACTGCAGATGTTGGCAACTCACTTTGTGAATGGATGATTAGCAAGGGTGCGAAAAATCTCGTGCTCACGAGCCGAAACCCACAGCTTAGCGAGGAGTGGCTGAAAATGATGAAGGATATGGGGGCGGTGATAACTGTCGAGTCATTGTAAGTCACCAGCTTGCTTCGAGACACTACAGTTGGAGATACTAACCGAATCAGGGATGTTACAAGTCGAGACGCTGTTCATAAATTCGTCAAGAAGATCAGAAGCACGCATCCACCCATTGCCGGTGTAGCAAACGGAGCGATGGTCCTCCGAGACACTATGTTCTCGAACATGGATCTAGAAACCATGGTGACAGTCTTGAAGCCCAAGGTGGATGGTAGCCGGTACCTCGATGAATGCTTTCCCGAGAACACACTTGACTTCTTCATCATGTTTGGGTCACTTGCGTCGGTTTTGGGTAATAGTGGACAGGTAAGTTTCAAAGCCCACTTGCGACATTGGATTTTTTCCCAAGCGCGCTTTTCTAATGGAAGTAGAGTAATTACAATGCGGCAAATATGTTCTTGACTGGTCTGGCAGCTCAGCGACGAAAACGAGGACTTGCTGGGTCGTGTATGGATCTTGCAGGAATCATCGGTCTTGGCTACCTTTCAAGAGCCAATTTGTTCACCCATCAATTGCTCATCAGAGCCGGAACTAGCTTCACCTCGGAGAGAGACTTGCACCAGGTCTTTGCTGAAGCCGTCATCGCAGGGAAACCAGATTCCGGAAGGAACTCGGAGCTAACAGTCGGCCTTAGAAGGACCAATGCAAGCGAGCATCCACCCGTGCCTTGGTAAGTAATGACTGAGGATCCCAATCTCACCTCTCCCAGACCTCTCAAGTCCTCAAAACCTCTTACAACATACATTTGTTCTAGTTGCTGACATCCCGGTTACCAGGTATAACAATCCTCGCTTCTCTCATTATGTTATCGAGGAAGAAATTGCCAAGAGTACCGGAGATAAGAAAAATACTGTCATGGTCAAGAAAGAGCTGGAGAGTGCCACCAACATGGACGAGGCTTACCAAGTCATTAAAAGTAAGCTCGCCTCAGTTCCAGCAGAATACTGTAGCTAACAATCCTAGCCTGCTTCTTTATCAAGGTTCAGATCACCCTGCAGTTACCTGCCGACATCAAAATCAGTGAACAAGTTCCACTCTCTGAATTGGGAGTGGACTCACTTGTCGCTGTTGATATTCGAACCTGGTTCCAAAAAGAACTTGAGGTTGATATGGCAGTGCTGAAGCTTCTGGCTGGCGCCTCCATTGGTGAACTATTGAAAGATGCATTGGAAAAGGTCCCAAAGACTTTCATGCCAAACCTACAATCAGAGAAAACTTCTCCGGTGGAGGAAAATCCAAAGACCGACATTATCCAGGTAGACGCTACCCAAGGCCCATCGAGTTCCTCAGATGCTGAATCGTCCCCAATAGAGCTGAACTTCACCTCGGTACCCACTTCTCATCTGTCCGAAACAGATGGATCGTCAAGGAGTCTGAGCGGCGAGGAGGAGGATCTCTATGCGGAATTCAAGGAGCCGGAGCCAGTGGTAGTGGCTGCACCAACTCTCATACGCGCTGAGAAGATGTCAATACCTCAAGCAACCTTTTGGTTCTTGAAGCACTATCTACAAGATCAGACGACTTTCAATATTACTTTCTCTACATGCATGTCCGGGGACCTTCGGATCGATGATCTTGAACGTGCTGTTCGTACTGTTGGCGAGAAACACCAGATTCTGCAGACTTGTTTCTTCGAAGGTGAAGACGGAGAACTGATGCAAGGAATCATGGACAGTCCACCTTTCCACCTTGAACAAAAGACAATTGACGATGAGGATGAAGTCAAGGTAGAGTTCGAAAAGATCCGAACACATGTCTATGATGTCGAGCATGGGGAGACATTGAGAGTGGTACTACTAAGATTGTCCCCAACAACCAACTTCGTGATTGTCGGATACCCCCATATTGCACTGTACGTTATTGAGGAGCCAATGTCCTCACCCTGTTTCAGAACTTTTCCCTGAGTTGGAGAATCCCTCTTTCCCCCTCCTTTGTAAGCTGTGCAAGCTATACATCCGCTGACTGTACAACTCTCTAGAGATGGCCACAGCTTCAGTATCTTCTTCTCCGAGGTCCAGGACGTCTATAACGGCAAGGTGCTGAGCCCTGCTACGCTCAAATACACCGATTTTGCCACGAGGACTCGCAACGCTATCCAAAACGGAGATATGCAAGTAGAGCTCGATTTTTGGAGGAGAGAATTCACCACCGTCCCTTCCCCCTTGCCCTTGCTACCGTTCTCGGAAGTCACCAATCGTCATCCAGTCAGCACCTACGCGCAGAATCTGGTTGACCACAGACTTGATGAAGCCCTAGGCCTCAAAATCAAGGCAGTCGCCCGGCAAAACTCGTGCACACCATTCCATTTCTTCCTCACCACGATGAAAGCGCTGCTGTTCAGGCTTCTGGATACCGAGGATCTTTGCATCGGAATCGCGGACGCAAACAGGTCTGAGGAAGGTGCTATGGGAGTAATGGGACTCTTCTTGAACCTCCTTCCCTTACGATTCCGGGCGGTCAAGAAGCAATCTTTTGCTCAAGCCATCAAGGAAACTCGCGATAAAGCTTATTCAGCACTAGCAAATGACAGGTTGCCATTTGATACCTTGGTCAACGAGCTGAATATTCAAAGAGACGTTACATATAGTCCTCTTTTCCAAGCATTTTTCGATTACCGACAGACCACCCCAGAGAAGCAACCGTTCGGCAATTGTACAACAGAGAAGGACGTCTGGGATTTTGGTCGCACGTCGTATGATTTTAATATAGAGTAAGTGATGTCTGGGGACCCATGATCACCCTGGTTTCTGCTGCCTTTAATCATATATACCACTTTGCTCTCGAATGTATTGCATACACTGACTCCGCGATCTCTAGCATATTGGAGAACCCCACCGGAGGTTCCGTCATCACGCTCAAGACTCAAGCTGGTCTCTATTCGAGGGACGATACTGAAAAGTTAATGGGGATTTACATCAATCTGTTACAATCATTTGTTGGGAGCGCACGAATACGATTGGATGATCCGACAATGTCCATCGAATTAGGAGTCGAGGAGATCGCGTTGCATGGCCAAGGTATGTCAGCTTGCCACTGTTTTGACTTTTGGAAATAACGAATATCAGGTCGCTCCATGGTATCCACTTGGCCAGCCACACTTGTCCACCGGATTGATCAGATAATCAAACAGCATCCGGACAGAATTGCCGTCAAAGATGGAAGCAATACCATCTTGACCTACCAAGCCTTTTCTGATCGCGTTCAGGCCATTGCACTTGCACTTCTGAGATCTGGCGTTGATCCCGGGCAGAGGGTAGCCATGTTTCAAGACCCCTCTGTGGACTTCGTTTGTTCTATGCTGGCCATTCTGAGAATAGGGGCTGTCTACGTGCCTTTGGATCTCCGCAACCCTCTTCCACGGCTTGCGGGAATCGTGGCGGATTGCCAGACTGTTGCAATTCTTGCTCACGAAAAGACTATGTATGACAGCTCCAGGCTCAGCCCTACTGCAAAGATCATCAATGTTACCGGACTTTCAACTTCGGAACTTACGCCCATACTGGCTACACCCCAATCCCCAGCTATGATCCTCTATACAAGCGGATCCACGGGAGAGCCCAAGGGAATTGTTCTTGCCCATTCTGGACTGATCAATGAGATCGAAGGATTCACCCAGGAATACCAGGTTAAAGCCGAGACAGTCCTACAGCAGAGCGCGGTCAGTGTAGATATCTGCAATGCTCAGGTCTTCACTGCTCTCAGTCTCGGTGGAAGCCTCTACATTGTGCCGAAAGAGAAGCGGGGTGATCCTGTCCAGCTTTGCAACCTTATACTCGAGGAGAAGATCACCTATACGAAGGCCACATCCTCAGAGTACTCCATGCTGATCAAATATGGCAAGGAAACATTGTCTAAGTGTAAGCAGTGGACAACTGCCTGGAGTGCTGGAGAGAGCTTATCGCCTCAACAGGCTTTAGACTTCCGCGTCTTGAATCTGCCGCAGCTACGGCTGTTCAATTCCTACGGTCCTGCTGAGATCACAATGTCGTGTACCAAGATCGAGATTCCGTATTGGGTCGAGGATAATCTTGTCATCTCTGCTGGACGACCACTACCAAACTACTCAGTCTACGTTGTCGATAAAGCAGGCAAGAGACTACCAGAGGGCATCGTCGGAGAGATTTGTGTAGGTGGAGCTGGTGTCGCAAAGGGTTACTTGCACCAGGAAGAACTCACCAAAGCGAAGTTCATTCCGAACATTTTCGCCACACCGGAACAGAAAGCGCTCGGATGGGACCAGTTGTATCGAACGGGCGATCGTGGATATTTCGCATCTGACGGCACTCTACTGTTCAAAGGACGTATGAGTGGAGACAGTCAAGTCAAGCTACGCGGCCTCCGTATCGAGCTTGGGGATATCGAGAGCACGATAATCCGGACTGGGAACGGTGCCATCTCAGAAGCTGTGGCATCGTTAGTCGGCGAACCACCGTTCATCATTGCGCACGTGGTTCTGTCGACTACTTCGAAGGTCAAGGACAAGCAGGCGTACTTGAAGACTATATTGAATAGCTTGGAGCTTCCACAATACATGGTTCCAGCTCTTCTCGTACCACTGGATCAGCTCCCGCTTACGCCCAATGCAAAGGTTGACAGACGCGCCATTCAGGCTTTGCCATTGCCTACGTCAAGCCCGCGAGCACAAACTCAAACCGAACTCACCAACATGGAACATCAAGTCGTAGCTCTATGGGCAAATGTCATCCCAGAACACGTCCTTGGGAACAGCCATCTTGATGCTGATACTGATTTCTTCAAGGTTGGCGGCAACTCTCTTCTACTGGTCAGGCTACAAGCAATCATCAGGGAACGCTTCAGTATCATCCTACCTTTGGTGAAACTCTACGAACATAGCACCATTAGCAAGTTGGCCGGTGTGATAAAAGAATCATCAGCTCTCCAGCCCATTCTATGGGAAGACGAGGTCAAACTTAGGTTGTCGCATGGGCGAGGCTCCGAACTTCACGATCTTCAACCTATCAACGTCCACAACAAGATCGTCCTTCTAACTGGCGCTACTGGCTACCTAGGGAGACACATTCTGGACCAACTTGTATCAGACAACAACATCTCTGAGATCCACTGTGTTGCAATAAGACGCAAAGAAGCTCAAGGTCTAGAAGAATCCAGGATCCAAAATCCATCCGACAAGATCATCGAATACTCTGGTGATCTTTCATCGCGTCGTCTTGGTCTCTCAATAGAGGACTTCGATATACTAGCCGGATCAGTAGATCTCATCATCCACAGCGGTGCCAACAGAGCGTTCTGGGAAGACTATCGCGTCCTTCGCAAGCCTAATCTCGGCTCCACAATGGAACTTGTCAACCTCTCTGCTCGTCGTAAGATACCTATCCATTTCGTGTCTTCAGGAGGTGTGCTACTTCTTGGAGACCAACCTCAGATCCACCCTGTATCTGTGAGCCAGACTCTACCTCCGGACGATGGGTCGAATGGTTACGTGGCTTCCAAGTGGGCTGCGGAAGCATATCTCCAGAACGCTGCTAAACGGCTTTCGATACCGATCTGCATACATCGTACGACGCCTTCTTCTTCAGATACAGCCATTCCAGTGGGGATGCTAGATGACATCGTTCGAATCTCGACCAAGATTGAAGCCTTTCCAATACTGGACGACTGGCACGGGACTCTCGATCTCATGTCTGTGTCTACTATGGCAAGTGACTTATTGACTGTACCCTTCTATCTTTCTGGATCGGAGGAGGTAGGCCAGCCGAAGTTCATTCACCACTCGAGTCAGGTGAAAATATCCTCAGAGGAATTGGCCGGCGCGTTGACGCCGTATGTACAGCTGGGAATGTTTGAGAAGATTAGCTTGCTCAAATGGATTGGAAGGTTGAAGGAGGAGGGTTTTGGGTATTTCGTGGCAAGTCAGGATGCGACAATGTCAAGTGGCGGGAGCAAGGCGTTTGTTTCAAGGCGTTGATGGGATGTATCTCCGCCGATGCTTGTTTTGATTTCATAGAACACTTACCAATATTTCAATTTCATGATAGCAACAATCCCATACGTACACAACCCTGGACGTGGGAAGATGCAATATACATCGTCAACGGGCACCGCCTGAAACTGAGTCGATGAATAAGGCATCTGTCACATCTCGGCTCCGCGCTGTAACACAGTGATACCGCCAAGCTCAAACCTCAGCCCTATGTCTCCAGCCGTGTCAACACCTCTGCGCGACTACAGAAGACAATTTCTTGCCGGACGTCCCTATATTTTTCCTCGCCTATCAAATTATTGCTTGAGAAAGATAAGACCCAGCTTTGTCTCAAATCTAAGTCGAATCCCGTATCCAGCCTTTGGCCAGTGGAAAATTTGTGTTACTTGACCCTTGGATGATAGACTTATAACTACCCAAACTACATATGGCGCAGCACAGGCAAACAGCGACGAGACTGTATGATGCTGTATCAGTATATCCGACTGTACGATCTGAGGGATGGAAAGACAATATAACATGATTTGATCATTAAAAGGCTGAGCCATGTATTCTTCTGCGTTGTTTGAATGGGAACAGATGGGCCTTAGACAACGAACTTACTTATATATTGACTATATTGTACCACACTTCTCAATCGCGTTGTGCGGATCCGGAGTAGGTATATATTGACATAAATCCCGTGCCTTGACTATAGCATGATGTAATGGAATGCCTGGTTTAGTCGGAGGCAGCAGCAGGATGCACAACTGAAAGTTTGTAAACAATGAACGAGACTCTATATAACTTGTGGACGTTGATTCTTGGAAGATAACTCTAAATTTAGTCTGTCGTTAATACTTGCCTTGAGATCGGTATAAGAGGCGATGTGCGGATTTTGTGAACAGCTAGTCTTATCAAATACCTCAAAGGAAGACCGTAGTCCCTTCCCATCTTGCGTTGCTCGCCCACCCCAACACAACCGCCTGTCTTGGGAAGGAACAATCCCACAATCGTCCTGGAACAATTCAGAGATCATGCAAGCTAATACTGGACGATTAGATGTTTAATAACGAGTAACACATGGCGGGAAGAAATTCCAGATCGCCTCTAACGTGGGCCCTGTGAAGTCGGTACATCGAAAACGAGATAGTGAACACGCGATCGACGACGGTTCTTGGATTGCTTGACTTGCGATATCGAAGGAGCTTGCAATTACGTATAGATTTGATTTCAATGTTTATAACACTTACAAATCTCCACTACCACGTCGTAGGCTTGCGTTATGCACATAATACCAGGCAGAACTTTGATGTGTTGTTGTCACATGCCATTTAAGCGAGAAGGCTTAATGATAGATTGGGTGGTAACTATAACATCTTCAATATTCCTGGCTTCTAACTTTGGATTCACTAAATGGAAGTGGATTGAAGAAATCTATTGCCAGAGAAGAGACGTGCCACTGATCCGGGACCATGGGAGCAGAGGCGTAGCGCAGGGTGACCGAGCCGTACATAGGAGAAGAGGATGTCATATGAACTGTTAAGGACATCTCAACTGTGTCCTACGGTGGCAGAGCACTCACAGTATTCAATTTCCACAACCGATTGCACAGTGTCACTTAATCAGATTCTCGAGTTGTGTAAATCACTGGTGATTTGAATGGAGATCTCAAAGTACTCACACGGATGTTTGCTCTTTAGTGTAACCAAGCAGAACAATATCTTCAATAACTATAAATAGATTAAGTGAGTAGATTCAGCTAACTGGAGGGCTTCAGCACAGCAGGACGGTGTGAAATCGCAATGAGAGTTTTCAAGAATTCTATCTAACATGTTGCTACATTCCCCTCCTCTGCACTTGAAAGTTGTGTAGTCAACACGGCTGATTCCTTCCACTAATTATCCTTAATACATTTCCTGCTTTGATTGTTTAGTGATCCAAGCATACTCAGGGTTGCAATCACTATACAAATCCACAGCCAAGCCATGTAGTTGAACAGTTGGTAGTTCGCCTCGGCAAAGTCAACCGTGTGCAGGATACCAAACACAATGCCGGGCGCCCATCTGCAGGCCATACTCTTACCACTTCGTTACGAGAGCACGTAAAGGTCAGTAACACGGATTTCCATGAGTCCAGCTGTGCACACAGAGCAAGAGTTCTCTGACGTGAGATATCTAATGGGTACTTTTGGCAAATGATGATGGATGCCAGGCTCGATCGTGGAAAGCCATCGTCACAATTAGAACATGAAATAAGCTAAATCTATCCGTCCGGTGGACCGCTTACTTGCATATGGGAGGGCTGATGTCAGATGAGAAGTTTGAAATTCACGGCAGATGATTCTTGTGGAAGATTAGTATGACAGTGGAAAGAATAGACGCTATTGGGCGGGTGAGAGAAGGAAGTTGTGTAGGATTTTGCTGACTGAAATTGACTGACACTCCTGGTTTCCTGTAGATATGGGAACGCATAGGATCTTCCTCTGTCAACAAGAGAAAATTGACTGCTTTGTCAGTACTATGCATTGTTTTGCTCATTTCTTGGTGCACTGGTCCCCTGGTCACGACATAGCATACGGACTGACCGCCACCAACGCCCACTACATGCCAAGTCTTTAGACTCCAATCTGTATGTCGCTACGTGTTTTTAAGGTGGAAGACCGGTAAGTCGGGTCAGCAGTTGATGTTTACCACCGACCTGTGCGATTTCGGAGATGGGCAGGGGCACAGAGTGCTTGTTGACTGTTAAGCGAGACCGGTACTTGGCACCGGCGGCTACCAAATGCCGCTCCGTGCAGTGTGTCAGATCTATGCTTATGCTCCTCCGATGGGCGGGCTTGGCCTCTGACGGGACGGGACGGGAGGCTTGCGGATCCGTTAGTGTCCCGCAGCCTAATGGCGTTTTCAAGCATGCAGGTGGGCTGAAGGATCGCCAATATCGCACTATTCCCTTCCTTAACAAACGTTAAATCTCATGGAACCTGGATCTCCTGTGGGGGGGGGGTCATCTAGGGGGTCGGTCCAATCCAATACTTTGCCAGATATCCAGTATTCAAGAAGGGCTCTAGAGAGTCTCGAACCTTCTACAGCCGCCCTTGTTATTCCAACTGACCGGATTTTGGTTCGTGTTCTCAACGTTCTAGGGTACTTAGCCAGTCAAAATAAGCCTACCGAGACCCCATCCTCGTTTAACGTTTTTCAAGGATGGTGGGGTAAGGAGACGGTAGCACGAGCACACCAATGACCTTAACAAGCAGAGATCAGTCAGTGAGGCGCACCTGCAGGTGCAGTGATTTAGGCGTGGGATGCCTAAGTACACCGAAGTGGTTACACGAAGCAAAGACGTGTACCGAGTATGTGCGGCATTAGGTAGCCTTGGTATCTTACTGTACTGTTTAAGAGGCTTACTGGTTGAAATAAGGACCCCCATTGCTTTGTACTCGTCTAAGGCATCTACAAAGTACGTCTCACCGTCCCTGTCCCTGTCTCGCTTACAGCCAGCGAAGGGCAAAATACTTACTACCTCTCATCTTCTCACGGTCGTATTCTGGGTATTCAAAATTGCAATCAGATTATACGAGCATCCAGATATCGGCCTATTAGCTCTCCGACTGTCCTCTCTACTGGCTCACGGAACTACTCCGTACGGAAGTGGCCCATTCCTCACATGCATGTCACGGCTTATCCCGCTGAATCCCCCCTGCCTAGTACCCCAAGCCTTACGCTACTGCAGTCTATCGGGTAATATTTATGTAGAAGGCGGTGGAATAAGTACGGTCCCTGGTTTAGCTCCCTAGTCACTTCGTTTCCATGACCCGTCTTTTGCTGCTATCCAGTAGACGCAAACGCTTGCGCCAGCCTCAATCCAGCCACGGTCTCCCACCACGAGCTGCGGGGGTATGATTTTAACGGCTGACGTCAAACAGGGTCGCAGATCATTCAAGGATTTAGATTGTCTATCTATCTTTGGTCCCGATTTAGTAATTACCTCAGGAAGCTCCGTGTTGAAGCTGAGCAGTTCTAGCTACCAATGACATCCGTTCTAAAGTATGGCTACTCTAAGCGCGCCTGTAGACATGCTGTTCCTCGTTCCGACACCACCGAGCCTCCCTGGTTCTCGTATATACTATTCTCACATCACACCACATCACGTCACATTATTCGAGCATCGCATCAGAGCAGTGCTGACTCTTTCAGCATGTCTGTGACGCCAGCTACGCCTCTGTGCAGAATGTCCTCCCGCATCTGGATCTCCTTCAGCGTGAACTGCATGGCGACTACGTGTACTCGACGATTCGGATCTCCCTTTGATCTTCCCTGCTCAGAGGCGCAATTGATAGCTTGATCTTTCGATCCGGACCCCGCTTCCATCTCTACGGGGAAGCATGTCATGATTCCTTTGTCGATCCGATCGAGCAAATGGCGGATCGCATGGACCAGCAAGAGAATCTGCAGCTCGCTGGCTGCTGGTGGCGTAAACTGGCCAAGTCGGAGGCTTGGAAGATCCCCCACCGAGGGCTGCGCCGTGATATTCGAGTTCTGCAGTCGTAAGCGCAGATCAGTGATGAACGGCTCGCAGATATTGAGAAGTCGAAGATAGCATGTCAGCACCAGGAAGAAAGTAGCATTGTATTGGCCTGGTGACGAAGTTGAAGATGATGGCTGACTACCCTGGTTCGCTTGCCCAGACATGCCACCGGCATCTGTTGGTGGTACACTCCGGGTTGAGTTGGAGCTCTTGGCAGCATTAGCTCCGGGGGCATGAATCGCAAGCCGATTGAGGACGTTGATGAAAGCCTGAGCTGTGGTAAAGATTGAATCGGCCTGTGTATCGGACACAGCTGGGGGCTGAAGACCCGTGGGTGCGAGCGGATTCGTCGAGCTGCTCTCCAAGTTCGTGGTCGCCAGAGTATCAACAGTCCGACTCTGAGACCCGACTGCCGCGGCATGAGAAGATATAGAGCAGCGGTAGAGCATGCTTTGAAGTTCCGCCAGATCCTGGACGCATTCGTCCATTGTGCTCGTTGCGTCTCCGTATGGATCCGTAGGAGAGGAATCAAACGAGCTCAGCTGGTCGCTTAAGCTCGGGAAAGTGTGATTGTCACCACTCGATTCTTCGTGAGAGGGCCAGTGGACGCTGCCAAACGTTTCTGGAAACAGATCTGAGAATGGCTGGGTACCGTTTACAAAGTAGTCTGATGCTCCTGTGACATTGTTCAAATGGGGTAGACTCCACTGTAAAGGCTCAAAGGTCGTAAAGATGCTGAGATCTCGAAAATTGTCATAGCTCGAGTGTGAATTTGTGCCCAAGTGATCTGGATTTAATAGAAGTTAGAGCAACACTGGCACACGCACAACGCATAATGAAAATCTGAACTCACCTCCACCGTGGTGTAACAGGGTACTAGTTGGTCCCAGCCCTTCACCGTCTAACGGCATCAACGCGTCATTGTCTGCAATATTCCAACTCAATATCGGACTATCGGTGTCTGGGACAGTGAAGCTATCTGCCACCTTTCGCTTCTTCGTTTTCGACTTCGTCTTCGTACCGATATCCGGGGACTGCGAAACGGATCCGTGGATCACCAAGTCCTGATGCTTGTGCAGGACTGCATCCCCCGTCGACAAAGTTTGTTGGTTTGCCGGAATACTTCCATTGGTGCTGTAAGTGCTGCTGCTGGTGCTGGAATTGCTATTACCACCATCTCCTTCTCCAGGGTTCTTGCTGTTTGCCGCTTGATTCGTAATGCTTGTGACTGGTGGTCGTCCCAATCGCATTGGTGTTCCGTATACGCATTTTGTGTTGGCTCTGAAGCATCTTTCGCAGCCCTCCGAATTGCCGTTCATGTCTGAGCGCACACAACGCAGCTTGTGGCTATGGCATCTGTTGCACGCAAGACGTGTGAACCGTTTAGATGACGGCGAACTTGATGACTCTGACTTGTATCCATGTTTGACGGAGCCGTAGTTTTCTACATCGGCGACACTCGCATCGCTTGTCTCTTCATTCGCAGCCTCGGGGCTGCGTGCATTGCTGTCTGTCATATTGATTGTCTTTTTTGTTTCTTGCTATGTTTCTGAACAGATTGGATTCTGGCCTGCAGACCTTTCTTGATAAATAACATTTCATGGTCAGATAATCTCCTTGACACTTCCCGCGCTGGTGGCTGCCAGTAGCATTACCTCGCCTTTGGACTGCAGTAAGCCCACCCAAAGTAGTCAGTAAGACGACCCCAAAAACAGACTTCTGCAGCGAGAAGAAGGTATCCTACCGCTGATTCATATTTCTTTGCCTAATCGGAAGGTCGTCAGCGCTCGTGGAAGCTCAGTGGGAATAGTGGGGCTGAGGTAGGTAGGGGTTTTCAGGCCCAAGTCGGGTGCCGCAGTCGAACATGTCCGGCTAATCTGATCCTTCGTGAAAATTACATGCATATGCAGAACAGAATTGAGCAACGGGTCAGGAGAAACCGTGTTTGGCTGGAGCAGGGGCGGGGGAGGATATGGGGGCGTGGAGTGAGGATGGACCTTCGGCTGACCCCTCATCAGAACACGTTCTCGCGTCAATCCACAATTTGTTTGTGGTAGCGTTTACCAATTCCAAGACTTTTGCCAAGTTTGTGTCTGAATTGGTGATCTGATTGTGTGATCTGCATGGGTATGACTGGGCGAGGCGAATGGGTGTGAATCATTTGCGCCGTAGGCTTGCCCACGTCCGCGGGAAGGGTCTTCCCATGCCTGCCTGCATGCGTGCATACATTCCTACGGACGTATGCAGGCAGGCTCGGACAAACCCATCGTGCGTTAGATTTTCGTGCCCTATTATTTCAAACTGCCTTAAGAGCTTGGCTGGCCGGAACATAATTGACGACAATGAACCTCAGCACCGCGATTGATTCATTCCTCCTACAGCCCGGATTTGAAACTGATTTCTTCCGATCATGTC
Organism: Cadophora luteo-olivacea; assembly: GCA_026120085.1. Taxonomy (NCBI): domain Eukaryota; kingdom Fungi; phylum Ascomycota; class Leotiomycetes; order Helotiales; family Ploettnerulaceae; genus Cadophora; species Cadophora luteo-olivacea. The sequence continues at coordinate 94,887 of JALRMC010000011.1, forward strand.
GGCTGGCACGCCAATCAAATTTCACACGTCAGGGCTATTTTCAAGAATCTTGGCATACAGAAGAGCGTCTCGGTGATCCTTGAGCTTGAGCCCGAACCCCGAGTTCGCTTCAACCTTGTGCGAGGCTATCAAGAGAACGACGATCAGACGAGCGTTGACGGATCTGCTTAGAAAGAAGCAAAGAACATCAAGTACTTATTATATATTCTACTCGTTCTTACTCATCTCTGATTTTCATATTTCAAGCATCTCGAGTTCTCTGATAGAATATAAATTGCAGATGTAAGTCATAAAAGTAAATGGTTGCTTCTGTAGTATGGGCTCTCCTCCTCATAGCTCCGTCACCCAATGTGTAGAACGGTACTAGAACATGTGCCGTGATTATGGACGACTAACCCATTTGTCTGTCTGCCTCCGTCCTGAACGAACGATACTGTGATGGTACCCTACCTCGAGGGCGAATCCCCATTGGTGAGTCTGGCGTCTTGGATTTGTTTCGGGGAGTCCAATCATACTTCAAGGATCAAAGAATGCTCATAGTCCAAAAGTTACGACTCATTGGAGTTGCCTACGCATGCGCAGACGTGCGCAGCTACACACAACAGTCGGGCTCTGAAGCCTCCGATCATGTCGAGTCCGTCCTGGAAATTTGAGCGATCGCATTCTTTCTTCGTCCGCTGTCGTTGTGATCTACATTATGTGGCTGCTTTGTTTAGTGCTTCATCAGCCCCCTTCCTCAGATTTCGAATTATAGAAACGACCCGCACTGACCTATATAATTGAACCTGCCCGAAGAGAAGCAACTAAGCAGAACCTGAGCTCGACTTAATTGAGTTATTGTCTACAGGAGGTTCTGGCCTTGGAGAAGCAGCGTGATAAAGAATACTCAAAATTCTTGAATTATATTTGAGTGGATGTCTGTAGCAGGCCTGCACTTCGATCGTGAGGTCTCCGTTCTGCGGCGCACTGCAATGGGACACTTCTCAGCCTCAACTACGAAGGCATGAGCAGGCTTGGGAACAATGCGGACGTTATGGTGTCATATTTATGCCGGAAAGTACACATCTAAAGAGGACAGGCTAAATTGAACTTTCTACCCAATTTACAAATATGCTCAAAGGAAAAAAAAAACATAGACGAGACCCCTTCCTAAACAAACACTATTTCTTCAATCGTTACGATAGGATCATCCCGAATCTTGCTCTCGACAGAAGTATTCCACCACTTGACTTTTGATGCTCCGCTGCTTACTTCCTTGATAGCCTCAGCAAGTCTCCTCGTGCCATCCTCATCAGGAATCAAATGATGAGCCCCGTTAAACTCCATTAAACGTACGGAGTTTCTGTCAAAAAATCGATCCAACATCATTCTCCCGCTGTTGAGCCAAGGATCCATGAGACCGTGGACCTGAACTGTCGGAATTCGTATCATATCCTCCTCGTACTGCTCGCTCGACCGATGAGCTTGCCACTCTAGACAGTCCGATGTTCCATTGAACAGAGCTCCGAACTGGAGACTGCTCCAATAGGATGTCTCTCCGCGGTTGCGTGCTTGCTGTGCGAGCAAGAGCAGGTTCGCTGCCATTCCAGCACCTTGAGAAAAACCCATCACTCCCACAAACGGCTCGTCATATTCTCCAATTTCCAAGAGTGCTCTTTTTAACCCTTCATTTGCTTCCTTCTCTTCTTTCCCGAGGTCTATGCGTCTTGCAAGAGGTTTTCGAGAACGACGTCTTTGTGGGATCCAGGCGAAGAAGTCGTCGTCACTGTCAAAAAAGGGGAGAACCCCAGGCCCAGGAGGTGACGAAAATGGGGCGTTGACAAAGACAAAGCGGAACTGGTCTTTTAGGTGTCCTCGTAGCTTGCGGCTCTGGATTTGGAAGATATCAATGTTGGTGCCACTGCCATGAAGGCAGAGAACCTTTGGAAGTCGTCTACGTGGTTCCATCGTCATGCTTGAGATGTCAAAATTTGTGTAGAGAAGTTTCTTTGCTGGGAAGAGGATAGTCAGATATGGGCTTGAGAAGAAACTGGGCGTCTCCTATCTACCATTTCAGCATGGTAGGATTCAGTCCAGATCCATCGATCATCTAGTAGATACTTGGCAAGACTCAGAATCGGTCCTTTTCTCACGCAATAGATTGACCTGAGAAGGAATACTAGTTTGAGTAAGATCATATTGAGCTAGTAAGTAAATTGATCGATGCTGAGAATTCGGCGAATTTGGATGAGCAGATTTCCATGCTACCTTCTTCAATTGGAAATGTTACAGAAGAAAGGTTTTAGCATACCAGTAAGCAAGAAAACCTAGCCACCTTGGCACTTGCCAAGAATAATAAGCCTCACGGGTATGTCCGTTTATAGTGAGCTGAGAATCCGTTTTTCCTTCGGCGATTTCTTCTTACATTCTCTCGACGCCAAGACCGAACCTCGACTTTTCCAAAAGGTATCATGATCTCAGAAGAAAGTATCCTTATTTTGACAGCCTTTCCTGAAAACAAGATCGATTGTCGCGTTTCTTACTTTTGCACTTCTGTCTGACTATTTTCGGGCAAACTTTCCAGCCCGGAGAAACCACAAAATGCCACACCTTGACGAACCAATACCAACAGAGCAGACTGCCATCATTGCTTTACCAAATGGCGAGCTCGGAGTCTCGCACAACGTGCCAGTCCCCCATGTGGATGATGACCTAGCACTTGTGAAAGTCGTTGCTCTTGCTGTCAACCCGGTGGATGCCAAAGCGGTTGGGCCAATGGCATACCCTGGTGCTATAGCCGGCTGTGACTTCGCTGGTATCGTAGTGAAGATAGGCGCAACCAGTGGAGAGTATCTGAGGATCGGAGATCGCGTCGCGGGCGTGGTGCATCCAATGAACCCTATGCGTCCCGATGTTGGAGCCTTTGCGCAATACGTTGGTGCCACGGCGGATTTCCTACTACGGCTGCCTGAAAATATGAGTCTGTCGACTGGAGCATCTCTTGGAACGGGTGTGGGAACCATGGGCCTAGCTCTCTTCAACCATCTCCAGCTTCCCAACACGCCCGATAACCCAGGTGTGTTTCCAGTCAATAAGCCTTGTTATGTGCTGGTGTATGGAGGAAGCACTGCTTCTGGGACACTCGCCATCCAACTGATCAGACAGTAAGTCTCAATAGCATGAGGACGACCGCTCTTACTGAAACTTGTCCAGCGCCGGATTAACACCAATCGCAACTTGTTCGCCTCGAAACAACGCCTTGGTAGAGAGCTATGGTGCTGAAAAGTGTTTCGACTACAACTCGCCGACCTGTGCAAAGGATATCAAAGCCTACACCAAGAACGGGCTACGGTATGCAATGGATTGTATAGTCGAGGCGGACACGATGACTATATGCTATCAATCGATTGGACGATCTGGTGGACGATACACCGCACTTGAGCCGTTCCCTACTCATATTACAAGCACAAGAAAGACAGTCGTGGCGAATTGGGTTCTGGGACCTTCGATCCTTGGGACCAAGATTGGATGGCCGGCACCATTCGGTCGCGAAGGTGATCCGTCACTGCGGGTATTTGGGAGAAAGTGGTTTCAAACAGCTCAAAGGTTACTGGATGAGGGAAAGATCAAGCCGCACCCTTTGAGAATCCACGATACTGGCTTTGAAGGGGTCTTTGACGGATTGGAGCTTCTGCGAAAGAAAATGGTGTCTGGGGAGAAGTTGATATACAATCTTTGAGCCCGAGGCAAGAGAATTCAGAAATGAAAAGAAACGATCGCAAATATCTCCATACAACTGGTGACTTTTAATGTTGAACCTTACGCCACGACGTTCTCACGTTCCCGACGATTTTAGATCACGTAATCAGCCCGGTAGGCTCAAAAAGTATAATTGGATATCTTGCTTGGGTTTCTTGGCCTCGCGCTCTTCCATGGAGTTCGCTTCGGGATTTCACGTGACAAATATTGCTAGTAAATTCATATGAGTCTGCTCTCATACATAGTCAAAGGAAACAAAATTTGAAAGAGGAAATGTTATCAAGAGACCTTCGTCTCATACTCACCCCAACGTTCTGCCTACTCTGTGTCTACATTCTGCATTGGGATGTCACAAACTTGATTAGTCATCAATGTTCGGACGAAGGCATATTATCCATCCGAGAAAGTATGATATAGCAATGCGAGCAAGTTCGGACACAGCAACTATATTCCAAACATGACACTCACAAATCCACCAATCATGTTCTCGAAACGTGACAAACAAAAAATAGCAGCTGATTTTAGCAAAACGGAACTACCCCGCGAGCTGGCCCCTGAATCTATTTCCAAGTACATATAATGGAGAAGCTCTCATACGATTTGTTTCCTATTCTACAGCGCAACGTAGATATCCCATAGCTCACTCCATCTTCACTTGATACTCACCTATCATCATCTATCCACTCTCAAACCCACCACACCACCCCAAAAATGAAATCCAACATCCTCCTCGCCTTGCTCTCCAGCACCTCCATCGTGACCGCCACCACATTCACAGCCTTCCCAACAACACTCACATGCACCCTTGCATCCGGCACTGCGACCTTCACCACATCCGAACTCGAAAGCATCGCCTCGGCCGGAATCAAAGAAGCTCCATTCGAAAAGTCCGCTTCTAATACGGGATCAGGAAGATGCCAGAAGATAAAACTGCCATACTATAGCGTAAGGACTTGCTCTCTTTTACAGTCTGTTTGAGCTAGATTAGAGCTTCTGTCGTCTACGTGAGGGCAAGTTCATGTTCATGTTCATGTTTCTCGATCGATGGATGCATGCTGACAAGCGACGTTCGTGGTAAACAGTCGGACCTTGGAAAAGGCGCCGGACAATTGTACTTCGTGTATGATTCCAAGACAAAGAACATCGAATTCTGCACGGCCGATACACCGAGTCTTACGGGAGGGTATCCGGATACCTGTGATTTCTAAAAACAAGATCAATGTTCATGCAGTGTTGTGTTGGTGGCTGTTGGGAGTCAGAAGAGCATTGATGATTTTGATTCTGTGCTTTTGTTCTGCCACTTTTATCATGGACATGATGAAATAGGACCTTTTGTGTCTTAATGGCTAGAAGATCGGCTACTTGAGAAAATAATGCGCTCTGTAGCTTGTCCTGAAGGAGATCGTACTGAGGATCGCCTTCTTGCACAGAAACTATCATCATAGAAACCATCAAATATCCTCTCCTCTGCTCTTCTCTCTTGTCCTCACCTCCCTTTATGACTTGATCTTTCCTTTCCCGAACCAAAATATAATCAGACGAGTAAGTATACAGATACAAACACCTGAATTCATCTCACTCAAAAGCCACTGACTCACTCATTCACACACCCGAAAAAGAATATACCGTAAACTCGATCCCGTAAACCCCTCTACTCCAAGTCTTATTTCACAGCCCTTCCCTTGTCTTATTCAAACCGCCGCAACAACAACGCAAACAAAAAGACAAACAGACAAAAATATTAACGCTCAGCCAGGTACTCTATCATTACGAATAATCTACCACCGTACTTGAATTTTGCTTTTATTATGCCATGAAACGTAGTATGAAATCCTGTACGTAATAATAAGGCAAAATGCCTATATAAGTTTAAGTATCACAGCCATTTCGTTCGGTACATGTATATATACACGAATGTGAATGTGAGGCTGAGGGAGGGGGGAGATAGATAGGCTCACCTGCAGTACTTAGTACTTATATAAGAAAGAGTCTCTCTCTCTCTCCTCGACTCGAGTCGATTTTACCTCACCTATTCCTGTTCTTGTTCCTGTTCCAGCCAATATAGTACGATTCTCGTAAAAAAAAATCAGAAAGTCAGTTCCTTCAGAGCTCTCCCGCGTGCCTTTTCAATTTTGTAATGGAACAAATCTACAAATGGAATGGAACAGAATCGAACTCATTCACGTTCATGTTCATGTTCTAGAAACGCGTAGTTACATGTAAAGGTATGTAAGATTACTCTGCCATCCTCATCTCTCACCCCCACAGAATATTCAACCTCTTCCAGCCCCTCGTGGGCGGAATCGGTTCTTCCGGACTCTCGTGCATCTCATCTAGTGCCTGACGGATCGGGATATCGTCGAGAGATAGGATCTTGGTCTTTTTGAAAAATTTCCATCCTGTGTATGCGAGGAGGACGAGGGGGATGTCGCTATGATGGATGCCTGTCAGCACGTACTAGATGGAAAGGGGAAGGAGGCATGGCAGGAAGGGGGAGCAACTAACAGATATGCTGAGATGAAAGTCGCTTTGTTCCAATTGCCTTTGGTGAAGACTGTGAATCCACCGGTTAGGAGGAAGAGGATACATGTAACCAATGCGATGCGGGATGTATATGCTAGGGTACTATGTAAGTAGATTCCAAAGATGGCGTATGGTGTGCTTACGAGTCCATGAATGATGCCAAGGTAATTCCTCCCTTGCGATACCCTGCCTTTTCAATGCTTGATGTAGTCGGATGTGGTTAACCAGAATCACGATCCAACTGACCAATGTCCCAGCAGCAGTCAGGTTCAAGAACCAGTAGAATACGGTCAGCGCACCGTTAGAGAGAGCCATATATGCTAATGTCGCGATAGCAGTCTGCAGGATTACACAGACGTATGGGATACCCCATTTCGTTGTGCGTAGGAAGACCTGAGGAGCTTGTCGCTTCAACGCGAGACCGTACAAGATTCGTGTTCCAGTCAGTAGACACTGATTTGAAGCCGACCAAGCGGAGGTCAACACCACAGCGTTGATGATCGATGGAACAACCTTGATACCCGCTCTCGTCGCAGCCGTAACAAACGGACTCGTCGACGCATTGCCCGCATCATTGTTCAGCGTCTCATCATTACTCGGTACCAACATCCCCACAATCAGAACCGAGAGAAGGTAGAAGACCGACACACGTGCAAACACCTTCTTACACGCCTTTGGGATATTCTGCCTGGGACTTTTCGTCTCTGCAGCCGCCACGGAAACGCTTTCCACTCCGGCGAAAGAGTACACGGCATTAATCATGACCTTCCAGAATCCGAGGAATCGGCCCCAAGATCCGGTAGCGATATACGCCACGAACGGCCCTGGGTTCCCCCAATATCGGAATCCAATCCTTTCTTGCCCGGGTACTCCACCGAGATCGATTACAAGTCCCATGATAATGATCCCGATAACAAGCAAGATCTTCAATATCGCAAACGCAAATTCCACCTCTCCATACACCCCCACGAAAACAATACCGACCAGGAACGTCACAATAATGAACAGCGTAATCCACAACGCAGGATACTTATCGGTCCAGAATTGGATCAGCACCAACGCCGCAGAGATCTCGCTGGGCACGCTGAGATACGTGCCGTAGACTACATTCCAGCCGACTGCGAAACCGAGGGCTGGATCGACGAGTAATTCAGCATGGCGGACGAAGGAGCCCGTCACGGGGAAGAGGGCGGAGACTTCGCCCAGGGCGAATTGTACGGCGCAGACGACGAGGCCGACGAGTGTGTAGCCGAGTAATGCACCGAGGGGACCGCCGGTCTGGAGGGCGCCGCCGAGGGAGAGGAAGAGTCCTGTGCCCTGGTTGAGGGAAACAAGAAAGTATCAGTCTGAGATGGACTGGAAGATCACGTGGTTAATGACGAGGGGACTTACGATTGCGCCGGCGAGAGCTATCATCTGGATGTGTCGCTGGGAGAGGGCTCGAGAGAGGTTGTTCTCTTCTTGTGCGTGGACGATGCGGACGGAGTCAGATGTCATGTGGACATCTTGGACATTGCTGCCGCCGACTTCTTTGCTGGGGCGTTCGACGTCCATTTGAGCGTCTGTTGCAGCTTGAGCAGCTGCTGTGCGGTGGCGGAATCCAAACATCGTTGCGTCGATAAAGACTGGTTTCGGAATTGTTGGGTGAAGGGGGGAGGGAATCCAAAATGGGATTGCGCAAATGTACGGCGCAGGTATAAGTTCAAAGCATGTGCATTGTGAAGATCCAATTAGAACGTATGGATTGATGCTTTGACATTCAAGCCAAAAGCCGTCGTGATAGGGAGTCCGATGGACTGGACGAAGAGACGAGGTAAGGAAAGATTTCGAAATTTCGAATGATGTATATCTGCTGTGGGCTTGGTCTCATAAGGGTCTAGACTAGGAATTCGTTATCGTCTGGTCTGGATGGCGTCAATTACACCTTACCTGAACTAGGAAGGTATAACCATTTTCTTGTGGGGACAGGGTGGACGAACTGTCCGCTAGTAGAAGCTTATGGTAGCACTTCGGCTTACGCAAGGATTGCTTGTGAAGCTTGTTCTGAGAGGCTCTTTTCGCAATTGCTTCATGTGGTGGAAAGGTTTGGACTCTTTGAATGCGTGGGAAGGAGGTTTTCCTGTCCATCCTTGAGACATGGAATCCCAAGGCGATTCAAAAGCAATGTGACACTCTAAGAAAAGAGAAAGAGAAAACGGTTTATTTGGCGGATCATGAGAAATGGAACATGAAAGTTTTGACGCTAGATCATGATTTTTCTGTGGGGACCCTGCCAGACACACGCCAACCTCGTGGCACCCCTGCGCTGTCCGCCAGACCAGACAGCAAGACTCCGGGGCGATTCCTTGACCTTGGCTATCATCCCCCGAGTCCATGCGTGTCCCAGCACCGAGGAGTAAACAGTAGCCACTTAGCTATCACAAAGTACCACATGTTCAGGAGGGTGAAATCCAGCATAAACAATGATGAATGACGAGGGACAAATATCCAGAAACCCCAAAAATCGTTAACGCCGTTATGCCGCTCGTACCTCCAATCCACCAAAGCCAAATAGGTATCAGAAGTCATACGTATGCCCATATCTCATAACTTCCTTGCGCGCCATCATAGAAATCATCATTATCATCATCCATATCCTCCTACTGCACATCTTGCCCCCAACATACATTGTCTCTCAACCATTGTGTACGCCCCCTCGAGGGGATAGAACGTAAGGTGTGTAGATGCACGGCATCACAACTTTCCAGTAAGGATGTCCCGCTCGAATATCCTCACATCAAGGACATCCGAGAATCGAATGCCATCGAGTGTCTCAACCCTCAATCCAGTCTTCACAATCCCATCCTCATCGTCCGAGCTATCGGGGAAGTCGTACTTGCTCTCCTCACTCCATCCACCAGATGTTGCAACGGCAGCACTCCCCATGACCAATTCTGCAAGGGCCTTGGCACTTGTCCAGTTCGCTTCTTTGCCTTTGCCTTTCTTGTCGATCTTTGGCTTGAGCATCGGCTTGCGGCGGACTAGGCGATCGACTGACTGGTCGAGGGCGAGGTATTCGAGTTTCATGGTAGGGTTGTGACAGATGACATCGACAGCGAATTTGCGAGTTTCGCGCATCACCCATGTGCAGGTGTCTTCGGGATTATGGAAGGAGATGATGTGTAAGACTCTTAGAGCTGTGAGCCCGGATATATACTGCATCAAAGTGTGCTATAAAGATCAGCGATGCTGTTGTCAGGTAAATGAAGAAGATGCTTACCATAGTGCGAACCCCAAAACTGCAAGCCAATTCTTCCAGGTTCTTGGCACGTTCGCAGAGAAGCATGGCTGTCTTGATGTTGAGACCCCATTCCATCGAGATGGTATCGTTTCGGATGACCAATATCTTCAAGGTTGATGCATGCTTCTTCAGTACCATTTTTCGAATTTGTTCGATGGTTACTGTCGACTTCAATGCATTGCCCTCAACACGATCCTTCGATGTTCGCTCCATCATGACGAGTTCCGTTATTTTCTCCAACTGCGAGAGACATAGAAGGAATGGGAGCGTAACATTGTCCGTGTGGATCTTGCGTAGCGGTAAAGGAGACAGCTTGTTCTCTCTTGCCAACATATTCCAGATTGGAGATTGTGCACCGACGTTGAGAAGGGTGATGCTTTGCAAAGCGTTGATGTCCACAGCTCGACTCAGAACTGAAGCCTTGGTTGGGATCATGTAAATCGAGAGTGTGTCTAGGGTCAGACCACGGGTACTGCGAACATAATCACTCATGGCGGATCGGGCCCCAGTGCCCTCACGAGACAGTTCCTTCAGCTCACTGATATGCTCAGTGACGGCACTCATACCAGCAGATAACTGGACGACCCTCTCGGAGACAGTCTTGATTGCAGCCTTAGCTTGGGCAATCATCTGTCTGTCTGCCTCCGTGATGTTGTCCCCAGACTGCAGCTGAGTGGTGAATTCTTCCACTTTCTTCGCCCACATATCGCCTTCTTGCTCCATTGCCACAACGGAAGAGACCAGTTCTGCATGTTGGTCTATCACTTCAAGAAATTCCCTTCCTTCCTGATCCAGCTTCTCGGCTATTTCTGCAACCTCTGCAGCGACTCTTGCTGCATTGGCTTTCTCGGACGCTTCCTTTGCAGCATCATCGACCACATCGTCGCTTGTTTCAGTGCTCGCAGCTTCAGTCACTACAGGTTCCTCGGCCGTAGCTTCTGTTGTGGGCAGATCCGAATCCACGACCAATTCATTCCCTTCCGGCTCTTCAACATTGATGTCCTCGGGGTTCGAAACATCGGAGTCCTCCTTTGCCTTGCTCTTTTTCGCAGGCTCATCAAACAGACCAGGCTCCTCGGGAACAGCACCGCTCATAACAACTGCATCCTCGGCACCGTCCGTGCTAGCGCTTGAAGAAGCAGGAGTAGCCTTAGCGGTGCTACTGTCAACACTTGCAGGTGCCTTTTCTGGCTTCTTCTCCTTCTCCGTCGCTTCGAGGTACATCTGCGCTGCCTTCTCTATCATTGCAAGAGTCTCTTTCCCCTCGACAGAAATATCGCCTCCTGGCTTGACATGTCCCATCAGCTTGGCTGCAACAGGCGCCAAGTTTCGGATGAACCGTCTTTTTGGATCTTCTTCGGATTTAGGCTTTTCGATTTCTGGTTTCGTTGGGGCCGGCGATTGTGGCTTAGGTTTTGGTGAAGGACCTTCACAGCCTAGGATCTTTGCTAGCGCTGCTTCTTGTTCCTTCTTCTCTTCCTGGGCCTTGAGAGTCTTCGAGGGTCCGAATGGGTCTGGATGAGGCCCTAGAGGCGGCTGAGGAGGGGGGAGGCCTGGTGGAGGTATGAGTTGCCCAAACTCATCTTCCTGGTCGGAATCATCGTCAGATTGTGGATCTGGTTGTGGTTTACGAGATCTGTTGATAAGTGCATCGGAAAAGGATATTTTTAATGAATTCAAGGTCGAAGAACTATCGCGAATGCATTGCTTCAATTCGTCCAGATATTCCAAAGAGTCCATGTCCAAGATTGTGAGTGTCTTGAGGTTTTTGAATCCGTATAATGTTGGAGGTGGCTTTCCTTCTACCTTTCCGCCTGGTGGTTGTAGGTATATTTTCGCAATCTGGTTGCCGAATGGGAAGGAGTTCGGACTACCTGCGGGTACAGGCAATATCGGAGGTAGAGGATGGAGTATTGATCCTGTCACAGACGAGTCGACTTCTCCGGGAGCTGGAGGGAGAATGGAGTTTGGTAAAGGTGGGAGAGGCTGGTATGTTGTTGGACCCGATTGCATGCGGACATGGAGATGCTTGAGAGCCTTGATTTTGTGTAATTCCCTCCATACCGGACGACTCAATTCGACACGGATATCCCATCTGCAGAAGTCAGCACGGCTTCCCAATACTGGGATCACACTGACTGTAATCTTTCTAGAGACTTGGCCTGTCGCAAGGTCAGGAGCAGTAAGGTATTCATAAACTTGCCGCAGCTCAGTTCATTCAAATAAGCCCGATATGCCATCTCTCCTTTGATCCCGCCGCTCTGTGTCTCCATTATCAGCTCTTTCAAATATTGGCCATAGTTGTAGTCGCTGGTAACAAAAGTCTCAAGTCCTCCCGCAAGGCTGTCAAACGGGTAATCGTTGGAGGGGTCATCTTCATCTGGAAACAAGATATGGAAGCTTCGGTATATTCTTTCTGCAGCTAGGTCGCGGAAATGCTTCGATACTAAGGAAAGGGCAATGAGGTCTGGAGGGGACGCCTGTGGGTAGAAATGTTAGCAAATCGTTGAACATGATGCGAGTACATCAATGCCCAGTCTGATGCCCCGCAGATGTGGATGCTGGGGTACTAACATGTTTGAATATCTCTTTCTTTGTTTCCAGCGGCAGATGATTGAAATTGATCTTCTCCTGCGGCACAGGTTGGTCTGTTGGCGCAGGTTCTGGCATTGAGCAGGCTATCGGTGAAGCCATCTCGGAAGAAGGTGAGGCTGGAGAGCTCCTGGATGTGGACGCCGTATACACAGGCGCATTCAATTCTTGCAGACCTAGGACGTACAATGAACGATGCCACACATCATCCAGCTGGGGATTCTTGATGGGTGTTGTACCTCTGCGTCTAGAGTAAACGGGAGGAATGCCAGGCATCTTACGAGTACGGAGACTGAGGCAGCAGCAGGCGTGAAGCTGAAGCTGAAGCTGAAGGATGGAGGTGCAGTGCAGTGCAGCGGTGCATGTGGAGAACTGTTTGTTTCTGGGGTTCGGGTCCAGGCCAATGGCGTGGGGTTAGAGGATGGTTATCGTAGCGCTAGGAATGATTTCTTAGGCGGCCGTGGGGCATCGGGCGGGATGAAGCCGTAGCCTGGAATCTGCAGGGCAACGTGACAGAGCCGACACCCAAAATCACGGAACACGAAAGAGCGTGCTTCTATATGTATAAAAGGCAATATGTGTCATCCTACCTAAGCAGATCCCAATGAAAGGTATTGATCTCAACAATACCACCCCGTGCAGTGAGTAAGACAACACAGCTGCGAGCGGACCAAAGCGAGTAACGAGTAATGCCAAGGACAGCGGTCTAGAACAGTCGCTCATCGGAAGATCAACCTCTAGGAATTCAAGTGGCTGCGACAACAACAAAAATTATACAAGAACCGATTATCGACACTCGTCTAAGAGTTTTGATTGTGACTTGGTCTTCCTTCCGGAGACTTTAAGGGCGTATTGGAAGAATTCGCTCATCAATTATATAATGAACGCTAATTATTGATTAAATGGCACGAGGGGTAGAATTCTCTCTCCCAGCCGAGACCAAGGCGATTTCGTGCACATATCGAGGATCGTTCAGCATTGCGGCCATTGTCTGTTGCTACCTCTTCAAAATATCAGTTCCAGAGAGCCAGGACCGAGAAAGAGGTGACCAAAGTCGAAGATTATCAGCCAAAGCCCGCCATCACCCTTCAGATGAGGAGAACGTGGGATGACGAATCTCTGTTCTTCTCAGTGATGGCTTTGACGAGACTGAAACGTTGAAGGTCAAATCGGACCCATTTTCCATTTTCAGGCTGACCTCCAATACCATTCGCCTGAATCCAGTGTCTGTGTGTATGCTTTTTCATGATGTGAAAGTCGGGCAGTCCTATTGGAGAGGCACGCCCAGCTACACGATCTTGCAGGTGTAGCATCCATGCGGCTGACCTGCCTGGTGAACCTCACCCGTCGAATCAAAACTTCTGGCTCACAGCACTCCAAGTACAAGTTTATAGCTAAGTGGTAGAGATGGCCGCTCTTCTAACTCTGGGCAGCGACGCCTGGCATAACATTAGAGTCCTAGAATTGCTACCCGGAGGCGAGGGCGATCCAATTATCTGCAATCTATCTACGGACACGCTGGACTCACCTCAAAGCTACGAAGCAGTCTCGTACGTCTGGGGATCGGAACCTCCAGTCGACACTATTTCTGTCAAGGGCATGGAAGTATTGGTGAGGGCAAATCTCTCAGCTTGTCTCCATCATATTCGATTTCGACAAGGATCCCGTTTCATTTGGGTCGACACGCTGTGTATCGACCAGAGCGATGATCGAGAGAAGGGCGCCCAAGTGTCTTTGATGCCGAGAATCTACGGTGCGGCAATGCGCACACTGATATGGCTGGGTACGGACGAATTTATCCCCGATCTAGACGAGCCTGATCAGCATCGAAAGCCTGTGCAGCTTTCGAATGGCTTTTCGCTCTTGGACAGACTGTCCAGGTCGAAAGACAACCACTTAGACTTCTCATATTACGAGTTCTTAGACTCAGTATGTCTGTCCCGCATCATGTGTCTTCCCTGGTGGACTCGAGTCTGGGTGGTGCAGGAGGCTGTTGTTTCGCCAGCCGCAGTATTTCTCTTAGGATCGTCGGAACTGCCGTGGCAAGCTGCTATTACCGGAGCTACCAGCTTCACATCCCAGTTTACGGGAAATTGCCGTCCAGGGACCAGACCGGAAGAGAGAAAATTCGACGTCAACATCGAGGCAGTGCATCAACTGCTGAATTTCACTTCAGGAATACTTCTGTCATTCCGGTACTTCCAAACCAACCACTCCAACGAACTGTTATCTCGTCTCAGGATGATGAGAAGTAAGAATGCCACAGATCCACGAGACAAGATCTACGCAACCTTGGGACTTCTCGGTTCGAAAAAAAGTACGATGCTGAGGCCAGACTATAACATGGATACAGCCGAGTTATACCGCTTAGTCGTGCTGGACAACATCATTTGTTCTGGGCGTCTAGACATTTTCATGGGAAGCCGAAGCATGGAACATACTCCTTTACCATCATGGGCCATTGACTGGACAGAGCCTTCCAACAAGGGCGAAGAAAAGGGACGAATATTATCGGAAGTGTCTAAGCAGGCTTATACCGCGTCCCTCGATCGCAAGCCGGAAATCGTATACCATCCTCGCACCGACTAGCTCCAAGTCTCTGGTATCCTCGAGGACGTTATCCTCGAGGACGTGGTCTTCCGGGTTGGAGATATTGGCGAAGGCGGATACGATTTCCATAATCGGATCCACCAAATGGAGATTCTCAACTCATGGAAAGGACTCATAGAATCCAGCACGAAATACGGCTCACCATACGCGGCATCGAGCAGCCAAGACATTTTCTGGAGGACAACTCTCGGTGATGTCTTCTTGGCAGAAGGCGAACGCTTGAGTGCATATAACGTGGGTGACGAACAAGGAGAATCGTCAATCCGGCGCATTCGGGACGACGATCGACCTATATGGGAGCATTGGTGGGCATGGCGGAATGGCAGGATCGAACTGGAAGATACGCCACCAGGTATCGAGGTCCCTGTAGTACGAAACATAGGATCTTCAGTGATGAGAGCATCGACTGGGAGGCGATTTTTTGTGACGAAGAGAGGGTATATTGGGCTTTGTCCTTCGAGCGCCAATGTCGATGATGTAGTTGCTGTTCTGTTAGGCGGATCAACACCTTTCATCTTGTTAGCCAGGTTGAAGCAGGAAAGAGCACTCGAGGAAGCAAATTCCGAGCTTCAAGTCCAGAACACGTTTGCGTTGATTGGAGATTGCTACGTTCATGGTTTGATGGACGTCGAGGCTTTGCGAGGCGAAGGAACTGATGATACTTTGAGTATAGAAGACATCTTCTTGGAGTGATCTTTCTTATCTTTGTTCCTATTCATGTGTCAAGGAAACGATGCCGTGGCCTTGGACTCATGCTGGCCCGGGTCAGAACCTGGGGTCCGAAATCTAGGATATGGAGCCGAAGCTCTGGCCTTTCGAAGTCAAAGGGAATTCTAGATCAAGTCATACAATGCGTACAGTACATTTGTCCAAGACCTACCCACCACTGGAATGTTTTCTTATCAAGTGACCGTCTCCCATACACGCTAAGCGCCTGACACTTTAAAGTTCTTCGCACATGAAATCATCTGCTCACCACAAGGACCAGGACTCCACAACAGCGCCAAGCTAGCGAGCATAACTTATCTGAAATTGGACTGGCGAAAAATCCTCTCAACATTGACGCGTCGGAGCGACTCCGCACTTACATATTTTTGATACGGGGAAGGGATCCATCGCCATCGCGAATGTAACTCAGCCTCCACATTTTACTCATGTCGGTTCAGATTCGCACGACTTCTCGCGAACCAAATTAACGGCCGGACGAGAACAAACCGGATGTCAGATTGAACTCAAAGGCAACTCTAATGCATAGAACTTCTAGAAGGGATGTGATAGCCTTTGTGGCTTTATGGTTCAATCCAATCATGCTGGGCGAAGTGAAGCTGACAGCGTGAGGACGAGGGAAGAGGTTAAAGTGTGTATTAGGAGATACTCGGATCGAACCCCGCGGCGGGATGATTTCCCGCATCAAGAAGAGCAGCAGCAAAACAGACACGGGAGGAAACCCGAGATATCACCTCCATTCCAATGCTCCCCTCTGCGAACCAAAATCCACAATCCCCACTATCGCAAGCCACGCTTCCAGAAAAAACACCCGAAAGAAAACAAGCCGGTCCGGCAAATTCCATCTTCAGCCCCATCAGCAGCGAGCGACAGCCACTCGCGCGCTCAAGAGTCTCGGAAATGCTTCTCTATACAGACAAGCCATGTCAAGCCATGTCAAGCTCCACAAGCACTTCCTCCAAGCAGTCCAAAAATCTTGTCCCGTCCTTGTCCGCCAAGCGCGCGCCAAGCTGTGAGACTTGCAAAGTCTGTTTGAGTGCTACGGAAGTCGACCGGCACTAACGCTGTACAGAGTTAAGTGTTTGGATATCTGGGAGAGTTGATTGGGTGGCTGGGCTATGATCGGGAAGTTTAGAGCGGTATTTGACGGAGATGGGACGTGAAGAGGTGGAGATGGCACTTGATTGTCAGGGATCTTGACGTCTGTCTGCCAGGGTGCGTACTGGCCCTATCCTGTAAGCCTGTTCTGTCTCTGGGGGGTTTGACACCGGCGATCTTGAGTGTGATACTGGGGATTTTGGCGAGGGCGGGGTGGCCGAACGCATGGCTGACAGGCAAGATAGGACAGGAAGGGGAAGCTGGGGAGCGATCGGGGTGCTGTTGACCTCACTGCACAAGAAGACATCATCTTCACAAAACAACATCAAGCAAGACATATGTTGAATCTCTGAGCAGCCGCATTAACCAACATCTTGGCCATGCACAGTAAATCCCACTCATGGCCTCCTAATTAATAGCGCATCCATCACCGACTCATGGCGAACCCAAACCATACACACCAAACTACCACCGTGGCGCAACAAAGCAATCGCCCAGACGCGGGACAATACCGGGCAAGCTCACCAAGAGTCTCGGCGCCCAGTATTCGGGGCATGGTGGCTTGAAGACGGGCCTGAACTCAGTCAAGATGGCCTGTAGGAAGTGGATGTCGGACCGAGACACAAACGAATCTTTCTGTCTTTCTCGTGTCCCACCCCGCACTTGCAGCAACCTACACACGATTTTCACGTCTCTGGAACCTCAAAAGTGGTCATTCACCTTGGCGCCCAGAAGCTAGATGGCAACCATCGTCTTATCGTGCCAGGAGACACGAAATTGGGACTGGGATGCTTTGCATGCATCCTGGAAGGTTGGGAGGAGACCTGGCTAGGGTTACATGAAGTGCGTTTTGGTGTGACCCTCTCACCCATTCAATGAGGGGTCTGGTTCTAGTCTGGGGGCTCCAGGACTGATCTTGACTTTTTCTGGCTTCTCCATGGGGAGGAGGTGTGATGGCGGGGGGTATAAGTAGAGGTCATCCCCAGACTTGGGTCAGGTTGGACAGACAGACAAGTTCTCGAGCATCACCTTCCTAGTTCCTTCTACTGTCTCCTCCTCCTTCTTCGACACTTCACATCTATCAACCGCAAACATGGCCGGTGGTGGTGGAAAGCCCCAGAATATCTTCAAACTCAACCGTGGAGATGATCCAAAGGAAGTTTTGAACTGGCGATTATGGTTCGCCGTCGTCTCTTTCGGTATCATGGGAGCAGCCAGAGGTATGCTTACATTTTCGGTGCCTTTAAGTAAACAAGCTAATTTTCCCTAGGTATTGACGAAGGTCTTATCTCTGGTACTCTCGCCAAATCAAACTTCCAAAAGCTTCTCGGACTCGATGTAATGGACAAGGTTGAACTTGCCAATGTCAAGGGTAACATCTCTGCTATGGTACAAATCGGCAGTGTTGGTGGTGCTGCTTTGTAAGTTCGCTCTACCATACCTCCACTTCAAGTCTAACACTATCAGGGCATTCGTCCTCTGCGATCGTATCGGACGTCTCTGGGCTACCCGTCAACTGTGCTGTCTCTGGATTCTCGGTATCGTCATTTTCCTCACAAACGGTGGACGTCTTGGACAAGTATATGCTGGTCGCTTCATCGCTGGTTTGGGTATCGGTCAAACGACTGTCGTCGCTCCCGTCTACCTCTCTGAAATTGCACCAAAGTCCGTTCGTGGTCTTTGCACTTGCGCTTTCTCCGGCTCTGTATATATCGGTATCATGCTTGCATACTTCGCCTCATGGGGATCTCAGTTGCACATCAAGGAAGGATCTACGAACCAATGGGTAAGTCCCTCGGCTTGAATCCATCTGAGCTTGTCTAACATATGACAGGTTGTCCCAACCACAATCCACGTCATGTTCGCAGGCATCATCATCATCCTCTCATTCTTCAACTACGAATCTCCCCGCTATCTCGTAAAGTGCGGCAAGGACGACGAAGCGACCACCAACCTCGCCCGTGTTCGCAACCTTCCAGTTGATCACGACCACGTCATCAAAGAAATCGCCGACATCCAGCAACAACTTCACGAGGAGCAAGAAGCCACCCTCGGTCAAGGCTGGGTCGGCATCCTCAAGGAAATGTTCCTCATGCCTAACAACTTCTACCGCATCTACCTCGGTCTCTTCTCCCAACTCCTCTCCCAATGGTCTGGCGCTCAGAGCATCACCATATACGCCCCCGAATTCTTCGCTCTCCTCGGCACAGAAGGCCAAAACGAGAAGCTCTTCGCAACCGCCATCTTCGGTGTCGTCAAATTCGTCGCAGCCATCATCTGCGCCCTCTTCCTCGTCGACGTCATCGGCCGCAAACGCTCCCTCGGCATCGGCATCACACTGCAAGCCGTATCGATGTGCTTCATCGCCGCATACCTGACGGCCGTCCCCGAACTCGAGGAGGGAGAAGTCTTCACCAAGTCCCAGAAACAGGCCAGCACAGCCGCCATCGTCATGATCTACATTTCCGGGTTCGGATGGGCCATGGGCTGGAACAGCATGCAGTATCTCCTCAACGCCGAGATCTACCCTCTGCGTATCCGTGCCGTGTCTTCGTCGATGGTCATGTGTTTCCACTTCGTCAACCAATACGGCAACTCCCGCGCCGTGCCCAACATGCTCCTCCCTACCTCCCAGGGCGGACTCACTCCCGCCGGGACTTTCTGGCTGTTCACCGTCATCACCATCTTGGGCGGTATCTGGGCCTGGTTCTTCATCCCCGAGACGGCGGGTAGGAGTCTCGAGGGTATGGATCGCTTGTTCACGCTCAAGTGGTACCAGATTGGACGGTTTGGAGAGGACGATGCCAATGTGCAGCAGGCGGAGGCGGATAAGTATGCGCAGGAGAAGGATGCTACCAGGGAGACTGTGCAGCAGGTTGAGAAGGTGTGAGTGAAGGATTCACTTACTTCCGATTCGAATATGATATGAAATATAGATGAGCCAATAATGAGACATGTTTTCCGTTCATACACACTTCGTTTCGCTTCAATTTCCTTCTCTGTGTCCATTCCTCGGTTTGCTTGGGTTTGACCTTGATTGTTCTTCCAACTTGGTAATACCTCAAATGGAAGTCCTAGGTGCCTGAATGAATGAACCCCTTCGTCTCCATTCTCATTCACGAGGACTTACCTAGGAGTAAGCGAAGCACGTCTATCCTACATGGTCAAATTCCCCCACGAGATTCTCTTCCTGTGACTTCGAGTTTAATATTTACATTCTCGATTACGGATGATGCTTTTCTCACCTAGGCCATACGATCCCAGTGTCTCCGCTTGTGATTCCGGATGTTAAGGAGGAGGGGGCATGGCTGGGGATATCAATTTGAGGTTTTGGGTTTCGGGAGAGTGAAGAAGTTACCCAAGACAAGTGGATAATTCCAAGTCCAAATTTGCATATCAGAGGCTAGATTGGAATATTGAGAGCTTTGTATAGTCAATAATCAGATGAGTGCCTTGGGGGCGTTTATGGATTGTTGGAGGCCAGTTCTCGAATGGTGATGGGAGGTCAACTGGTTCAGGGGCAAGCCACTACACATCAATTAGCGAGCCGTCTTCAAACTTTGTTTGCAAGCATTTACTTTGTCCATTTTCTCGAGATAGAATAAAATCTGCACATGTGATCCGTCAAATGTACCTTGAAAGTAAGAGTAGTACTTGCATTGTTTTTGTTACTGGTAAGATCTTGAGGACCTGATGTTGAACTGAAGGCTTCCCGATATCGCCCTTGATGGCTTCGTGTATATTGCTCTTGTTTTCCGCAAGGCTCGTCAGTACAGTATTATAAAAGACTTAAGTCAGGAACTCCTCTCACATGAGTCATTCTCCAAAGAGATCGCAGCTGTTCTATGCGCAAAGTGATGTCAATGTTTTGCCCGAGAGGAAGGACTCACTAAGCTCAGCAACGACATCTGAAATGGATGCAGACATTGTGAAATAATCATATTGTTTTTGACAGACTACTCATTATGATGGAGGGCGAAATGATATCAAACCTTCATCGTTTCAACTTATGCTATTATATATTTCATTGCAGGACTCGCGACTGCTCGGATCCCCCCTGCGTCACTCGGCACATGATTTCAGTCTCCCGAATGCAAGAGACGCGTACGTATGGAAATGTAATTCGCTCTCAAGAAGGTCATTGTGAACAAATAATGTGGAGGACTGCTGTCAGCGCCAACTCGATCGAGAGCTCCAAAAGAGTGTGCAGATCGCCCTTTGGGAGGCACTCAGCGCGTGGTCCAGCAAGAAACCGGGCATCGACATCCCCTTCTGAAGAGTAACAAGAGCCAAGATTCGGACGTGGCCCGACTCTAATCAAACTTGAACATTCAATGGAGTTGTGAGGAGGCTGCTGTTTTATGGAATTGGTTCGCTTGCCAACTACCCCATCTGGGAAACGCTCCATGATCCACCACCAGGCACAAGCTACAGCTCTACTCCAATCATTCTCCAGTATTGACACAAAGTATCCATAGCATCTCTCTCTCTCTGGCTTCAGAGCCAATGGGGATCGGAACACCAACTTTGGGGGAACCGGCCGCTCCTAGTTAGCACAGCTTACAAGTTGCATCAGCGATGTCAGCAAGCTGCCTGCTGCTCCACAAGCTTGGAGGGAAATCATTTCTAGCAGCTTTGTCACGCTTGAGTCATTACCTCAGCATACAAGGAACTGGTACTTCTGGACCATCAGCCGCCAAGATGTCAAGTGAAAGCTTGGAGCTGAAGAGTGCTTACCAGAACACGTGGTGGAAGTCGCGTGCGTCGGTTGCATCGCTTGGAATGTGGATCCATGCTGGTCTGCTAAGAAGATGGCAGTGGATCAAAGCTGTCCCTATATAATCTGCTGTGGGTACTTTGTGAGTATTTGGAATATCCTTTAGGAGTCGGCAGGCGCTGTGGTCAATTTTTGAGGCAGCTATTGAGTAAGGGAATGTGATTCACGTTTCGAGATTGAAGGGTCCCCCTGCTCGATCGCGAAAGCCAAAGAGCACGATGTCGGAATGGAAGAAAGTGTGAACGATCTGTGATCATGTCTAGTATCTAATTTATCGTCGTAAAATGTTGCCTCAGCGGCGTGCTTTATGGATTTCTTGCTCCGTCGAGGCTGTGTCTAACATGCCACATGGGCTGCGAATTCCTCCTCTTCGCTTCTACTGTGGAATCGAACATCTTTTCAATCTCCCTAAATCGGAGCCAATCCATGACTCGAAGCCCTGTACATGGTAGTACTTCTTTGTGCACACTGAGGCTACACTTCGTTCCAAAGGGCAGTCCGGATCCTTCGATGCTGGCCGTGACACCAATGAGCCTGACCCATTGGAGGAGTAATTTCACACTGGATTTCGCTGTTCCGTCCAAGTTGGAGAGAATAGTGTGATTAGCCATTCTTCAATACACCGATACTCTGCTTATAGGTCATCTATGCATAGCCATCGATATCTCCATGGTTTCGTTGAGTCTGTGCAGCTCCATACCTGCTCTTCATTAGCGTCAGCTCAAGTTCGAAAGCGTGAACACATACCAGCTACGACCCATCTTCGATTGAAGTAACTCAACATACGCCTTAGTTGTTCGAAGTCTTCTAACCATTTCTGGTTGTGGAAATCCTTTCCTGTGAGGATATGATGTTGGGCACACCTGATAATGTGCGCAATGCCAGGCGCCAGGAGATCGATATCGAATGACTGAGATTCTCGGTTGAAGGCATATGAGATATCGATGACCATTCTTGTCAATGTGCTCAAGGCTGCTTCGATGGTTTGTTTGTAATTCGCAGGGGTGTTAGAATCTGGCATTTGGCCGTGTGCAGCTTGATGAAGCATGTACAATCCACTTCAAATTGTTAGCGCAAATCGACAGGAACAGGGAGGCAACAAACGTGATCAACATCTGTGTAGCGCCGCAATAGATACCCCATCTGCCATCAAGCTGTTCCATCACAACTGCGAGAAGCCCTTGAAGTTCTCTGCCGAGGTGATATAGCTTTGCTACAACAGACTCTCCTGTTTCGATTGAGAACCTGACTTTGTCGTAGAGATAAGTAGCTTGAGCCTCTCGACCAAAAGATCCAACATTTGGAAGTTGTGTCGCGGAGACAAAGTATCGAAACGTCGGTTGTGCAGAGTTCCTCGCCATGTCCATCTCCTCTGGTTCCAATGGTAGGTAATCGTTCTCCCGAATAGGTCGTGTGGCAAGCGGACGTCCATTCATTCTGGAGTCGCAAGATATAGCCCTAGACAAGGTTACTAAAAGTCAAGTGCCTTATGCAAGTCTCGTACCTGTCGCAAATCACGAGCCCCCACCAAGTGCTAAGCGCCTCTTCATCTTCAAGCCAAGCGTCGCTTCCTTCCATCTCCGTTGAGCATGGCTTGTTATTAAGGTCTAAAGCATACGCCATTCGTGCTGTCGTACCAATGGTAATATAGGCAGCCTCAATCATGCCATGTGCGTGCTCATAATGGGACAAGATGACACCGGCTTGAACAAGGTAGATCGACGACGGAATAAATGCCTGGACTTGTGCGAAGAGCGTTTTGGTAGCAAGATAAAGCACTTCTCGGTCTTGATCTACTTCCGAGTCTATTGATGGATGTTGAGTGATCAAACGCATCGCGAGGAGGAGGATAGCGAAATCTGCTGATGGCGTTGTTTGAAAATCGGTATATTGGTCATGGAATCTTTTCCTCGACATGATCGGTAGCCATAGATGTATACTCTCGAAGTAGTTGAGCAGTATCTCCTCCAGGTGCTTGCCTTCAACACGGATGATCTGTGCGACTTGTGAGGCTATCACGCTATCTGTCGTCGTGAAATTCAGGGTGGACTTTAGATCGAGGACATTTGAAGGTAAGACATCTGACAGGGAGTTCATCAACAGCAGGGACAACCGTAGACAAGGACATAGCCTCGTCCTCAGCGGCCGAGGAATGGAGGTCCATGTTGGACCAAGTCGTTGATTGATTCCTAGTGGAGATGCTGTCCTTGAGGCTGTTGCTTCACTTCCAGATCTTCGTGGCTCCTCTGGCTCTCCATATCTACACACCGCTCGACGCCTGTACCAAAGTCAGCAGCCCACAGTCTGTGAACGCATTGTACATAATCGAATCCGGATCCGCTAAATGACATGTCCGTGGGAAAGAGCAGTGCGACAACGAGGAAAAGGAGACTCACTTAATGCACTGGCTGCAGCTTGGCAATCTCTTGTCGCATCCCTTCTTGATACTCTTGCAGTGGGAACAGACTTGAGGTGCTCGAGGAGCGTTATCTTGATCATCGGGATACGCCATCTGATATCTTTCTCCTAAAGAAGGCTTGTGACCGGTCGGTCGAGGTTCAAGTGAGGAAACAGGTCCACAAAGTCGAAGTGTCGGCCGCAATCAACCCAGAAGTGAGAAATGGATGTGGTATTCCGTGTCCAGGAAGTGGCTAGCACCAATCACTTCAACGAGTCAGCGATTGAATAGATGCAAGGGACTTTTACAACGACACCATATCCATATTTCCCCTTTACTTT
Source organism: Cadophora luteo-olivacea (assembly GCA_026120085.1). Classification (NCBI taxonomy): domain Eukaryota; kingdom Fungi; phylum Ascomycota; class Leotiomycetes; order Helotiales; family Ploettnerulaceae; genus Cadophora; species Cadophora luteo-olivacea. The sequence continues at coordinate 118,970 of JALRMC010000011.1, forward strand.
CAGCTCCCTTTGGTACCTATATATCAATCGAGCAAAAGGTTTGGACCATGTATTCTCAAATGAAAGTATGGAAAGGATTTCGAGGCTGAAGACGCCAATACATCGACAGTCCAACCAAAGAAGGATTAAGGTTGAGCTTAATGCCCCCAAACATGGCCATGGCTACAACATTCTAACTCGGGGGCGTTCCATCACCAAGGTTACGTGATATCATACCCGCGTCCGGATAAAGGCCGACAATGGACGGATGTTAAACCGGATGGCAATATTTCTGTAGCCATACAGGGATGCTGTGCTTAGAATGACGAAGCTCTGATGCGGCAATTCACTTAGGATATTCCGAAATGGGGTTTCATGATTGCCGTGAAGCCCAGCTGACCTTTGGCTTGAGTGATAATCGACGTTCGCTATGCCTATACAGGTAAACGATGGCGGTCGCTTTATGAACTAGCGTGATGCAGGTACGGCCGCAGAAGAGTGGAGGGTACGAGGTGTCTGTTGTGAATGGTAGAGTGGCGGAAGAAGTGGGTGGAAGCAAGTAGGGCTGATGCCCAAGCAGAATAACGCCACAAGAACCTCTTGCAGGGCGTAGGGCTAGCTTTCAGGACTCGCGCCAGGGTCTGAATGGTCAAGACAGGGCCCCTCTCGTTGACCTTCGCGGGGCAGAACCCTACGAGACATGAATCTTTAGTGGCATGGCAGTGGAGTTTCGGGTAACTTGGCTGACCGGCTGGCGGAGTTTGCGCTGCTTCAGGGCATACGTCCCCTGGTGCATAGACTTCATTTCATTTCTTCAATGGATTTCACGGAGGATGACTTCCACGCGACAGCTATATGACGATAGCCTCCCTCCATTGAAATAACTAAACTGTCATTGCCATGCTTCAGAGTTCTGCAAGAAGATTATTTCAAATCAACTTCGCCTATACGAGGTGGTCACTCGCCATCTTACCACTCTGAGTCTAGGGTGCGGGCTTCTTCCAGAACAGACATTAGTTCTCTGGACCAATTTTTGGTCATTTCAAAGGATCAATTCAACCTGCAGGCGGAGTTATGTTGATGCGCATTACTAGCGGTCAGCGACCTGCTTCAAAGCCGCATCTCTACACCCCCTACCAACAAAAGCTTTTGGTCCCGATGCGACCATCCTCAAAAGGCCAAGATCTTCCATCTGCCAGGTTCCATAATTTCTACTGGACGGCGCTTCATGAAATGTGCTGACAGCATTATGACGAAGACAGAAGCGCGAAAGGATCTGTTGCCGCCATTATCGTCGCCATGCTGACGTGGTCTGTTCAGCTGAAGGGCCAACCGAAGCCGAATGGCAGCACCAACACTCCATCTCAACCCGTCTCAAGACTTCGATATTCCTCGGAACCCGACTGTTCGTCCCGATGACACGCTCTGCGCCAATGATGTTCTAGAAGACCAATTCCTCTCATGTACTGCGCAGTCATCTTCAGCCGCCCACTCTTCAGATTAGACGAGACTGCCGCTGCATCAGCGCTGAGGTTATTTACCTTCCTCAAAGGTAGCTCGTGATCCTGCCACGGTCTCTCGTCCACGATCTATGGTCGCATCTCAAGACTGAAAAGCATGATACAGTCATGAAGTTAGATGGGAGATTTTCACTCGTCACTTTACGAGATTTCCACAAAGTACCTGGCGGTATCAAAGAGATACAAAAATTATGATGGGCTCACGACGACAGCTTCAAATGTGGCTTTCAATGTGATATTGATACCGATAAGGGAGTGAAGTTCCAGTCACCTGCCCCCACCATCAGCTCTTACCTTATCTCGGGATTCCGTGTCTCGTCGGCAGGTCTTCCTTCCTCATTCGTGCGCTTTTGGAGTGCTGACGCGCTTCGGGATGGTTCTTGTCTCTAGGTGATGATTCCTAACTTGAGGGATTCTCTACCCAGTCCTGACCTCGTGGGAACACTCGCAAGTTGTGTTTTCATGGTATGGATACATATCTTGGCTCTCGGACAAAATTTCGGGCACAATCAGAAACTTCAGAGGTAGATAAAACTGACACGATATGGCAATGTGGGGGGTTTTGTGCAGCAGAACGGATTCGATTCTGCTCGAAAGTCGGTAAGGGAAGTTGTCGAATATTCACTGTTCAAATTAACTCATATACATTCATGCCTTTAAGATATCCGAGAGAGATCTGGCTGTCTGGTCAGGCAAGATGGATCAATTTTGCTTCCTGACAGTGGGGGACCTAAGTATGGACTGATATCGCAAAATGAAGTGCGATTCCGAGCAACCAGAACACTTGCACGCCAGAGAAAATTGTTTGCCCGCTCACGAGCCCCAGCGAAACCCAATTGGCAGAGTACTGAACATTGAAAGGCTATTCCATTTCATTGGGTTCCATCAAATGCTCGATGCTGACCGCTCACGCCTTCAGATCCACTTGTTAGGCCAGCCCATACGCTATAAATACAGTGGACACAGCGCCGGGGTTCTAGCCGAGGAAGCGAATTCTTCGCTTAGCCTGAAGAGGGGTCCAAATAAAGAGCACGTTGAATGAGAGTCACTTGTATTCCGAGTTTATGGCCCTTCTACGTTGAGATAAAAGCTTCATTTACACCCAAGAATAATCATGAGTGGGGTAACAGCTCGGTTATATGAGCTGGGCGTTGTATGTGGGTCGCTCGATGTGGACAAGCTTGCTGCAGCTGCATGCCGAGTATCGTCAGCCTCAGCCTTGTGGCCTAATCACAACTTCAACTTCATTTCTTGGTTCTCTCTTCCTTCTGCATACCACTGCACTGCCGTCTTTCATCCCTACAACATCGCACATACAGATATAGGTCCGTGAGAGCAGACAGAGTCGACATGTCGCAGTCAGGGACCTCCGTCCTGCTCCCCGCTCACAGGCCTGTTGAGACAACAATGAGAGGTTCATCTGATCTAGCATTTCCAATCGGGTGTCCAGACTACCAACCGTTACTAGCAGATGTCAGTACCTTTCTATCTCCTTCAGATATGCCCCTGATACGGCACGCTATGAGTGCGCAGCCGGGGACTCACACATGACCAGGTCACCTCTGGCGGATGTAACAAGGCTCTCGGTGCCGAACAAGAACGTGGAGGTCTTCCTGGGGGCGGTTCTTCTTTCAGTCAATCGGTAACCGATAGTACAGACGATGGAATCATGACTCCGACCCTGGATGACAGCCAGTCCGAAAGCAGTACTCACCAAGCCATCCTCCCCCATTCCGAAAACGAATCCCAAGGAATCTTGACCAACCCCAAAGTTGTGATGAACCCAAATACACACAACACTGCATTCACAGATTCGCAAGTTTCCACGATCGAAGTGTTTGCTGCAGACCTCCAAACGGCCATCGATGGAGCGTGGCCTATTCGGTCCAAGCCTCAATATAACACAGTGCGTGTCTTGATGCTGGCTTGGGATGATGATGAACCTGGCGTGTGGGCAGAGGCGGATAGGTTGCGACATGTGTTTACGACCCTCTATCGATTCGACGTTGAAGTATTTCGAATTTCTATTTCGAGTTCTGAACAACTATTACGGAACAAGCTCGAGAAGTTCAACGGGGAAAACAACAGGGGACACAACTTGTCGATTGTCTATAATGCGAGGTCAACGTTGCCTGGCGTGGATAGCATGCTTTACGGAAGAGCCAAGTCAGACGTTCTCTTCCTCTGTGATCATTGCTATTCCCCGAGCCTAACCAACGATTCACCCCCAGGTACCACGGAAGTCCTTGCAGCGTGTGGAACAGATCACGAGTCTCCTAGTCGAGGACCACATTCATTCACATATGTCCTGATCGGAGAGCTCGAAAAGGCATTCGTAGGGCCCCCAATATCAGTCACAGAGCTACACGGTCGAATACTTAATGCGATGGAGAATCTCAAACCAGAGGTTTTGCGAGATGCTCATGGCAATCTTGTAACGGATGAGTACGGCAGGCCCCGGTACCAAGAATTGGGGAAGCGATCACCGGTTCATGCGTTCATCACGAATTGCATCCACAAGAGAAGCATATTACTCGCTCCACTCCCCGCGAGATATGCCGCGGGTATGGCTCCGGGAGCGGACCGAACTTACATCAAATACGAGTCGAATATATGGGAGTTCTCTAGCAAGAGATCGAGAACCTCTCAGCACATTCATTATGAGACCGCGCCACCAATGCCAACACTTTCAGCAGTGTTAGTAGAGTCTTCAACAGATTTTCCACGAGTTCTGCTCTCCGTTCGACTGGAAAGGGATTACTTCCCTGATGCCGAATCTAATGAAGAGAATATGTGGGCATGGGCGGAGTGGCTGAGAGATATTCCCAGTGGACCAGAACCTGTCGCCATTGAAGAAGTATACAAAAGCGCGTCTTCTACGCTGGTGTTACTGAGTTTGCCACTTCTCGTCTGGCATGTGCTGCCTTCCAATCCCGCATACTCTTTTGTGGGATTTGTCAATTCTTCGAATTTGCAGTACCCTTCTAAAAGGGTTGTACGTAGTCGAGATCAAGGTTTTGTGAGCTCTGATACTAAGCAGAAAGTGTCAGGTATTCAACCAGTGGAAAGTGATATCGAGAAGGAGGTTCATAGACGTGTCGAAGCTGAGATGGCAACAAGAGAACTTGCGTCTTTGCGAAAGGAGAAAGAGGAATGGCAAGAAACCATGGCGAAGCTCGCTAAACCAAATTCATTCAGCAATAAAGGGCAAGGCATTGGAGAGGTGGGCAAACCTAAAGCGCCGATCAGGTTCAAGGATGCGGTTGGGAGGAAGTACTCGTTTCCATTTCACTTGGCTGCTACTTGGAATGTAAGTTTTCTACGTTGTATCCCTCTTTCCTTTCGACGTTCGAAGATTTGCTGATGTTATCATAGGGCGTCGAGGAACTTGTCAAACAGGCATTCTTGCACGTCGATGTTTTGGGACCGCATGTCAATGAAGGTCACTACGACTTGATATGCTCGAGCGGCGATCTCAGCGGACAGATCATCTTGCCACAAGTGTGGGAAACCATGGTCGAACCTGGGTGGGAGGTGAGCATGCATATGTGGCCCTTGCCGGAACCTCCAAAGCCTAGACCACCACCTCCACAGACATATCCTATTCCTCCGAGAGGTCCACGCTTGGGAGGCCCACCTCCTCCACCTCCTCCTCCACCAGCGCTAAAAGTCAACAATAGGCCACCTCCACCTCCTCCGCCAGGATACTCTGGACCGTGGCCAAGCTCAGGTTCTGGAAAGGGAAAAGAAGTGCCTGCACCCCCACCACCACCAGGTCACCCCCCCTCTCCTCGGCTCTCGTCATTCTCAGATTCGGAGAACGGTTCAGAACGCGAAGATGTTGAGACTGAGAATGCCATTGCTTTGCTGAAGAGTATGGTGTTTGCGAAGAGGATTTTCGTCGTCGGAAAGGTGGGTACCATGGGATATGGAAGGCGAGGGCTCATTGAAGTTAGCGTCAAGCCGAAAGGAGAGGGTATGCAATTGTTAAATGAGTATGGGAAGATGTTTGTTGAGAAAGTGAGGGCTTTAAAGGCGGACAAGGAGAATACGCTGAAGACACAGGACGAAGTGAAGCAATTGTTTTTTGATGATTGATGATTTGATTTTTAATTTTTGATTGATTCTTTTTGGTAATTTCTTTTTCTCATTTATGCTTTTAAGCGATTCAGTGGAAGCTTGTTCACGATTATATAAGACTCAATACACCATATCTCAAAATCAGGCGGAACAATTTAGTGTGCATTCATCTCTGCCAATAGTCTTACTCTCGGTCCTTGCGCAGCGGGTTCGTCATTCCGTCCACACCAGATACATAGTCGATCGTCTCCAGAACAAGTGGCGGCTCTGGCTTTGGAACCCATGACAAGAAATCGAGTAGAACGGACCTTATTTTTTTCTGCCCAAACTCACCTCCCGTCAGACAAGCAGCTCTGAGCTTACACCTACCGTCTAAACTCCGCATTCCGACTTTCTCGCGTAGTACATCCAGTACACCCGCCCAACTACCCTCAGATAGGTCTATGCTGTGGAAGTAAAGACTACTCAAGTGGTTCCCTAATCCTTTGCAGAAAGTCTCAAGCTCGCCCTGGCTCAAGGTAGCGTATCCCCCAATTTGCAGAATGTTGACACGTGACAGCCTCAGGTCTTGGAGTAACTTACCTACATTATGAGGTCTTTGCTTTCCGAGTCCGTCGCTGACACTGAAAGCGTGGAAGTCGAGTCGTACGTTCTCGAGGCTCTCGGAGCTGAGTATGGCACTGAGATACCGATCCATGGCACTGTGCTGGTCTTCTGGAAGATTTTCGTGCCTGAGTGGATGGTTGCTCATGTTGAACTCGAATTTTGAAAGCGACTGGCATGCGACGCGGAGCTCCGACCATGCTCGACTAAAGGGCCATTGACGGTTTGGCCAAACCATGGATTGATTGTGCTGTAGCGGAAAGCATTTGAGATTGAGATCTCTTATCGTGACGCCCGCCTTGTGTATGGCTATCGGCACTTCGGAAAGAAGCTTTGCAGGTAGCAATTCCGGTTCTCTATCCAATTTTTCAATCACCGCCCAGTCGTGTGGACTCGTCATGAGCTGACGGAGATGATCCATGTTAGTGGACAGCAGAGTTGGATTCTTAAAATAAGGGTCAGGGATGGTATCGATTGTGTCGATAAAACCCAGAGAATCGACGCGGATCATTCTAGACATCGATGCGGCCAAACGAGCAGCGAAAGAACCGTCTACAATTAGTCGAAGCTGCTCCTCATGTTTCTTCCGGTATTCTTCGTGGCCTTCGCGAAGAATCTGCTGATACTCAATTCGTTTCTCATCTGGATAACCCTCCTTGTCCCATATTGTCCTCACAACTTCCATTCCCGCAGCCTCGGACCAAGCGGAGAAAATGTTCCGGTAAGTTCTCCTTGCTTTGACATATTGTCTATAAGGCAGCGGGCAGATGGTATCATCATTCTCATCATGATCACCGAGATACCAAGTCTCGGCATGGTAGTCGCAAGTTACAATCATCTCCTCGAGATCATTCTGGCGACGAGTTTTATACAAGGCCAGATCCATAGCAAGTTCTTTTGGACGATACTGCAGCACTACTTGGATTCCATGGACGGTTCTTGCAAGATGGGGGCTGTGTGAGATCTTCTCCAGACGATCGAGTGAAGCCTCCTCAAGCTCCACGCGCAGTACTGGGCAGAGAAGCGGCGATGCGACATCGTTGAAGAGACGACAAACAAGGCGCAGATTGCATACATTCTGATAGCGGGCAGTGTTATCGGCATCTCTGCGTCGTTCGGTACTGTACCACCAGTTTACACTTCCCTTAGATATGATGTTGGTGTCTCTGAATGTGTCAAAGATGTTCCCTAAGACTTCCGTAGAAAGGTGGAGAATACTCGTCTTCCCTTGTCTGGGTCGTTCGTCCTCAATTGTGATCGTATCGCGCGTCGTCATGATGGGCGGAATGTAAATTATTAGTCAAGTGCCTGGAGCAAAAGGGACCACGCTCGGGTTTTTTATAGTGGGAGAATATATGTAGGAAGGATTACCAAATTGCAGGCAATTAGGCATCCCTTGGAAGTGACTCACGCCGGATAAATCGACAGGGGCCACTGTGCCGCACATGCCCAGACCTGAAGGAAACCATAGATAGACACGAAGCGAATTTAATTTCTAGGTAGAGACATTTACGGCTCGTGAATATCCACGAGCCGAAAATGTCCGCAGACGTTTTGTGACATCTATCTTAGACAAGCATCGTGATGGATACTTCTTGTCTCATTCTGATATGTTGAGAGCCTGAAGCTCTATTGAGCGCGCAAGCCTCGCAGACAACACACTGCATGACTATTAAACAACCCAGCATACGCAAACAATTTATGCAACACCACCTGATTCTCAGTCGTGCTTGGTTCTACATCCAGTGCCTCTCATCCTCAAGTATCATTGTTGTTTATCTCTAAGGCCTCCCTTCAGCTTTATGACGTTTGTCAGTCGCGCTTGGCACTCGGGTCGAAAGGTCGCCAACTGGAAGCGAGAAAGGAAAATCCAAAGATGCGACGAGCTGAACGAAGAGCAGGTAGAAGCCGAATATACAAAAGGCGAAGACAAAGGCTCCGGCAGCCTGTCTATCGTGTCAGCAGATGAGTTTCAAGCGTGATCTACCACAAGTTGTGGATAAATCGAGACGGTTTAAATTCAAGCTATCGCAGACATACCTCCTCAAGTTTTTCACCCCTGACGGTGTCTCCCTCAGCCAGTACCCAATAAGCATCCGCGAGCAGGAACAGTGCAATGTCGAGAAGGAAGAATATGATCAGAAAGACAACATTGGTTCGGAAGGCGCAGACGAAGTACATGAAGGTAAGGACTCCGATGAACACAAGGTAGAATGCTGTTTAGATATTAGTCCATAACGTTCCCACAAGGAAGATATTGGAACCAAAGACAAACCGAAGGAAGAAAGAAACTGCGCTTGTCCAGCCGCAGCTTCAGCACCGGTCAAGCCACTAGTGTAAGCTCCCTCGGCATTGTACGAGGGCTGCAACGTCGCCCCGAGAGCGAGCCAGAATGCTCCGTAAGAGCCGAAGACCACAAACGGAAAAGTATTTCCAATTATCCATTCCATCACGCTGCCGATGATCTGGAGCATGCCGCCGAAGAAATAGAAGACTCCGATTGTAGCGGCACCACCGCCCCCTGAACCTCGCCAACCCATCAAAGCGCAGCCGAGGGGTGCTGAGGCAATAAGAAAGCCCATCAAGGCTCTGGAGCACGAGAATTGGTCAGGACAACTGCAAAAAATAGGACTCTATATTTTCTGGACAAATTATATATCTTACAAAGGTGTAGGATTTGCGAATGTGTTTCGTAGCTGTCCCTTGACCCTTGTCTCAGGGTTCAGGTACATCTTCTCGTAGACGTCCATGGGAACCGCCACACTTGTATGAGTCGCATAGCGGTTAAGATTGTCGATTTGCTGGTGTGTCGGCTTTATATTATCATTGTCTACGGTTGAAGACTGGCCGTTCCGCTTGTCACCAAGCTCTGGAACTGTTTGTGACATGCTGTTGGCTCTGTGTGATACGTGGCTTCCTTCGGGCGTTGTTGGTGGCTTCGGTGGCTGAATACAAGAGAATGCAAAGAAAGCTTGTGGTATGGCCAAGGTATTGGCGGGAATCAATTTATAAATACTTGGGGATATTGTGGAGAAGCTGGGGTGCATCATACTCGGTGGTGGAGATTACCCCGCATCGATGAACTACGTGGATCGACTTACTTCTAGACTACGTGCTCGGAACAGATTATACTCAATGTGGCATTAGTACAAATAAATCTATTTTCTTGCTGCTGGTATTGGTGATCGGCGCGACTTGATAACTAGCGCCGATTGTTTATTTCAGAAGAAAAAGGAGCCGCTAAGCGAAATTGTCGCTGCGGCCACGGCCCCGGACCGTGGTACAATGTTGAAGTTGGATCAAAGCTATCCGTTGTTTAGCCAGCAGACAACGATTACCCGGCCAATGTGCATGTACCCAGAGTGAATTATCCACGAAGCGCTAAATCTCTGAACGTCAAATCTCCATGACGGATGAGAACATACAGTGCTGATAATATGAGTTGTGAAAAGGAGGCACGAGTCTGGATATTTTGGGTGTCGGTGATTGAAGTGTATTCCTCTACGTAAAAAAGCCTAATAATTTACAATTTCGAAGTACGAGCCAAGCGCATGAGTCGTTCCTTTCCTTGCTCTCTTAAAATGTGCTTCTGAACTTTGCCACTCCCTGTCTTTGGGAAATCTTCTCCTTTTTCGAGCCAAAAGACATAAACAGGTGCCTTATGCCAACCTAAGGTTTGCCTGACAAAGTCTCTCAGAACGTCATCAGACGGACGAGGCTCTGTTGTTCGATGTTGTAGGAATGCTGCGACTACTTCGCCGTACTTGCTGTCAGGCAGACCAACGACGCTGGACTGGACGATAGATTTGTGTTGACCAAGGATCTCTTCAATCTCGAGAGGGAAAATATTCTCACCTCCTACATCGGATGAGTCACAGTAATTTGACTTGCCAGGGAAAACTTACCTCGAATAATGATGTCTTTGATTCGCCCCGTGATGCTACAATAGCCCTCGTCGTCAAAAACAGCTTCATCTCCAGTTCGCATCCAAAGGCAGCCATCGTCGTCTCGCTCCATCGCCTCAGCAGTCTGCTTTGGATTTCTCCAGTACCCTTTCTGTAGTTGGAAGCCTGAGACTAGAAGCTCCCCTCGAGTGCCAATTGGTACGATCTCCCCTTTGCCGCTCACAATCTTTGCCTTGGTGTGGGGTAGGATTTTGCCCACTGTACATAATCGTTTTTCCACGGGATCATCTGTGTACGACATGAAAGATCCCGGAGACGTCTCCGTCATTCCTATTAGTGTCAAAACTATTCTCTACAGAACTGTAAGCCGTACCACTTACCGTAAGTACTTGTTATCTCCTTCATATTCATTTTCTCCCGCAGATCGGCCATCATCTTGCGGGGGACAGACGACCCAGCCGCAATACCCGTCCGCACAGAAGAGAAGTCCATCGTTGAGCTTCCTTTCAAGAGTTCCAACTGTGCCGAAAACATTGCTGGAACGCCATGAAGGCCTGTGCATCGCTCCTCCGATACAGCTTTCAAGACTGATGCCGCTTGAAATGTTTCGCTGGGAAAGACAATGCAACCGCCGTGCGTAACTACCGCGAGTAACCCTAAGACTAGTCCGAAGCAGTGGAAGAGAGGAGGCGGACAACAGATAACATCGCTGGAATCTAAGCGCATTCTATCGCCAACAAACCGTCCATTGTTGATGATGTTTCTGGTATGGTGAGCATAGACACTCTATGACTGGTGGGGCTGCCTACGAGTGCGTAAGCATTGCTGCTTTTGGTGATCCCGTCGTGCCACTCGTGAATTGCAGGTTGCAAACATCATGTGCGGAGTGTTGACCTATAGTTGCTAAGAGCTCATCATCAGAGATATCTTGTCCTCTCTGCTGGAATTGGTCATAACTAGGAAACATGCACTCGGTGGTGTACTTCAGGCATACGATGCTCTCCAGCTCAGGTAGTTCATTCTTGTCGGCTTTCCAAAGCATATCCATCACTTTCGTCGTGGGAGTTTTGCCAATGGACGTAGCAACAAAAAGGGCTTTGCATCCTGTTAATCGTTAGAAAGGGGGTTTCAATATCTAGCTATCAAAAGAGGAACTGACCTGAGTGTTTTAGAGCGAATCGAAGCTCTTTGGGCGTGTATGTGGTATTGAGAACAACAAATATACCCCCGACGTGCGAGACAGCAAAGAAAAGTTCAACGTAAGCCGGTATGTTGCCAGCCAAAATGCCAATCCTGTCACCTTGTCGAATTCCGATTTTCCGCAGTCCCTTGGCAACCACTAAAGTCTTTCTGTAAAGTTCTTCATATGAGGCGCGATAATTGTATTCTGGAAAGACAACACATTGTCTGGATGCATTGAGTTCGACTTGCTTTTGGAGAAGTTGAGTAAGTGTTAGGTTCCATAGCTGGGAAGTCGTCTCGCCAACAAGCAGAGATTGCTCGCAACACTTTTTAGTATCCTCACTCTGGTTGCTAAACATGGTAGCATGCAATGCCTGGTCCGTCATTTTTGTGATAGTTAATTCTTTGTGAGTGAAAAGAAAGTGACTTTTTGGAAGATGCCAACAGTCAGCTTGCGACGGTACATTCAGTCCCGCCGGACAGTACAATTTGACCTAGTCTCAATCCGCCATAGTCATTTCGGTAACTTTGGATTGCAAAGTCAAGCTTATTAGCATGTATGTGCTAGACTTGTCAATGCGTACCGTGCTGGCTCCCGCCTTGAGGCTATCATCATGCGGACCGCCTTTGTGGGGAATCTGGGGACGGATGACACGGACCGTGCTTGGCTCACTCTGCTCCCACCACAACTTACCGAACTATGCTACGGGTGACAGGTTGATCATGCCAGGTACTGCTTCAGTGGACTCAACACCCTATTGGTGAGCCATCACAGCCTTGCATTATTTTGGGCCGCCAGGAGCCTCCCAACTTCTTTGGCGACAAAGTCTCCAGATCGTGCCATTCCACACGGACACAACAGGCTTTCACTGGCATCAGGCAATGTCAACAATAAAAATGGATTCGACTTCAACCCGATCCGCCTTTCCTGCGACGTCTAGCAATCTAGACGTCAAAAATGCAAAGTTCACGGAGAATTTGAAGAAATGGGAACATATCATTAGCAAGTTTCATACCGCTTCGAGTGCCGCATGTCAGGAAGGTAGAGCAGCGAAGGCGATCAAGAAGCACACTTCAAAGCAAGTATTAGGTATGACTACTTCTCCAACTGTTCTCCATTCGTACTCATTTATTAGCTCGAGATAGAGTTGCCATTTTACGCGATCCAGACACCCCATTTCTCGAGCTGTGCGCTTTCGCAGGTCATGATCTCCCGGATTCTTCTCCATCTGCAAGTCTCGTTGCGGGCGTCGGAGTTGTAAGGTAAGTTGGTTTGGATACATGATAGGAATGAGTTGATGGACCTGACCCTTCCTTTAGTGGGGTCATCTGCATGATTCTAGCACATATACCATCACTCCAAGGTGGTTCCTGGAACGAGTTCACGGTCTTGAAACAAAACCGCATCACCGCAATTGCATCCGAGAATGGACTCCCTTTGATCGCGCTTGTACAGTCTGTAAGTAGATCAACAACATTCTCGATTCCTCTTAGCTAACAAAGTCTTCCTTTGCAGGCCGGTGTTTTTCTCCCACAACAATTTCGCGTCTTCCATAAAGGCGGACAGATATTTCGAGATTTGGCCCTGAGAACAAAGAATGGGCTACCCAGTTGCGCTGTTGTGTTCGGATCATCTACTGCAGGCGGAGCCTACCATCCAGCCTTGTCAGATTATACAATATTCGTGCAAGATCAAGCACAAGTCTTTCTGGGTGGTCCACCATTAGTGAAAATGGCGACAGGCGAAATTGTGGATGCTGAAACATTAGGAGGAGCAACAATGCATTCCACGGTGACTGGGCTCTCGGATCAGCTTGCAGTGGATGAGTAAGTTGAATACACCAGAACCTTCAGAAATTTACTGATTGCTTCAAGGCTAGACGCCATAAGGAAAGCCCGCGAGTGGATCTTGACAACCTCGAGTGCACAAAAGCAATTGGATAAGCCACTGAACCTATCTCGGTATAACGAAGTCAAATACGATCCGGAAGAGCTGCTTGGTCTTGTAGACCCTGATATCAGACAACCTATGGACATGATGGAAGTCATTTTACGAATCGTGGACGGCGCACAGATTTCACAATTCAAACCACAATTTGGGAAGGGTATGCTCACGGTTTGGGCACGTATTCATGGTTAGTGCAATCGAGTCCAAGAAGTTCCCAAGCTAAGGAGGATAGGACACCTCACAGGAATTATCGCGAATCAAAATCCTGTCATACTTTGCAATGAAGCGGATAAATCGACACAGTTCATTCGACTCTGCAACCAAAAGTAAGCCTTCCCCGTACAAACTGTGTTAAAACATGGTCTGACCCTATGACGCAGTCGAACTCCAATCGTTTTTCTACACAACGTCACCGGATTTATGGTCGGACTCAAGACTGAGACAGCGGGGCTGATCAAGAAAGGTGCTCAATTCGTGAGCGCAGTCAGTACAAGTACAGTTCCACACATTAGCGTTGTCTGCGGAGCTTCCTACGGGGCTGGAAATTATGCCATGTGCGGACGTTCGTATGCTCCACGCTTCCTATTCTCGTGGCCGAACAGCCGCTGCTCAGTCATGGGTCCAGATCAGCTGGGCGGGGTAATGGAAACCATTGCTCGTGGTGCAGCAAACAGATCGAATCGCACAGTCGACGAAGTGGAGCTGAAATCTTCGACGAAAAAGCTTAGTGATCAAGTTCTGAAGGATTCGGAAGTATATAAGACCTCTGCATACTTGCTAGATGATGGAGTCATTGATCCGAGAGACACCAGACATGTCCTCGGGATGAGTCTTGAAGTTGTCACCCTTGATCCAATATATGGTAATGATGGCTTCAAAGGACTGGCTAGAATGTAACTACATTTATCTGAATGGGTAATCTCTGCGACTCACATGCATTCCCTGCCATCGACTGCAGATTCGAAAGCTGAGCTAGTCAGCAAGGACGTTTCCATGGAAAAAAAAGCTGGAATACCCATGGCTCTGGAATATAACACGGAGGAATGCTCCATAATTTCTACTTTATCCTAAACCATCGTTCTCGCGTCAATCGTTTTTACAATCCTTGCGTGAAGGACAATTTGCCTTGAGTAGTATCAAATGCATATTCCGATGACCAAGGTCCTGAAAGAAGTGAAAAGAGAACCAAAATCACACCGATCGTTCCGTTCGTTGGGATGAGACGCATATATTGGGCTGCTCTGGGAGTAGCTCGATGAAGTATCTATGTCCCTACTAAATAGGGATTAGTGATCCATATCCGTAAAACATTCTTGGCATTTAGGATGCTCTGCGGGGTTAGAAAGGCGGGGTGGAACCCCGCTAGTCAACTTCAACCACCAACATCATCTGCTTTTATCGTTAACCTTGAGCTCGTATCTATTCATCTGCATTATTCAACCGCAACTTGATTCGAAAAAGTTCTTAACAGACTACAGACACAGAATATGATGACCCAGCGACCTGGACCCGGACCAGCCCCGAATGAGTACCGAGGCATCAAACGCTCCCAACAGGCGTGTCTGAATTGCAGGTACGTCACCCTGAGCAACAGCAGCCATTGCGAGGTCATCAAACCGCTAGAGAACTTTGGTAGTTGTATCTATGTAGAAGCTGACCCGCATGTAGGCGCAAGAAGGCGAAGTGCTCTGGCCAACGCCCAGTTTGCGGTTTCTGTAGAAGGCTCAATCAAGTGTGCGAGTGGACCAGAGTCACGGTTGATTCGGCAAATTCGGCAACCTCCAATGAAACTACAAACAGAGATATGAACAATTCGGTAAGCTGATTAATCTGAGTTGTCATGCATTTGCTGAGTTCGCAGGATGATTTGTCGAGAAGAGTAGCTTCAATCGAGACAAAGTTGGACAACTTACAGGAGATGCTTAGCTCGTGAGTTGTGACTGGTGCCCGATGAAGTCTTGTATTTACAATCCTCAGATATCTCCCAGCACTTCTCAATCAGGCACGCAACAATGGAAATAATAACATTCATTCAACTTCACCTCACCAGAGCGACCTAAATGGCAGGGAATCCTTTGATCTACTCAGCATGACGTCTGCCACTGCTATGCCACCACACAATGCGACCGCGTGAGTCTCACTACTCTTTTGTAAGACCGTGACTTACCAGGATCAGATCATCTTTCCGAACTCTTCCTCCACAACCAGTAGTGGACAGCTTAATCAATGTATACTTCGAGCGAGCCCACAATCAGCCCTACTCGTTCTTTCACGAAGAGTCATTTCGACGGAACTTGGAGCTCAAATCTCTACCTGAATTCTTGCTATTTGCGGTGCTCGCTTCAGCAGTTCGATTTTCTTCTGACCCTTACTTTGGGGAATTCAAATCCGAAGCACTCCGAGGTTATGCCAGTGAGTCGTGGAAGTTGATTGTCGCTGTCTGCTTCGGACCCGAAAGTGATCCCAACATATATTACTGTCAAGCAGTCACGCTCCTATCAATCATTGATTTTACAGGTACGAGTCGTACTTCCTTGAAAGTTCCCTGCATCAGATCTAACATGAACCGTAGCCGGCAGACGTCATCCCGGCTGGCTTAAGATTGGCTTGTCAATACGTATTGCCCAAGATCTGCAACTGATGATGGAACCAAGTCAAGATCTAAGCCATGCTGAACAAGAGGAGAGGCGAAGAGTCTTTTGGTCAATATATGTTCTCGACAAGCTCTGCTCATGTGGCCGCGCTAGACCGGTGGCCCTTGCCGATGCCCACTGCTTTGTGCAGCTTCCGTGTGATGAGACAACTTTCAGAAATGGTGAATGGAAGAAGACTCTTACTCTGGAGCAAGCATTTTCAACGAACGAGACTGAAACGGAAGATGTCAGCAATTTCGCCTTGGTGGTTCTGGCAGCCTCGGCACTGGGTCGTACAGCTCAACACAGCATCCATCAAAATCTGCGAGGCGAAAGTCGCCTACCGCCTTGGGACTCGAAGTCTCTATTTGCAACTATCAACTCTGTCCTCCTCCAGCTGGAAATGAAATATGAATTTGGTAACAGTCTCCAGGACAGCGTTGCGCGACTTCGCGGTGAGGATGGCAATGTTGATATGCAGGTTGCGGGCCCCATGATATTCTCTCGGGCACTTTTCAGGACTTGTCAATGCCTACTGCATCATCCGCTTCTGCTACATCAACAATCCCGAGTGCTGGGAATCAAACCACCCCTCAGCTTTTGGAACCGTGCGATACAGACCTGCCGTGAAAATGCCTGCTCTCTTTCAGAACTGCTTCGAGATGTTCAAGCCGCGGGGTATGTTGTCACTTATTCGTTTATGGGATATTGTGCAAATATTTCAGCAAGTATTCACACGTTGTACCTCGAAGATACCGATCAAAGTATCCAGCAGAAGTCGGCACAATTCTATCAGACAGATATCCTCTTTCTCAAAACTCTATCTCAGAAATGGAAGAACGCGGAATGGATGGTATGTAATTCTCTCCAATCACTTGTAGATATTACTGATCATAGATAGCTGCGTGGTCTTGATAGACTTGCCGGCCAATCGAAACTCTCCGCGACCCTTCTAGGACCAAATCCTGACTGGCACGCGTTTGACGGGGACCAGATGGAGACTATGCGGGCAACGATTGACTACAACACGATGTCACAAGCTCCGAAGGATACCACATTGCCAACCACCGCAATGATTCATTCTCCTTGGAACCCGTTCGTTGGACTTGACGGCTTTAACAGCAACTTTCCGTCCACACCTTATCAGCAACACCCCATGGGATCAGATCCATATATGTATAGTGCATACAATGATTCTATGGGCTTCAATATGATGTCTCCATTCACGTCCTTCTTTGAAGGTGGTGGCGGGGTCAATTTTGGCGGATGAGCAACAGCAAGCAGAATACAACATTTCAAATTGCGCTCCTCGGCAAAAGATTGATATTCGTTTCTATTGTATTCAATTTACAGTGAAAAGAACCTGGCCTTCGTCAACCGCATCTCCCTTCTGGAATTTCGCTGTGAATTTGCCTTCTGCGGTAGCCAAAATATTCATCTCCATTTTCATGCTCTCAACCACCATCGCAATCTCCCCAACTTTCAAAAGATCGCCATCTTTCTTCAAGACATTGAGTACTCTACATGGCATAGTTGCCTTTGGTGACTTATCCACTGCTGCAGCTGCCATCTTCGCTGACCTCCGGAGAGACTCGCCATATGAAAGTTGAGAGAAGTGGTGGTACCTGACATAAGTTCCCAAAGCAGGGAGATGGACGAACACTTCCTGATAGGACCCAGCTTCATGACTTTTACGCGGGCCAGATGCGACAAAGGCTGCGTAACGTTGTCTGTCGATCGTGATTGAAAGATCGTCAATGATCCATACGTCTGAATGTCTAGGAGCCGAGCGTGTACACTTCTGGATATCCATGGTGACGGCGTGAGGGAAAGTCTTTTGGAGAGCTGAAGCGTCTCGCAACTTTGAGCTTAGCTCGTTATAGCCTCGCGCAAGTATTACACTTGGCTTCAAATCTTGATCGCTCTCTTTAGCTTCAGATCCACTATGTGGAACTATTCTGACTGACTGTTCTCCATCCCAAACAATGAGATTGGTCTTGCCGCCGAGGCTCGGAATGGTCGCCACGCTGGCTTGCGTATTTGCGGCGTCCATCTTCTGGTTCTTGAATGATGTTGGCACGGTCGCAAAAGGACGTCTGACCGAAGGAGATGCAAGTTTCTTCCTTTGCAGCATAGAAGGAATGAATGAAAGGAGGTTTTGGAAATCGTCGCTGCGCTTTATGTATGGGTTTTGGACAAGCGTGGTCATCAGTTCGGGAATGAAGCTCGTCGTGTAATCAGGATCCTGGAACTTGGGATGGAGAAGACAGGATTGCAGGAACAGCTGATTGCTTCGAATGCCAATGCAGACTGTGTTGGCCATTATTTTGACCATGTGCGCTACGGCCAGAGGTCTCGTCGGTGCCCAAACGATTATTTTTGCCATCAGGGAATCAAAGTAAACAGAGACTTGAGAGCCAGTCTCGATGCCAGAATCGAAGCGCGAATATGCATCCCTCGACCTATGAAGGATTGCTGAAGCTGGAGTCCATCGGCGAATGGTGCCTAAGTCTGGATAGAAGTCCCGGGATGGGTCTTCAGCACATAGGCGACACTCAATTGCATGACCGACTTGGGGTGCTAGCCCATCTTGAAAGTATCCCAAAGAATCCAGAGATCCTCCACTCGCTACATACACTTGGAGAGCCACAATATCCGTTCCGGTAGTTTCTTCGGTAATTGGATGCTCGACTTGGATCCGGGTGTTGACTTCGAGAAAATAGTATTTCGAAGTGTTGATGTCGACGATAAATTCCACCGTTCCGGCGCTCACATAGTTCAAAAGCTTTCCAATTTGAATGGCCGTTTTGCTCATTGCTTTTCTGAGGTCGTCTGAGAGCCATGGTGATGGTGCTTCCTCAATCACCTTCTGGTGTCGGCGTTGAATGGAACATTCGCGATCCAGCAATGACACAACTTGGCCGTGCGTATCGCCCAAAATCTGTATCTCAATATGCTTGCTTCGCTCAATGTACTTTTCCACGATACAGTCTGACGAGCCAAATGCTCTTTCGGCTTCCGATTGAGCTCTTGCCAGTTCATCTCTGAACTTGTTCTTCTCGTGCACGATCCTCATTCCCTTTCCACCACCACCAGCTGAAGCTTTGATCAAGACCGGGTACTCAATTCGGTCCGCCTCTTTCAAAAGCCGATCAATGCTTTGTTCTGAACCATTATATCCAGGAATGAGAGGAACCTCTGGAGCATGTTCGAGTAGATAGTCTTTCGCTGATCGTTTGTTGCCTAGGACCGCCATACTCTCTGGAGAGGGACCCAGAAATAGTATGCCAGACTTCCGAATCGCTTCAGCAAATTCGGAATTTTCACTCAAGTAGCCATATCCTGGATGGATGGCATCGGCTTGGTATTTTACGGCCGTGCTGACCAGAAGTCCAATGTTCAGGTGAGGGTTTCCATCTGGCCCGGCAATCTCACCAAGCGGAATTGCCTGGTCTGCCTGCTTGACATACAGTGCATCTTCATCACTGGAGCTTATTAACTTTGTTCACACCTCAGAATCAAAGTACACTTACGGGTCGGTAAATACGACTATCGACGTGATGCCAACTCGTTTACATGTTTCAATGACTCTGCAAGCAATCTCTCCACGGTTGGCTATTAAGATGCGCCTGATCACAGGATCACCGGACTCGTTCCGAAGCTGTGGGCATTGCAAGATGGGAAGTCTTTCCATTGTGGCTTTCTTTGAAGGTATTTCGGTGCTACGATCGTGTATTTTCGATCGCGTATTTCAATTTTCTTCGAATTTAGAGTAATTTACATCTGCAATGTCGCGCCTGATCTCTAAATCATTATGCCGAAAGATAACTCATCAACCTCCGGCATAGGAGAGACCTCTCCCCGGATCCCAGCTGTGATCGGCTTGGGGCGAGTGTCTGGTGGTTAGCCACGGTCCGTTCCCGCCTGCTGCACGTGCAGACCGAAACAGCAGCAACGGACAAAGTTCCGGTAGTCCAGGGGACTCTATAGTGTATACAACAGTCTGACTATTTCTCACCTCGCTGATGATGCATCGATTGCGTCTCTCGACAATGGCAAGGAAATTGGCCGAGGTGAAGATCGTGGAGGTGGGACCACGTGATGGACTCCAGAACATTTCTCAAGTCGTTCCGACATCGACCAAAATCGAGTTGATACGGAAGCTTGCAAGCACTGGACTCTCTGCGATTGAAGCAACTTCCTTCGTGTCTCCTAAATGGATACCTCAGCTCGCAGATGGTTCCGAAGTGCTGCGCAGTCTCCAAAGCATTGCCAAGGCAAAGTCCAATATCCAGTTTCCGGTTTTGGTACCCAACGTCAAAGGTCTGGAGAAAGCACATGAGTGTGGTGCTAAAGAGATCGCTGTCTTTGTGTCGGCTACAGAAGCCTTCAGCAACAAGAACATCAACTGCTCGGTTGCAGAATCTCTGGACCGAGTTCGAGATGTGACGAAACGTGCAAATGGATTGGGAATTATGGTTCGGGGGTATTTGATAAGACAGATACCACTCAGCTACTGCTAACAGATCTCCCAGGTATATATCTTGTATTTTTCAAGATCCGTACGAGGGCTACACTGATCCCCAGCGAGTCGTGAGCACCGCGCAAGCGCTCTTGGACGCCGGATGCTATGAAGTCAGTCTTGGTGACACCCTTGGTGTTGGAACCCCGGCCGATGTTACAAAACTATTCACTATAATCCTCAAGAGCATTCCGGCCGAGCGTCTTGCTGGGCACTTTCATGATACATACGGTCAAGCAATCGCGAACGTGATCAGAGCCTATGAACTTGGAGTCCGCACATTTGATAGCAGTGTGGCCGGACTCGGAGGCTGTCCTTTCGCAAAAGGCGCAAAAGGAAATCTGTCAACTGAAGATCTCGTCTATACCTTAGAAAAGCACGGTATCTCGACTGGTGTAAACTTGACGGAGCTAGCGAAGATCGGCTCTTGGATATCGACGCAGCTCGGGCTACCGAATGGAAGCCGAGCAGGAGAGGCCATCGTGGCGAAGCTTGCCGATGTGAGCATTGGACCAAATGCATCTCCAACGACAAGAGAATGGCAAACCTTGGAGAGCAGTCAGGACTACCAGGTCCGCAGAAGCGGGGTCAATATTGAGATACGTCTCACCAGGCCTAAGAATGGCAATGCACTCACAGCCAACATGACGCAGGCTTTGACAAGGCTATTCAAAGATTTCTCCCAGGACGACACAGTTTTCAGAATAATTTTACGTGCCGAAGGCAAGTACTTTTGCACAGGCATGGATCTAAAGGGGACAAGCTCCACTGAGGAGCAATTCAATAATCTGAACACCCTCTTCTACACGATCGATGCTTGTCCAAAGACAACGATAGCTGTCATCAATGGCCCTTGCTTTGGAGGTGGTGTAGGGTTAGCTTTCGTCTGCGATATAAGGCTTGCAACTTCCGACACCACTTTCACATTAAGCGAAGTCCGTCTTGGACTTTGTCCAGCTACGATATCGAAATTCGTCATAAGAGAATGGGGGACTAGCTATGCTCGCACTGCCATGTTAACAGCCAGGGAGATCAAAGCTTCTGAACTTAAGAGACTGGGAATTCTCTACTCGGTTGTGCAGGATCGCGCTGGGCTTGACTCGGATTTGGAAGCGCTTTTGCAGAGCATGAAGTTTAATGCTCCGGGGGCTTCGAAGCTGAGTAAGGATCTGGTCAAAGTAGCGTATTCAAATGCTGGTGGAGAAGTACAAGGGGCCGTGATCAGAAGTTCTTTCGATAAAATGATGGATGGCAACGCAGAGCATGCGTATGCTCGCATGAAGTTCAGAGAGGGGGTGAAGAGAGTAGATTGGGAGTCAAGGGCAAGGTCACTTCTTAACTCGAAGTTGTAAAATCAAATTCATGTTTAATAACAGTCACACTTCCTTCAACTTCAATACATCACTGCACATGGAGCACGACAAGTACCTTAAGGTAGACGGATGCGGATCATGTGACTAGACTGGCACTAAGTCCGGTCTGGAGATCTTTAGTCGATTTTCCAATTTGAGGTTCTGATCTACTCTACTGTACCTGAGGCGCCATTACCAATTTACGGATATTTCTTTGACAGCTCGTGTATGAGGTAGGCGAGTTGAGTAAAAGATCGTGACCCGGCCACGGTCCGCCCAAACCCGTCCCCACCCCTCCATCTCCACGTCTCGGTTAACACCCTGGGGTCACAAAACACGGCTCGCCCAGAATGCTAGTTAGAGCAACTGTGGCGAGGACGAACGGCTCTACCAACGGGTACCCCGGATGATACAGCATACGTTTGATGCTAGGAACATCTAGACTAATCGGACTACACCTTATGCTGAATGTCTTGTAACGCTCCTGCTTTGAATTCTCCAAATAAACATTCGTTAGATTGGTGATTTCGAAGCAATCATGTCTTCCAGCACTCAAGGCGCAGATCTGACGCCCTTCGCTGAGCCTCTATGGCACACTCGTCCAAGTGAGGTCTACTACAATGAGTCTCATCGGCGTCTGAGAGATACTGTTCGAGCGTACATCTCAGAAAATATCTCGCCAAATTGTGCGGAGTGGGAGGAGCAAGGATTCGTACCAGAAGAGGTAGGATTAAATCCTTCCTTTCAACAGAATACTCATCTAAGAGAATTCCACTAATATGACAATATCGAAGGTTCTCTTAGAGCATTCTCGCCGTGGGTACACAGCCGTGACCGTGAATCCAGCAGCTATTGCCTCATACATCGGTGATATCAAGCTACCGGGTGGTATCAGACCAGACCAATGGGACGCATTTCATGACTTGGTCTGCATTGATGAGATCGCGCGCTGTGGTTATCTGGGGGTGATTTGGGCTCTTGGTTGTGGAGATGCGATCGGCCTTCCTCCAGTTATCAACTTCGGAACCGAAGTACAGAAACAGGAGTTCTTACCGAAGGTCATTCAAGGGCGAAGCAGATTCTGTCTTGCAGTCACGGAAGTCGAAGGTAAATCCCGTCAATAAGATTACAGGAGGTCACTCAAGAAGGAAAAGAAATCCAGACTGACTCAAATAACGTAGCCGGGTCTGACGTGGCCAATATCACCACAACGGCAGAGCGAAAAGGTGATGTCTATGTTGTTAATGGAGCGAAGAAATGGATCACAAATGGCATTTGGGCTACCCACTGCACCGCCGCGGTGCGGACAGGTGGTCCCGGCAAAAATGGAATTTCGGCACTTATCATCCCATTGACAAGCAAAGGTGTCAGTCGAAGGAAGATATTGAATTCTGGTGTGGCTGCCAGTGGATCGACATACATCGAGTTTGATGACGTTGAAGTCCCCGTGGCGAACCTTCTCGGAAAAGAGAATCAAGGATTCAAAATTATTATGTCAAGTATGTATTCCTGAGTTCTACCGAAATATGATTCTAATCGTGGTCAGATTTCAATCACGAAAGACTATGGCTTGCATGTACTAGTCTGAGAATGGCGAGAGTCTGCCTTCAGGACGCCTACAGCTATGCACTATCCAGACATACGTTTGGTAAAGCACTGATCAATCACCAAGCAATCCGCACCAAGTTTTCGCTCATGGCAGGAAGCATTCTACCTGCACATGCCTTCATGGAATCCTTGGTAGCTCTCTCCAACATATCACCAATTTCCTGTGCAGGCAAAGATAGCATTCCTCTGGCAACAGAGCAGGCACAGATAGGAGGCTTGATAGCCTTGTTGAAAGTCACTGCTGGCAAAGCACTCGAGCAAGCCGTGCGTGAAGCTCAGCAGGTCATGGGCGGACTAGGGTATTCGAGAACTGGTAAGGGGGCACGTATCGAACAAATCAGTCGAGATATGAGAGTCATGATTGTTGGCGGAGGTAGCGAGGAGATTTTGACAGAGCTGGCATTTGCACAGGAAGGAAAGGATCTGACAGCCCTCGCTGCTCGTGGGAAAAGTAAACTGTAAATCAGGTTCGGAGATATATTTGTATCTACTAAAACATTGATTTATTATTTGCTCCTGGTGAACTAACTTTAAGCCATTGAATCTAGCGCCAATCCTGTAGGAAAATTGGGAATTTCAGTTGCGAAGTCTGAAGCGTTTGGTGGGGCTGTCATGGGTGCCATGTTGCACCAAATATCTTGCATCTGGGTGACTGTCTCATTTTGCATTTCTCAGATCAATATTAGCTCATTGATTTGGGCAAGTAGCTTCTGAATCTCCATTGCTCGAAATTTCGTGTAGCCATCATTTGGTAGTCGTAATCGGTGCTCATCTTAAGCATCCAGCATTGCGATCCTGGCGAATGCCATTGAGCAGGTCTCGAGATGATGGAATGTAATAATGGCAGCAGTCGGGCCTGAGCTCTCGGCGGCTCATTTCTTACCAGAGAATTTGACGATAGCATTTCAGGGGAGGTTCTTCTCATGACTACCATCGCCCTGGACTTGGCTTAGCGAGGGGTCTCTACCTGGAGCAGAAAATTACCTCTTTTTCAGTGCAGCTAGCAGCTAGGAAAATTCAATCAGAAGGCCCTTCAGCAATTTCTCAATCTCATCCAATGTGTTTTTGGATTGAGCATGGCGTTGACTGTTCAAAGAATTGAGTCAAAGCCGGCGGATGACGTTGGAGAGGGACCCATCCCCATATCCGTGCCACCCTTGCCTGCCTCGCTGACTTCCCAGATGTTTTAGCGAGACATGAATTTTGTTCGCGTTTTCAAATTCTGTAGAATCAATAGTAACAGCTGATTGCCCTCTCTTTATGATAGTCACTGAGCTGGTGATCGAGGAACTTGTCGCCTTCGGCACCAACTCAAAATTCGAGCACAGTCACGTGCTGACAAGGAAGGATCATCTGAGACACGAACCATCGACCTCACACGTAGAAGAATGAGCTTGAACAAGCTGCGGCATTCATTTCGACTGTTAGATGCCGGAACTCAAGTCTACAATACTTTTGCTTTCAAGCGATGTTTTATTTTTGTTTCCATTGCCCCAGAACCGATCTCGCTAGTCTCTTTCACATGGAAACACGCTATTGCAGTGACATCACTCCCGCGAACCTTATTTACACCCCAGCTCAGCCCAACTTTATTTCAAGCTTCCACCACATCCCTCCTCAACAACATTCATAGACACATGTACTTCAGTCGCTGAGGATATAATTCAAAACGTAGATATGGATCACCCTAGTAAGCAATCCGCCTCAGAATTGTATTTTGGGTATTGAAAATGTATTGGGCACCATGCCAACAAAATCCCTCCTTGAAGCCGCTATTTTGTCATGACTTTTTGCTCGTGCTGGTAGTCGATGGCTAATATGTTTTATCTTTGGTACGAGTAGAGCGGCAGATTTCACACGTCATCCACCTTCTCACTGAAGGCTCTCCGGCGGACCAGAAAGATGCATTAGATGCCTATTTTCTTCCTGATGCGGCTTTTATCCACCCACTGTGCCGGGTGCCCAGTTTCTCCCACTTTAACCTGCTCTTAGTTGGAGAAATCAATTCGAGATGGGTCATCTGGATGATATATCGCTGGTACAAAATCCTCTCTCCACGGATTGTTCTCGATGTGGAATGCGATGGTAAGTCTTCCTGAATCTGCAACTACAACCCTGGCTCATATCACAATACCTAGAATTCAATCAAAAGTCGTCCATCCTTTTCGTCGAAATCCGCCAGATCTTCTCCCTCTTCTTCGTTCCTTTCTACAAATCCGATGTCCGGCTCACAACGAAGCTAAAGCTCGTTCATTCGGAACACGATGGAAAATACTACATCAAGTCTCAGGAGGACCTCTATCAGACAAATGAAGTAGTCAAGTTCTTTTGGCCGGGTGGTGCAACGATCATCTGGCTGTGGCAATTGTTTGCGACGGGTATGTGTATATTAGGAGCTTTGTTGCTAGCGCCGGTGACTTGGATTGAACAGAGGCATGCGAACCAGGTCAATGGTGTCAAGAAAAGTATCTAGATTGAGCTGGGAACAACCATTATCTTGAGAACATGGGCTAGATGGACTCCGAAGGATGCTGCTGGCTGTGGTGCGGTACATTACAATAAGGCTGTTCAATATCTACTTCTTGAGGCTGGTCTGATGCACTCGTTCTGTCGAAAATGGTAGCATGTTTCCCAAGGCTTTTCTGGAACCTTTCTTTCATCTATCAGTCCCAGAATCGAGTGGAATCCTGGAGATAGCAATGGCAGTTTCGATGCTTCTTTTCATGGCACAAACCACAACAAAGATTGCTGTTGACAACAGGCCGGAACAGCTGAACTATTATTCCATGGATCGTGTTGCATACCAACCCAAAACGCTTTATTTTCCGACTCAAGGTCGTACCTGACAGTGCTTGAGGGACTTCTGGGATCTGGTCACCGAAAGAATGTTTGTGAAGCAGCATGCAACGCTCCTGGACCGCATCCATGATCTCGAAAGAGCACTGACTCTTGAGTTACATACCCCTAGCCCTGATCATCACACTCCCGTCAGGATCAAAATATCGGTCAGCGCAAGAACACACGATGTCTTCAACCACACCACAGGATAACAGAGATTCACCCAAGCGTGCAGCAGAGCGATCAGAGTCGAGAGGTCGGGGAAGTAAGAAGCATTCACCAGAGAAACCTCGCCAAAGCGGTAGTGATGCATTCCAGAAGTCAGGTATGTCAGGATCGCCCGGATCGAAACAGATGGGGATGAGCTCCTCGCCTTCAAACGGCTTACAGCCAGGAACCTCCCGCTCTACTGAGTCACAAGTGAGTCAGAAGCGAGAGCCACAAGCAAGGATCCCAACGACAGGAGGTCCAAAGCCCGGGCATAATAAGTCAAATGATACGCTACCGAGTATCCCTCGTACAGTCTTCAACTCGCCTGCAGCGGGCACAACCGCCAGAGTCTTGCCCGATGCTAGCCCAAGCTCAGAGGAAGAAGTCATAGCTGAGGACAATCTGGAGAGCACATCATCATTTCTCATGGAGCTGGAGGATGACGAGATGGGATGGGCAAGTATCAGGAAGACGAGCAAGGGATTGAACGATTCAGAGGCTCGGACAGAAGCGGATGGACCTCGAAATATGAACACGGATAGTAGGAACCAGATTGCTCACAGGAACTCGGGGGGCATGACCCCTCCGCCACATCCGTTCGGGCCATCAATGGCCCGATCATCGTCTGTCGATAATCGTCATACAGCCATGACACAGTCGAGAGCATCCGACCTCTACTCTGGCCCAGGGATTCATTCCACATTCAGATTCACAGCTTCCGGCCCGCCGTGGAATGCTATTTCTAGCGCAAGATCACAGTTGGGAGCTAAATCGAGGGTTGAACTTCCTGGTCCGCCATTAGGAGGTCAATACGGCCCCATCCACAACGATGATCAAGGTCGACAGCCAATACCTGGTCCCCATGTTGCACAGAACTTCATTTCAGACAGTTCCCTTTGGAGCACTATTGACGAAGCCAAGGAAAAACAACGACAGCAAGTCTTCGACCAATTAGAAGACGTTGATCAGCGGCAAGCCGTCTCATCAAGACCCCGCGCAGAATCCGTCGGTTCATTCTCACGGGCAAATGCCGGTTCCTCTGCTTCTCAGCCACCTGGTCTCATTTCCACCGTGCCCAAACGTTCGGTTCAGCCTTCTTCACGGCAAGTCAAGGCCTTGGCCCCTCGAACAGAAACCACCGTCATCCGCGATCTGATGGCCCTCGGTTCGCGGCTCTCCGAGTTAATGAACATTACCAAGTCCGACCAGGAGAAACGAATTACGTCTTGTTCGATACGTTCTTCGAAAAGTTCGTTGAGGATGCTTGGAACATTCTGACCCTGGATATGGTGTGTGGAGACAGTAGACAAACCGTTCCGTGTCCGAAAGCACAGGAGCTTGCTGATAAGATCATTGAGGATTTGCCGAGGTTGAGCAATGCGGAGTACGACGATTTCGATACTGTCGTCGCACTGGAGTTTAGGCAGAGAGTGGCTCTGTTGTATACCTAGGTAAGGCTGTGTTGGAGAGGGAGGGTAGTATTGGTGTTTTCAAGTGGAGTTGCTAGGTACGGAAGGGGGTAGTAAGTGGGTCTCGTCCACCCCCGCTAGGCGGTGAGACTAATCGAAGGTACGAGAACTTAATGCCCTCAACATCAAATTGATGCCTTTGCCTAATGAATTAGTATGCAACGAATATTGTCACGATGCCTTAGACACACGATATACCTACTCGCGTACGGTTTAAGACTCTCCTCGAGGAGGGATACTCTTAACGTGATGCTGCCTGTAAGCTTAATATCTCACGCTCTTCGGCTTAATATTTCCTTAAGAAATCCGATCGATTATTAAAGCCTCCTGGCGCTCCTCCTAAGATATCGAACACACAAGTTGAAAAGATAATTAAGTGGTTTACAGGCTACTTTGATCGCCGCTAGATAAGCCTTAGAGAGATTCGCGAGTATTTTCATCTCGACTGTACTGATAAGACCTTACTCGCTGCTTTCAGTTGATACGGATATCACTATTACACACCCGATTGCAAGCCTGTTGTTTTTCACGAGAATAGAATGAAAAGGTAGAGCTTTTCTATTAAGAACTAGGATCGACCGAAAGAATACTAGCGGCGAGAACGGTTTATAAATAAGACGATTACACGAACAGATCTTTTATAGCGAAAGAAGATTCTACGGAAACGAGGAGAGCGCCGAAGGCTCGATTGTATTCAGTTCATATTCTATTCAAGTTATAAGTTAGTTATAGCGTGGGCGGCAATCGGGTATAACTTTAAATCGGATATATACTTCGTGTCTTATAAGGGCGAAGGTAAAGGATTCATATAAAAGAAGTATGCGGATCAGATCCTTCGAGGACCGTTGAAAGAGATATTCGTATAACCGAGGGATTTCTTTTGCGTAGAGGATAATAGTAACGTTTACAGGAAGAAGGATATACTTGTAAACCGTGGATTGTGTAATGCTATCCGTCTCGAGTGCTATATATACTCTATCGATTAGCCTCCTTGTTCCCCTGATTTGAATCTAATTGAGAATATCTGGAGAGTTCTTAAGCAAAAGCTACGGAACCGAAAACCTTACGGAGGGTGAAAGCTTGAAGACTTGTAAAGAGCTATTCTAAATATCTGAAATAACGAGATCTCTATTGACATGATTAATAGGTTTATTGATACTATGCCTAAGAGACTAGAGAAAGTCAGACTGAGGAAAGGGGCACCTTCTGGATAGTAATCATTACTGTAAATAGCAAGAATACCAGCAGAAATACACTTTTTCACAGGGGTGGACGAGACCCACTTACTACCCCCTTCCGTACGTGGTGCAGTAGGGTCTCGCTTAGTGGCGGGGTGGTCTTTGTTTACCTTTCAGCATTTGTGGGCGGAACGATCAACAATATGTCACCCCATAGAGTATGTATACTAGGATACGTGGCAAGATCTCAGGCCATTGGAATTTCAATGAATTCGATTTGAGAACCTGCAGTATCAACCATATATAACACAGTCTAAAAAATCCGCAGCTTTTCCGAGCTTGGCATGTACTAGTGCTACCGCGCTGCGATGTTTGTGAATAACAATTCACATGACGTGGGTTTCAAATTTGATTAGATGGATTTATCGTGCTTCGTAGAACATCCGAGCTGCGAAATTGTGACGCTACCATTTCAGACACCGTGATTACATTACAGCTTAGTCCACTGCGAGGAGGTATATATACCGGTCACAACGCTTACATCAAAGTAAGCAGCAACCTTCACTCGTCAAAGTAGCTGTCCAAACAATCAAAAAGCATACTTGCCCACTTCTCATACGCCAAGTTCAAAATGAACCGACCCGGCCCCACACCGCCAAGCACGCACGACCTGCAAGACCAGATTCGCAACCTACGAAATGAAGTAGTCCGCGCCTACAAGCGTATTAATGAGTTCGAGACAAAGCATGTTCAACTGCACCAGTACATGATGAAGTTTGAGAAGCTGGCGAAAGAACATATTGCTAAGGTGGAGAAGGAAATGAACACTCGCACAGGGGAGTCGAGGTGGATTTTGGACGGGATGGTCAGCAGAGGGCGGATGAAGGGGATGGGGCAGGGAGGTCAATAGATGTCTCATGAAAAGATGGTAACGGGATTGGGTGTCGTTGCTTTGGTAGAAGTAGTCTCACAAGCGTACAATGACACATATTACATGGCTTTCATACACATACCCTTAAGTCTGTGAAGCTGGAGGTGCCGTGAATGGTATCAATGGCAGCGTGAATGACTCTTGTGCTTTCCACCACTAGGAATTTAAATACGATCTCTTCTCTTGACCGTTTCTGGTTGCATCAACGCTTCAGCCAAAGTCTCTATATTCACCTACAACATATACTTTTCGCTATACCAAAGTCCAGCCTTCCCACTACTCTTTACAAAGACACTCCTGGTTCAACTAAAGACAACATGAGCTCCAACCGCTTGGCTCCTCCAGCGCCAAGCGCTCATGACCTCCAAGATCAGATCTGGAGCCTTCAGAAAGAACTTGACAGGGCATTAGAACGGATCTCGGATCTCGAAGCCGAAAGGGTTGGAGACAGGGAGTATGTACTAGAGCTGGAGGGGATCTTGGATGGGGTGTTCAGTGCGTGGGTGATCAATCGGGGCAGGCATGGGATGGGAAATGGGATGGGACATGGGATGGGTAACTGGAGGAGACAGGATGGCTGGTAGGTCTGAGTTGTGGGGGAAGCATGGATTGACACGAGGCTGGTGCTGCTAGCGAGTGTTTGGGTAGGATGATGTCTTGAGAGCAGCATGCGTTAGTCTCATCATCTTATGTATGAGTTTTCAGAATAAGAAATACAAGTGACGCGTTGGTATAAGAACATCTGTAAAGCCTGTCGTCAGGTCTACAGAACTGTCTGCAAGAGCCCCTATGGGAACATTGCAGTATTTATGTGGTCTTCCAGATATTTTTGCGCGATGCTATATCTTCTATCGAGTGAGATCTTATATTAGCTAAGATCTTTATATAGTGAGATGGTCTGAATTCGTTACTATCGCAATAACAAGAGAGGTTAGTTGATGCGAAGCGAGTCCCAGGGAGGGAGACAGGAAAGGATGGTGCCAGAAATCATGCCTCCAAGCACTTGATGAACTTATATTTGCGCCAGGTTGAGATACTTCATCACCAAATTCACCCATCTAGTGAACTCCTCCACCTTGACAACATACCCGTCATTTCCCCCATTCCGACCAAGACGACTTATCACAAGATGAGTATCAGGATCGACATGGCTATCCCTGTGTAAGGGAAATTCTACCGCCTCATAGTACCCATCTAATATCAACTGATACATCTGATCTATCGTAGCTAATGCTCGGTCTTTCATCTTGATACCCAAGGCAGAGGCTATCGACTGGCCTATCCCGAAAGCAAAACCGCCAACCGGAACATTCGTAAGACCTGATAGCAGAACATCGATCAAGAAAAAGGCAATATCGTACTTATTGCTTTTGTCCTCTTTGGCTGTTTCGAAATAAGCCTTGATGCCGGCGAGTACAAGACCGACCTGGATGCCTCGATCCTTGTCGTTGCTCCAACCCTGGAGACACGTCTTGAAAATCGATGCATATGGAGCCCACCGCTTCACCATACTTTCTTTCTTCTCGCTGAGGTCGGTGGTATTCACATTGTCCGCTATGATGTCTGCGACTATGTTCGCTGCCGTCCTGAGTGCTTCGATGGGTCTGTCGGCACCGCCCTCGTCATCGTGAGCAACATTCCGTGCCACAACGTGGACAAAATTCGGAATGTCACTGAATCTCATGAAAGGGCTCTTGCAAAAAGTGCGGAAGCTCTGCATCGTGTTGGGGAGTGACAGAGCCAGAAGCTCCGAAACCATGCGGCGGGCTTCCTTGTCTTCCTCATCTTCCTTGTCTTTCATGCAGTGAAGTGCAAGCGCAATAATCGTAGCAGTCGCAAAATCGCAGGGTTTCTCCTCGGCCGTGAACTTTGGACGTCTCTTGTAAACTGCGACGTTCCTGTCGGTTATAGGTCTGGTCCAGAAAAGAGAAATGATCGATTTTCCCTCAGCTAGAGCCACAACAGTTCGGCGTCTACCTGGGCGGCCTAACGCATCCAGCTTTATCGGCTTGAGTTGTAGTATATTCAAGGTTTCAGGGCGCTCATTTAAAGCTTCATCCTTGAAAACCTTATCATATAAACTCAGCTGAATTGGTTCCAGCCGCTTATCAACACCATCCTTAAGCTCTTTTACTTCTAAAGTCCAAAGATTCTTTTTGACTCTCCAATGATGGTCGTTTGTTTCAGGCTTAAACGTCAGGGAGTCACCCTTTGCAAGTTCGACTGCATTGCGCCTCGAAGAATTGTTTTGTACGTGTGGTGGCATCGTTTATTCTGGAAAGTAGCGTCGCAAACAACCAACTGGGGCAAGCAAAGCTTGAGTTTCGGCACGGTGGATTTTAATGGTCAAGAAGACATGCTAAGGGACACCCGAAGGGAAGAGAGTACAGTGTCAGTATGCGATCAGGGTGCCCTTCTTCACCCTCTTTCGAGAGCAGGGCACAAGTATTATACAGCTTTCTACCACTACTGGGGCAAGCTCCGTTACTAATTGGTCGCATGCTGCTTCCTGCAATCAGACAGTGCATTTTCAGCTCCTAAGCAGTTTCGTTGCAGCTTCTCCGTTGCTATTGCTTGGTTACTGGCACTTCGCCCAGAAAATCGATGTGCGTCCGTAGGTAGGTCAGGTCATTGGGTGGAGGTCCATACATCAGGCACCACTGCAGACACTCACTGCTGCCTGAAAACCTGTTCCGCTGCAACTCGAAGAATGCGACTGCACGATGCGCAAAGAGGAAGTGAGCTGAGCTGAGCTGAGCTGAGCCCGCGCTCGTGCCTCACTCAATGCATATACCCTCTAGCGGAATGAATGCCGTTGAGATAGTCAAGAGGGTCGAATCCAGAATGGGGGATCTCGCATGCGGCATACTCATGAGGGTTGCCAAACATTGACTCGCAGGATTTGCATTACCGTTGATTGGCCTGCGATACCTTACAAAATCGTCGATTGACTGCCGTCGAGGTGCATATGTATGTACTCGAGCATACTGTAGCGATTTGTGACAGACAAAAGTCTAATGCTTGCATAGGAGGTCAGTAGGTGTTTGCATTCGCGTTACTCAATGTATAATCCACAAGCTCCAACTCCAATTATAACCCACTGAAGTGCACTGTCAGCCCTCCAGTCTTTTCTAATCCTCCACGTTGAAGCGTATACGCCACCCCAGACCTAAGCTATCAATCCCTTCGGGACTCAACGTCACCAGCAAAGTCTACTAGTATACTATTCAGTATCTCTGCTTTGTCCTCATTGCGAAAGCCCGAACGATGAGAAGTAAATATCCAGCTATGATCGCTTCCTAATCCACCGAACAGCTTTTATCTAAACACTTAACGTGAATCAATGATTGAAATCCCAGTGCTAAAAGTCGCAAATGTCGCAAAGAGTAGTCAACAAACGGAAAGGACAAGGAAATACAATCAAAGTTGAATGAGATTCACTTGCTCTCTCTCTCTCTCTCTTTCAGACGCCACTATTACCAGAGAGATAGTAAAGCGAGGCAAGAACAAGATCTGAGCTTCTCTCTCTCTCCTCTCTCTCCTCCCCCTCTCCCCGTGTCTCACGTCAACAAAGAAAATCTCGTCGATAGACGAAGATAAACCCTCATATATTCTCCCTTTTCTCCCTTGATATGAAAGGTGCTGTATCATATCAGGAGAATCTCGTTGACGTGTGTATCTGTTCTGGTGATGATTTTGAGTATTATTATGATATAGTACATATATACATGATATACGACTCAACGACGCCTTCCCAATTCCTCTGATATGATATAACATACCAGATCGTACAGCTGCGCTGCGCTGCGCATTCGATGAAGACACTATTAATGAGTGAGGAGGGCCAATATAATGCAAGGCAAGAACAGAACAGGACAGGGCAGGTATTTAAAATATCTAACTCACTATAAAGCACAACTCGACATCTTCCAAACAATTTTGCTTGATCTTATTTCTCTATTATCATGATATCGACCCGTCCTGTCCTTTCCTTTCCATTTTTTAACATCCCATCCATCATCATCATCTTCTTACTTTCTCACCCACCGCATCAAAAAAAATCCCAAGAGAACAAGGATAAGGATTGTAGATGGAGAGTTGAACTCCTATCTGGAAAGGGCAGAATGAAAAGAAAAACAAACGCCCCCATATAGCCAACTAGTCATTCAGAATAGCCTTTGTAAGTAAAGTAAAGTAGAAAATTCATCAGTCTCCCATTCTTTTACTCCCCAGTTTCATGAAGTTCGAACACTCTTTCTTCAAAGTCATAAGCAGATCCCAAATTCCAAAACCGGAAAACAACCATAGGGAAAACAGCAAGAAACAACAATTCGAGATGATATTCCCCTTCCTCAAAGCAACATCTCATTCTCATTCTCATTCTCAATCCCCTCACCAAACTCCTCCCCAACCCCCTCAAGAGCGGCCGTCGAAAACGCAGCTACGTTGCCAGAAAGCGCAGTCGTCGTCCTAGGCGGTGAGATACCCAATCCCATACTTCCACTTTCAGATCCACTTCCAGATCCACTTCCACCCTCACCAAGGGCAAAGCCCGACCGCGCAGCCATCTTTGCGCTCGCTCGTCGTCTCAGAGGACTGGCAGTAGCAGCGTGCACGCGGTACAGCTCCGCGTAGTCGATTGCTGGGCCGTCGCCCTTGCTCCGTGGCGTGGGTTGGTGGATCGTTGGCTGTGTTGGTGCTATGGAGTGGGATTGGCTTTGGAGTTGTGACGAGAGGTTAGAGATTGGGTGAGGCTGAGTCTGCGTCTGTGTTTGCGGGAAGAAGAATTCCGGACTGCCGCCGCCACTTGAGCCAGATCTGGAGTTGGAATTCGAGGTCGAATGGGTGTTGGATCCAGAGAAGTCCACGGTACTCAAGTCCATACCTTGCAATTCATGGTCAAATTCCGCCAAGAACGAGTCGTCATTCATCAATGCTAGAGGCATTGAATCACCAAGATGGCCGATACTGGCGCTCGTGATGCCGTGTAGGGCCTTAAACTTCCTCAATAGCTCTACATCGTCCGCAGCTGTCTGCTCCATCCCAAGAATCGCTCTAGCTTTAGCGCGCAGCTCGTCATCTGAAGGACAATGTCCGGCTGCGAGTTCGGCTTGCACGAACGCGCTGAGATTGGACTCGAGATCGCGGGAGCAGAAGACTTGTGCGGGTTTCTGCCAACGGGAGGAGAGGCCTTTGACGAACTTCTGGGCGGTCTTGGCTTTGATGTTGTAAGTTTTGTGATCGATCGTGACGGGGATGTCGGTGTCGAATTTGTCGGAAGATGGGAGGACTTGGGGCATGAGGAAAGGTGGTGAAAAGCCGGTGCCGCCGTCGGCGATGCGCCATGATGGTTGAGTGACAGGGAGACCTGGGCCAGGCGTGGGAGAGAGACCAACGTCGCGTTTGAAGCGGATGAGCCATTCGGCATTATCGGCGGCAGTTTGATTCCATGGATCATCGTCGTCGTAGATTACCCAGCGAGCTTGATTTTGGATCTCTTCATCAGATGGGAGCTGTGATTGTTAGTGGCTGCTGTGAGACCTCGGGAAGAAGCTTACATGTTGATTCGGGTTGTTGGGTGACATGCAGGTTGTGACGAATCGAGTCAATTCGCGAACCAATCTCCCATAACAGTTTGCATCATTCAAAAAGTACTTGAGGGGTTGTGTTGGATTGGTGTTGGTCGATGGCTGATTCTGGATGAGTGTGTGTAGTGGCGCATCTACGACAGGCGTTCGCGTCGATTTCCCACTTCCTGGCGAAGGGACCATTCCAGTACTGTCCAGATCCCAATGAAGAGTCTTCGGAGATGGCTGGGAGCCCTCACTGGCTTCAGACAGAACAGGCATATTGAGTCCTTGGGATGCAAAGTCTCCCATTGTTATGAGACCTGCTTGTTGCTTGAACTGGTGGAGGATAGAGGGGTCGTCCATGGCTGTCTGGTTCCATGGATCATCGTTCTTGAACACGATCATTCGCGCCTGGTTTTGAAGTTCTAAATCACTCGGGTAGGTCCCAAGGGAAACTTGGAAGCGAACCCAGTCTTTCAATTCGTGCACCAATCTCGCATGGTTGTGAATGCTGTAATCGATGCTCTTATCATCCAACGACCTGATCTGTTCTGACAACATCTCAGAACTCCTTGGTAGACCAGCCCGTCTTCTGAAGCCCCTCAACCAACAGCCCGATTGATTGATCAAGAATTTGAACCATGCGACAGCAGGTTTGCACTTGAAGTTTGATTGATGCTCGATCTCATCCAATATCTTCGAGCATTCGGCTTGCAACTCGCTATCGGTCGGCGTTAGACCAAGTGCTTGCTTACTCTCCACAAATTTCATCAGAGCTCTCTGCTTGAAGCACGTCGATAGCGCAATATGCGCGGATTCTGGAGCTACCTGAGCATTGACCAGCTCTACTCCCTTGATACAGGAGTAGTTCGGCGAGCCAGGTCGTTCGGGCGTCTCTTCTTCCGTTGTTCCGGAAAGAAGGATTAGATCTCTGAACCAGGACCCTTCAGGATGTTTCTTGCCAAAAGCAACATCATCTGCCTTGTGCACTATCCTTCGAGCCTCAACAAGGAGATCTGCATCTGTTGGCACACCACCTCTCAAAACTGTATCGTGAACATATTCTACCAATCCGATCTTGACATAATCTTCGAGACTCTTTTCGTCTTTGCCTGCTTCTTTCGAAGCTTCGAACGGATTCATGCTATTACGCTCATCGTGAATGAGGTCTGAATCGTCAGCAAGAGCTCCACAATAAGGAAGAGGAGATACATACACGGAGGCATTCCATTCTCAATGATATCCAAGACTTGTGGTTCGAAACCCCAGTCACCCTTCCAGTCAGCCATAGATTTACCACCTTTGAAATGCTCGGCAAGATGATCGACTCTGAAGGTCCAGGAGTCCATCACGATACCACAAAAACCGCAACGGGAACGGATCTCGGGTGTAGCTACTTTCCAGGTCTCCATGGAGAAAGATTGGAATTTGACATCGTGAACTAGATTCAGATGTTGGCGGAGATGGTCTTTCCTGTAGAAGGTTCGCTCCTCGAGGGAACGTTCAGCGCAGCTGGAATGGTTGTGAACCTCGCCGTGATCAAGTGGTGGGTTAGGGAGGCCGCAGTAGACACAACGATTGTGGCCATAATCTGCGCAGTATTGTGTAGGCCCATCAGGCGAACATACCCACCGCTCAAGGGACAAATGTAACGACTTCTCGTGCCTCTGCCAATCATGCTTAGTCTTGAAGGTTTCCGTGCAGAAAGTACACTGGAAAGCGCGAGGAGGACCAGATGCGGGATTCACTGTGACTGGCTTCGGGGCTTGACGACGGCGACGACGACGTCCTCTATTTCCGAAAGAGCCGAAAGAGCCATACGAGCCTCGAGATTTGTGTGAGAATGCAGAAGCGAATGAGCCGCCACTCGAGTGAGATGTGCCCAAACTGCTTGTAGAAGAGACGTTGCATAGCGAACGACTGGATCCATCGTCTGTTTGTCCATAGCTGAGGGAAGGACTGGCAAGACCAGATGAGTATGTCGATGCAGTGACGGCTTTGGCAATAGCAGTGACGGAAGCAGGTTCGTTTTCAGGAGGAGAATTCTTCCATCTTTCAAGGGGATTCATGTTTTCCAGTGCTGGCGTCGCTCTTCTGGGGATATCCATGGCATTTGCGTAATTGTTCACACTGGGGGAAGTGGAGCGTGGTGGCCTAACCTTGCCCCTTCGACGAGCATTGGCAAGCCAATTGGTGATTTGGGTCTTGTTGAGACCTGTCTGGCGGATGAGAGACTCTTTCTCCTCTTCCGTCGGATAGGGATGTGCGTGATGAGTCGACAGCCAGCCTCGGAGGATGCGGATCGATTCTCTAGAGAACCTTGGTCCGACCTTGGGAGCAGTCTCTGTAAACTCTGCATTAATGTTCTCCTCGGATGACTTGAGAGACACCAGATTTCCGGTTGATCCAGATCTGCTGTTTGGGAGTGAGCCTTGGCATTGAGGACTCTGGCTCGTCTGATTCAGATCCATGAGATCTTCCAATCTCCAAGCTGACAGGAAGTCCTTAGGCCTCGCCTTGCATTCGCAAGCAAACGACACACAATTGATACAAGATCCAATGTTAGTTCCCTCTCTGATAACCTTGCACTCCAGCCCTCGCTGGAAGCAATTCTCGCAGGCTTCCGGAACAGCGTCTTCATTATCGTTGACTGTCTTGGGGACGCAGAAGCCTCCACCACGTTTGTTCTTGATCGTTGACTCGGGATGTGTCAAGCTGCAGGAATGGTCTAATGCAACACAACTTGTGCACGAGCCCTTCCGGAGACCTTCTTTAATGACCTTGCAATGAAGTCGCATACGCGAACAATAAGAGCATGAACGGACAGGGACGTCCATACCGTCGATCCATCTGGGGAAATCCATGAAATCGGCTGGGCCCATCATAGTGGTGTCTTGCATGGCGGTCTCGGTACCAGTTCCGGTACTATCTAGTGCACTGACATGAAGCGGAAGCTGGTCTTCTGGAGACGAGAAGTGCTGCAGACATGTAAAGTGGTTCTCGTCATCTGTCTGCGTGGCAAAGGCTAGATCAATATCATATGGTCCGGCGGCCATGGCTGACAAATGGCTGAAGTCCATGGCATTGGGGTCGATGCTGTCATCCAATGGATGGGCAGCATCGTCGAAATTGAAAAACTCGTCCATAGTTTCCTCGTCAATGGTGGTCATCTAGAGGGCGCCGGGCCGAAGTACTGAAGAGGAAGGCGTGAGCCCAACACAATGGGAGTCTGTATTGTGCAGCAGTTGGGACGGAAGATGGGATGAGGGTGGAGGAGGAGAAGATCCGTTCGTCAGACCAGATCAATGGAAAGGCGTGAGATATGTGAGACGAGATGGATGGAGAAGAAGAAGTATGAGTAACAAGATTTGAATGATTAAGAAGACAAGACAAGACAAGGCCCCGAGAAAGACGGGACTAAGGTATTTAGATATCAGCAGTAGATTGCATTTGGGACAGTGCGGTAGTGGACGTTAAGAAAGAGTGCACTTTGTTTTGTCTTGCCTGAGTAGTAGAAAGCATAGCGATCAGTTGAGGTCTGCATCGAATTGTACAGTCATCCAACCCTGCCTGAGGTGACTGGGTGTTTCTCACATGGCGGGCGGGGGATCCGCACTTGTCAATTTTCTTGACTTGCACGCCCTTCAGCATCCCGCTTGGGTGGTAGCGTATGCCGTCCCACCGCGAACTCCGACCCTGGCTGGCCTGGTAATTCTCCGATTGGCACACTGTTGACTATGGATGCTTGGCAGAAGAACACGCGAATGCCTTTGCCTTCCACCGCCTTCTCGCTCTCTTCTCGCTGCCTTCTCCATGCATATCATATTTCTTTTACTACACCACTACAGTACTGGTATGCTATGAGAGACTATCAGACTCCCCACCATAGCAACTCATCTGCAGCCGATAACCCATATCCGACAATCTCCCTCGAGTCAGTATAACGTCCAATTCGATAACACGAACTCGGCATCCCCACCATAGGATCTAGATGCCGACACCTCTAGGATCAACCTCCAGCAGAAAAATGTGCGCTCCATAGATAAATGTCTTGGTATCCCCCGCTATTCAGGTACTTTTGAACAGCCTCCAGTTATTCTGTACACCAAGAATCGGCATATGAATGGATTCTGGAGAAAAATGAAGCCGATGCTGACCGTGTTACCGATATCGCATGAGATGGCTCGAAGGGTTTGTATATCCGGTTTGTCAGCATTGAAGACTCTCCAACCTGCACACTTCCTACTCGAGTACAGAGATGAGTTGTACGGAGGATTCCGAGCTCTGATTGCTCCAAATGCTTTCTGGGTCGTCGATCTGTCCCTCGAAGAAGTCTCAGCACCGATGCAATTGCATATTTTGATTGACCTGCATGCACTCTGGTAAAGCAGGTGGTCAGCATGACGTCGGGCGAGGTCCAATCCGACGAATGATATAGTACTCCCGACTGGCAATTATCGTTCACAGGAACAACGGCATTCGCATTCAAGCCACCCAAGCTTGCCTGTCATCTCCATGGTGTTTGGCAGTGTCGGCTACAGCATCCAAAAACGACATCAAAATCCCACCCACCCATTCACTGTCAAGAGGCTTGAAATGATACCTACAGTAGGATCAAACAAGACTGGAGGCGACTGACTGCATTTCCACTCTACAAGTAATCTACAAGCTGCTTCTTCTCGCACCCTAGTCTTATTCTTACTCCTCCTTTCTTCTTCTCGCACCCTAGTCTTATTCTTACTCCTCCTTTCACTTCCCCACGACGTATTTCTCTAGAAAGCTTCCATCCCCTCTGTCTTCCCTATCATCCATTCTATATCCCCAATAGACTTATCACCTCCTCGAGATGAACATGTTTTGTTTTTGACTAGAGCAAGGATCGATTTATTACTCAAGGTTTGGTCTTCGACTGGCGCAGCGCTCGGAATCTTTTTTCTTTCTTGAGGAAGAATGGCATCTCTACGTCGCCTCATCCATCCATTCGACCTAACAGCCTCGAAGACAAGACAAGACTGGCGAAAATCCCGTCCGTACACAAACCTTAAGGAGACGCAACGGCCATCCAACCCAATCCAATCCACTTCACAGTCTCCGTTCCCATACGGTATAAAACGTTCAGCGAACCACCCCGGATCCGAAACTCGAGATATGGAATATGAATGTCGTGATTTACTTGATTTGCTTCCTTCTTATCTATCTTTTGTCGCCTTTTTTAGCCTATTCTTTCATTTTCATATGGCTGGTTGGCTGGCTAGGTGCTGATGGAGGATGAGCTAAGGGAAGAGGGCGGTCGGTAGTATGCTACTGTGACTCCGATTCCACCTTCATTTTCTACTCTCTATTCTCTATTTCATTTTCTTTTATATTTTCTTTTTCTTTATCAAGGCGCAAGCACTTCCGTCACAGGTCAAATATTCGTCAAATTATTTGTTGATTGATCGTTTATAATATCTCATATATGTAAAGGTAGGTAGGTAATGCTACGAGTACAAGCTAGATAGATACAGAACAAATAGCAAAGCAAAGCTGAGATAATATATGACTGACTGACTGACTGACATATGCTACCAATTCCCATGCTTATATATATATGCCACAAAATGAAAACAGACGCCAGAGGATATTCGCGTACAAATAGCATGGTAATGCAGATGCGTCTCTCCTCTTGGTTCATGTACTTGCCCATCCATTCCCTATCCTTTCAATACCTATCCCTCCGTCCTGTCCGTCAGACCCATTTCCATAATCCATCCTTCCAGCTAGAGCTGTTCTGTGTGTCCTTATTTTCTCCAAGTTCCATTTCCCATCATCATTATCCGTAGCCATTCCATGATCCCAATATCCATATCTCAATCTCACATTATACCATCAACATCAACAATCACTTATCCTCCCAGCCCATCACCTCCTCCCACTCGCCTTCCTCCCTCCAACAGCCCCTCCATACGCCCCCGGATCCACAGTCCTATACCCACTATCCCTCCTCTCCGTCTCAGCACTAACCCTCGTACTCTTCTTCCTCCTGGGCGGACTATGCTCCTCAATAACCACCACCTCATCGCTCCCCCCCAGACTCCTACTCCTCTCCCGCTCCCTCCTCGTCTCCCTACTCTCCTCCACAATAACCCTATCGACTCGACTCGGCTCCCTCACAATGCGCACCGGACTGGGCGCGCGTCTGACTTCAACGGTTTCGCTCGCCCGCCGCGTGTGTGTTGACCCTCCATGGTGTGACTTCCGCCTTTCGCGTGCGACGACGATACTTTCGGTGTATGAAGAGCGGGAGGAGACGGAGCCGAATTGCATGCAGGTGTAGATGAGCCAGAGGATGAGTAGGAAGCCGCCGACGGAGCCGAGGACGATGCCGACTACTGTTCCTGGCGCTGGGCCGTCGTTGATGTTGCCGTAGGTGGTGGGGATTATGCCGCTGGTGGATTGGCGGATTTGGAGGAGGGTGCGTTTGCTTATTGTTGTGAGGGAAGAGGAGAGTGTGGTTGTTGAGATTGGGGATGGAGATGCGGAGCGTGGGAGGAGGAGGGTTGGTGGTATGGGTATTGGTGCCATTGCGGCGGGCGCGAGAGCGCTGCTCGGTGGTGAGTTGGGAAGCGCAGATACAGTATGCGATTCGATGTGCTGTAGAGAATGGTTGGTTTCGTTGTAGATGATACAATTGATGCGTCGCGCAGTACTCGTCGACTGTTGTTTTGTTTATCTCCTCTGCTGCCCGGCTGGGCTGGCTGGGATCAACGAGGGGGAATCGAGCGGATCGCAGGCCCGAGCTTGAAACAGATGATGCAGATGTCTCTTGTGGATTCGGCGGGGTCTTTCTTCTCTTTGTGAACTGCAGGAATATTTCCGTACAATATCGTAGACAGGAATTGAATCGAATTGAAGTTCTAGGAACGAGTGACGTGAAGATAGGACGGGAGGAGAAGGTTGAGTGGATGGATGGCGTGGTGGTGGAAAGAGGAAGGAGTGACTTGAAACTAGGCAGAGTTGGCTATGAACAGGACAGCAGCAGCAGCTTGAGCTCAACCGGGCGCATGTCCGAGGCTGCAACGCTGCGGTGGTGCATAAGCTCGAAGCCTTGATTCTGCAGCACAACACAGCAACCTGCAGGTCTGCCAAAAAGAAAAGAATAAGTGGTAAATGATTTCCTGCAAGTACGATTTGCAAATGCGAAGATGTATCTATGTGGGGGATGTGAAAATCCCCCTCGCTAGTATAATCGAGGAGGTTGGGAAAGTCGTAATCCGAATCCCGTCATCTACGGCAAATTCTGTTAGGTGAAGCTTGTATCTTGTTGATGATTACAGGAGGCTGGGAGCACTGACAGTCGCTGGCGTGGAAACCATCGAACAGACAGAGTACCGGTACATGGAATCTCGTTATGTCCGATAGGATGGCACAGGCAAAAGAGAAGTTATAATTGGGTTCTGCTATGAACTGCTACAGGGATCACTTGGTCAGGACTTGGAGCCGATGACGACGGGTTGCAGCCATTGAAAATACGCGAGGGTGCTCTGGTGCCAAGATCTGGGATTGTTGACATTGACGTCGTCGTCGCTTGGAGAAGTATGGAAATGAAGCTATTCGCAATTTGTATGATTGTCGAAGTAACAAGCCAAACCTAGTGGAAGACTCGACTCGACTTTGGTCGAGATGACAGACGGACAGATATCAAGTGCACCGGGACCTGACTTAGGGCAATTGCAATGGACTCACGTCACTCACCACAACCCTTTTTTTCCTTCACATTATTGATTTATAAAGCGTAGATTCTGTCTATCGCATCCTTTCTCGTCTCTGAATACACAACTCAAGATTGTGACTACATTTCCCTACATGTCGTAGGACCACTTACGCATATCCGGAAAGCTTTCAACCATATTTCGTAGCCAAGGCAAAGAATCCACGTCCTCTGACAAACATTTTCGAACGCAAATCCAACTATGGAGAACAGGCCACCAGCCGTTCCAGAAGCCATCGATATCGGCACACAGATCGCTCGATCTTTCCAACGTCCCGACAGATCAAGTACGCTCTCAAGCTTCCCACGATTCGCCCAATTGGCCCCCGAACTCCGGGGATTGATCTGGGAATTTGTTGCAGCCATACCACGCGTGGTGGAAGTTGGCGTGAGAGTCACGTCGAGGACTCTTGTTCCTGCTTTAATACATACGTGTAAGGAGGCGAGAAGTGTGGGTTTGTCTGCGTACGAAGAAATCGGCTATGTGAGTTTTCATGCAATACATCTCTTGTCCACTAAGTAGCAATCTGGCTGATCAATCTCGTCTCTCATGCAGTACAGTAGCTTCTCTGCCTGGAACTTTGGGACTCGAGAGACGTATATCAATTGGAATGTAGACATCGTGCTACTGAAAAATGGTGTTGAGTATATTGTACCTCAGGAAGAACCGTGGAAGGTGGTCTTAGCAAAGTGCAGCACCTTAGCCTTGCCGTGGAGGAAATCCAGTGATTTACAGTCTGCCATGCGATATGCTAATATCGAGTTCAAGTTGTTGCGGACGCTTGTTGTAGTGTATGGTTATGGTGAGGAAGCTGGAAATGAGGACTTCCTCTTGTGCGAGGGGGAGCGTCTGGAGAGTGAACGGAGTAGTGCCAAGCGAGCGTGGAAGTCTGAGAGGGAACATGGGGGCAACAGAACCAACTACTCCTCACTAGAGAATGTGGCATACTTGGATGTGAGGAGGGACAAGATTTACAAGTATAACTATGATGCATAGGCTCAAGCTGGGTGACAAGAGGCAGAAATATAGTCTCGAGAAGACAAGAAGATTCGAGAGGATCAGGATTCATAGGATCGGTAACTGTACTTGGTCTATGCTGGTTACTAGACGAAGTTGCAAGAAGGGGAAAGAAATCTAGGAAGATGTTGAGGTCAAGGGAAATATAAGTTCTAAAGCTTCAGACCTCCCAGGCTGCGTCCATTCCGCGCCTGTAGAGAAAGCAGCTTTTGGCAAAGCCAAACTGACCACAATACCGAAAGCAAACAGCACCTCGTGCCAAAATACTTGATGAATGTCAACAGGTGCAAAGAGAAGTTGACAGGGAGAATATATTAAAAAAACAAAGCGAACATGTGCTCGCTAGCCAAGACTGCCAATTGCTTGTGGTGGGAAATATGTCACCATCATCGAAAGCCGGTCTTGGTGAGTGAGCTACACTGGCAGACTTAAGCAGAGGAGATTTATCCAAAAGAACACAGAACAATCAATAGACAGATTGAGCGCTCTTGAAGATCTCTTCGGGTTGTTGATTCGAAGCTGGAGACTTTTGTGCTTTTGTGGTACTGTCGAAAGTAGAGAGGAACGTACAGGGGGAGCAAG
The DNA here is from genome assembly GCA_026120085.1 of Cadophora luteo-olivacea. Classification (NCBI taxonomy): domain Eukaryota; kingdom Fungi; phylum Ascomycota; class Leotiomycetes; order Helotiales; family Ploettnerulaceae; genus Cadophora; species Cadophora luteo-olivacea. The sequence continues at coordinate 163,848 of JALRMC010000011.1, forward strand.
CTGAAGGGAAGGTCAACTTGGGAAAAGAGGGGCAACTCTCTCGGCAAATGGATTGGCGTTCGTTCCCTTGCTCAGCCACCGAGCATGCGACGATAGGTGTGCCAGAGGATTTTCCATCTCAACACCTCGCAACATCTCGCCAGCTTTGATTATTCTCAGTGAAAACAAACAAACCGACCGAAAATTCACTTTGTGGTTTTGGAAAACTACCGGCAAAGACGGATCAAGACCAGAACGAGGGATAAAGATAGCTCTACGAACTTCACCCGAACCGGACTCTCGGGAACGCCTATCGCTTCAGCTCGCCTTCTGGAACCTCGTCCACCTGCACTACTCAACTAACTAGCACGAACCATAAGAACGACTACAGTCATCAAGTGGCTTTGCATTCCCTCGTGTTGCCGTCATTGCTTGCGACGACTTCCTTTCCGCACCTTCCTTTGCGTCTTCCTCTTTTCTTTCGACTTCTCCAACACTGGAACGCATCGACTTTAGGTTCGAATACCAACAAATCGTAACATCGCAACCAAAGCTTGACGGAGATCTGAACAAAGGACTCTCAACACCACAACACATCTGCCCAGACACCGCAGGGACCGAAATCTAAACACCTCGGAACACTTCACAAAGTACAAGATGTCGCAACAGAAATACGATCCTCCAGCAGGAGGCCCTCCACCACCAGCTGTACGTCCCCAGACCTCACCTCTCCTACCACCATCCTCTCTATCCTCTTTTTCCATACCCTCTCATTAATGCAACAACCCTACTAACAATCTCACAGTACGGTTCCGACGCCGGCTCCAACTTCCAATCCCCGGCCCCCGCACACATCGCGCCCCAAGGCACCGGCCAACACTCCCAATCAGATTACTACAACGCCTCGCCCGCGCAAAACTACTCGCAACACGCCTTCCCACCACAAGGTCAATACCCCCACCAAGATCCGTACGCGCAACAAGGCGGTCCGCAACAATGGGGTCAGCAGCAGCAAGGAGGGTATTATCAGCAGGGTCCGCAGATGGGTTATGCGCCGCAGGGACAGTATGGTCAGCCTGGGTATGGACAGGGTGGGTATCCGCAGGGTCAGTATGTTGATCAGAGGGGGAGGGGAGGGGCGAGTGAGGGGTTGCTTGGGGGGTGTTTGGCTGCGTTGGCTTGTTGTTGTTGTTTGGACTTTTTGTTTTAGAGGGGGTTTGCGAGACGTGGAGGGGGATGGAAAATATGGGGGGATGGATGGGAAGGGATTGGGATGAGGAAACTGAGATCATGGAATGGTGGTAAGATGGAGCGATGGACATGTTGGTGGAATAAGTCTTGTAATGCGTCGGCAAGAAGTCGCATCTATTTTGCATTCGAATTCTAGGCGGGAAGAAGTGTAGTGTACGTGTATATCTGAGGAAAGCAGAGGACGGAGATCCGCTTGGGGAGGGAAGACGGCATAGTTGTGACTTTGGGCTGGCTGGACCGTCTTTACTTACCTAGTTACCAGTGGGGTCAACTGCTCAAGCGTCTCTCTTCAGAAGTTTCATTGCATGCGGCAGTTTCGAGGAGATATCATTTGGAGTTTTGTCTGTCTTTTGTAGCAAATTGTAATACAAGTTTTTTGACAAGCCATTTTATCTTGTGAAAAGAAAATAGCTTCACCAGGCTTGAAAATTGCGTGGAGCAACTTTGGCTTGGTGGAGTCATCATGGCATTTCGATCGCCAATCATTATGCAACTCTAAACTATCATACAGGTAGCCAGTTTCTATCTAGATATATGCCAATGCCTTTGCATGGCGTTGGGATACAGTAAAGTAGTGCCGTCTGCCGCTTTCAACAAGGCTGACAGCCTTCCCAACCCTGGCCGCCACGCGAGCACGGTGTGGCTGATATGCAGATCAGATCAACTATGACCGAGCGACACCAGAAACAACTTCCTCCCCGCATTCCATCTTCAACTCCTCTCACAACAAACAAATTCTGTCCTTTCTCAATAGCGTCGACTTCCTGCAAACGATAGGTAGTCTATACTACTCACGGATAGCGAATACAAGTCCCACTTGACCTGCACGCCGGCAAGCTACATACCCAAACTTCCTCGACAAGCCCGGACCCCACTTCTACCCTGCACAACATCTGCGATACCTCTTGATCTGGAGGTCCTTGCTCGTCTTTGATACTGAGGTTTGAAGAAGGTTATCAGGAAGGTCGCCAATATGTCTACAGCTGCTCGTCGTCGTCTCATGAGAGACTTCAAGGTGTGTGGTGGCGGTCGGGTTGAGATCTGCATCTTGGATACTGGTACTGACACAATGTTCTACAGCGCATGCAAACGGATCCTCCGGCTGGTGTATCTGCAAGTCCTGTTGCTGATAATGTTATGCAATGGTAAGTCTGCCTGGTCTTCTTGATCTGTGAAGAGATTTCGAGGTGGACGGAAGGGATTGAGCTGGACAAATGCTAACAATCTTCCTCGAACAGGAATGCAGTTATTATCGGTCCAGCAGATACTCCCTTTGAGGATGGGACCTTTCGTCTAGTCATGCAATTCGAGGAACAATACCCGAACAAACCACCCGCGGTCAAATTCATCAGCCAGATGTTCCATCCTAACGTTTACGCCACCGGAGAGCTATGCTTGGATATCTTGCAGAACAGGTGGAGTCCAACATATGATGTCGCAGCCGTTCTTACAAGTATTCAAAGGTATGATGCTAAAAAATATATGTACATGGAATCACGGACTAGGCTAATGACACAGTCTACTGAACGATCCCAACACCTCTTCCCCCGCCAACGTCGAAGCATCAAACCTCTACAAAGACAACCGCAAGGAATACACGAAGCGAGTCAAGGAATCAGTAGAGAAGAGCTGGGAGGACTGAAGAGCAGATCAAGTGAACAGTATGGGAGGATACCCGGTGTAGCTTGCAGGCATTACATTACGAGACATTGATAATGGCGGGGTTCTGGCGTTTCCGGCGACGGTGAACTTTACTGACTGGAACTGAATTTTCAAATTGCTTTGCTTCTGGGACTATGGAAAGGGAGCAAATTCTAGGCAGCTGGGTCGTCCTGCATAGCAGAGCGGTTTATTTAGCGTTGTTATTACATGAATCCAGAAATTGTTTCCCCTATTTCTATGTTGTTTCGTTTCTGCTGGGCGGGCGTTGGGTGTCTCTGGAAGTCTGTGAGGAATGCCGACAAACAATGCTGATATGAACCCCCCTTACGAGACTTGGATTCAAATGAAAACATCCCGTATTGTTTCCTCCCTTTAAATTTCCAATTCCCATTCCATCTCCGGGATTGATCAAGTCTTCACCACCAACAAGCATCTTCCTGGCTACTGTAACGTGATCGCAGTGCATTGCATTGCATCGGGCAAATTAGCTGCTCTCCTCCGGCACGGCGCACGCGAAATCTTGAACCTACGCGAACCCAGCAAGTGTGTCAACAACCTCCTTATCGACCTGACAGGGCCCCCTAACGTCCCCTCGCACGACATCGTAGCAGAGAGCAGATCATAGAAAGACGAACACCAACGCCCACGTCTGCATCTGCATCTGCGTCTGCATCACCTTTACAATCACGACACGGCCGCCCTGCGAGCATCAGCTCTGGCACATATGATCGTTCCCGGATAGCAACAGCCTCGACTCGCGCATCATGTCGAACAGCATCAAGGTGGTGGCGCGGTTCAGGCCGCAGAACCGCATCGAGGTTGGAGAGGGCGGGCAGCCCATTGTGGAATTCGAGAGCGAGGACACCTGTAAATTGGACGTATGTATTCATTCCTCGCAAGGAAGATCAAGGGGCGCTGCTGATAGTATGGCATGGACAGTCCAAAGAGGCCTCCGGGTCTTTTACCTTCGACCGCGTGTTTGATATGAACTCGCGGCAGAAAGACGTCTTCGATTTCTCCATCAAGTCCACTGTCGACGATATCCTCAACGGCTACAATGGTACCGTCTTCGCATATGGTCAGACGGGTGCGGGAAAGTCGTATACCATGATGGGAACGGATATGGATGACCCCGAGGGCAGAGGTGTTATTCCCCGAATCGTGGAGCAGATATTCGCCAGTATTTTGGCCAGTCCTGGGACCATCGAATACACCGTACGGGTCAGCTATATGGAAATCTACATGGAACGTATTCGGGATTTGCTGGCGCCGCACAATGACAATCTGCCAGTGCACGAGGAGAAGAATAGGGGGGTGTATGTGAAAGGTCTGCTGGAGATTTACGTATCGAGTGTACAGGAGGTCTACGAGGTTATGCGAAGGGGTGGGAATTCCAGAGCAGTCGCTGCTACGAATATGAACGCCGAATCCTCGCGGTCACATTCCATCTTTGTTATTACTATCACGCAGAAGAACGTCGAGACGGGCTCAGCCAAGAGCGGACAACTCTTCCTGGTCGATTTGGCTGGTAGTGAGAAGGTCGGCAAGACAGGTGCTAGCGGACAGACTCTCGAGGAAGCCAAGAAGATTAACAAGAGTTTGAGTGCCCTCGGAATGGTCATCAACAATCTGACAGACGGCAAATCGTCGCATATCCCCTACCGAGACTCGAAACTCACTCGTATTCTGCAAGAGAGTTTGGGAGGAAACAGTCGGACGACGCTTATCATCAATTGTTCGCCTAGTAGTTACAACGACGCGGAAACTTTGAGCACGCTGCGATTTGGTATGCGAGCGAAGGCGATCAAGAATAAGGCCAAGATCAATGCGGAGATCAGTCCTGCGGAACTCAAGGCACTCCTCAAGAAGGCGCAATCGCAAGTTACGACTTTCGAATCTTATGTCCAGACACTGGATGCCGAGGTGCAGCAATGGAGAGCTGGAGAGGCAGTGCCGAAAGAGAAGTGGGCAGCTCCCCTGGAAATTGCTGGGATCACAAAGACGAAAGCACAACCGCCGAGGCCTTCAACGCCGTCGAGGCTTACGGCTGAGAGTCGTGCAGAGACACCTGCTATTTCAGAACGATCCGCGACCCCTAGTTTACCTATTGACAAGGACGAACGGGAAGAATTCCTACGACGCGAGAACGAATTACAAGATCAGATCGCGGAGAAGGAGTCCCAGATATCCGCGGTTGAGAAGCAAATGCGAGACACGAAAGAGGAACTGGCGTATTTGAAGGAGCGAGATACCAAGGGGAATCGCGAGAATGAGAAACTTACGGGCGAGGTCAATGAATTCAAGATGCAGATGGAGCGGTTGTCTTTCGAGAGCAAAGAGGCTCAGATTACTATGGACGGACTCAAAGAGGCCAATGCCGAATTAACGGCCGAACTCGATGAAGTCAAGCAACAACTTTTGGATGTGAAGATGTCCGCGAAAGAGACGAGTGCCGTTTTGGATGAGAAGGAAAAGAAGAAGGCGGAGAAGATGGCTAAGATGATGGCTGGATTTGATCTCGGTGGAGATGTCTTCAGTGATAATGAGCGGACTATCAAGAAAGTCATCGAGCAGGTAGATGCTCTCCATGAGCAATCTGCTGCCGGTGAGGCCATCGCTCCAGATGAGCTTGAGTCTATCAAGGCTGCATTAGTGGAGACACAAGGTATTGTCCGACAAGCAGAGTTGTCTCTGTACGGGTCTCCTTCAGATGACACAAATGCCAAGCGAAGAGAGGAGCTTGAGCAACGTCTCGAAGCTGTCGAGCGCGAGTACGAGGATCTTCTCGAGAGGAATCTCAGCGACGCCGATGTCGAGGAAGTCAAGCAAAGGCTTGCTCAGGCATACTCCAACAAGCAAGATGTGCAAACATCGCTAGTCGAAGGTCTGAAAGCAGATCTCGCTCAAAAGTCAGCCGAGATCCAAAAATTCAAGACAGTCAACGAGGACCTCCAACGGAAGGTCAAGGCAGGTGGCGTCCCCAATGGCGCCGGTGGAATGGCCAACGGCAAGACTGTCCAGCAACAAATCGCCGAGTTCGACGTCATGAAGAAGAGTCTCATGCGTGATCTCCAAAACCGCTGCGAGCGTGTCGTCGAACTCGAAATCTCCCTCGATGAGACCAGAGAGCAGTATAACAACGTACTCCGCTCATCCAACAACCGTGCCCAGCAGAAGAAAATGGCCTTCTTGGAGCGCAACCTCGAGCAGCTCACTCATGTGCAGCGCCAGCTCGTGGAGCAGAATGGTAGTCTGAAGAAGGAGGTTGCTATCGCGGAGAGGAAACTCATTGCTAGGAATGAGAGGATACAATCCCTCGAGTCGCTGCTTCAGGACTCGCAGGAGAAGTTGACGGCTGCGAATCATAGGTATGTCCCTACACTCCCTTTCATTCACTTTCAATCTCTCTTCCCCGGGCCATACCATCTACCCCTGAATCTTTCATACTGACAATCAAAACAGATTCGAAGCCCAACTCACAGCCGTAAAAGAGCGCCTCGAAGCCGCCAAGTCCGGCTCAACACGCGGTCTCGGCTCCCCTACCAACGGCGGCTTCTCCTTCGGCGGCGCCGGTTCCCGTATCGCGAAACCTCTCAGAGGAGGCGGCGCGGAGACTGGAAACGGGAGTGTGATTTCCGGTGGTGGTGGTATGAACCCTACTATCAGCGGGCTACAGAATGAGGCGAGCGGTAATGCGGGGAAGAGGTCGAGTTGGTTCTTTTCGGGGCAGAAGTGAGCTGGCTTGATAAGAGGACAGGAAGGAGAGCGTAGAGGAGGTTAATTATGCATGTTTGCGAGGGAGTGAGGAAGGGAATGGGTGGATAGAAGAATTCGAGACTCAAGACTTGAGACATGAAACATGAGATCCGAGAGTTGATGGTGTGGATATGGATAGGATGGAGGAAGGGAGGGAATAGGCGACCAGACCAGACCAGAGCCAGCAAGGAAGGAGTAGAATAGATGAGATGAGATCATGTATACCCACGTTTTTCGTTTGTCGGAAATGCACTGCACTGCACTGTCTGTGGATTTGTGGATTGGATCAAGATCGTTTATTCGGTCGAGCGTGCTTGCATTGGGATGTTATACAGTGGCTTGAGTGCATTGCAGAGCTGCTCGGTCATGCTTGGGTTGTGTTGGCTTAGCTATATAGCTTCTTAATCGGGATTTTTGCTCCTCTCTTCTTTCCTCTTAATCTATGATCCTGTACTATGTCTACTTTCATCATATGTCAGACATTTCGCTTGGCTTGCGACAAATGGACTGCCGACCATTCATTGCATCAGTCCGGTTCACTACTGTCGGCAGTGCACGATGGATGATTCTTCAGGCTTTTGTTCGCTTCGGGTTGTGGAATTGGGACTAAGCGAGGATATGTAAATAAATACCTACATGTGCGGAGAGGTAACAGACCTCTTCGGGTTCGAGGAAGCGAAAGCTAACTCGATCAGCAAGCTGAAATAAGTGAAGATTATATACCTTGCTTGATCTGCATCCAATGTCACCATACGAGAGGGGTGTGTCGACCAGATCAATATGTAGGTTCTTCACACTTCAAAATCTGGAGTTCAATTCTGCGTCAATGGTTAGTATTGTATCAGTTGCTTGGTCGGGATCGCTTTCCACAGTCGGTATGATTATGGAATCGATGATGATCCAGATGAAAACGAAGAGAATCAGATACTTTGATAGAGATATAAAATGCTGAATGTTGATTTCTGGGGTTCGCGTAATGATGTACACGGCGGCACTTAAATGATTCAAAGCCTTATCGTCCATCCGGGTCGCACCTAATGTCGTAATCAATCACCACGATATTCACATTATTCAACCCCAGAGCATAGTGTGTATCATAACCGTCGAGGCGCAGGGGGGGTGGTCATTCTCTGGCAAGCTGTTCATGAATAATGTTCTTCGTGTCCGAGTCCGATGTGAGTCTATTTAAGCGTATATATATATTCCTCTTCTCTTCCGCTCCTTCAGTTCATCCTAGCGCGCACCCTTTAAACCCTTTGTAAATCCTTTCAGAAGAGAAGTAAACAAGATTCTCAAAAACCGTACTTCTCATTATCATTGTCAACAACAATAACACAACAGGGACAACCTGATCTTCGCCAACCCGGCACCTCTAGCTAAGCCGTATCCATGTCGTTCTTCTACTCCAATAAGTTCTCTGCGACTTCCAAATACAATGTTACTGGGTCACCACCGTCTTTCCTAGCGAGACGTTAAGGGCAGGCTTTCATGAGTTATTTCGTGTTGCTCTTTAGCAAAGAGATGGAGATAGTATTCGCCAGTATGCTCATTAAACTCCCAAGCAGATCCTGTGGGGCGTATCATGCAAACGGTGACACGCAAGATGAGCTTTTCCAGTACGATGTTCAAGAAGACTTGCGAGGCTACAGAGGCCGACGAATGCCATGCAAGCCCAAATCGATGGTCCGCCTTCATATCCACTAAGGGCAGCTTACACCACGCGATTTGCGTCCTCGTCGGTTTCAAGATCCAATGGGCTCGTAACGAAATTGTGTCCTACCATTTGGCTCCTATCCTACGAAGTGTCGGACAAGATATCCCAAGGAGGCATCAACTTGGGACTACAGGTATGGAATGCCATCTGCGCTGGCGGCGGAGCCATTGCAGCGGAGAAGTACGGCAGACGGCCTTGGTGGCTTCTATCGACAGTACTTATATACTGATCTTCATTAAGTTTGTCATCGTACTCAGCGCAGGGTCTGCTGAACACCACATCAAAGCTGCCGACAGCGCCGTTGTCGCCTTTCTATTCCTCTTCTTTGGCGCAAAGATATCGCTTACATACCCCTCTCGATTGCGTATCCCGTTGAGATCCTACATTTTCATCTCAGGGCCAAAGGACTTGCTCTTAACCTTACCGTTGTCTTCGCGACCGGATTTTTCAACCAGTATGTCAATCCGATTGCACTAGCAGCACTAGCAGCACTGGCATGGAAATTGTACTTTGCGTACCCTGTATGCTTGTTCAGCTTTATCTTCATCGTTTACTTTCTCTTTCCGGAGACAAAGGGTGGCACTCTAGAAGAGATCGCTGTTGTATTCGACGGTCCAAATTCGCAGACAAATCAGCAGAGAGTTCTGAACGCCAAGGTTGAGAATCTTGGAGCTCAGCAGATGACGGTCGAGAACAAGGCGTATACTTAAGATGCTGTGCACGTTGCATAAATGGAAGTCACTTGCTGTCGAAGGCACCTGCTGTCGAAGTTCTTCTAGTTATTTGAAACAAGAGAGCAGGTTTGAAAAGTCTGGAATCAGGGAACGCTATCCATGAATCATGGAGATACTCGTTGTTTTGTCCAGAACGCAATAGCGAGATGCAATTTCACGTGTTCTTATGATTGGAAAGATTTTAGATGTTTGAATTAGCTACAAATTTCAACTATTTCCAAAACATGAGGTATATCGTCTCGTGGACAAAGCAAATTCTTGTATGAACAAGATTGCGGAGGTGCTCCCGAACGGCACGTCTTCGGTTTTGTTTGTATTTCAATATCTCGAATCTGTTGCCAAGCCAATGGGAAGGGCCCCCACAAGTTCACCTCTAGATGGTACAGAAGGGATATACAATTCAGCTATAAACTCGGAACTATCTTGTATTTCCGGCACGAAAGATTAGACGTTAGCTCCCATGTAGGTTCCAGCCCTCAGAAGCACAACTCCATTTCCGAAGAGTTGAGGGGCGTTTCTTACCTAATTTTCTTTCTATAACTCCTTGCTACCACTTTTATTGGGAGGTTAGCTTGTTTGGGTCCGATAGGTAACAGCTTCCACGTACGCCACTCTCGTCAAGCGCCACTTACCAGCTGCCCAATCACGGAGCATAGAATAGTGCTTGTGCTCGTAATTTCTGCTCGGCATATAGTCAAGATCCAAAGTTCCATCACCTTTTCTAGGTATTTCGCGTTCTGCCAAATCCTTCAGAGCGTTGTTGAGCCAGAGAAGAAGACAGTTTCCTAGGCCTGTCCAATTTAGTTCGCGAAGTGGTTTCCTGCTGACACCACGAATATATTTTCGCGTTTTTTCACTAAAATGTACTGTAGGACAAGAGTCAAGACCTTCCAAGAAATTTCGAAAGCTGTTTCCTCTAAAAATCTCCCAAACAGGCCTCTTCCTATTGTGGTCCGGGTCTCGAAAGACTATGTGGTGCCCCCGAGATCTGTGCACCCAATGATCGTAATCATTGACAACTAGATACAACTTGGAGGTGCCATGCGTATAAAGACCGTAGAGGACTTCTCCAAGTTCTAACAGTGGACAGAAAGAGCGCACGCCAGAGTGGATACCAGCCGCGGCAACCGCTACACGGGAAACGATGGGACCGTCCCAGATTGGGAAATCATCGATACCGTATCCGGATTCTCTCCAATACTGTCCTTGCCATAGAGGGAAGTTAAGCCAAAGAATGTCAACATTGATATTGCCATAGATATGACCACCATCCACGAAGCTAGTTTGGAAGTTTTTGGCCCTCAGACGAGATCTAGTACAGACTTGTCGGAGGGCTGCTACGCTGTTATGCGGGCCAGGGGAAAGACCGGGTACCAGTGACTGGGGGCTGCGGCGTCCGAAATTGTGGACACAGGCCTTTTGACGTGCAGCTATGATTACCGTTGGAGTGGTAAGAATAAGGTCCCAGATCATGTCTTGAAGCTCCCTGGGAAGATCTTGGAAGCAAGTGAAGGACGTAGCCCGTGAGGGCGGCGCTTCCTTATCATGGCATTTGCCCAAGATTTTCAATGAGTTGAATGCTTTTCTGAGCGCTGTGATAGTCGACATTTTCAATACTGGAAAGGTGTTGGAGATATCCTGGCTATTTTGGATGTACTGAGGGCAGTACCGAGTGCTATTTCTTAAGTGGGTGAACTTCAAGTGGGTCTTATAACGTGAAACCTTCACTGTATACGGCGTGATTAAATATTCCCTCTGAAGGCCTGTTGTCAAGAAGTAGTTGGAGCCATACATCCTTCATGCATTGTTCGTTCACAAAGAGTATATCTATGATAAAGAGATCCCTTTTGCAACGAGTAAATCATGGAAGAACAACATCCGTTGTCTGATGTCTTGTTTGCTGTGAATTGTTCTGGCCTTTGTCTGCTATCTGGCGACCCTCGACGATCAAGCAAAGCAAGGAGCAGCAAGTCGTTGCGCAAGCTCTAATGGCATCTCGAAATCCCATAGCGACAGCCAGTCCTCCGGAGATATAGCAAACGCATCCATAGCGCTAGCTTCCTCCTGTTGACGTTCTTTCCGCTTCTTCTTGGCATTCAACGCCGAGTAATGGTTTTGGGCCAGTCCTGCGCATCCGATGAATGCGTAGTCTCGCACTGGTTCTCCACCATCGCTGCTTGGCTCCCCTTCGACAACGCCAAGATCTCGAAATATCAGTACTCTCTGTGAGCCAGAAATGTAGTATACGAGATCACCAGGTTGAGAATCTGGGGGCGCAAGGCCAATGAAACTCGGGCTCAGACCTTTCGAGACGCGGTCTTTTGACTTCTCACCGTGCCAGCCATTTGGCTTGAGTAGAAAGGCTCGAGGGCAAATTGGAGTATCAAAATGATCTGGCGACTCGGTCAATTGTATGTTGCTCTTGGGGACAGTCACTCTTCGATTCCAGTGCCGGTTTCCCCACCATCTTGGTCTGTCCTCGAACGAGAAAACGATGTTTTGATGTGCATGGTCGAAATTCTCCAGCACTTCTAGGAAGGACTCATTTTGCTCCAAAGCTTCTTTCCGTCCAATGGAATCGGCTTTAAATTCCTCACGAATCGTTGTACGCCACTCGATTGTTGCGCTCTGAACACTGATCATGTCGTCCAGCGAAGGCCCAATTGATTGAACATAGCCAGCAAGCCCCAACGTAATGCGTAGGAGAGGAGGGCCCGATCCGGAAAGTCCCAATGGAAGCATCGGAATCGACCTAACTCTTTCTTGACCGTTCTCTACGTCAAGCTGTAGAGCTTCTCCAACGAGCTGACAGAACTCAAGCATGCCTCTATGACTCCCATACTTCTGAGACTTGGCGTACTTCTTATTTTGGTAATCCAGAAGAGCCGCGTAGACCTCTGTCAGAGGTGTACCATATCTCATTGGAAAGTCAGCATCCACATCGATTGCAATTCCTATCAAACCATATATCTTATCTCGAGGATCCTGACACAAAGCGGCGCGATGGTTCCGAAGGAGGTTGAGGAGAAGGTGGCTATCTCCGAACCTCTCTCTCTTTTGCTCAATCAGTTGTGTCGCTCGTAAATCAGGGAATTCTTGTGCAAGCTCGCTGAATTCAACCCATTTGATTGATGTGCCATTCGTTAGGTTTGGGCTATCAGTCGCGTGATGGGGTTTACGGCACGTATAGAAATACTCTGTGGATTCAAAGTGGATTTCTATTTCGCGAGCCAGAATAATCTCCTGAACTATCCACATTCGTTTCCAGTAAGAATCCAGGCAAAGAGGTAGAACTGCACTGGCAAGGCCGCCTTTGAGCTTTTCACTTCTCATTCCAGAGATGGCGAGGTCCCCGTCGAGTGCAGCTAAATTACCCAACCACAGAAGTACTTTCTGGGCCCGAGTATAGATGAACGGCATGAGCCGAACTTGACGACTCCTCTCATCGAAGTCTCGTTGATTGATACACAAGGCATCAATCCAAAACACTCTACCGGTAGTCCCTGCTTTTTGAGAACTTAATATCGTTGTCAATGCTCTGTGGAGATTTTTCCGGATTGTGACCATGTGTCCATCGATCGCAATGATTATCGACGGACTGTCCGTCCCCCATTCGTAGGACAGCGCATCATACTTGGGCCGTTCAGCGAAAGTAACCGTTGTCAGATTTCCACTGATGTTTGAGGAAACCCTATCAAGTTTAAGGTGAAGGAGTCGAATACAATCGATAGATGTAGGGAGCGGATCGTAATGGATCAAATTCTCATTTGCTATCGATCCTGACTCCTCCATTGTTGTTTCGTCTGTAACGACGGAGTGTGACTCGAGCCTTGGGGCGAGACTAAACAAAAGCGGGTCGTAGGGGGATCTCGTCCACCGCTGTGAATTGCAAGAAGAGATCTTCTCTTAAAATGTATCGGATTCTCTTATGTGTCCAATAGGAGTTCGCGAGGATCGCAATAGATACATGGACCTGGACGAACTCTTCTGGCGTGCTGTAACATGGATTTTTGAGTACCAAACGAAAGTATCGGATAAGGATGCGGATTGAATCGGGGAGAGACCTCATGAAAAGCCGAACACCAAAGCAATCATAGTCACCTTGATAGGATGTAGTGCCAGTGTATGAGTTCAGCTACTCAGCGTCGCGTTGGGTCTTCGACGCTCAGCCTCGTCGTTTGATAGGGTCTCGTTCTAAATACATCAGAGCTAACAAGCCGGGGGATTATGATGACTAATATGAGTCTAACTATAAGAGAGCTAGCGTTCTTTGTATGCTGGCTCAGCTGAGAGGAAGGGAAACTCCATGTAAAAGCTCAAGAGAAAGAGACGTGGGAGCATATATGACTGTCGAATGATTGTAATTACAGGCTATTTCGAATCACCTCAAACCCCATTTTTATGAGACAAATTTCGCATTTTCCAGTGACGTAGGGACCTGGTAAACCTTGGCGCTAATCACCTCAGCTCACCGCGTGAAGGTACATCGACCAACTCACTTGAGCACCCTGAGCATCCTGAGCATCTCCACGATCCTCATCTGTCTTCATCATAATCCAACTGGCTATACGCAAGCATCATGGAGGATCAACCTCAACACCACGACTTTGAAATCCCTCTCGAAGGCAAAAATCCCATCAAATGCATCTCAAGCTTCCCAACACAATCTACAGCCTCAGCCAAAACAGCCACCCCACCATCTCTAATCTTCACCCATGGCGCAGGCGGAACTCTCCACTCAGACGGGATACTCAACTTCCGCATTGGTTTCGCGAGCCAAAGTCCCATAACGTGCTTCCAAGGCTCAATGAACCTCCCTTCGCGCGTCAAGATGTTCGATGCTGTGATATCTCATCACGCCGAGTCAGCCCCTGTGACGGCGCTAGGTGGGAGGAGTATGGGTGCTAGAGCGGCGGTTATGGCTGCGGAAGGGAAAGAAGAGGTTAAGGCGTTGGTGTTGATTAGTTATCCTTTGCATACGGGCAAGGGGGATATGAGAGATGAGATTTTACTGGCGATTGAAGAGGGTGTGAATGTTCTTTTTGTAGTGGGCGATAGGGATGAGATGTGTGACCTGGAGAAGCTTGAGGATGTTAGGGGGAAGATGAGTGCGGAGTCTTGGAGGATTGTGGTTGAGAGTGCGGATCATGGGATGACCGTCAGGCCGAAAGCTGGAACTCAGGGTGTTGGTGAGTTGACTGGGAAAGTGGTTGCGGAGTGGTTGAAGAGCGTGAGGGAGGAGGGACAAGGCAAGGAGGGCAGAATTTCATGGGACTCTGAGGGAACTACGGGGATTTGGAGTGGCTGGGAAGGAAAAGCTGCAAATGTGGTGAAGCGAAAGAAGGAGCCAAAGAAGGAGCCAAAGAAGGAGCCAAAGAAGGAGCCAAAGAAGGAGTCAAAGAAAGCGACAGAGAAGGCCTCAATTTCACAGCAGCCAGAGCACGGAGAAGATCACGTTGTCAAAGCGGCAAAGCCATCTACTACGGCCAAGAGAAGAAGAAGCACTCGAATTGCGCTATCTCAAGATTTGCAGAAAGAGGAAATGGCTCACAAACGACACAAAGAATGAAACGATTCAATCCGTGGCACTCGTGACTCTTTTTGTGTGGAAAATGCCCTTCCCATCCAAGCTCGCCATACATTGTTTTCAATGATAGCAACACTGTGCACTTTGTATGACTAGAACATCGTTGGATCACAAAGGAATACAAATGACGAAGGCTGTCCGAGGTACAAGTGATCTTTATCAAGAAGTTTATTATCTTTCGTGTTTGTAGGGTTCATTGATGTCAGCTGCCAGTAGACACTGTAGGCGGACAAGCATGCATCCATAAGCCTGCCATTTGAGGAAATGCCATAATGCTCACAAGATCCATCGACATATAGATGATCCGGGTCGGTCAGAAGTCGCCGAAGACCTTGAACACAATTATTCGAGTCTTGCGAATCTCCCGGGCACATTTGGTACAACTCCAAGGCACCTCTAACCCCATCTAGCTGCGCGGAGAGAGTATGGCTAGACATAATGGATGTTCTTGACGGTCCAAGGTCGGTCTAATTTGTCGACGTAGTAATCTCTCCAGTTGGAGGAATCGTCTAAATTCAAACCGACTGTGTCTGTGTCAGTAATGCCAGATTTAGGAGCGAAAAAAATAATGAAACAGACTTTTGATAAATTCAGCAACAGACTCTTCGGTCTTCGCCTTGAAATTCGTAATATCTTGGAGGTGCATGTCTTCGAGACTCTGCCATGTCAATGGAGAAACATTTGGTGTCGAGAATGCCGAACCAATATCATGCAGGAATCCATGATTCGGAAGCAACTTCTCGGGCGCTGGTTTTGGGGTAAGCAGCGTGATGTCGGTAGTGGCGAGTGCTCTGGGTTTGTCAACAACTATGTGAAGCTCTTCCACACCCATAAGTGAGAGGTCATTCATGAAATCGGTGAAGCCCAATCTGCGCTGGCATTGGAGCCAAGTCCACATCTCAAGAGCTAACGACGGAATATTCGGAACGAGTGTGGAGTCGTGTATCAAGTTCCATACGCAGTCTCAAGTATCGCGGTCTAGGAACACGGTATCGATCGATCTATTCAAATAGATCACTGGTCGGTGAATCTCGTGGTACTCTCTGTGATGTGGTGTTTCCTCCAGAAAGAGAGCTGTATGAAACTTCTCTGCTTCGCCACGCGCTTCTTTACAAACTTGCCGAATTGAACAAGAAGAAGACGGCTTCCATGAACGGATGTTTGGGCCGAGCCATAGATGGCGTTTTCGAACCTGCAAGTCGATCACCCGTGGTTTGAGAAGAGCTGTTCTCCAATTCATGAGCCGGACCTCGGGAGGAAGCTTGTTGAAAAGCGGAAACAAGATAACATTCGACATTTGTACATCCTTCAGCTCTTGCTTGACCTCAGATAGTTCCTCTCGAGCTTGACGTACTGAAGAGAGAAAGTCAGCTACCAGAGTGGTCGGTAATTGTAAGGTCGGGGACTCGGAGGTATGCGCTAGATTAAGAAGCTCCTTGATTGCAATTAGGGGGTCATTCTTGATTGTGAGAAGCAAGCTTGAAGTTTCTACGGAGGGACGTTGCGTAGCAGTAGACATGGCGTCGGGAGTATTGGTAGTACCTTCAACGGCTGTCGTTTGGCATTGCTGTAAAACCGTTCGAGGGCTTATGCTGGGCTTCGATCTCATGTCTATCAACAGAGATTGTAGCGTCGTTACTGTTGTCGAAAACATCCGCCATGATATCAGGAGATTGTGGGGAGAGGGTCCAGGTAACGGCAGATGAGAGGTATTTGTGGATCGCGCTTCGAGATTGTACGACGGAGTCCCTGGTGTTGAGCCCGGATGTGGTTGGATATGGAGAAGGCTGAAAGGCCCTAAGGTATGTAAGGGGAATTGGGGACGTCTGTGAATGGCTGTAGAGTTTCTTGGTAACCCGAGAGCGAAGATTGTGATGCTCGAACCGAGTACTGCTAGACCTCCTGAAAACTCGAAGCTGATGGGAAGTGTCCATCAATCGAGTTTGAGGAGGATGATGAAAGGAAAGCAAAGATGTAGCTCGAGGTTGTTGTTTTCGGCGCTAGTAATTACCGCGAAGGGAATTGACTTCGTTGACGATCACGAGATCGGCCAAGAAGCTCCGCGACCTCTTGAGTCATAGGCTAGATGTTTTGTATAACGAAACGAGTTTTAGGTTTAAGAGTCAAATTGGTAGCTTTCAAGTACGCGGTATGGTTTGTAGGGCATTTTCAACTTCAGCTTGTATACCAGGAAACATGTCATCATCTGATATTGTGTGCTTCATAAGGTACATTGAGTGGAGAATTTGCGAATTTTATGAGAACTGAAGGTTTACTTGTACAACGGGCATATCTGCACCATCCAGTCCTCAAGTCTCTCCAGCCTTTCAGTTCTCGTGCTATTTAGTATTTGGCCAAGATTAGACTCGGATCCTCCTTCAGGAGTGCCATAGAACAAATCTCCACAAACTCAATAGACTCAACCTCCCCTATGAATTGAGTAGGTCAGCGTTTGTGCTTTTCTGGGCATTGTGGAGAGAGGGGAAGACACGTTCAGAAACTATCTTGAAACGTTGAAATGATGAAGTTTTGGGCTTATCCAACACTTACAAAAGTCGACGCGAGGGGTATCATCTTCGCAATCTTTTCTCCAGTCTTCCTCTAGCTCCTCACCATCTTTTGATATTATGTATTAGCTTGACTGAATCATAGATGATGGGAAAAATAGGAGGCGACTTACTGGCGGCTATTTCTGCTCGAATATATGCTCTCTCCCTCTGGAACTTGCGCACTTCCTCCATCTCAGCCTTTCCAAGTTCCTCCCAGCTCATGCCGTGAATTTTCTTCTCGAAATCTCGTTCCATGTTCTGCTTGACTTCGTCTGAAAGGGTAATGTGAGGCTTTTCCAAAGGCTCGATCAAGACGAGGTCCGTTTCAGCTGGGGTTGGGCCGTAGTACTCGTCGTGCTCTCCGACAACAATGTAGATCTTCTTCACGCCAAGCTCGTAGAATCTGTTGAGTACCAAGTAGACTTGGCCTCTTGCCCAGCTATCCCAGAAGTTCAGACTGACTGCGACTTGCGGGGTCTTAGATTGCTGTCGGCCAGGGAGCAAATTCCATGTACCCGGATCCTTATCGTTGTATCCCAACGTTTCGAGAGCAATCCACCTATCGTCTCCTGTATCCACGAGTCTGTACCATACGATATCGACATCGGGGTTGATATATACGTGCGGTGCTTCATAATGATCGTCCGGCAGGACTCGGGTCTGCATGCTAATTGCCTCAGCTCTCGACTCAGGACAGGTGTAACGCAGCGGGTTGATGCATTGAGGTGCAAGGTATGTCCAGGCATCGCATATCTTGCCTCTGCGCTTGACAACTCGGTGAATGTGCTCAAGTCCAATGACACGGGGCATTGAGAGGGCCATGCGCCAGATCATGCGACGAATCTCCAGTGGTAGCTTCTCAAAGCGGAGGAACGTCATGCCGGAAGCTGCCTCCAAGGTGCGTAGATCTCCTTTGACAGTAGAAAGCTCTGCTCGGAGTCCATCAAGTTGAAGCTGCATGGTCTGCATATTGGAGAGCAAGGAGACCAGCATATCAGCGGGGATAGAGACAACACCATCACCAGCGGACTTCGCAATCTGTATGAGGGCTTGACAGGTGGTTGAGGCATCCTCGGTGACGTCTTTGTTGGATTGAGTGGAAGCCATGATTGTGGGTATTCGTGTTAAGTAGTATCGACCGTGCGGAAGGGATTGTTTCCTATTGTCCCCAATGATCTCAGTACTCTCAACTCGCCATCAGGATCTTCGTAAAGGTAGAGGAGTAACATCCAGGGTGTACTCACAGGGTTGCTAAACGGTCAACGCGTCGCTCGCTCGCGATTGACGTTGAAGGAGTTGCGAGGAGGAAAGGAAAAAAGAAGACTCGAGCGGGGTTCATCAACATGCTAAGCGAGAAGTTAGTGGGGGGTGGTTCGAGCTAGTCTTAGCTCGAATTAGCGTGGACTGGGACAAGATCAGGCACATCCTTTGGCTGCTTTAACGGGCAGCAGTGGGGAGAGAATCAGGCGGGAGTTGTCAAGCTGAAAGAGAATCATGTTATGAGAAGGAATTTGCTACATTGGGATTTACATAAGAGAAGGCCCCTTTCCGACGAACTTCCTGTTTCAAGACTGAAGACATCAGGGAGCTGACATCCATGGGAGCTGCTGGGCTGTGCATTTAGTGACACTAAAGATTCAGGGAATAGAATCTTAAACACGTCTATGACTGGAACATGATCTTCAAAGGGTGTCTCTTCCTGAAATGTACCTGTCTGCAGTGCTATGCAGGAACCACTTCATGGACAGACCATAAAAGTAACAAACAAGAGACAGCAAACCCAAGTACGACACTATATTGAGAAGTGAAAGACGGGCTCCCCGTCGTCTCTATTCTCAGACACATATTAATGCAGCTTGTAGTTATATAGACTAATAATTTATAAACAAAGACACTTGCCCTGTTTGGCTATGGCTGTCAAGCCTAGGGGCGGGCAGCGCACGTTATTCCCAGTTGCACAAGCACAAGCATCGATTAGTCTACCGTGGTTCCAGCGTATGTTTAATTTCGCTCATTCAATATTGTTCACTAAAATTTGACAAACAGCAGTACCACAAGAAAAAATAGCAGACAAAAGAGCAGACAGTAGCGATCTAGTTTCCGTCCCTCCCAAGCCGCAAGTCCAAACCCATTCCCAACACCCGTACCCATCCTCAACTACCGATAACAAACAAGAAACAGATAGGTAGGTAGATAGTAAGACAATTTGAACCAAAATAGATGGTAAGAAGAAAAGAAAATGTGTAGTGTGAGAATGGACTGAATCCAAAATAAACTCAGATCAAAAGAAAATCGCAGAAAGATTGCGCCGACCTGCTTTCCAGCATTGCATCCGTGTAACCATATATCCATGAGTCAGTCGTGCATATACACATCACGCCTGCGACCTAAACTCCTCACCCATCAGGTAAAATCATGACACCTATTCCGCATCCTCACCCTCCATCTCAAACGGCACCTTCTCCTTCTTCTTCTTCCCCCCTCCACCTTTCTCCTTCTTCTCCTTCTTCCCTTTCTTCTTCTTCCCACCACCACTACTCTTCTCCACCACCGTAGTTCCTCCCTCCGAGAATACAGGACTAGTAGGACTAGCCAGCGCAGATTCCGGTTCCGTCTCGGTCTCTTCACGACTGAAACCGAACTCAGCTGTGGAGCCTAGATCTGGTGATAGTGGACCCGGTGAGGCGATTGCCTTGCCTTTTTGAAATTGAGATTGAGATTGCGGCTGGCTTGGGAATGATGGTTCGTCCCATTCAGATTCTGGGGAGCGGGGATCATCGACTGGAGCGGTGGGACTGGCAGCTGGTTTCGTGGACATGCCTGGTGTGATCGGGACGGCAAATTCAGAGCTTGGGGAGACGATTTCGGCGTCGCGTTCGGAGTAGGGGTCGATGGGAGATGTGGATCTGAAGGCTGGGGTGTCGAGTTGGAGGTGAGGAGGGAGGGTGGGGTGACGTGGTGGTGTTGTTTGTGGAGAGTACTGGTGTTGGATGAATGGAGAGGACTCGGGTTCGGGGCTGTATCGCTGTTGGCGTGGAGAGCTGTATTCGTCCTCGAAAGGTTGGATCGGCGGAAACTGTCTAGGAGCCGAGAAGGCTGAACCGAGTTGTAGATGAGGCGGCAGCGTTCCGTGAGAATCATCGTAGCGGGAAGAATCCACCGGCGATCGTTGTCTCAAGTCGGAGAACTCTGGTTCGGGACTGTATCGTTCATACTGACCAGCTCGGTAATCGTCATCATCTAGTGGCTGCAGAGGGGACCTGCGACCAAGACCTTGAGGTGCGGAGATTGGGTCGTGAGGAGATCTGAAGTCATCATCCTCGTATCTCTGAGCAGGTTGCTCGGCAATACCTCTAGGAAGCATTGCTGGCTCATAGTTCTCTTGAGGGTAGTCGAAACTACCCTCGCGCTGTAGAGCTCTAGGTTGGAACGCAGATCCACGTTCAAATTGTGGAGACGATGGGTCATATGAAGTATCAGGCTGGCGAGATTGGAATGGAGATTCTTGGGTCATATGGGGTAAGCCATGGGCATCATATCCAGTTCCGGGGGACATTGCATCGTCTGATTCATCAAATCTCTGCGGAGCCATGTGCTGCTGGCTCATTCCAGGGGATACAGGAAATGTTGGCGCGGGTGTAAAGTCAGGACTATCGAATGGTTGACTATGCACGGGTGTTCTCTGCCTCTGGAAAGGAGACTCTTGAGCGAGACCGCGAGCATCATATGATGTGCCCGGCGAGAATGCATCATCTGAATCGTCAAATCGTTGTTGTTGAGGCATATGCTGGCCAGTCCCAGGGAAGACCGGGAATGATGGAGCAGGCGTGAACTCAGGGCTTTCCAGGGCTTGAGGTTGCACAGGGGTTCTCTGTCGCTGGAAAGGAGATCTTTGTGTCATATCACGAGCATCGTACCCAGTCTCAGGCGACATGGCATCATCCGAGTCATCAAAGTTCTGTTGAGAAATGTGTTGTCCAGTACCGGGGAAGACAGGGAAAGACGGTGCAGGAGTGAACTCAGGACTATCGAAAGGTTGATTCTGCTGGGGTGTCCTCTGCCTCATATCTGTAAACCCCGGAGCATTGTATTCGGACGAAGGAGACATCACATCATCGGAATCTTCGAATCCTCCTTGTTCGGCGCGCTGACCAGTGCTTGGGAAAGACGGGAATGGCGGCTGCGGCGTATGTGGATTAAATTCAGGCTCTATAGAGTGAGCAGGTGCTCTTTGTCTCGTATCGGAGAACACTGGTGCATCGTACTCGGAAGAAGGTGACATGACATCGTCCGAGTCTTCAAATCGCTGCTGAGTAGCATGTTGAGTAGTTCCAGGGAACACAGGAAATGTCGGTGGGCGAGCAAAATTGCCAGACTGTGGCGATACGAACCCGCCTTCATCTATAGACTCCATACGCTCACGGACAGTGAAAGTAGGAGCATCGATCTCAGCATCTGGTGAGAGGACGGATGCAGGAGACAATAGATTGTCCGAGTCCTCGAACGGGTTTGATCGAGCATCATCGAGAGGTGTGGCATGCCCAGAGTCTAGACCTTGGTCACCGAGAAGGTTCTGGTGAGCGGGTGGGAAGAATGGCGCTTGTTCGGTTGGGGAGCTGATGCGAGGCTCGTCGAAATCTCGGGCGACGGCGGGCGATGCAATGAAGGGTGAGCTAGTTTGAACGGTTTCGTGTGTAGGCAGCGGCCATTGTGCATCTGGTGAAGGCGGAGTTCCGTCGTGTTCCAGAACAGCAGGGTGTGATTCTAAAGCATCGGAGGAATCAATGGCTGAAGGTGCAGTTGGAGACAAGGTGCTGCCAGGAGCATCATTGTCCTTGGAATCATCGATAAGGGAGACGGGTCTTGATATCTGTCCTTCTGACTTGAAATCAGCAAGATCAGTGCTTTCCAACTGCTCCATAGTCTTTGGAGTTGGTAAATCTTCAGTATTTTCAATAGCGTGTGCATGACCATCTCCCAAATCTGACGGTGCACCACCAGTGACTGAATTGTCTCCAGATTGCAGCTCTCGCTCATGAATCGTTGTGCCTTCAGGTAAGTCTACGTTCGCTGATGAAGCGATGGGTTCAATTGATGCAGAATCGTGTTTAGGTAGATCTTCTGTGGCAGCTGGCTGCTCATCCACAGGCTCGTCAGTCTTTAGCTCTGAGGAAATCAGGTCCTCGGTGGCAGAAGTCTCAATCACAGCAGCGTTTGCTGCAGAGGGCTCTTCGACAACTGGCGCAGATTCTGTCAGGTCAGTGGCGTCATTGGTTTCGGCATCCACAGGCTCTTTGACGTGGTCGTTGTTATCGTTTGTGACTTCAACATCGGAATGGCTTTCATCGGCGGTGACGTGTTCCTTCGCTAGTTCGTCTGTAGAAGTCTCTACAGGAGCTTCATCTGGCTTGTTTTCAGTCTGTGCTGAGTCGTCGGTAGCTGGCTGGGATCCCTCTTCAACGGCCTGCTCAAGCGCGCCTTCTCCGATGGTAGGTTCAGGAGAAGCGGGCTGTGGCTCAGAGTCGTCCTTGTGTGGGTCCGTAGCTTGCTCTGGCTCGATAAGACTGATGGCGATGTCCGCTGCAGCTTCTCCCGTAGTTTCTTGCTCATCCAAAGGCGATTCATCTTTGGTGTCTACAACACTTGCATCGTGCGCCTCGTCAACGAGCTCTTGATCCACAGCTACAGGAGGCGTATCGTGAGAATCTTCCAGAGCGGCTCCAGGCTCCGGATCATCAACAGTCTTGAGTTCGTCAGCGACAGATGTTGGGTCAGCATTGATGGTTTCCTCAACTGGCAAAGGCTCGGGCTCTTTGTCCACGACGTCTTCCATGGGCGGATTGTTGTTAGTCGTGTCGGCCTCAGCTGCCACGGCAGCCTTGGAGTCAGCATCAAAATCAGCAGCGACTTCTGGCTCTTCCAGGACTTGATCAGCTTCCGGGACATCTTCTGACTTTGGCGTATCGTCATCAACCACGATATCCTTGGTCTCCACTTGCTCTTCAACTACTGGTTCAGTGTCGGTAACGGGGTCTTCCGTGGGAACTTGAGAATCATCATCGACCTCAGGAGCAGATTCGGGCTCGAGGACGGTATCTACTACAACTGGCGCTTCAATTTGTAGTTCGGTGGGAACTTCTTCTTCCTTGGACGAGCCGTTATCAATCTCGACCTCCTTGCCCTCTGCAGTGTCTTCCGCCAGTGACTCGTGCTCAATAATAGGGTCCACAGGCGACTTTGGGGCATCATCGACGATTTCCGGTGCAGCTTCGGACTCGTCAACAGGAGCATCAACAGCCGCAAGCTCTTCAGGTGATGGTTGAGCTTCGAGGGTCTCCTCTGTCTCGGGCGAATTATCTTCGACTTCCTTGGCCGCTGGCTCTTCTTCAATCGGGGCTTCGGCTTCGACGGGAGACTCCTCCTCGACAATTGGGGACAAGACACCCTCGGGTCTTTCTTCATCAGATTCTGGGTCAACTTCAGGCTCAGCGGCAGCAGCCTCAATGCCCTCTGCCGTCTCTGGCAAGTCAGCACCAGCATCAATTACCTCAGCTTGTTGCTCTTGACCTTCTGGGACAGGCTCAGCGAGATTTCTCGATCCAACTCTCGATAGTGTGGGACTTCGACTTCCACTGCGAGCACTACCAAACCAAGCACCTTCCGTCATTGGCATCGACTTAGCGACCTCTCCAGCAGGCACGGGGCGGCTGACGACATGGTCTTTCAATTGATCAATGCCTGCGTCGTTGAGGTGGACACCACTATGGAGCGTTGTAATATGCGCATTGTTCTCCTTAACATTGCCATCCAGTGTGTCAAGTTGTGCGGTGAGAGCTTTGAGTTCTGCGCCTTGTTGTTCAAGAGATGTTGAGAGCGAAGATATGTCAATCGCTTTTACAGAACCATCTAGAGTCGTTATTGATTCCACGATTCCGGTGCCGCTAGCATCGATCTCAGCTTTGACCTCATCGCTCAATGTGGAGATGCTAGTTGTGATGGTTGTATGGTTGATCTCAATTTGGCTTGCAAGCGTAGTGACTTTCTCTTTCGTGTCCTCTACATTTGCGGCACTGGTCTTGATCAATGCACGAACTGCTTTGACTTCGTCGAGAACAGCAGATTCGGACTCATCATCCTTGGACAGAAGGGCTGTAGCTCCGGCTCCTGCTGTACCGCCGACTGCAAGAGCACCGATGGCTGATGCGAGACTCGAATGAGAATCTTTCGTTTCAGCGTGGAGATCTTTGACTAGAGCACCATGGGAAGCCACGTCGGCTTTGGAGTCTTCAATGATGGATTTGAGTTCCGAGATGTTGGTTAGGATATCAGCGTGCGATGTACCTTCCTTGATAGACTCCAACAGTGGACCATGGGAAGCAAGCAAGTCGTGAGATTGCTGAATAGCTGCGAGAATTTCGGGGTTTGCAGTTGCTGTACCTTCTTTGATGGCCGAGAGAGTGATGGTTTGGGATTCCAGAGTGCTGAGAATAGAAGTGATCTGTGTCTCTAATGCAGATAGGTCGCTGCTGTCTGATGCTGAAGTGGCGCTGGGCTGGATGGACTTGAGCTCTGCGAACGCTGCCGTGTGAGAGGCATGGGCATCCTTGGAGGCCAATGTGGCTTCTTTGATTTCTGACAATGTAGCGGCGTGATTGTCGTTGAACCCAGATGATGCTTCCTTGAGCTCAGACAAAGAGGTGCCATGAGCTGCGTGCAACTCTTTCGACGCTAAAGTTGCATCTTTGATCTCACCCAAAATTGTCGCATGCGCGGTATGGGACTCAACTGAAGACTCGGTCTTCTCTCTGATATCTGCCAACACTGCAGTGTGTGCAGTATGCGACTCATTAGACACGTTAGTAGCATTTTTGATGGCCGATAGAACGACGGTATGATCATCCAGCTTTGTGACAATGCCGCCAATTTGAGCCTCTAACGCTCCAAGATTGCCACCATCAGCGGGAGCAGTCTCAACTGATCTTGACTTGATCTCGTCCAAAGACGTAGCATGAGCGGCATGAGAGTCATTCGAAGCAGCAGTAGCATCCTTGATAGCAGCGAGGGTAGCACTGTACTCCTCAAGCTTCTCTGTAATACTGCTTACCTTCTCTTTCAAATCGCCAAGCTCAGGTGCTTCTCCAGTAGGAGCAGAAGGTTCAATAGATCTAGACTTGATCTCATCGAGTGAAGTGGCATGCGCAGTATGTGACTCGTTCGACACCAGAACGGCAGAGTGAATCTTGTCCAATGCAGAAGTGTGGTTAGCATGAGACTCGCTAGAAGCATGCAGCAGAGTCAGGATCTCGTCGTCCAGATCAGCTTCTCTGATCTCAGTGAGGAGATTTGTTTGATTTGCTTGGGTTTGGCCCATATCATGCAGAGCGGTGAGGATTTCTGCAGCGACATCTTCCTTGATCTCGTTGAGTAGGTTGGTGTGTAGCATCAATGTCTCGATAATGGTTGCGAATGGCCCTTCCGGCTTCCCACTCTCGCTTGCGGTGTCAGTTGGCACGACTGCTGTGGTCGTTGGATCATTTCTAGCCTTGATCTCATTCCATGCTGCGCTATGAGTCTCAAGTGTGCTGATGATAGATCCTATCTGGATCTCGAGAGCTGCGAGGTTCATAGGGTCTGCAACAGTTGCAGCAGGGATACCAGGTGATTTGAGGCCTTCCAAGACGTCTGCATGAGTGGTGCTCGCGATCTTGATCTCGTTCAGAACCGACGTATGAGATCCAGTGCTGGTCTTAATCTCCTCCAAGGTCGCGCCGTGCGATTCCAGCTTGGCAGCTAGGTCAGTAATGTGGGTCTCCAGTGCAGCACTTCCACTTTCGACAGGTGCTTGCTCAAGGCTTCGCGCTTTGATATCCTCGAGAAGAGTACCGTGACCCTCAAGAGCTGTAGCATGGGTGGTGCCAAAAGTTTTGATCTCATCTAATGTAGAGGAGTGAGCTCCGCCAGTCGCCTTGAGCTCATCCAATGCCGCGCTGTGAGATTCGAGTGTTGTGATTATGGCACCGATCTGTTTTTCGACGCCAGAAGCATCGGTAGCCTCGGCAGCTGGACCAGCATGCAAGGACTTCAGACTCTCCAAGGCACTTCCATGGCTCTCAAGCGCAGTACTATGCGTGCCTGTCGAAGTCTTGATCTCATCCAGAGCGGATCCATGGGTCTCCAGAGTGGCAATAATAGCAGTGATCTGAGCTTCCAAAGCAGAGTTTCCGCCTTCGACTGGCGCAGCAGCACTAAGCGACTTGATGCCTTCGATAGCAGCACCATGACCCTCGAGAGCAGTAGTGTGGGCGCCAGTGGACGTCTTGATGTCATCCAAGATTGAGCCATGGCTTTCGATGGCTGTGGTGTGGGTCTTGATCTCGTCCAAGGCAGCCCCATGCTCGTCAAGCTTTGCAACAATAGCAGCAATTTGACCGTCCAGTTCAGCATTGCCACCTTCAGCCGGCGCACTGATACCCAGTGACTTGATGCTTTCTAAAGCAGTACCGTGATTCACTAGAGCCGATGCGTGATAAGTGCCATGCCCCTTGATCTCTTCAAGAGCGGATGTGTGCTCGTCAAGCTTACTAACGATCGCAGTGATATGAGTCGTGAGCTCGCTGTTGTCTGAAGGCGGAGTAGTTTCGGGGCTGGCAGATTTGATTCCTTCCAACGCGGTAGCGTGAGAACCACCAATTCCCTTGATCTCGTCCAAAGCAGCCGTATGAAAGTCGAGCTTGGCAACAATCGTGCTTATTTGAGTAGTAAGATCGCTGTTATCGACCGCAGCAACCTCTGGCGCGACCGACCTGAGGCTTTCTAATGCTGTGCCGTGGCCTTCAAGTGCAGTTACATGCGCTCCACTGAGGCCCTTAAT
Source organism: Cadophora luteo-olivacea (assembly GCA_026120085.1). NCBI lineage: Eukaryota > Fungi > Ascomycota > Leotiomycetes > Helotiales > Ploettnerulaceae > Cadophora > Cadophora luteo-olivacea. Next base: position 190,951 of record JALRMC010000011.1, read on the forward strand.
GTCATCCAAAGTTGCAGCATGAGTATCGAGCTTCGTGATGATGGCCTCTATTTGGGTCGCGAGATCACCTGTGGCAATCGACGTAGGTTCCGAGTTTGCTGAACCTGTGCCCTTGATCTCGTCCAGTACCGCAGTATGGGTGTCCAGTTTAGCGATGATAGCAGCGATTTGAGCGGTGAGGTCGCCAGTATCAGCAGGAGGCTCAGATGAGGTTGACTTGATGCCGTCAAGAGCAGCAGCATGTGTATTACCAAATGTTTTGATCTCCTCCAGTACAGCACTATGCTCATCCAGCTTTCCGACGATCCCAGTGATCTGAGTTCCCAACTCCGGGCTAACCACGGTATTATTAGATTTGAGGCCCTCCAACGCAGCCGCATAAGCCGCATGCGACTCGTTGGACTGTTTCACCGCAGCCAAGATCTCCACATCTGGGTCCCCAGCCTTGTGTTCTTCGATCGTGGTGATTACGGTATCAATTTTCGCCCCCAAATCGTTGTTCGTCGTGAGGCCTGCTGCGATATTTTCTTTGAGTGCTGTGAGATCAGTTTGGATTTGCTCGAAAGCGGCTGAGTGATCGACGCTGCCGCCTTCTGAGACAACAGGGGCTGGTGCAGAGCCGAGCGATCGCTCTTTGATTTCTGATAATGTCGTGGTATGGAGGGCGTGAGAATCGTTGGATTGTTGTAATGCTGCGAGGATGTCGGGATGGGGTTCTTTCTCCTTGATCTCACCCAGGACGGTGGTATGTTCTCCCACTGCTGCGAGAACATTTGTGAATCCTTCGGCATTCGAAGTATTACCGGCTTCGACAGTGGCTTTGAGAGCTCCCAATTCCGAGGATATGGCATCAATTTTCTCCGCAGTATCGGCATGCCCCTTCAAAGCAGCCAAGTCTGTAGAAATAAGGTCCAGCTTGGTGGTATGTGAAGAAAGTAAATCGGCATCTGGTGCCCCAGACTTCTCACTAATGGTCTGAATGTTCTTCCCAAGATCTGCACCAATAGCCTCGATAATCTGCCCAATATCCAGCTTCAATTGATCAAGCTGTGCTTGAAGAACAGAAGATGTGGTGATCGCCTGTTCGGAAGCAGACTTCAGGGACTCGATACTATCTTTCGTGGGTCCCACAGAGGCATTGAGATCACTGACCCCTTGTGCCAACTCTGCTATCTTGGTAGTATTAGGTTCGATGGCCTCGGAGATCGTTGCAAGTGTCTTCGCATTATATTCCTCCATTAACTGCTTGAACTGGTCGAAATCGGGTCCGCCGACTTCCCTCGACATTACAGCCCCTTCCACTGCATCTGCCGACTTCTCTCCATCTGCCGGTGTGCCTGGAGCAACATATGTAGAATCGATAAAGGACTCTCTCCTAACGGCAGCAGCTGTTTCGGCATTTGTATCCATCCGTGACAAAACATCTTCCACGCTCTGGTTCGTTTTCCGCAGTAGCATTTCATGTGCGTAGACTGCTTCCACCACTGGTTGTATGGTATCTAGGGCCGATTTTATGGAGGGTTTGATGAGTTTCGCCAGGTTTGCCGCCATGGCAGTTTGAAATGCTTCGCCATTGATTGCTTGATCGACAGCATTTCGTATCGCATCAGGGTCCTGCGTAATGAAGCCATTCGTATGTAGTGGACTATCGACTTCGGAGTCTATAGCTGTAGGACTCCTGACTTCCTGAGCACCATTGCTATCTGCAGTCGTTCCTCGACCTGACTTGCTGAGTTTGCGGGTTCCCTCGAAGGATTTGCGTCGGCCCTCGAAGGAGGCACGAATGCGTGAAGTTAAGGGTGGGCGCGAGTTCGGCGCCATGGTGCAACGATGGTATGAAATAAAATACCGTAAACGGTGTTGACGAAGTAAAAGAGAGAGAAAAGACGCGCTGAAGGAGAGACTGAGGAAGAGTTTTTACTTTACCAGAAACGCAGACTGACCTACCTTGCCCACTGCGATACTCACCGTACCAATAAATGGCATCCTAAGCTGCGCTGTTCAGTGCTGTCCTGTCCTATCCTATGCCGGCCCTTACCTTAATTGACCCGCACCCGCCAGCTGGGTATATGGCGGTGGTGTTATAGGAATGGATGCTTAGTTGTCGAGTGTTCATGCGTGCTTGATCGCCAACAGCATCATGAAGTGTGTTGTCGCAAGGGCATGTCCACCTTGTCAGGGGCCGCCCGTCCAGCCCGCTTGTTAGTGGAGAGACGTGTTTCCTATGGCGCCTGGTTGGGTGAAGGGAACCCCTGAGATTTAGGGTTGGTAACCCGGATTATCTAATGTTCCGGGATATTGGGCACCCTCAAGATCGAGATTTGAAGGTTGTGCGCTGGACAGCCAGTGGGGGCATGATCTCATTTGTTACCATGCCGGAAATGATGCCATATTTGCTTTTGAGTTGTTGTCACTTTTTTGGACAAGTGTCAAGGGTCACTGTGGTACTTAGTCATGTTGAGGTGGGATGACAGCGGGATAGAGAGCAACCTCGAACATCAGGACTAATGAGATGGGGGACTTTTTGCACGGTCAGGAATTTCGAGCTCAGAGGAAGCAGCGAAGACCAAAATGAGGATTATGGGAGAGTGCAAAAAGGTATAATACATGCAGAGAGAGGTAATGGATTGAGTCATGCAAAAGCAAAGATGACGAGTCAGACACGGGTCAATCTGATTGGACACGGGTAGAATCTGGAGGGGACAATCCATATGTTTTCTGCTATCAAATGCGCAAGTCTTTGGACCTTGTTGGCATATCCAGTATCAATTCTGAAAACATAGCATTACACAGCAGACTAAAGTAAGTACTGGAAAGCATAGAGGGGCAGTGAGTTGCTCTCTCATGCATTGCCCGATTTTCCATTCTTGACGTTAAAATAGAAACGGAAAGTCGCCATAACAGTATGTTTATAAGGTTCCTTCCATCCATCTGCAGTACAGTTCATGATGCATAGAAACGACACGGGATGAGATGCTGGAGTGCATGGCGGGGCAGTGGAAGGCTTGATCATGCATGAGAACGAGTGGGTGGTAGAGGAACAAATGGGAAACAATCTGGCTGCCAGATGCAGCAGGAAAATTTATCGAGTGCATATTTAGTATCCATAGTACAAACATAGCATTTGAAAGAGATACAAATCAGATGCAGCCAAAGATTAGACAATCGCTTCGGCTAAAAAAGGGGCATCTGGATGCAAACCACCAAGGCCATCTCCAAGAAAGCGCGAAAACAAAATCAAAAGCAAAAAAGCCATCTGCATCCCTTACCAACCATGACTATTGCCATCACCGAACCAAACTTTCCTTCCTATCAATCACGCGTTTATAAGAACCAGGTCCCGTATAATTACGCGTTTCAAAACAGTCTCACTGCACCCTCACCCGCGCTATAATTCTCAATGGTATGGTTCGCGCCGTGCCTCACCAGTCAGCACAACCACATTATAATCGCCAACATATACGTCGCATTCGCACCTTTCCAAGTGTGAAAATAGATTACAGAGCGGCCAAAGCTCAAACATATTCTCCGAAGGCGCATTCCCATCATCAGCAAAACCAAACCAAACTATCGTTAAATCAGGTCGAGGAATGGATCGGCTTGGGCTTGAATGGATGGAATGGAGCGACGCGATTGGTTGATCAGAATGTGTGCATGAAAAAGCTAACCGAACGAATCGTTCATGCGTTCCATGATTTGATGGATTACTCCTGGGTGGACCACGAGGCTGAGGCTGAGAGGTGGTGGAGGAGAGGCCAGTGGTTTGTACCGCGATCGGAAATAATTTGGGTCTGGTAAATTGGGTGTTTCAATAGGTGAATGGCTTCAAGCCTCTTTCTTGGGCATCGGGCAGGGGGTATCTGAAGTTGGTCAGACACAAAGTTAGGTTGTTCCTCTGGGAGGTATGAGCTTGAAATCCAAGTCTATCAATTGGATTATAATCCTAGTATGTCGGCTTTGTTTGACCAGGTTCTTCCTAAACAAATGCGTTGTGCTTGGAATTATCCTGGCTTGTTGCCATGAGTGGATCACCAGATTTCGTGATGCTTAGTACAATAGCTGTCCCGCCAACGGTAACCGAGGATCTGGACTACAAGTAAACAGGAAAAACGCAAAGAAATGGTCTCTGTCGAAGGAAGAGACACATACTCGAAGGACTTGATCTCTGAAAGTTTAAGATACAATCTTTATCGTGGTTAACATACAACGAATGCACTCTTTGCCGTTTTTGCAACTGGCTGGAGATCAGCTTGTCTGGTTTACGAAAGCAAGCAGCCAATCACCTGAATCGAACTACTATCAAAAGTGAGTCTCTGGCCCGACGAATCTCCTGGTTTGTATGTCCAAGTAGCTAATTCGCTGCTGTTTGTCGACTATCAACGTAGTCTTGAATGTTGTGCCTGCAATCAAGTTCAAATCGGGACGTACTTAGCCAGCGCTCGTGGCAACAAGTCTTAGTCGGTCTCTGTCATAGTGTCTCTTGGCTAAAATCGTGAGTAGGCTATCAAGTCTCTCTTAACTCTATATACAATTATATGTAATTGATCAGATTTAATATGACTTCGAGTGATTGGAAGCGACTGTCGCTTGTGAACCTGCCTGAAGAATACCTAGGCACCTATCATCGCCCTCATACATCACGTGAGATGCTTGTTTGGGTTAGTTTTCAATCTGCCATGTTGACCCGCCTTCTCGAAGGACAAAAGGAGACCGCGGTCCATCTTAGAGGTCCTACAACTACAGAGCCTCGAGGCGACCATCAACAACCTGCAACAACACGACGATCCATTGAGTTCCTCTCTCTGAACTACCTGCTGGGTCTATTCCAACCATCTAGTCGACCTTCTCATTGCTCCCGACGCTCCTACTCAGCGCGATCTGGGATCGGAGCAAGGCCAATCAGCTCTTGAAGACTTCACACCCTCTAGAGCGACTTGAATCCAGAAGTAAGGTAAGAACACCGAAGCTTTATGAGAGAAGTATGAGAACGTTGGCTGATGGCTACAGGTGCAAGGACTCAACAAGACCATGCCTCCAAGCTCCACAACTAGTCGTTCACTGCCGGACGCAAATAACGACGCGAGTCTACCAGCAACCCAAGAGAATGCCGGAGATGGTCTCCACTCTCGTGGGACGAGCCTACACTCTTCCATGGATCAAGAAACGGGTGTCAATGAGATGACTGCTCAGACACCACACCCATATTTCCCTGATATTCTATCACTCCTGCCGAAGAAAAAGAAGTTCGGGTCGTCTTTCGATAACAAAAAGTCAAGCGCAGGCTCTTCAACACCCAGTTCTCGGTCCGCTGCTGCTCTCGCAGATCCTCACAAAGTCTTCACTCTGTTCCCTAAGCTTTCACTTGAGCTACGCCGAATGATCTGGCACCAAGCATTGTTTAATACACAGGTCATATGTGTAGACTGCGGAGACTTCTGGGACCAAATATGGCTCGAAAATACACCCACAGATCTCGAGGATCTTGCCGGCGACCAGTGTGTTTTGACTGCAGTATCCAAAGAAGCTCGAACAGAGGCACTGAGAGTACAGAAACCATTGGAATGCTGGAAGAAAATTATAATTGGTCTGAATAGGAGCCACAAAGAGAGGAAGACAATCTACTGGAATCCAGATCTTGATATCGTTTGGGTCGCAGACACCTGGTGGCAATCCTTTCCAGAAGGCAATTTGCAAGGTATCACAACTTCCGAGCCACATTTTCCCAGAATGGCTTTCAGCATAAATTTGTGGTACCAGGCTGCGAGAAATGCGAGATGCATCCATGGTATTACCCAGCTTCTCTTCAAATACGGTACTCGAGAAGTTTTTCTTGTGGTTGGAGAATACGCAGCTTTTGGATCAAGACAGACTGTGTTCATTGAGCCTCGCACACATCCCACCGAGCTGGTAGAAGATGATTTGCTTCCCTTCTGGGTACCAAACTCTACTGTCCCTTGTACTTGGGAGTTTCTGCGACAAGCCATTATGAAGAGTTTTCAGTTCTACAAGATGGAGCTAGAAACCCTGAAAAAGTCAGCTATTGCAGGTACGATCTTACCATCTCCTTCCCATAAATACCAATCGTGGGCCAACTAACGACAATATAGCCGGCTACCAAACGGACCCAGCGTCATGGGACCGCCAGTTTCTAAGTGAGGAGGCCGCAGACTGGAGCTTTGAGATTCGGCTTGTGGAAGCATCAACCTACAACGATGTGGGCTCTGTCTAAGTAGTTGAAGGTTGAGTGGAATGGGAGGAATAGCCCGTCAAGCTCAGGACATTCAAGAAAATATCGCAAAAAAATGTACATATTCGCCATTCTCGTCCCCTTTCGTCATACATCATTTGGGAATAGAAACAAGGGATTTGGCTCCTCTCACTTTGGTCAGCGTTCTTGCGAGACAATTGACGGCTTGACATCCAGGTACTTGGCATGCTCGTGGTGGATAAAGATTGTACAACACGACAACTCTCCTTCTCTGCAATCTTTGTCCTACATACGTATGAATGCAAGTACAGGATACACGTTGGGTAAATTAGAAAGGAAACAGAATAACAGTCTCGGAGATAAACACTTCTTCACTGGATGCTCAATTACGCTTCACCAAGCATGTATTGCCTAGCCTACTTCGTCTTTATCACTAGCAGGGATAGGTGGCTACGGTAATACCTATCGACTGGTCAAATTAATTGGTAACAGACGGGATCTTAAGCCATTTTGGAGTCTTGCAATTAAGCTTGCCTCTAGTTACTGGACTCATCATACCAAGCTCGCTTCGATTTTCGCCGATCAAGCGATGTTTTTGTTGATCCCTTCCGAAAGCTCATGTCATCGGTCGATATGACTAGCACACCGAGCTCAACTCCTCACGGTACCTTTGAAGCTACCATCCCTGTGTGGAGATGATCTGTTTCAGGCTGAAATTGTGTCGATTTGCCTCGTTCCGCCACTGGTCGGTGAATGATACTTCGGCTTTTTCAGGCATCAAAGTCAACAACAATAGCTAGGCACTGAACAGTCCTAAAGTCAGAGTTGTTATATACTGCGCATGTCCTTCCGAGCTTGATGTCTTGCCCCCGTTTCTCCATCGATTGAGCTCTAGATCGCTCTTCGCTCAAACCTCTGACAGACTTCGCAGATCTAGCACAGCACTCCGCTCTCCACGATTCCCATCGAGTCTCAGCCATGAATTCCAACCATCATTCGGAGAGAAATCATCCCTTCTCGACACGTCCATATCGAACTACCTCAATTGGCCAATCTTTGGGTGCTCGCCCGACGCCACTCTCTCTTACCAACGCTGGCGGTCCACCTTTCAGGTCAAACAATGGATTTATCACCTCGGAGTCGGTTTCTGGAGCAGTCAACAACACGGCTGGAGTCGACCAGCAACAGCACCATGCCAGAGCATTACCTTCCCAGCGTCAACGATTTCACAACATAGGTTGCCAGACAATTGCTGCGCCTGGCCGAGACATATTTATGTATGCTCAATCCATGCAGCTCATCAAGAATATCCAAGCTCGCGGTTTCAGCAGCGTCACGATGACCTGCGATACTCTTGAGAGAGTCTTCAATTACATTGGAAATCTCCAGAGACAATATGATCACTTGATTGCCAAGCTCACAAAGCCTCCAAGCAATCGCCAATCGAATGTTCCTCGTCGGCCCACACCTCCAGTAGTTCCAGCTAATGCCTTCAAGTTGTTTCCCAAACTTCCCCTGGAAGTACGACGCATCATCTGGAACCTTGCACTTTACACTCCAACAACCATCAGCGCCGACATCACGATCCCTCGTCCCTTCCTCAATCCGATCTACACCCAACCAATTACCAACCTTCGCACGATCTGTCGAGAAGCCCGAACCGAGGCACTCAAAGCTCAAGTCGCACTCAACAAGCCCACATTCGGTCAAAAAACCTTCTTCATCAACCCCACCGTCGATATCCTCTGGCTCTCCGCCTGGGGAATCAGCGACGACGAATGGATCCTCGTCTTCACAATCCTGCACGGCCTCCTTGCACACAAGCGTCTCCCCAAGATCGCAGTCAGCTTGGATCTCTGGGATCGTCTGATGTCTGGCAACGATACGAGATCTCGGTTCTTGAATGCTGTCTCTGCTTACAAAACAGAAGAGGTCGTCATCGTGATGGGCAATACTGCAGTTTTCGGATCTCCAAATTTGGTTTTGCGAGAGCCGCGTGGCAAGCCAAGAGCTGTTCTGCATACCAATTTCATCAGTCGGTTTCGTGAACTTCCTGATGAAGTTACGTGGGAGGAGTTGGATCGGACGCTGTTGTCGGAGATCGAGAGATCAAAGAGTGCGCGAAGTGATGTCCGACAGAGAATGAGAGATGGTGAGTTGACCTCTGATGTTTTGTCTTGATGCATATCGCTAACTTTTCACTTCTAGCTGGCCTCAACCCGGATCATGCCCACTACAGAGGAAGATTCGTCGATATTTCACACTGGGATTACAAGAAGGTACACTTCATGGAGGCAGCTACATATACTGCAATGGAGAAGGAGTAGTCATGCACTTTGCTGTGGGATTTGATAGTGAGCCTGAAAGCTGGGCGTTTGTCACTGACTCATTGGTGTCATCGTGACGTGAATTTGAGGCGCTTCGGAGCGAGGCTGTTTTCGTTTCTAACATCAGAAAAGATGAATAGATCTCTCTCAGTTGTAATTGAAGTTTTTATAACATCAGCATACTTGCTCTCTCGCCTGATGTGTATGTTTGCTTGTGCAATTCCCATTCTCTCCCTCTCTCTTGGCTCTTGCACCTTGAGAATCCCAACTCATTGCCGCTTTCCGTTCCTGCGCACTTGGCACCCTTGAAAATGAAGAAGCTTGACATATGTCTCCGCTGTTAAGGATTACATCCTATTGTGACCAGTTCCAATGGCACGTATATCAACTTCGTATTGTGCTGTGTTGATGCAAGGCCTCAGGCTTGGCGCTCGCTTAGACCCCTGTCGGGTTTGTTGTGCCTAGCTCGAGACACCCATGTTTATCTTTCCTAGCCTTGCCCACAATCTCCTCTAAACAACAACTTCGAAAGACGCGCCTGCTTCTTGACGTCTTAAAGATGACAGATGTCAACTTGAAGCAGCTTTCCGTGTACGTCTGCGCCTCTCTTTCCCTTGCAGTGCCCCGTTTTGGATACCACGGCTAACTTTGCTTGTTCAGCGATCGTCAGCATCATCTCCTCACCTCGAGCGCGTCTCTGCACACCGATCCGAAGCTTCAAGAGTCGCACAAGATGGTGACTCCTGCTTGCCACCCGAGCAAAGCATCGTCGCTTGGGTCAGGAAAGCCTCATAGAGATTATCATGTCTTGGTTCCAATCACAAAGTTCACCCTGTTCCCAAAGCTGCCTCTAGAACTACGTCGACTGATCTGTAAGTTATTGGCTACCGCGTTGGATATTTCAAGGTGTAGCTGAGCGCTCAAGACCTGCGTGTCTACCAATTCTTATGTCAAAAGCTGATTCGTTGTTATCTGCAGGGAACTTTGCTTTGTTCACTCCACAAATCCTCATCGTCGACTCTGTCAAAGTTGGTTCTCTTCGCAAATTCACAATGTTGGACAGGCCAAGCTCGCTCAGGCAAGTCAACAAAGAAGCTCGAGCGGAGGCATTGAGAATCGAAACCCTTACACACGACAAAAACATCAACCTCGAAGTTAGCGGCACATACCTCAATCCCAATGTCGATATCTTCTGGGTTCTTCCTGGAGGCCTAAATCACGAATTCCTCTACTGCCTGCACGATCTCAGCAGTATCAACCAACGCCTTCCTAGAATTGCTCTCTCGGTCGATGAATGGTTCTCCTACCAGATGTGGAACCGCGAGTACAGGACCCTTTCCTCGAAGTTCCTCGCAGATAAAGGCGTAGAGGAAATCTTCATCATCGTGAGCTCGAGAAATGAAATGAAGGCAGCAAGGTCACTGGCCAACAAAGCATTCACGGTGCCACGCAAACCACCTCACTTGACTCTTCACCCTCACGAACAACGCTACTTGTTCAATATCCCTGGTCTAGAGGGTATCTGCGGTAGACTAATTTCCTGGACCACAGTTGAAGAGCGCATGACGAAATCATGTCGGGAGGTTCAAGAGTTCTGTCATGAGGAGAGAATGAACGACGAAACTGGTACGTACATCTAGCTGAAACGAGTCGGGCTCTGTTTAACTAATGTTTCGTACAGGCGATTCAGACGGCGATGGAAGTGATGCAGATTCCGAGGCAGAAGCAATTGCGAGGGTAGATGGATCTCTGGGAGTCACAATCAAGAGAATCAAATTCGTTGAAATTTGCGACGCTGGGAAAGTAGACAACAGTCGAACTCCCCTCGTTGCCTTGTAGATTGTGTCACATACTGGATGGATCCGGGAGGTATGGACAGAATTCCTGCAAAGCTCGAGTTATCATGGAAGAATTTGGGGAGGTTCGCTGGGGGCTCCTTGGGGCTTGTCGTACGCTTGGGTGTACCTGTAGGTGTAGTATGGAGACATCGGTTCTGTATTTCCACAGTATTTCGGAGAAATTCAACCCCACTCACTCCTTGATGGTCCTGCAATCACGTGGACTCGTTTGTTCCACTCATTGGGAATGTTCAATAGATAGGCAGAAGTCAAATATATGGCTTCATTTCTTGAACACAATGCTATTTCAGGGCTCAATGGGTGTGATCTCAGTATGAAGACTTCTCTGCAAGACCAACTCTCCTATTCCCATAGTCAAACACTACGAAGAGGAGCTCAATGATCTGCTTTCCCCATCCGCTGCCTTCATGGAGATTGCAGCGGCACATATCTCCTCTCGCATCTTCTTCGAATATCTCGATGGCTCGGCCAGGGATTCTGACTTTGCCAGTATCGCCAACACCAAGAATGAGGTCGGGTAAAGGATGATTGCAAGGAAAGTAGTATGTACTCCAGTAGTCGTTCCAGACGACATCGGGAATTTGGCCAAAGTATCTATCCAGGGCCCACCGAGGTATTTCGAATCCGTTGCGGTTCCCGGTGTCGATCAGGACGTTAAAGCTGAGCTTTACGAAGGTCGATCTGATTACAATACCGGAGATAGGAACGACCCACAAGCCTCCGTTATCAGATACGACCGATGCATAGAATATATCGCCAAGGTATTTGGTGGACTCAATTCGGCCGAAGTCAAACGTACCTCTGCTTGTGGATTGGTGGAAATCGACTGTGAAGACAGGAACTGCGCAGCAATTAGTCATGTTGATGCATTGACGGAAACTTACCATCTAGTGCACCCATGACAGTTGGGAAGAAGCTGGGTATCCTATGAGGCCTCGTTGGCATTCTAGCAGGATCAATATTCAGACCGAACGTGCCGTATGGCGGGCCCCCAACCTGGGTTTTGCTCGTCTCGCAAACTTCGAATTCGAAGTTCGTCACGGTCAAGCTACCAACTGTAACAGTGTCCTTGAATACCACTCCAGTGAAATAAATGCTTCCATCGCCATAGCCTTGAGCCCAGGTCATTCCTTCTGTCTTGATAGCGGTGGCAGACTTTGATGGATCATAGACTGGGGCTTCGCCTCGACCAGCGACGGGTATCAGGGTCGACATAAGGGAGAAGTCAGGAGCGCCTGTATCCGGTTGTATCAAGATCGTTTGTGGAGGAGTACCAACTCCGATAGGAGTGAACCATCTGTTTTACGTTAAGTATGTATTAGCGTCAGGACCTGATTCTACCTACTCATGGTCTGTCTCGGCAGCAGCCCATGGACGTGCCGCCCGGCGCGCGACTTGCGCTGAGTCGTTGGATGCTGGAGCCAAGACAGCCTCGACAGAGAACCCTGATGGATCTACGAAAACTCGAGGTTTCAACTTGACAGAAGCGCCCGGAAGATTGGAGGAGGCTGCTACAGACTGATGGTAGAGAGCAGACACCAGTACCAGCTGTATGATAGAACTCTGCATTTCGAGGGCAATTAAGATTTGCTTTGAAGACAATTGTTTATTTGAAACGTAACAAGTCTTTGGATCACTGATCAAGACCAAGACAACAACACACAGTGGCTCGTGTTACTACTATGATTCACAACTTGGACTTGATGCCAAAGGTTGATTGGGTATGAGTGAGTCGACATTGACAAATTGCTTCATTCGCCTTCCAAGCTTCACTATTTACAATGTATGGAAAACAATATTGCAACACTTGAGCTGCTAACAATCTTTATAGCTTATGAAGATGATCTCGTCCTCCATATGTGTATGGAATTTCCTCTCGTGCCAAAAGAGTTCGCATTTATGGTTCGTTCTGGGGCTGGACCCAGAAATATTGATCCTCACAAACCAAACGTTTATCTTTCATTAGATTTCAATTACATTGTGATACAATGGCGGCTCCTTGGTTGAGGAAGCATGTCAAGTGAATGGAAGTATCACGTTTCTATGAAAATGTTTCTTGAAGCCTCCTCTAGATGCCTTAGGTTTATTGAGCCTTCACCTCAATGTCATACAAGATAGATGTCTAGATGCGCGTGACGATGCGTCTCACGGCTTGCCAATTAGGCTCTGTCACATATTCACCGGTCCCAAAACAAGAATCAGGGCTAGTTGAGAACTGCTCACCTGTGAATAAATCTATACTCACAGGCCGCCTGACTTCGAGACTCGGGTCAACAATTGGAGAGTACTAGTGCCTTCAAGTCTGTATCATATGTGTCATACCCAAATGATTGTAACTTGATCCTAAGGACCCCATCAGAGGGCTTTCCAAGGCGTGTAGCACATGAAGCTTTGTAAGTATAAAACCCATATCCTCGCGCTTTTCTTCCCAATCAGACACCCTACGCTACATAACCAGTTACGAGGACAACAAGCAAAACATGAAAGCTTTTAGATTCGCCCGAAGTTCTCTTCGGAACTGCCTGCGAAGACACTAGCGTCGAGTGAACTTGACGATAACAAGATGAGATTCAGAAACATTTCAACATGAGCGAAGGACTTCGAACATGCGCCGTAAGGAATAAGAATTATTTAAAGCTTCCACAGCGCTACCGGAGTTCAAGAAATTTCCTCAGCTGCCGACAGAACTGCGGATACAAATCTGGACTCTTGCGCTCTGGACGTCTCAGGTTATAGCGATAGCACGGCTGGTCTCAGAGTATCCTCTCGGCTTTACAGCTGTCAACCCTTATTAGCCACTCCTCGCGGTTAAAAGAGAGTCTCGATATGAGGCTCTGAAAAGTCGAAGCTTGGTCTCAATACGTATACCCGAATTTCCATCCCGAAAGAATTTCATCTTTCGAGCAAATCTTGACATCGATATCCTTTGGATCCATGGTTATTTGGGCTATCTGGAGGCTATATATCCTGGTATGAGACACTCGCTACAAGAACCTGAGTATGATCTCCTTTCGACATTTATGAGGACTGAAGTCGACTCCGAGGACAAGTCAAAGCAGTCAAAGCTCACTGCTTCAGGCACAGTGGCTGTATCGTGGGAGGCATGTGTGAATCTGTTCAAACGCGTGGAAGAGGAGCGAAAAATGTTGACATCATTCGGTTTCGACAATCTTACTGTGAGTGGCATCTGTGAGGTTCTGTTGATCATTGGAAGTAGTATCGCTCCCAACCGGAGAGATATACGTTTTGTGCCGGCAAAGAAAATTCCGAACATGACCCACCATTGGAAAGAGTTCCTGAGCTTTTTCCATCTCGACGTCAGATTACCCTTGGACGCGGTCGAGAATGCAATCAATGCATATGTAAATGCACAGCACGCTGAGTTCGCGGTAGCTTATCGTGATGGAACTTTAGGTAAGTGTAAACCACATAAAGCATTCGAGTGGTCAACTGAGGTCCCACAGCTCGTAACCATAGACTGGTGTTTCGTCGAGCGAGTGAAAAACAGCTCGCTCGTTGGGTATCGGAACTAGCAGACTGCGAAGGCTGGATTTTGCCACGATTCAGGTTCGTAGAAGCTCAGTGGGAATAATTGAAGCAGGACAGCTCAGAAGCGGAGTCTGAACTCAGGATATCACAATGGATTGGTGTCATGTGAATGCCGGGACCATCCGAGGACTTCTACGACTCTGATACGTCCTCAGAGGCATAAGAGAACTCTTCGAGCATGAGAACGCTATTCTTCGACAATGCTCATAGTACATCTCAGTATCACCCTGTCTGACTCCTTGCTCTTGGGAGCTGGGTCATACTCTTTGGTATGGAATCATGACTTTCGGCGAGCACGTCCTATGAGTTCGGTAACCATTAAAACTAGTCTATCGCGAAATCTTGCCTTCATGAAAATCCAATGAATAAGCAAGAGTATATGAGTCTCAAACCATCGTGTATCTAAACAGTGCTAGACTACTCGCATTTCTTTGATCCGTCCGACACGAGCAACGGCCGCTCGTAATAACCATTACTTTCCATATATCCAACTTCCACGCCGCAGGGTCAGAGCTTGTTTTTTGCCATTCACAGTTGAGTACGGCTGATCGAGTTCGAAGTTCAACTTCCCGTCCACAAAATTTATCAGGTTTGCCATCGATCCCTCAAATTTGTCTTGGCGAAGGTTCCAAAACTCTTCGATCGACACCTTTGAGTCTGCTTGTCACTCGAGAACATGAAAATTCACAGCCTCCATGATTTGTTCAGAAATATTTCTGCGAGAATGTCTGGTTGCAATCATTCTGTTGGCATAGTTGACCATATACTCGAAGCTGAAGTCATCGACTCGAATGAGCTTTTCCGATTTGGGCGCAGGATCCATCGATATCATTTCGCAGACCCGTTCCCTCTCATAAACATTCCAAGGGGTGACTGGGCTTGGATATCCATATTGAAATCCGGAAACATCGAAAGCATATTTCTCTCCAGAACGAAGTGTGAGTTTGATGATCTCGTGCTGGATATCTACGCCACTGCGTTGATTTTCGATACCTGGTTGAACCATTCGCATGTTTAGTTTGCCCTTCTTGGTCCAGTGCTTGACGTGTGAGGTTTCTTTGACGATTGCTATAATTGATTAGCATGTGCCCCCTAGCACTTCACAGTGATAACATCCTACCTCCCAGGAGCCCATCCGCGAACTCAATTTCCCAAAAAAATGCATCTCTGCACGAGAGAAAGGACAAGAGAGCCTTCCTGTCTTCTGCTTCGGGGACCACATGGGATGGGAAAGGAAAGTAGTCACGCGGCCAGGTCGTACTCTGCATTTTCTGTGGTGGGAGTAAAGGTCAGCTGTCTCGTACTCGAGCACTTGTTAAGGTTATGATACTCACTCGGCCATGAACTATCAATTTCATTGCCCTGTTTAGCCACAGCTGATACCTTCAACTGGCACCAGGTGAGCTCGCGGAAGATGAGAAACATCTCCTGTGTAAGTCTGCCAACCCGGTACAGCTTTTGCCGATCCATCAGCCGTCGACATGTGGCTTTGTGACGCTGCCAATCAGCCTTTTGGCACGTTGTGTTGCAGTAGTGGACGTGTGGCGGGTCGCCATTGATGACTGGAGATGACTTGCAGCCAGAACAGGTCAACTTCGCAGGTTTCTTGCAAGTGGCGCAGTCCATATCTACGACTCTGAAAGGGAGAATTAATGTTCAAAGAGTATCTGAATGGTGTCTCGTGATTGCCGAAGACAGATTGTGAGGAGTTGTTTCGAAGTTTGAGGGATACCTGACGCGAATTGTTCATATGTAGGAGGTTCCTAATGCACGGCAGGGAGACTAACTCTTCGGCCTACAGAGCTCAAGCCTCTTAATTCGACACGATTCACTGCCTCTGATCTTTGCAGCATTGAATGTGAGAATTTACCACGGTATTGTGAAATTTATCGGGACCGTCGAAAGCTCGGTGTTAATTGCGAAGCTTCGGGGACCATAGGATTCACACATTCTAGCAGTCAGCAAGAAACCCAAAACTGCAATCACAGATCAATTGTAGATTTTACTTTCACCGCACTACCATGTCACTTCTTTAACCAAGACCCTCTCGATATTGAAAACTGCTCTGCAACATGATGTCTTCTGGACTTCTGTGAACAACATACTCATCTATGTCTAATGCGTGTCAAGTGAGACAGTTCTTGCTCCTTTCGATTTCCCTTCGTCCAATCAACAGACAGGCCGCTTAAAGTCTCACAACGAGGTGAATCGCTTGGAGTGAGGGCCACCGAAGACGCGATAGTGTGAAGAGAAAGGAAACAAGTAGATATTGCAAAGAACTGGCATGAAAAACCCGAGGAGCAAAGGTGAGTTTATAAGGGGCACAGAAGACGTCCCATGGTGTTGCGCTGCGTCGTGTAAAAACAGCTTACGGGGAGTCAGTGCGTATTGTAATCCTCAGCTCTCGTGCTGTACTCAAGTCATAAATTCCTCAACATATGACCCCCAAGACTATGCGTACATATTATCGAATCGGCGAAAGTACAGTAGTGATTGGCTTCGGAGCCTATTTCCGATATGGCAGTAAGAACAATAAACAGATGCTAGCTGTGCAATACACCCCGTGTATCCCTCCGATACTCCTATTCTTTTTCATAAACAACATATCATCTCGCGGAGCTAAGCGACAGACTCGGTAAGCTCAGTCTATTTGTCCCACGTGAGATTAATAACAAATCTCTGGTTGCAGCAGCAACACATTGCCGGGCTGTTCTTTCTCCGAGTAGTCCGAGGTCCGAGTTGACGGGATACACCCGGAATTCGAAGTTAAAAGCGCAAGCTGATACGGACTACCTGTGCGTTAGTCATCGAATTGTCATTCCAGCCAATCAACAAGCCTTCACTACTTTGGCCGGAATCTCGCCGCCTCGGTTTACACCGGCTCTTCCTCTACATGCTCCCTTCGCTCAATCTTTCTCCTTTTCTACAATACATCTAGATGGCCCAAAACTTTTCCGACAAATGTCAACAAGAAATATCTGAAAATACACTCAGACAAAATACCCGAATCTCCTTCCTTCTTTTCAGCTACCCCGCCAAATTACCCCGCATTAGACGACCCCACTTCAACACTTGAAGACAAAGATACGACGACACTCAAGTAATTATGGCATCTCCGACGGTTCCAATGGGGGTGTATCTCTGGAAGAGACTTGCATCCTTGGGTATCGAACACGTGTTTGGAGTTCCAGGAGATTTCAATCGTAAGAATTACAAGCAGATCACCTGCCCGTGATGGTTCTGACTCGCCCTAGTGACCTTGCTGGACCAGATTTACAATGTTCCCGAGCTTAAATGGCTCGGAACTTGTAATGAGCTCAACGGAGCCTATGCTGCTGATGGATATACTAGAATCAAGGGGCATCCGGCTGCTCTTCTCACCACATATGGTGTAGGCGAGCTCTCCGCAATGAATGGAGTCGCAGGAGCTTATGCGGAGCAAGCCGGAATGATACATCTTGTGGGCATGACATCCAGACCAAGTGAGGTTTCTCTACTTTCGGGGTGTCTGGCTCTGACATTAGAACAGTCCAAAAGATGCGAGCGCTAATCCATCATACCATGGAACCTGGAATGGACCACGCTATTTACATCGGCATGAGTGAGCCGGTTCGGAAAACTCACACTTTCCTTATGGATGACTCCACCATGGCCGAAGAGATCGATCGGGTTATTATTGAAGGTGTGAAGAGCAGACTTCCAGTCTTCATCTACATTCCCACGGATGTTGTGTCTGTTCAACTGGATGCCAAGCGTTTGGAGACTCCGCTTGATACAAGCATCCAGAACGACAAGGCTGCCGAGGATAATGTCGTCAAATCAGTATTGGAGTTGATCAAGAGTGCATCAAAGCCTGTCATTTTGGCTGATGTATTGACAATCCGCCATGGAGGCCGAGAGATGGCCAGAGAGCTGGTTGATCTCACTCAATTTCAAAGCTTCTCGACACCCTTATCGAAAGGGATCATCGACGAAGATCACCCAAGTTATGGTGGGAATTATAATGGAACGGGTACGTTATTCACTTCAATCTGTACATTAAAAATACTGATCGTCGTAGTATCATTTCCTGGAGTCGCGGAAGCCATTCACGGCTCGGATTTAGTGCTTAACTTAGGTCCGCTTCTGTCAGATTCCAACACTGGTGCCTTCACACGAGATGTCAAAGACGAAAATGTAGTTCTGCTTGGACATGCATTCTGTCAGGTCAAGGGGAAGAAGTACGATGGTATCCACTTCTTGCCTGTTCTGAGAAAACTAGTGGAGGCTTTGAAGAAAGATCCTCAGTCATACCAACTTCCCAGGCCATCAAAAGAAGTTAGAATTGAAGTAAAACATCTCAATCCCTCGTTTCGGTGTGGTTGCTAATCTTCACAGGCACCTGTTCTGAACAAATCCACGTCTGGGGCCATTGAGCAATCATATACATGGCAGCGTCTTGGCAAATTCTTGAAGGCTGACGACATCGTATTAGCCGAATCTGGAACTGCCCAGTGAGTCGAAAGTAAAAATGCTTACTGCAATCCAAATACTTACATCGATATGCAGATTTGGAATGCCCGACGCTACCTTCCCTGCAAATGTTCGTTACATCACGCAGATCTTCTGGTCGTCGATCGGCTACACTGTCGGTGCATGTCTTGGTGCTCTTGTCGCGGCTAAAGAGCTCAAGCTGCCGGGTAGAGTTGTCCTCATCGTTGGCGAAGGAAGCATGCAGATGACCGTTCAGGAGATGTGAGTTTACTTTCACGATGACCTTCGATGTCGAGTACTAACAGCGATCAGTGGGTCTTACATCCGGTACGGCTTCAAGCCTATCATTTTTGTAATCAACAACAATGGCTATTCAATCGAACGAGCCATTAACGGACCAAAGCAGCAATACAATGAGGTGAGTATGCTTTGGGATCATCAAAAAATGCTGGAATTCTTTGGTGCTAGGAAGGAGACTGGGATCGAAAGCAAGAGCTATAAGTGCACTACCGTCGAAGAGCTGGAGAAGGTTCTTACTGATGAGGAGTTCGCGAAGGCAGACTGTATTCAAGTGAGTGTTAAGTACGATCTTGTTTGCTTCAGTTCATACTAATCATGGTCAAAGGTATGCGAGATCGTGATGGATCAGTTTGACTACCCTTGGCGATTGACCAAGCAGATCGAGATATCTCGAGAACGAGCCAAGGCCATGGCAGGCAAGCATTGAGTGCGCAATCACTTTGTACGGTCCATCTTATCCTGTGCAAAATACTAGAGTTTAGAATACAGAGACATCGGCCCTGTCCGATCCCGTCTATCGTCCTCGAGTTCTTGTTTGATTGTTTTGTCTATCTGCTGTGTGCTTAGCACTAGTCTTCGCTAAATACATGGGCCTCGACCGGTCACACGTGTGTGGAGCGAGCCACGGAGCCCAGATTATAGCGTACCAAGCGCTGTCCACAGGTCAAAATATGGTATTAGAGTTTTATAGTGTGGTTTTAGTGCGTTGTACTGACGCACAAGTGATCATCTAGAATTCTTACACCCTTGTGTTCTTATTGCCAAGAAATTTCCGCCAACACAACATCAGCATCAGTTTACCCATTCTATCTAGCTTGTACGAGAGCACGCCACTCATAATGGCCTCCTCCTCATCCAGCACTCACGGCAATAAAGAGCAGTATATAACTCCAAGAGCGTACCTGAGGTCAATATTCAGGACGGCAGGCTCAGATGCAGCATCAACGCCGAACACTGCGGAAAACACCCGAAGTCCTTCAGCCCTAGTCTACAGGCCGAGACCAGAAACTTCGAGACGAAAAATGCATCTCTCTTCCACAGCGCAAATCAAAGCCGAATCGTTATCTGAGAGCCAGCTCAACATCGAAATACCGTTATCATCGTTTCACAAATTCTCCGAGCTACCTCCAGAACTGCGTCTATGCGTTTGGCATTGGGCACTTCGCATTCCCCAGATTGTTGCAATCTCCTCAGATGAGGAACTGCAGCCGATACCTACCGAGGACCTCGACGGTGAAGACTCCTACAACTTTAAGCTCATCGACACGAGCCGAACGAGAGGCGTGGTCGATGGCTGGGTGAAGGCTGGATTTCTTTCCGCTCCATCAGAGCATTCGCCGCTCCTCCGTGTAAATGCAGAGGCCAGGTATGAGGCGCAGAAGAGATATAGACCTTTCGGAATACCTACGGCCGGTCGTCGTCAGCGAAGGCTGAACGTTAACATCGATGTTCTTTGGTTGCCGCATCCTCAAGATGTTGAAGGCTTTGTTTATACAATTTGGCAAAGCACAGTCCCATGGTTGCTGCTGGGGTATAGAAGACTTGCACTTCCCTGGCTATTCTTTGAGAAGACTTTGAGTCATATCGATATGAGGATGGAAGAGCGACTCTCCACTCGTTTTCGCCTAATGCCAATGGATAGATGGTTGTGGACACTATTGATGATATCATTAATCGACGAAATCATTCTAGTGGTTGGAAAGGAGGACACATCTAGCTACACCACCTCCATGTCTATGCCAGCCGCAGTACCAAGATCGCAAGTTTTAGACACTTTGTTAGGAGATTCGTTGCCTGGGATTGAAGTAGAATGTTTGGAGAAAGCATTGACAAGGGTGATGAGAGAATACAAAAAGTGGTGGATACTGTGGCTGGAAATCATGGGTGAGTTGCTGATCATCCCTCGCATCGCATTATGTCTGACGGGAGAAGTACCCCCATATGGGTCAAGCGCCGCAAGAATCCTCAGATATCAGAGGCAAACGAAGATTGTCCGTAATTGGCGAACACCATCGATCAAGATCAGACAGATGAAAAATGGTCATTGAGCTTCGCAATACACTAGCCAACTAGCAGTGTAGGAAATTGAAGGTCATCGCATGTGTATCAATTCAAAGCGAAAACCGGGCTTATCTCGATTTTACGAGATATTCCGGGACACTTACAGCAAGCTGGAGAACTGTTCACATATAAGATCAGAAATATTCAAGGACTTCATTCAGATCGTGATGTGTCGTACTGTACTCTAGCTCATGTTTCATCGGGCCGAGCCTTCCGGTTCTGACGACACATCATGCCAGTCTGTCTGAATTAATCCTGGACCAGTCTTTGCATGTTAGCTGGACAACTATATCAAGATTCTTATAATCAATATTTGTGTTGCTTTTCCTAATTCACTGATCAAATCAGGTTACATCGCCCTAAAATACTTCACAGGGGTTGTTCAAGATGGTGGTTGAGCTTCCGTACAGTCTGCACACGCGCTATAGGTCCATCGCTATTGCTTGGACTATCATAATCATTCCCCCGATCTTCATTAACCTTGGCTTGTTTTATGGGCTCTGGTATGGTCGTCCAAACATGGATCGGATCGCAGGTAGGTCGCCTCTTGCCAACCTCTCTTCAATGTTCTCAACCAATACTAATAAACCACAGTCCTGACAATCCCAACAGCTGTTTTGGGAATATTCACCGTGATAGCGATTATCGAAAGGATCTGGAAGCTCACTCAACCCTCACCTGAGTTCAGACCTCTCAAATCACCTCGATATGGACTCGACATCTTCCAATGGGGATACTTCGGGGCATTGACCATCATCTCTTCTCTGATCAGCTCAACTTTGCTGAGAGACGACAGCGACCATGATGGCCACGAGTACCAGATTAGACTTCTGTCAATGCCAGCTCCTGTTCTGATGTACTTTCTGGCAACTCTCACAGCTTTGTCATTGCTGCTGAATGCATTGGGAATCACGTTGCCATTTCGTTTCGGTAGCATGGATGCGGGAACTGTGGTCCGACCTGCAATTTACTACATCGTTGAAGATGTCGTTGCCGTGGATGGAAATGGCGGGATAGAATATCGAGAAGCTTTTGGTGCGCGATACGACAGCAGCCCCGTGTTCCGAAATATGATTGGGACATTGAGTGTCGTTTGGTGTTTAGCATTCTTTGCTCTTGCTGCATGGTTCACAGTCTTGGTCTTTACGCTGCCAGTTGTGGCTGTCTATTGTGTTGGGTGGGCAGGGCCCTTTCCTCTAGCGGGGATGTTGGCCTTGTGGACAATTTACTACGTGAAGGCTTGTCTAAGAGAAGAGAGAAAGCTGGACAATAGTGGAATAAATGCGACTAGTAGAGCTCAAGGGCAGAATCAAGACGAGAGGACAGCCCTTCTGAGCAGCGAAGTATAGCAATCAAGTCTGCCTTTGTACTTCGTTGAGGAAATAATACAGGCTATAGAATCACAGAAACACATCTCTGAGTTCTCCCTAGATTTGCATTTTAAGCCCCTCGCTCTATATACGTTCGTCACCCTAGCCCAGACTGTCAGGTTGAACGGACCTAGCATACCTCCAGGCAGATCTAACGGAGGACAATTCTCGCATACGTCAGAGAAACAAGCTTCCACCACAACACTTCATATTATCTGGATCGATATTCAGTCCTTTTGCATGCGTATTTCTGCAGGAGCATTCAAGAGGTCTTAAACCTTCAATTGAAATTTGGACCGATAAAATGACGTAAGTAAATTTGTTTGCTAGATCTGTAAGTGGAGATGGTAAATAGAAATTGAGTGGTGGGGTAAGATCCTACTTGCAGCATCTACGGGCAGTCCGTTGGACAGGGCGCCTTGATTACTTATGTTTTGATTAAAGAAATGATAGACCCGCCGAAATATGGATTCGCGTTAGAATCAAGAAACTGATGTTGCAAGCTGCGCACGAATTTGTCTTCACTACCTTTGGCCAACATACGCCAGGGTCACAATGGTATGACTCACAACAAATCTGACACACAAACACAAAATCCATCGATCTCGTTCAGACTGTAGCAAATATCAAAATCAATTATCAACGCTACAAACATACCAGGAATTACTGAAACTAGCAATGATTACGCATCAGAAAAGTCCTCATTTCGCATATAATCGCCACCCGGGAAGCTGTGCCAATGAACAGGCATTATTTAAAAGTGCTCGACCGGCTACAAGACATCGGAAAGGATCCAGTGTAACCTTTACAGAAATACATCGCCAACGCCGAAAGAAGCAGGAGAAGACAACGCCAATTCGAACAGAGTGTGAACGAAACGAAACTCCACCCGAAGTCCTCACGAACGGATCCTCTGCTCAATGACAACGTCACCGAAAGCAAAAAGAACGAGGAACCAATATTCTATAAATTCTGCGAGCTTCCCATCGAGATCCGCCTACTCATATGGGAAGCAATCTGCAACACGCCACAAGTCATTCGCGTGCGAACGGAAACAATTTTCTGGTACACGCGAACCTGGCATTTCGGACCAAAGCCAAGAAGGAAGAAAGGTCCAGAGCTGAGCAGTTGGAAGAGTAAATCATTCCTAGCGGCCTGTACGACACATTCCTCTATCCTTGCGATAAATAAAGAGGCGAGGAGTGTGGCGAAGAAATTCTACACTCTTGCTGGACGGGTTGCCCCAGGGTATCGCCCTGTACTGGCAAACTTGGATGTCGATTTTCTTTGTGCGGTGGATAAGGATGGGATGCTTCGACATCGATATCGACAGAAGGGGTTGGTTCCAGCTTATGCTTCGCCTTTGATGTTTGGAGGGAAGTAAGAAATTCCCAGATGTCAAGGTCTTTGCCACGAAATGATGCTGGTGCAATTTCGATCCCATTGCATTTGTCATGAAGTATGAGCCCTTTGTGACATGAAACTGCACTGTCACGATACTGAATTGTTTTGCACGGACATTGAAAGGATCTTTTACACGAGAGCTCAGTGACTCAGTCAACTCCTGCTTCTTAGATAACGCAGATACAGCTCCGACGAAACTTGATCTTATTTTACCAAATGACACCTAATTAAGTGAGTCTAAAGTATCGAAATACATCGAAGGGCTGTTTGCTTCTGTCCTCCTATACTTCGAGCTACCAAAGTGATTTCTCATGAGATCGGTGATCCCTAAGCGGTGCAGTAAACTAAGATATAAGCCCTACCTAGCCCCCAGGAAGCTCTTTACAGACGGCACGCCACTTGACAAGAAGATGCTAAGGCCCTTCGGATTCGATCAAACCATCACCGCACAAGTCTTTGGTTCCCACTGTAGCTACGTATCGGACCCGCGAAAGTTCGTATCCTCAGTGCGCACTACATGTCTGATGTTCGACTGCATCTTAGCACTCACGAGTCCAGTATACTTTTCCGCATCTGACAATGAAGACAGACATGACAACAAGGACAGGGAATTCGACAGCAGTCGCCGTTCAGGTTTGAGCGTCACATCTGCTACATTCTCCGTGAATTCTGTCAGGTATACCTAGTCACGAACCGCAATAACCCACCACAAGGAAAGCAGACTCAAGTGGATGTGATATCTCGAGAAGCAACCCTACCTAGTTCTGCACTCACACGGCCAATCTACGCAGGCACGATGCTGATTATTAGGAAGTTATGGTGAGAACTGGATTGTGGGCTTGATGTTGGCTTATATATTGCTATCATGAGGTAAGGTCATGTAGAGAGATGAGAGTGAAAAGCGAGGGGTGGAGTAGGGGAAGGTTGGAGTGAAGATGGATGGCATCGTGAATTTGGATGTTAGTGAACTGTGAACTGTTCCTTTTCCCCAACTTAAGTACATATCATTCACTAACTAATGGGTAATCATGGACCTCCTTTGAGCAGTGATTGCACAAGGATGATATAAATACCACTACCATCTACGACGTGTTGAGCTGACAAGAAGAAGAAACTCGAGCGGAAAATTGCACGGACTGTCACGTGCTGCTACATGTCTTTCTTGGACAACACAAAACCCTGTGTTCATGTTCTTCTTTGCAATCTGGATCTCCACAGCAAATATGGTGGACTGCATTTCGGCAGAGACAGGCAGCAACTGGAAAAACAGGAAGTCGCTAGTTGTCGAGCGACAATGGAACAGAACTTGACAGCAAGTACAAGAGACATCGCGAAAGCGTGCGGGGAGCTGGTACGTGTACAAGGCAACTTGCTTGAACGGTAAATGCTCTCAGGCAGGTGTGATCAGACTTCGTAAAGCCTGCGCTTATCATGATCCTCAATAGACATCTTCTCCGCAAGCGACCAGCGTATCGACGCAGTTGCCGATCTCTCGTATGTTGCAAGGAGTCAAGGACCAAGCGCATGATGTTTATGTGGTCGATTACTTATAGACCCTTCCACTCGCACTTGCGGAATAACAGGCTAATTGAGCAGTAACACGGACGAAGGTAGAGGTTAATGCACATCGTAGAGGAAAATGCACATCGTAGAGGAAATGTGGGGTTGAATGCCGAACCAAGTGAATATTTGAAGTCTATCACATACTCTCCCATCCATTCCATACCATACTCTAGCATACAAAGTCCCCAAGAATTCACGCCAAGCACGCCCCTGTCGGTTTTGCAGCAGAAGAACAAACACAGCTGAATCTCGCAGCTTGAAATTTCTTGCTTTCTTTTCACTCTCTGGCACTTCTTCCTTCCTAGATATAGTACATTGCACACTCCGCCTGTGACATCCGTCGAGGCCTTTTCGATCTTTCCATAATCTGTTGATATCTCCTTCCATGCACTGAATCGTGCTCTAATCGATTTTGATGGACCCGTAGATCTTCTGCACGAATAGCCAGCTGGCGAAGAAACCGATCGAGCCTGCGGGGAAATCAGCATCTGTATGAAAATGGGGGTTTGAGGAGGCTAGGATGAAGGCTTACCAGTAAGAATAAAGAACAGGAAAGAAACCAATGCGCTGTAGCCAATATACAGCACACTCCCCGCCAAGCCACTCAACCTCAACTTAGTAATCCAGTAGATAAGCGCATTAGCGAAAACGTAGAAAGCCGATGCACCAGCCGTCATGAACGCTCTCCAGTGCCAATGGTAGTTCTCGCTGCAGAGCAGGAAGTACACCATCAGTACGGTAACGGCCGCGCATGTGATGATCATGAGACCGTAGCAGAGGAAGAGGAAGCCGAACATGTAGTAGACCTTGCTGAACCAGATGGAGGACATGATGAAGTAGAGCTCGACGAAAATGGCTCCGAAAGGGAGGATACCGACGATGAGCATGGATGGAATGGGCTTCATGTATGTTGTCATGGGTGGGATTTGGCGGGGGATCTGGTTGGTGCGGACGGGGGCTGCGATGGGTGGTTGGCGGAAGCCGACCCAGCTGCCTGCGAAGGAGAGAGGAACGGAGATCAAGAACCAGATGCCGACGATGACGAGCATTGTTGTAAATGGAACGGCGCCGGAAGAGCCCTTAGCCCAGAGGAAAAGGTTGAGTAGGAAGAATGTGCTGAAGACAATACCGGGAACCATGACAGGTGTCAAGGCGATATTCAGCTTCCATTGCTCGCCACCGAAGGACTTGTAGACTCGTGCTGAAGCATATCCACCGATGAACCCAAGAACTGTGTAGAGGAGCACCATGATCGTGCCCAGAGAGCCACGGTTGGATGGTGAGAGGAACCCAAGGAGGGCAAAAGCAATCGTGAAGCCGGTCATGACGAAAAGCTGGGCACCGTTTCCAAGGAAGACACTGAGCAACAGAGGGGACGTTGGTGTACGGAAGACATCCCCATGCACCAACTTCCATCCAGAGTCTTCTTGGATGCCATCCTCAGCAACAGCAGACGTTCCAGACAAATCGTCGAGGTTGATAGAGTCCAGGGCATTATATCTAGCGATATCCTTTCTCAACGTACGCAACAGAATCGAAACCACCGTGATAACCAAGAAGACCACAATGACAGCCGAGTTGATGAGCGAGAACCAATGGATCTTGGGGTCGAAAACGTGCAAGTATTTGTCCCATCTAGTAGCCCAGGCAGTGGCAGATGGAATCCAGTATACGCTGTACGTGAACATCACTTCGGTCTCAGCGCCCTCGTTCAGGACCATCTTTGCACCACCCATACCGCAATGTCCGGCCTGCTTGACTCCTTGTCCATTTCCTGATTGTTGCGATTCTCTCGAGTCCGGCTGAACGATCACACCAACAACTCGGTATTGTCCAGCAGAAGTCTCGTGGTAGTCAATCAGGATATCGTAGTGGTTGTTAAGGGCCAAGTTCTTCGCATCAGCACTTCCAAGCGCAAACCCCTGGCTGTAGAATTTCGTGTTCGTGACTTCATCCTCAATTAGTTGTCCTGCGGGCAGTCCATCCACCAGCCAGTTCAGCGCAAACCCTTGCGCTATCCTCCTGTTCACGAAATGTGTTGAACTCTGATCGTATTTTGTCGAACACAGCTTCTTACATGTCTCGTTCTTGGCCATCTTGAGCTCGAATGGCGAAGTCATTATCCGATCCCCGAAGAGGATGCTTCCCAGACTTTCTGACACATATTGCGGTTCTGGTTCTGGTCTGCAGAAGTGGAAGGCGGGGTGGTAGTAATCGAAGGAAACGACGGACTTGAGAGTGCCATCTTGATTCGATCCAACTGGAGTGAGGCGATTTACGTTCAGAGATACGGCATCTCCTTCTTTGTATGTGGTTGGCGCAACACCAGGGAGGTAGAAAGCTGTTGATAGCTGTGGTGCTGCGAGTAGAGTTGCTAGAAGCGTCGCAGACGGCGACAAGTCTCTTAGGCGCATGATGAATGATTATCTGGGCATAAAATGTCCTGTTAGAAGAAGGACTCGAAAGTGGGTTGTCGTAGTAGTTGTCCTTGTTGGGGAATCTTGGGAGCAGCCTTGGACCACGGGTTGAAGCTTACGAGTCAAAGGATTCCCGCAGCGCAATAAGTTTCCGCAATTATGTCAACCAAATGATTATAACTTCATGTGCGAAATCATGTGTCAATTGAATGAACCAGTAGTTGAACGCAGTTTGTCAATTTCTTCAAAGAAAAGGCGCAGCAGGAGAAGTAGAAAGACGTCGTATTAGTTAAGGAGAGCTTCAGCCAGCCAACCATCACAGGCTTGGCCAAAATAAATCTGGCTCCAACCTGCCCTGCCCTGCCCTGCCAGCCTGCATCGATGCAAGTCGGATCCGGCGGAAAGTGTCCCCGCTCCGAGGCCGATCATCATTATTTTTTTGATCCTCTTTAAAATTTCCAGAGCCTCAGTCCCCTCTTCAAGAACAACATCTTCAAAAATGGCAACCAAGACAGCCACGACATTCCCGGCGCTGCTCGATACACTGCAGCAAGCTTTGTCTTCAGCTGCGGAATCTGCCCAGAAACTCGACGCGCCAATCCCTCCGAACGATGGCATTTCCCTCCTCGATGTCAAGAACGAGCTATTCCTTTCTTACCTCCAGAATCTGGTTTTCCTCATAATTCTCAAATTGCGCAATCGCAGGAGCGGCAGTGAGGACGAGGATGAAGAATTGGACAACTCGGTAGTCAAGAAATTGGTGGAGCTGCAAGTATATCTAGAGAAGGGTGTGCGGCCGCTGGAGAACAGATTGAAATACCAAATCGACAAAGTGCTCCGCGCAGCAGACGATGCGAAGAGGGCCGAGGAGATCACCAGCGTACAGACGAACGGCAAAGTCGTCCACGACGGTGAGGATTCGGAGGAAGACAGCGATGCGGAGTCGACGAATGGTGCTGCACTCAAAGGACCCGAAATCGATGACCTACAATACCGACCGAACCCCACGGCTTTCGTCCGACCAGCTGCTGGTGTAGAGGATAATTCCCATAGCAGATCAACGGATGGAGTGTACAAGCCACCTCGTATTCAAGCTACAGCTATGCCAACTACGACCGGTCCTCGCGAGAAGCAAGACAAGAAACCCAACAAGTCTGCGACACTCGATGAGTTCGTTAGCACGGAGCTGTCAGCTGCGCCATTTGCTGAGCCCAGCATTGGATCTACGATCGTGAGCGGTGGTCGCAGGAGTAAGAGCGAGAAAGAGAAGAATGACGAACGGGAAAGGAGAGAGTATGAAGAGAGAAACTATGTCAGATTGCCAAAGGAGAGCAAGAAAGATAAGGCCAAGAAGGGCAGGAAAGATGCTGGATATGGTGGGGAGGAATGGCGGGGTCTTGGGGAGGGTATTGATCGTATTGAGAGGTTGACGACAAAGAAGGCTGGATCGAGAAGCGTGGTTGAGAAGAGTAGGAAGAGACCTGCTTCGGATGGACCGAAGTCGAGTGGGGAACAAGGTCAGCATATGCAGAAGAAGCTAAAGACTCTGGATCTTGGTCGTCGGGACAGAGGGCGGAGGTAGACTGTTGCTGGACAGACACACCAATTACTAGACCATTCTTGGTCGTTTCGACCTCCCGAACATCGATGGTGAGCTCTTCACCTTTGCCTGTGTTGTGGTGTGAACACTCTCAATGCCATCAGATTTCCTCGTGCAATCTACCCCTAGGCATGCCCTGGCAGCCTCTTTTCATTATGTTGGTCAGACGCTCGTTGCCGGAGCTTGGACGGATATCTTGATATTATATCGGCAAAAAGCAGGCCCAACATAGGCGCAGGCTTCAAGCACCTGAGTGCCTATATCAAATTTCAGTGCTGTTAATCCTGCTCTCCAACCTTCAGTTGCCGTTGATCTGAGTGTACCCCCTTCCCGAAACTCGCTTCGCTTAGCTGTTGAGAAATAGGTGGGATGTGATGATAGATGAATTCCAGACGCTTGGCTCCTTGAACCGCCCACGCCGCAAGTTATATGACACAGGAAATCTATTACCCATAATTTTAGTTGATAATCATACGAGTTTCACCAGTTGCAAATTTGCAAATCTCTCCTTCTTGCGACTTTCACATGTCAAAGCTCAAGCTATGAGGCAATACGTCATAGCCTCAAGACCGCTGTTTCCGAAGCAGAAGCCCAAATAAAACTTTCGTAGACTGTCCAACTTCTCCCAGACAACTTTCTGTTCAATTTCCTGTTCTACTCTGTCATCAGATATACCCTTTTCCAGACAATTTCATTCTCAGATGTCTTCGCAAGACTCAATCCTCTTCCAACCCTTCCTCCTCATCTACCAACTCATACAATGGTTTTTAGATAAGCTTTTATCCCCGGCAGCTCCCGCACCAGGGGCCCAGCTTGGTAGACCCAAGATCGCCATCATTGGTGCTGGCTTGACGGGTGTGGCTGCTGCAAGTCACTGTGTCGGCCATGGATTCGACGTGAGGATTTTCGAGAAGGGGGATCGGAAGGCATTGGGTGGGATATGGAGTGTAAGTTGCAACTAAATCATGTTCCGATATTTCTCGTGACCTTCAGAAACATATCACATGTAATAAGAACTGGACTATGGCTAATGGAAACACAAATACAGCGAGTAAACAACACATCCGGCCTCCAAATCCACAGCATAATGTACCGCTTCCACCCCTCCATCCGGTGGGAAGGCGGCTACCCCTCTCAACAACAAATCGTCTCCCAAATAACCACCCTCTGGAAACGGTACGGCCTCGAACCTAAAACGCACTTCTCGACGCCCGTGGAGAAAGTCTACAAAGACGACCAAGGCCGCTGGATAATCAACGACCCGTCCCTCGGGCGCTACGACGGCATCATCGCCGCGGTGGGCACCTGCGGCGATAACAAGATGCCGCACATCCCCGGCCAGGAGACGTTCAAGGGCGAGATATACCACTCGAGCCAGCTGACGGGGAAGCAGGCGAGGGGGAAGAAGATGGTTGTTATTGGGGGCGGGGCGAGTGCCGTTGAGGCGTTGGAGTTTGCGAGTCATGAGGAGGCGGAGAAGACTGTTATCCTGGCTCGCAGCGATAAGTGGATCATACCTAGGAATCCGGTCGTTAATATGTTGTTGAGTTTTAATATCTTTGGAGGCGAGACGGTGTTTTCGTGGATTCCGGAGTTGCTGTTGAAGAAGTTCTTCTATCGAGACCTTGAGGACTTGGCTCCTAGTGAGAAGGGGCTGTTTACGGGGACGCCAATGGTTAATTCGGATGTTATGGATAAGATCCGCAATGGACAGGCGGAGTGGTTGAGAGGTGATATTCTCGGCTTCACGGAGAAAGGCATTAAGTTCAACCATCGAGGAAAAGGCGTCCCAGCCAACGGCCCAGGCAGAGAGAAAGTCATCGAAGCAGATATGGTAGTAATGGCCACCGGCTTCGACCGACCCAGCCTGAATTTCCTCCCAGAAGACTCATTCGGCGAACCATACAACCCGCCAAACTGGTACCTACAAACCTTCCCACCATCGCACGTCTCCGTCTCCGCCATCAACTGCACGTACATCAACGCCATCGGCTCGGTCGGGAACTGGCACATAGGGATCTACACGCGCATCCTGCTCATGTTCCTTTCTGATCCGTTGACGAGACCGAGAGCGTTCTGGATGGAGAGATGGATCGATATGACGCGGGTGTTGAAGAAATTCGCGCCGACGGGCGCGTTTGATTTCTTTACTTACCTGGAGCTGATCTGGTGGTTTACGTTTTGCATTGCGATTAATCCGTTTAGGTGGAAGTGGGCGGTGTTTGTGTTCTTTGGCATTGGGAGGGGGTTGCCGAAGAGGATTGTCGAGGCGGAGGATAAGGTTAGGAATGGGCTTGGAGTGAAGAATGGGGAAGGGTACGATGTGGGGAAGAGCTTCTAGAAGGATGTATTGAAGGAGATGAGGAGTAGAATGGTGGCTAGGTGGGGATGAAGGTTGATCAGTGTATACCTCCATCATTTTCAAGGCCCGTTACAAAAGAATCATTGTCGCTCGCTTAGCATTTGTAAGCAGAATGTCCAACTAGACCAGACTTAAGTCAGCATGATAATATCCCCAAACGGAAATAGTACCACGTGGTAGAGAACAGTTCCCAACGGTCAGTAGATACTGAAATTTCTAAGCTATTTGCTCCATCGCGATGCCAATTCCTAGCAGACCGAGCAATCATTTGGGAAGAGATACAGAGACGGTGACCGTAACATAGCAACACTGAAAGAATGCCTCGAGATTACCGAGGCAATCACAATGACGAAAGATTAGTTGATACAGATGATAATAATCTACAATGAAAAGGGTATCCAAACAAGACTAAATGGCCTCCAAATAAGAGCCCGCCGTCCACACCAACGCACAGCCAAGAAGTGCCCATGCACCAACAGCTCTCTTCCCCAACCAAGTATCATCAACTTCCACCTTCGCCGCCTTGATTCTCCTCACGTTGAAGTGCTCTTGCTCTGGAGCAGGAGCCGTAGCATTCTTAGTTTCCGCATCAATGGCATCAGCCCTCTCCCTCAATTCCTTGATCTTCCTCCCTAGCGCCAAAAGATCTTCTCTGTACTCGGTATTATTGCCCGCACTGTCAACCTCCACATTCTGCACATTCCCGAAGAAATCCATGACAAGTCTGTCGCGGCCGCCTTGTTCGCCACCTGGGAATAGGTCCCATCTGACGCCGGGGTTGGAGTGAATCTTGGACTCGTCGTAGCTGTCAAAGAGGTCGCCTAGCGTTTGCTTACTGCTAGGTTCACGTACTTGTGTTTCTAGGAAATCGAGGTTGTAGTAGGTGTATCTGTCGATGACTGCGACACCCACGTCGTTGTCTGCGTGATGAGAGTAGGATGATTGATCGATTTCGGAAGAGCCAGTCGCTATTATGTTGGGGGAATAGAATTTGCTGTACATGGTGTTTGCTTGGCAGGTATCGATCATGAAGAGGAGTTCGTGATATCTATAAGTCGAGTTAGTATGCGATACTTGGACGACGTCGAGGAGTACTGTAGACGTACCTCTTCTTCTCCCACATCTGTTCAAACGCGTCTGCAAGATCGAACGCGCTGATCTCCTCTGCATCTTGGAACTTCAAGAACTCATTCCCTCCATGCCCAGTCATGTATACGAGTATATTACTGCGATCATCCGTCAACAGCCTCTTACTCCTCGGCATCTCCTCTCCCACCCTGTCTGTCAACAACCGTATGAAGTTCTCCACAGTCACCTCGTACCCCCTATAATCAACCTCGATGTTATCACCATACAGATCTACCGCCCTGTCTGCGTTACTGTACACCGTGCCGGGGAAGGCGTTGCGCGGATTGCATGCCATGTCGTCCGGCAACATGAGGATGATCTGCGAGTCGGGGATGCCGAGACGCTTGACTGTTCTATAGAGTGAGAGCACATTTGCGAGATGTCTGTAATTGAACCAGAAACGCGACGTCGATACTAGAACGGCCCAGTTGCTGGTATGTTCTGCTGTTATGGCCGTAGGTCCTAGGAGAGATGCCAGGACCAGGGGTAGTTGGAGCAGGTTGTTGAGCTTCATGGTGTGTTCGGCGAGTTTATGATTGATGGAGAAGCAAAGGATTGAAATTGAAGATGAAGCTCAGACGTCAGAGGGTATACGTCCGTAATTCAGGAGGATTCGCCAGTGGTGTTTTGTATTGTATTGCGTACCTAGGTAGTATTTGGGATTTGTAGTGCTTACAGATGTCGTAGTTCCATCCCTCGACCCTCGACTCCCCTGAACGACTTCCCAGGCGTCCGGGCATCTTCTTACCAATCAACAGCGGCGGCGCATCTTGTCCCGCCCTGGTCTGATTGGTGCGCCTCATCCTAGGGGTCCTCCCCCACTCCACTCCACTCCACTCCGCTGCCTTTCCAAGTGTTCCACACGTCAGTCACATGAAAGGACGACATCGTTTCCATTGTTTTAATTGCCCCGCCCTCGAGCAAACTAAAGTCAATATCAACCATCGACTTTCTTCTTTTCTGACTCGTAAATTTCCACTCTTCACTTCATCCCACAAACTCAATTTCCCTACCCTGCGAGAGCTGGGAATACCGGCATGTTATCGTGATGGGTTGGCCTCCAGCAGTTGTCATCGTCGTCAGGTACGTTTACATTTCTATTCGTCTCTTCTCTCGATATCCCATTATCTAGTTGCAGACTGGGCGTCGATTTGTCTCACGGCCACATCTGGCTACACCGCAACTATGGGGACTTCAAGCTGACCAAATTCTAGGCATGGCGCACGTCTGGATGCAGCAGACAAACAATGGCATCTCACATCTCCAACGCCCTACGATCCCCCGCTCACCTACGGCGGATGGACACAATCAAGAGCCTTGGGCGCAAGGATTGCCAGTATATTGCGAAGTCGGGAGACAGATGATGAAGTTCTTGGAGAGGGACAAAATGGAGCGACAAAGAAGAGGAGGCACAAGGTTGTCATTCATACAAGTCCGTTCTTGAGATGCGTGCAGACCTCTGTTGCCATCAGTGCGGGGTTGGCACAGAATCCAGGTCATACACATCACCACCACAGACCCCCTTCTTCACCTCTGATCAAGGCAACACATATGCAATCCTCCCCTAGGATGCGCCCTACCGTTGCAACTGGATCTCCTTCGCTTGCTCCAATTCCAGAACCTGTCGCCTCAAAAATGAATGGCAGACCCAACGAGCAACAGGAAAATATCAAGAAGGCAACTTTACGTGTGGATGCATTCCTAGGAGAATGGCTCTCTCCAGATTACTTCGAACACATCACGCCGCCTCCAAGCTCGGTCATGATGGTCGCTGGAGCCAAGGCAGATCTGTTGAGGAAGGAGGATTACAGTAGCTTGACCCATGTTCGAGAACCGGCGACTGCTTCTGTTGGATTTCCAGGTGGATGGGGGAGTCCCGTTGTTCTTGCAGAGAAGAAAGAGGATGATGGTGCTCTGTCAACTCTATCCACCCTCGGACAATCACTTCCTAGACGAGACAGAACAAGCAGCTTGAGCAGTGTGGGAAGCAGTGGCAGTCGTCAAAGTCACCGAAGTGCTACAAATCTACCTACAGCTGCAGAACATGGAGTTTATCAACCTCCCATTCCAGCATACGCCATCTCAGGCTCAGACCCCATACCGGCTGGATATACCGCTCATTCACGGGATGCCTGTGTTGATGTTGACTACCAGTGGGACAGTATGAGGGAACCACAAGAATGGGGAAATGGTGGAGAGTATGGTGAGGAATGGAGCTCAATGCACAAGAGATTCCGTAAGGGATTGCAGCAATTGGTTGGATGGTACAGCAATATCGATGACCCCAGCAAGCTGTTGACGAAGTCCAGCAACACAAGTCACTTACGACCAAACACCGAAGACAATTCCGAGGATGAAGATACAGATCTTGTGATCATTTTGGTTACACATGGAGCGGGGTGCAATGCGCTCATTGGAGCGTTGACGAATCAGCCGGTATTGCTAGATGTCGGAATGGCCTCACTCACCATGGCCGTTCGAAAGCCAACTCCTGCTAGTTCGCCTGCCACCACACCAGCTCACTCTAGAGCGTCTTCTCGGACTGTTCTGATCTCCGATCAATACGATGTGAAACTGGTTGCCAATACTGAGCATCTACGAAGCACGTCTTCAACTCCTTCAACTTCTCGTTCGCCCTCACTGGCTGGCTTACCTGCATTCAGAGAGTCCTTCCGTGAGAGATACGTCAGTAACAGTGGTTCTCTCGATGGTTCTACATTCGCAAAGAATAGACCAGTACCAACATCTGGCAATTTTGGTAGTATCCGCCGGACAGCTAGCATAGCTGGAACCGGTCCTCGCAGCTACACGCCCGTTCGCCAAACTTCCATCGGCCTCTGGAGTGCACCACAACCTGAGGAGGAAGCCGCAGAAGAGGAACCAGAAGATGATATGATTTTGAACTTCGGCGACGACTCGAGTGCTGTTAAGCCGACCGAGAAAGATGTTGCCATTTCAGTCGAGGAGGAGCAGGAGGTCGAGAAGGAAGAAGACGATGTTGCGCCACTTGGTGGTCTATGGGGTAGTCCAAGACCGCCTGGATACGCGGAGAAGATCCGTGAGATCGCGCCGAAAAGACGTTGGACTGTAAATGAGCGGGGATGATTTGCTTGCTTGGGAGCGCCCAGCAGTAGCACCCCCGGCCGACGCACTTGCTGGCTGGAATAAAATATTGGAAGGATGGACACGAAACGAAAACAAAATAGCATTCATGCAAATAGCGATGGAGTTCTGGCGAAAATGGCTCACCCTTTTTCTTGCGATGGACGGGCGGTCAAGAACGGCGGTCTTTTATAATGGCATGGCATGGCATGGCATGCGTTCTATTCTCTATTGTAGCGAAGTAGCCTCTCAATCTGCTGCTTTGGAGGCGTGGCAGAGAGGCGTTAAAAAGATCATGCAAAACTTCATTCTGCTCTATACCATTACTTGACCTTCTCCAACCTTTCCATACGTGCGTTTATGAGACTACTTACATACCTCATCGCTCCTCCCTTGCTTACCTCATTCCTTCTTCTTCCCACTCTCCTTCCGTCTACTTTCTGGAATCTTACCCTTCAAAGCCTTGCGAGATATCACGGCCTTCGTCACGTTCTCCTTCCGCTCAGCCTCGTTTCCCATGTTTTCCTTGCCCTTCGCTCGTTCCTCCGTCTTCTCCTTCTCCTTCTCCTTCTCCTTCTCCTTCGTACTTCCCGCTTTGCTTTCCACAATCACTTTCTTAGTCGTTTTGACAGTCTTGACGGGTTTCGTTGTGGTATTCCCAACTTTAACCCACCGCCCCTGCGGCACGATCCCCATTCTCGCCATCTCCTCTGTAGTTAGTTGTTCTTCGCCTACGATCGCTGGCTATTTGTATCAAGCGGGTAGGGATCAGTTCCTTTTTATTTTAGAGAAAGATGAGAAGAAAGGATTAGAAGAAAGAAAAGAAAAGAAAAGAGGTAGATGAGAGATGGTGAGGAAAGGGAAATTAGGTATTTGTTGAAATGGGCTGGGAAGGGGTATGTGAAGAGGAGATGGATATGGAGGAAAATGGAGGAGGAAGGGAAGAAAGGAGAGGGGAGGAAAAGAAAAGACGTACGACCATGCCTCGCCCCATCATAGGCACTTCATCGCCCATCCAGATTTTGTTTTTGGTGGGGTCGGAGCCTGGGCTGACGATTTGGATGGAGTCTCTGATTTTAGTTTCTGTTGGCTCGCTAGCATTGGGCATGGATTTTTTGGTGTCATCTTTGGAATGTGGCTGGGAAGATTTTGTGGTGGTCGTTCTGGTGATGATTTTTGTGCCGTTGGGAGAGGTTGTGGTTTTGGTGCTTGTTGTTTTGGTGGGTGTGGGTTCGGGTTTGGTTTTGGGTGTGGAGGTGGGGGAGAGTGATTCTGTGGGCTTTGGGGATGATTTTGATGGTGATGAGGACGGGGAGAATAGTTTTTTGAAGGAGGGAGCCATGATGATGTTGAGAGAGGTGCGTTTGTGCTTTTGAGTTTGGTTTGCTCTGCTGTAGAGCTGGTTGTTGTCAACAGTTACTTTGCTTTGGAATGGGTTGTCAGTCTATGGCTTGTGGTGGCTTGGATAATGGTATATGAGACTTTCTAAAAGGGATCTACAGCTAAGACTATGGTTTGCACTTTTGAGGGTGTGATGATGGGATTGAAGAGCGGGCAGGAGTGGTGACACTAAAGGACATCATAGGAGGGACTGTTCTGCAAGTCCACGAATTCACAGATAGGACGGGTTGAACCCGCTGTGATTGTATGATCTCAAGATTAGATGGTCACTCATCAGGGACTTCACCGCAGTTAGTTGTGACATGTATGATGAGCAAAACATCGAGACTTCGTGATTGAATTGTAGTCATGGGAGAGAGAAATAAATTCAGCTCCAGCGGGTCCCTCAACCTTCTTCGTTGGATAGCATACAATACTTCTCAGAGTCTGTATATGGTTCATGCTTTCCAATGCGCATTGCGACCATTTTTAAGGACCATGATCTTTGTAGCGAAGTTCAGCACTTGTAGGCAAGCTCCTTGCATGATGTTACCTCCCGGAATGTGATCATCGATGGAAGAATCATGTCATTGGCGTAGTCCACTGTAAAATATTGTTAATGATATACCCTTGACAAGTGACACTGCCAATATGCTTACTATCATAGTAATTCTGCAATTGCGTCACATCTAATGCCTGAAACTCCTTCAATCGAGCCAGCAGCTTCTCTCCCAACACCTCATAACTCTCAAACCCTCCCTCTACCCAGCCAGATACGCCACGGTACTTGTCTTGTACCTTGATCGGCGCATCTTCCCCATTTGCAGTCTTGGTCCACGGAGACAAGCAGCCCAAGAGGATGACCAGTTCTCGCTGTTCACCGCGACAGACATGTGCAATGTCGGGGCATATGTCGGCGAAATCATGTGTTTCTACCGTCCACGTCAAGAGATCTAGGAATTCAGACTCGATGCCGACTCTCTGAACCTCGTCTGCAGCATTCAGATGAGCGCAATGTCTATCAGCTATGTCCAAAACACCCCATAGACCATAGGAACGGATTTCCGAGAGCCATGCTACGTCTGTGACGGGGTTGAACAGTGCTCCACCTCAGAACTGCCTGAGGACTTTTTGGGCTTCGAATCTAGCCTCGCGATTGACGGCCATCAGGTGCGCCTTGCCAACGGAGGAGCGACCTCGCAGGCCTGTTATATACCATCTGCCAGGCTTGATAGAGTCGATTATGAAGACCTCTTCTAGATGTAATGCTTCGCTCCAGACCTTGAGACGTAGTTCTGATGCAAGCTTAGGGAACAAGGTGAATGTTTGAATATCGTCGAAGACTTTCGGGACCGTGGAGTCTTCCTCAACCTTCTGGATGGTGTTGAGCTTAGTACTGCTCTCTTTCTCCGCCATCTTGGTAACTTTTCTTTCCGTCCGTGTGTGGTAAATGGGTTCACTATTCCTGCCCTTGTTGCTGGCTGCCTTGCGATCGTTGTGCTGTATTCCAGAGTATTGTCGTTGAACTTGGTGGAGGGTTTCGGAGTATCAATCTTCGCTACTGTAGGTCGTAAGTCGATAAAATGCCTTTTGTTGCGATCTGTCTGGCAGTGATCTCAGCAATCCGAAGCTGTGTCGCGGTATCGAGTTTCGAAGGCGGGTTGCGTTGAGTCCCTTACCGGGGAGTTGCAAAGAGCGATAGTAAAAGGCTCTTGCGTCTAGCTTCTATAATCCTCCCGAACCTCGTGTCTCCTTGTATTCACTCAGGTTTCCTTAATGCGCTGATGAGAACTGAACTTCAGATGGAGAAATACGTTACGCTCCTCCCCTCTTTTCTCTAACACTGGCAAGGACC
The DNA here is from genome assembly GCA_026120085.1 of Cadophora luteo-olivacea. Lineage (NCBI taxonomy): Eukaryota > Fungi > Ascomycota > Leotiomycetes > Helotiales > Ploettnerulaceae > Cadophora > Cadophora luteo-olivacea. The sequence continues at coordinate 229,909 of JALRMC010000011.1, forward strand.
CTTGGTCATCCCCTAAAAGGCTATAAATTGTTATTAAAATTTTTCGAACTTCTATGGTTTAGTTGCTACTTGTAAGTTGACCTCAAGGGGAAAGCCTGTATGCTGGCTATCAAATTGTAGTGTCATTTTTGGAAGAGTAAACAATCAGAGCTAGCGCTCTGCAGCTAAGCGAGGCAGAACTTCAACATTATCTGGGAGCTAAAGCGCGACGCGTCCCAATCATCCTCCCAACACCACAATACCATTCTACGCAACAGGCAAAAGCGCTACAATGGCAACTCTATCCAGTCCCGCCACCCCATCTTCGATCCCTCCCGACACTCCTCTCACTCTCTCCAGTCTTGTCTCCACGGAAACCTCACCTTCCAAGCCCGAAAAATTTTCCATGCGCATCGAAAAGCTTGGCTTCATGCTCAAACAACTTCGCGATCTGAAAGAACAGATCGACTCGTCAAAGCGAGAATCCGATACTGCGACGACCTTCCCATGGTTTCCCAAGCTGCCCGCTGAACTTCGGCTCAAGGTGTTCCACGAGGTGCTATTCACGCAGGAGATCTTTGCAATTCGATGGGAGAAACGTAGAGAGAGTACAGATCTCGATGGATCGCAGGTGTTTGATTGGGAAGATTACGTGCCAAGGATTGGGTCCTGGCATGATTTCGAAGTACAAGCTCCTAGCATGACTGGCAAGGCAAGCCTGCTTTGGGTCAATTCCGAGGCCAGAATGGAGGCACTGAAGGTTTTGCAATTCTTGGAGATCAAAGGCCAGAGCGCTTGGTTCAACGCGGATGTGGATGTAGCCTGGTTCCCGAGGTTCAAATTGTCGAATGGACAGATGCGCGATGAGGGCTTTCTCGTCGACCACAAATTGCAGCGAGTTACGTTACGATATAAGTCCTGGGTCGAACCTAATGATCTCGAGGTCAGAAGCTGCACATATCGTTTCTTCGGCGAGAAGTCACTGCGCCAGTTGACCCTTACGGTGGGCATTAAGGACCTTCTGCCAGCTACAGGCAAGAGAAGGATTACTGCGGATAGCAAGCCAAGTGAATTCCACGGCATGGTTGCGCGCTCTATGGACCCAGAAGAGGTGCATACATGGCAGATAATTGAGGAGGAGGAAATGGAAAAGATGAGAGATTGGAATGAGGACCGCATGTGGGACCGGAATTATTTGGGTTCAAGTAAGTATTCAATTCTTTCGTGCGGGATATCCTTTGCTAACTTCGCCCAGATCAAGCAAACTCAAGCGGCCGTGCTTGGACCGTCGAAGAGCTGGACGATGATCCCGATACAGTGGATGACATTACTGTTCCCAACATAACGTTCAGATTGGAAATTGGAACGTCATTTCTGGTGGGCTAGGTTAAACGCTGGACTCTGCGCAGGGATGAGACACTTGCAGATGCACCTTGAGCTGTACTCTGTTTCTGCTTGACTGTAGGACTTCGGATAGCAAAGATGTGTATGAATCTTGACGGCGAAAATATCATGCTTAGATCTTGTAAACCATTTGCGGTGAGGGAAAACACACTTGACACCACGAGCCTTTTGGATAAAATCTTCTACAGTGACATAAAAGCTTGTTGAACAACCTTTGTAATTGAGATTTCATCGCTCTGCATATTCTTTGCCAATATCGTGAGCTTTCAGACTGTGTAGTCACGAGCCTGCATGCTCTTGCCGAAACCGACAGAACGGGTTGCAGCCCGGACGTTCCTTCCTCGCTAACAACTATTGAATCTGACCTCATTTTCCATCCTCACGCTTTCAAGCCCTCTTCTCTTCTTCACCTTTAACACCACAAACTCAAGCCCCGAGAAATCCTCAACAACGAAATCATGTCAGGTGTCACAGAACGTCTGACAGTCAGCGGCCAGAATGCCATCAATCTTGAAGCTGCCAGCGATCGCCACCCTGATGACTTGGTCCAGGTCCGGGCCAGCGATCTTCAGGCTATTCTCAAACAGATCAGCCAATTGAAGACCGAAAACGCTGCGATGAAGGAAGCCACAGTCGATCAGATGACTTTCACGTTATTCCCGAAGCTACCGCTCGAACTGCGACTCAAAGTATGGAAGGGGGCACTACACGTCGAGGAGTTCTTCACTTTTGGCGTGAACAAATCGCGGTACCGGTACAGACGGGGCTACGAGTCTGGTTTTGTTGATGTACGGCTTCTGTCCGCTACTGGAAAGTCAAACTTGATGCAGGTCAACAAAGAAGCCAGGGAGGAAGGTAAATTGGTCATGGTACGATTCGCGGACGTGGAACGAAGCACATGGTACAATCCAGACACAGACATAGCGTGGTTCCCCGGGTTCAATGCTGAGTTCTCCGATATATGCGGTGACGGCTTCTTGGGAAACTCCCAGATCCGCAGAATTGGGGTCCCCTATCGGTACTGGTCTCCTACCAATTGCACGAGAATGGATTATACTTATCGCGAGTTTGGCTCTTTCAATCTAACCGAACTAGTTCTTGTTCTTGGGCCTCAAGATTTGAGGAAGAAGTGTCGTACGGAAAGCATCAATCGCGATCGTAAGCCCGCAGATTTCTTACTTCGTAAGGATCAGGATGTATCTACCGTTGATCTTTCTTGGGGAGGATTGGCCAGACAAGATGGAGGCTTGGAAGAAGGGAAACGAAGAGATACGAGAAAAGCTCAAGCGCGGTTCGCTCCCTTCTGCCCTTCTCGATTTATATATCCTAACAATCGTGACATACAGAAAGAGGCTGGACCGACGCGGACCTCGATGAAGAGTCCGATCTCTGGGTCCATTGTACTATCCCCAATATCTCATTCCGGCTTCAAAGTGATGCAGTGGTTCTGAAAGACTGATGACATGTGCCGGAGAGAAGTCACAAGACGACATTGCTAAGGACACTTTGAGAAATTTGCGTCGTTTGCAAGATTAACACGCAATATTCGGCACGAGAGATCTGGGACTAGGTATCTGGGACTAGGTGTCTAAAGCATGACAAGCATGGACTTTTTGCGCCAGTGGATGGACATCAGCCCATCTTAATGGCGAGGAATAGAGATGGGGAAAAGCTGCACCTTCTCTCATCATGCTTACTGAATCAAGAGCATTAAATCAGTCTCTTTTGAGCTTTCAGGACTTACTAGCCTTACGGTCGTTCATGACGTTGAAGTTGTCCTTTATGCCTACCCTCAGCTACGCTCCCTGCATTCAATAACGTGTGGTGTATAGCACCACGTGGAAATCGAGCCACGATTGATTTGCGTTCTTCTCTGTGAATAGCCCGACTCAGTCTGCGAAGTAATTCGGGGCTGTCGTATTGATGTTCCAATCTTCATCAAAATCGGTTGCTATGTACGTTTCCTCACTCGGGCGGGGAGTACGGTGATATCAGCTCAGCCTTTAATAACTTGAGCTAAGCTACCTCATTCAGTCATATAATCCGGGGCAAAATCCTGATGATGAAATGAACTCCAGGTTCTTCCATCCAATTTCCTTCCGAGCTGATTTCAATCCCCTTGCTTTTCCTTGTCCATTCACTCTCGACGCACATCTCTCTTCAACCACCACTCTCATTCCACTCGTCAGGCGCTGCCCTCTCTTTCCTTGATTCCTCCCGCTCTCCATCGCCAGCAACCTCAAGACCCCATCATTCCCCCCTGCCCACAGTAGTAACACAAGGTTTCTCCAGTAACTTCGAATTCTCCGCCGGAGAAGTCCTTTTCCCAATACGTCGTCTCACAACAGGTAGGCATTCCATATACGCCGTTGCTGTCAGGAGCGTGAGATCTTGTTCGTAAGGACATGGATTGGTGGTGTTGAAATCGAAGGTTGTCCAAGAGATTTGGACATTAGGAGTGTGCCCGTTGAGGAGTGGAGGTTTTCGCCGCTGGTCATATGGGTATCATACATTTCACACCGAATAAAGTCTTGGCGTTGGAGTAGACTTGCTTGTGGTGGAGTGAGGGGTGGGGATTGTGTGGTAGGAGATTGTAACATGAGGCAGGTGGAAGGGTGGCTGCTATGGGAGGTCATGAGTTTCAGTTGCATTATTTGTGAGGCTAATGTGAGTGGTTTATACCGCATGATTATACATTAGGCGATTATCTGGTACGGTATCTCACACGGGTGATCGTAAAAAGAAGCCATGATTGTATCTCTAAGTTTCCAAGAGATGTCCAAGGATATTGAGGATTTCAATGCAGATTGATCTAGCAGGTCGTCGTTGTGAAAGTTGAGGTCGAGGTCGAAGTCGTCAAACATAGGTCCAGATGTTTACCGATAGTGGAGTTTCCAGCTTGGCAGCCACTTACACAGCGGTGAAGTGGCATAACCCAAAAAAATGGACTGCAACGCGAAGACAAATTGGCTACACGACTTATGCTGAGGGTATATACGAGATCCACAAGTTTTCCATTTCATTGCATGTTTTCATTTATCAGGTCAATCAGTCAATCAATCGCTCCACACACAAATCCACCACATCAGCAGCCGCATCAATCATCTCGCATATCTATCCGTAAAACGTTTCCAGTACCTTTCCATGCCGTACTTCCCTCGCAGAAAATAACAATCGATCCTCCCACCACATATCCGGCCTTCCAACCATTCGTCCATCCAGCCATAATGCAACAAGAGCGAGTCGTTTGGAAAAAGAGGCAAGGCATACACAGAGAGGAGGGAGCGCGGGCAGGATCCTCGACTCCATTCTATAACGAAATTCGCTCAACGCCTCCAAGGAAAAGAAGTGGCCAGGTTGGGGAAATCACACGAGTCCGTCATAGAGCGACAGGGCTGATACGATAGTCTCATCGCGCTTGCTGCCCTCCTTGAACTCTTCCATGTCTAGACTGCCATTCTCATCCTTGTCCATCATGCGGAAGATCTTCTTGACGCGCTTCTCAGGGGTATCTTCATCGGCTGGGAGCTTGACCATGGATCCGACCTGTCATGGTGTTAGTGCATTGCCATGACTTTTGCCAGAAAGCTTGACATTGAGCAGGGTCCAAGCGGGATCGGCACGTGACCAGGTCTGGAGGGGTCCAAAAATAGAAAACGTACCATCTTGTAGATAGCTTCAACAATAGCCAACATCTCATCGTAGCTGATCTTCCCGTCTCCATCAATATCGTAGAGTTGGAATGCCCAATCTAACTTGTCCTCCATCTTTCCTCTGCTGGTGACACTCAATGCGCAGATGAACTCTTTGAAATCGATCGAGCCGGATTTATCGCTGTCGAATACATTGAAGACGTAATCTGCAAATGATGATGGGTCGCCGAAAGGGAAGAATTGGCGATAGATTTTCTGGAATTCTTCCTTGGTGAGCATGCCCGAGGGACAATCCTTCAAGAAACCTGGTCTTGATTAGCTTGAACTTTGCGCCAAAGATCGATATCCCTACCCTTATACCATTGTTGCAATTCCTTCTTGTCGAAATGAGTGGATCGCTGCAATTCGCTGAGTTGCTCTTGCGAGAGCTTGGATTGACTGTCCAGAGCAATTAGCTGATGGCCTTATGCGTATTCCTCCATTGGAAGAACAAGAGTCCTTACGATTTTCCCATTTTGAGGCTCTGTGTATGCGACTTCTAAAGAGGGGTTGTGTTTGCTACCGCAACGGAAGAGAAGGTCTTGAGCGCAACCTGAGGCGCAAAGTGGTTATAGTAGAGGAGCAATAGCTATACTGGACATAATCAGTCCAGAACCTTCACGAGAGGTGCGCAGCCACATACGTATTGTTGTCGTTGTTTCGTGGTTTTGGAATGTCCGCGCCGCGCAAGCTCGTTGATTCTAGTTCGGAATGTCGACTCTGGGGGAAGTCCTTGTCAACATGTGCGGATAATGCACCAGCTTACAGCACATACAAACAATAGTCGCCTGTTCAATTTGTCAATCTCACTTAACCGCCGAATGTTCTCGTCCGGCAGGGTCGGGAGGCTGTAGCAATCTGTCGATAGGCAGCGCATTAGCAATCGGCATTACCACGCAAAGGGACACAAAGGTATTGCAGCATCCGCACAATTCTCTTCTCTTCCTACTGCCAGCTACTAACCTCGAGTATCCGTCCTGTTTTGTACGCCTCGTTCCAGGCTATGCAGGTACAGCAGTTGGCAGGTGGGGTATGTCGTCGTGCCTTGGTGTTACGAGCGGCTCTGCGCAGATGGTGTTGTAGACAGCCTTGTCGTCGCAGAAGGCCGTGGTTTCAAATGGAGGTCGAGGGAGAGGCCGAGCCAGGGAACAGCAGCGGACAGTATAGGAAAATGTTGTCGTCGCTATGTCATGAGTTGAGTGAGCGGGCTTTGGTGGTGTGGAGTGGAGAGGCAACCTTGACTTGGCTCTGGACCTGTTCCCCTCTGACAAGCGCGGGGCAGAGGCAAGAAAATCGGCCACCGTAGATGAGGCTGTGCAAACCAGGGCGCTTATTTACCTTCACGATATCGACTCGTTTGTTTGGCTTTGTCTTGATTGTTGATGATCACCAATCATAGAGTTGATGTCGTTTAAGGTGTTCCAAGCTTCAGGTCAAGATTCTGGGGGGTTGTTGAGCCGCATTTGCGTCATGTGTTGCCCACGTGTGTGAGCCAAGGATCCTGGTGGCCTCTTACGGATAGGCTGAACTAGCAGCTATGTACAAGAGTTGGCACTGAAAGCTGTATGTAAGCAATTCGACCAGACTGAGCCGATGTGTTTCCTCGCAGAAGAGATTGATCCCGCACATAAGCCACAATTATTGTGTTTTTGAGACAGCGGAGGCCAAGCTTGAAGAAAGAACGGGACGGTCCGACAGTAGTCAAGTCAAGCCGAGATCATGTCGTTATGAGACAGGAAGACATGTCATAAAATACTCAAAGTCTGAGGGAGTTGACGTTAAACACATGTGAGCTGAAAGTACTAACCAGCAGTGAAGTGAACATGAACACGGTGTGGGCTGTACTTTAGGCGAGAAAATTCTCTCGCACATGCTCTTCCTTCCCACCCTCGAGCAAATAGTGTATTACGTTCGGGACGCAGCGAATCAAAAGACGGCCTCAATAAAATCTCGTTACTTGGATTTAGATTGAATGTGGGAGTGTTCGGAGCTGCCTCTAGTTGATGTCGTCAAGTGACAGTCGTGCTGGATTTCTCACTCGCTTACCGTTGAACGTTCTCTTCGTGCTTCTTCATCAGTCCGTCCTCGAGCATATATATCTTACAATAAGATGTTGGCTGTCACATACGACCATAGATTGAGGAAATCAGGGCATCCCGTCCGCTCTGCCGTACTTAAACCTCAAATCGGTGGATTAGTAGTTGGGTGGGTGACCACCAGCGAATACCCACTGTTGTATGTTTTTTTGCTTTTGTGAATCACTATTTTACCCAAGTGGAAGAGGTTATGGAACACCAGGAACCCCTCTTGATCGCAAGTGAGATGATTCCTACATTAGACAAGGTTCTTGAGAAATCAACGAAGCCGCTGGAGCTTTGCTGTGCCAGTTGGAAGTTTATGCATGAGAGACCAAATGCAAACAAACACGAACAAATACGTAGCTGATAGCAATTATATATACATGCACCATCTGTCTACACGAACTCCAAATCTTTTGGGTTACCGTACCAGTCGCAACATGAGAACCTCCAAGCCCCCTTGTGTCTAGGTAGGTACATCCAACGAAACATGAGTGCCGCAAACCATGGGAAAGGTGGCCATACAGCCTGATGAAAAGGCTTCTCGAATGGGATATCCATATTCGTAAGCACGATCGGGATTTCGTGATCCTATCACAAACAGTGAGTCCGTCACTCAAATGTAAGTAGGATGAAAGGCACATACAGTTTCCGCAGTCTTTACGGCAATCTCGCTGACCTTTCCATTCCACGTCTTCCAATCGATCTTATCCCCGAAACTCTCAAGATCCTCGAAAGTCACAATCTCATCTGTCAAATGCTCCGCCAGGACAGGTGCGAAATCATCGACCAGCTTCCGAATCTTCGTACCATCATACGTCGCCTTCCCGCCTTGGAGAGCTTTGACATACTCCTCAAAGCCCTCTAAGCCTCGGGAGAATGCGTGGTGTTGCGCGACGTTCTTCTCCATCCAGCCAGGAGTACCGATGTATTCCTCGAGCATGGGAAAGAAGAACTTCTCTTCGTTGCCGTGATGTTCGTGGAGCAGAACAAGGAAGCCGTGCATGAAAGTGGTGAAATCCGAGATGTCTTTTTCGAGTTTCACGTTGGGTGCTTGAAGGTAGATGCAGTTCATGATGCGGATCATGACGTTGTGGACTAGGCACATCTCGGTGGCTGCGCTGACTGCACCTGGTTCTGTTTTGAGGTTTGTGATCTAGAAGAATTCTGTATCATATTACTGAACATGAAGGGATTGGAGCCTACCCCGCGTCGTTTTCTTGGAGTTTCAATGAGTGGAAAGGGGCCATCTGCCCATTGCTTTATGATTTTGGGATGAGCCTGACCCATTTTGACTAAGTAGATTGGTGAATAAGAAGAAACGACAATATGCAGAGCTCCAAGATAGAAACTAACAAGATGCAATGACCAGGTGAAATGAAAGACAGACTTCTGCGATCAACGTTGGTATGGCCAACTTATATCTCCTTACTACCAAACGCCGCAAATATTTGGCAACCTACAAGCTTCACGCTGGCCGTTGGAGGACAATACGACGAGTGCACCAACTTCTTCGAGTTAGTGCTTACCCCAGCATAAGTTGCTGGCCATTTTGGGCTTCAGCTGTGGCTTGACCAGCCAACGGGTCAGGGTATTACCCAGAAATGGTATCCATATCCATTCCGATGGTGTTTGAATGTCAAAAGGGCAAAATTGATTGGATTAGAAGAAACTATCGATGTTGATCCGATCGTAAAACTTTGACCTGACTCCGCACTCCGCACCATGAAATAAGGTTGATTTCAGCCCTGAAATGATGACTGTACGATTGACCTAGGAGAGAAAGCTGTAGGCTTACGGAATTTTCTCTCGACGTTCCAGGTATGCAATGGATGAAGACGATGCTGCGATTGATCAGATGAAAACGAGCGTCGTGAGGGGGATTAAGAATATACACAATCATGTGACCGTGTCTGCCGAGACGCTAAGCCCTACCAAATCGCGTCCCCCTTCGGATACAACACAGCATCAACATCCTCCACGAGGCAGAGCAAGATGGACAAACTCCTCGACAACCGCTTCGAGCAGGTCGAGAAGGCTCTCGCGACCTTGATAACGTCAATTTCGACATACAACCCCACTCCTGCTCTCGCCAACAACTTAGTTACCGCGGATGCAGAGCTCAGCGAAGGTCTCGAACAGCGTGAGTTTTTCCTTCCTACCACTCCACGAGATATAATTTTAATGTCGCATAGTATCAACCCATCAATCGAACTATGCCAGACTCTTAGCTCTCCGAGAAACCTCAAATTCCCTCGATAATCAAATCCGCGATACCCTCACCCTCCTTGCAACAACTCGACGAGACCTCCTAGCAATTCCTGCCACAAGCCTACCCACAACTGCAGGTGGAAACCCAATATCCTACTCTGAGCTTCTTGATTATGCGCGCCGAATCAGCAAGTTCACATTGCCGCCGACATATCGAGAGGGTGGGGATGCTGCTGAGACAGGAAGCAATACGCCCAAGGAGCCCAGCTCACAAACACAAACAAATGGCACAAACACACCGATCCAAACACAGCCGTCGCAGCACCCAGGTGTTTCCACAAACTTGTCGCTTTGGGAACAATACCTCAATCAACCGGCAGATATGCCATTCGTACCGTGGCCAACAGAAGAGGCAATCAGAAAAGGAGCGCTCGCGAGCATACAGGTTCTGCTCGATCAAGGAGTAGATCCAATAACGTTTGATCCGGAGAAGAGTGCGGAATTGGAGGCCGAGAGAAAGAGGATTACAGAAGCGGAAGATGCTATGAGAGAGCAGGAGAGAACCGAGAGAGAAGAGGCGAGGAGGAGGGAGATGGAGCGGCGCATGAGTGACAGCGGGCCTGCTCCGCAGAGGGAGGAGCGCAAGGTCTTCAATCTGGAGACATTTGATGATGACGATTCAGATGGATGATACTCAGAATCGCATACCTCAGCTCCCAGGGTTTCCAAAACTGTGAACTCCAATGTGCTCAAACATCATCATAACTCGCCACGTGACATTAACGCCCACATCAGGCCCCGGCCAGGCGGCTGTTACTGCAGCCAAACTCCTTTCGTTGGTGTTTCGAACCTACTTGTCTTTCACTACAAATACACTGGACTCTCTTGTCTGCTTTCCCATGCACGGTCAAATCCTCGTATAACCAGACCATTTCCGTTGCCACCCATCGTCCAGAACAATGATCACCATTACGGATCTGCCATGCGAGCTTCTCGATGATATTTTGCTGAAAGCTGTCTTGACTCGCGGTGTGAAATTGGGATTGAGACTCAGACTCGTGAACAGTATGTTTAGTACCGTTGGGAATGGTCGGTAGCAACTCTAGTCTTCAATCGAAGCTGACAAGAACACAGAGCGCTGGGCTATGGATGTGAAGAGGGTTTTGTTCATGTCCCGCCTGCTCGATGATACCATGTGTCAAGATCCTGGATTTTTAAAGTCCTACTTCACCTATAGGACTTTTTCCGACGAGAACACTATTCCGCAGCCATTGTGTATTGTCCGTAATACAGCTGTCACATTATGCGCAGAGATCGCGCAATTTGGAGAGGAAATCTTGGGCTCGTACGTTGAGGCCCTCTGCTCTCTTGCTGTACAGCATGATCTCTACCTTCCAATCTGCGATTATCCCAAAGGAAAAGACAACGAGGACGATGCTGCTTACGACCTCATGGTTGCAGCAGCGTACATAAACTGCGTACCTCTTCTCAAAAAGCTCCTGAAAACTTTCGACTGCGGCAGAATGGAAAGTCGGCTTTTTGGAGAAGCTGGTCGTGTTGCTGCTCTCCATGGACATACGGAGGCACTAGAAGCGATCCTCTTACATAACGCGTCGTCGCAGTACAGCATCCAGGCTTTACAAGGCGCTATTGCCGGTGGGCACTTCGAAACTCTTGAACTTCTCTTGGAGGATCGATGGGGTTTCCAAGAAAGTACACACTCTCACCTCTACAGAACGTTTTGTAGCGCAGTCTTCCGGGGCTTAATGGAGAATAGCGACATAGACATGTTTACGAAAGCATTCCCTTTGCTCAGAGATTATGAACCCGAGCCCAACCATCCTGCTAGCAAGATCGGGCATCTGCTCAGATGCGCTGCGGAGTGCGGCCATACAATGCTGTTGCTGCATTTGTGCCACCTGGGCGCTCCACTCTCGGGTTACCATGATCAAACCTGGGGAGAGGAAAATCCACTTTGGGCTGCCTGCAAGTCCGGCAACGAGCATTCGGTCCGTCTGCTGTTGCGAAAAGGTGTGAGCCCGGATATGGATGCCGATATGCCAATGTCATGTCCATTGCAAGTCGCTGCTGCTCGTGGCCACTTAGCTAATGTGCGAACGCTACTCAGATTTGGCGCAGATGTGAACAGAGCATCTAGAGATGGTCCTCCTGCAATTATCTACGCTATCAAGCTCGAGCACTTGGCTATGTTTCGTCTCCTCCAGCAGGCAGGCGCGGATTTCAAGTCACCGCGAGTGAGTCGCCTTGCGTTCGAGGTGGTTGCTAAGGATGGGCTTGGATCAATGGCCAAGCTGCTCCTCCAGGAAGGTGCTGGGCCGACTAGCAAGGCTATCGCAACTGCTTTGAAATTTGGTCATCGCGATATCGCTGAGATGCTAGACGGGCATCTCACAGATATTACGTTCGAGGTCGCAGGGTCTTGGGAATCCAGTAGCTGAGATGTAGTTCAGAGTGATCTAGTTTATCCAAGCTGGCAAAGATGTTCCAGTGGAGATTGAAATAAGATCGGAGTCTCCGAGATTTGGAGATTGTGAAGCCGACGTGAGCTTATGCTATAAGGAGCGAGAATTTTATACATCTTCAGTTATCAATCATTCTCGTCGTCGCAGTTGTCAAACCTTCTCGCGTTTGGCGTACACTGGCAATGTGTAGCCATATTGTCCATTCGGAGGAACACCAGGAGGATCCTTGGACCGCAAGGCTCAATTAACTGTGTTGGAGGTTGAGGTCAGAGCTATGTTATCCGGGTTTGATGTTGCATCTGTTTTACACGACATCGGTCGCATGGTCGGAAAATATCCTTCGGTTTCGTACATAATTGCATAAGTACCGTTGACTAGAATCGTTGACTAGGCTGAAGCGATGGTAGTAGGTACAAAAATTCCAGTGAGAATACAAGTCGCGAACAATTGTGAACATCCAGCTAATAACGGACAGTACTACGCCAAAGAGATCGTTGATAAACCGACATCTGGAGGATCCAGGCGAACCTGAATTTCGCACCAACAATGTGGCAGCCATATTTCTAGCGTACCATAAAGTTGTCTATCGGCGGCCAAGCTCTGTGACAATGGCATAATACCCAGCCAAGTTACCCGCCCTGTCCCTAGCCTTCTCCCTCTCGGTATTCTTGTTCGTAAAGACATGAAGAGCAACTATTTGAAGGTCGCCCAATTCTTGGTGATGGTCTGACAACATCTGGACTATGCCTCGCGGTTGAAACGATCCAACAACTTGTTGGTAGGCAGCGAGCTCGTTCGGATCTTGGGAGTCGGATCTGAACACAGCTTTCTTCTTAGGATCTGCTCCAGCCTTTGCGAAGGCTGCATCAATTGCAATCTTCGACTCATCAGTGACTACATCATTACGGACAATCCATTTGAGCTCTTTAATAGCCTCTGGATTTCCTGCTGCAGATCGCCAGCTGTCCATGGTAATGTCTCTTAGCTTCATGGCTGTATCCGGATCGCCTCCAGGCTGAAGATTCTCGTCGTTGTCTTTGGCGCGCGAATCCTTGAGAATGATGGCCTTCTGAGATGCACTGACCGCGTACTGCGAGATGTAGCCACTGCCTTCGCGATTCTTGACCACCAGATTCTGCCACACTTTACCAGGCCCAGCTTTCATGTCTTTGGTGGCTTGGATTCCAAACTGGGAAAGGTACCTGCCACGATCCATGCCAAATTCGTTCTCCAATGGTCCTCTGGCCGGGTCTGTCATATCAGGGTCGTCTGTACGTATGTAGCCATTCGATTCAATGCTTCCTCGGTCTTTATCCGGCCTGTTAGTCGAAATGGCAGTTCTGAGATCGTTGACTCGAGACTCTCCAACTTGCCGAGTGGCTTCGTCTTTCGGATTTGAAAAAGTTGAAGCTGTGATAGGAACAGCTTCTGCCCGAACAGGTGGTCGAGCTCCGCTCCCTTCGCCACTTTGACGATCAGAGGGTGGGCGATCTCCAATGATAGGCCCATCAAGCCCTCCAGAATTCTCCGAGTCTGTCTTGTCTCCAGTTCCTCCGGTGAACGAGATGGGTGCTGCATCCGAGGTCGAATCACCATCTTTTCCCTTTGGACCTTTCGGAGAAATCAGGAGGCCTGCCCTGACAAGGATCCTGGCAACTATCTCATCAAGCTCATCACGCTTGAAGCTCAGGTAGTTTTACTCGCTTTCACTGGTATAAGTGCCGATCGTGGCAACATCTGTATTCCAAGTAAGTGCTTGTCTACTGCAAAGATTGACGTTGAACTCACTGGTACAGTCGTGAGTGCATGGTCGAGTGCTCAACGCATTCTCTCGAAGTCGTATCGGTGTTCCGTCCGTTACTGCAAGGAGGGTCGAGACAGTTCCCAGCGATAGGACTGCTGCGAGCGAGATCTTCATGGCGCTGGAAAGATCTCAAAGATTGATTCAAAGATGGTTCAGAGGAAATCTATTTTGACGTTGAGATAGTATCAATAAACTAGTCGGGTGTTGGTAGTAGGCGCGCTGTTTTTGGTAATTGCTGTGCTGATGCTGATCAGAATAGTGAAAGTCCGGACATGTAGGCCATACATATAACTTTCCAGATTGCAAGTCTCAAGAACATTCTATTCGATCGTTGGAAACAATGCGCCAATTGCTAGGCAGTCTGCCTCATTCAGAATCCTGGCGTCTCTTCGAAACTGTTGCTCGAGTAAGATTTGTATTTCGAGTGAAATGCGCCTTGCACACTTGACAGTTCTGTGAGCAATGTGTCTCTTTGGAACCATCCAGGCTTCTCACTCGGCTCCTGTTAGACACTTCAGCGGCTAGCATCGTTAAGCAGGATTTGCGTTGTCTAGAATTGAAAATAGATATCTGAAAGTTCTGAGGCCAGGCATGTTGGTTTCTTCTGCGGCACAGGTCCGGTTCAGCAACTTCAACAAAAACAGATCTCTACGCAGAAATGTGTAGCAGCGGATCCAGCCGCAGTTGGGCTACTTTTTGGGTCTACGATGGCTGAATGTCGTTGAGAGGCCCAGGACATGGCCCGAATGTGGCTGACTTATATCTTCAGCGACATTGTGAAACAGCTGCAGGTCACGAGCAGGTCACGACCACCGCGGATGACCGTGGCGTTCTGGCGGCTAATACTACCAAAGAGCGCTTGTCTGGTCTCTCGTGCGTTGTTGGCATGGATACTATACAGAAGGTCGCAAAGCCGTCCTTCGTTGCGATTCGAGAAGTGACCCCCCGTATGTACTTCGCCGCTAAGGTCAGTTGACGATGAGGATTATGTCCGCAATATCTCCTATTGAGAGGCGGAACCTCAAATCTGCCTTGAGTTTCAATGTTTCCATCACTCCAACTTTGCTACTGCTCTGGGGTCCGGAGATGGTCAATGTGTCAACGATATTCTGGGACTTGTAGGGCAGATTATCTCTCTGGGTCACATCAGTACCGGACTTTGCTTTATAATCTGCCCGTTCACTCAATTCAATGAGCGGATCCAAAGAGGCGCATTGTCTAAGGTTCGAGTATATAACCTGCTCGTGGGTTCGCCGGTTTTCATCCTCAGCACTTGCTTCCTATACTTCTCTACACAGTCAGTTCAGTCCACAAATAACTCGACAGAAATTCACTTGAGTCCACTCGACATCATATCTCCCTGTTTCCAACCACGGTCTCCTCAAACCGCCCCTGCCTTCACACTCAGCGCATTACTATTTCCTACTTATCTTGCTCGAGCCAATTCTTTATCATGGAACTCTCTGCCGCCGCACTCGTTCCTCCCGTTTTCGAGTCCGGGGCCAATATCATTGGAGGCATCTTTGGTGCGGTCGGCCTCTACGAGTTCATAAAGGGTCTAGTACCCAGTCCACCGAAGGGGATCACCAACGTCGGTGTGGCCGTCGGACAAACAGCCGATGATCCTGAGAAGGATGACCCGTACAACCTGGCGGGCAACATCCCAGCTATCAGCGTCTACAGCGTAGCTGGAAGCCTCGTCGCTTCCAGTAAAGGGGACAAGAAGAAGACTTGGAAAGCAGGATCCAAGAACTCTGTTTCAATGGAAAATTACGGTAGTCAGGACAATGTTGGAAGCGAATACATTTCCGTTGTCGCGACAGGAACAAATGCAGTCTGTATCTCTGCAGTGGGACTCAAGAACCCGAACGATGAACTCTCATATGGATGGTTCTCCGACGTTGGTGTTTCTTGCGGGATGCAGTTTCACTGGTCAGAGACTGTCGTTGGCA
This sequence comes from Cadophora luteo-olivacea, assembly GCA_026120085.1. Classification (NCBI taxonomy): domain Eukaryota; kingdom Fungi; phylum Ascomycota; class Leotiomycetes; order Helotiales; family Ploettnerulaceae; genus Cadophora; species Cadophora luteo-olivacea. Next base: position 245,512 of record JALRMC010000011.1, read on the forward strand.
ATTCAGGAACGCAGGGATACCGTCCGAATTGTGTCTGGATCACGGGGCCTGATTCCAAGAACGATGTCAAGACTCAAGGTTTCAGCATGCACATCATTGACTTCAGCAAAGTCACAGAGGCCCAGGCCCAGGCATACAACAATAATTTCAACTTGATGTGTGACAGCGCCCCAAGGTTTTCGGCCTGGACAACAATGCTCCCGGATATCTCCCCACCCGTCTTTATTCCGTCTCTGCAATACAATGCTGACGGAACTGACCTGGACGCGTCAAAGGTACTTGTACCAGGTGTCGACAAAACAAATTACGGACACATCACCATCGACAAAACTGGTCAGCCAATCCATCCAGTCCGTTTGCCAACACCTGAGAACCCTGTCATTCCTCCCGACCACCCATCGAGGCGAACTGATGTGAAAATGTCGTCTATTCGTCCAAAGTCTATGCACCACACTCTTATTTCGAGCAGGCATCCCGAGCATTCAGCCAAGCATCTCTGCAATAATGCCAACTCTTGGGGTCCAGACGTTGTTTCAGAGACAGAGGGACTTTTCTGTGATATGGACAAGAAGCAACTCTGGCCACTGTGCGGGAAGAAGCCGCAGATGTCTTGCTTTGATATCGAGACCAATATGATAAGAGGCGGCTCTGCAAAGAGAGCTGTCGTGCCCGAAAAGCGATATTTGGAAGTTAAGAGGTGGGGGTCGGGTAAACAGGGGCTTAAGCGAGTTTGAGTAAACACGTGTACCAGTGGTGAATTTGATTGTGGAGATATCTAGGTAATGGCACTTTGAGCATCCCAACTAGATGCCAGGGTATGCTCTTGGTTTCCATTTTGAATATAGTCTTCCCCGGGAGTATATCACTAGTCAAATATCGCCAGTCTCTGGCTTGAACCAGCTCTCAGAGCAAAGAACTTCGGCATCAGCCACACTCTGTACCACCGTGTACTCTACCTCTGTATTGTATGTCATACTGTCTTGATTCTATCTGGCGCACTGTCCAAACGTCGGGGATCGGCGAAGTCGAACGGCTATGGCCACCGCGCTCTCGCACATGATATTGTCCACTGAAGGCACTATGTACATAGATTGAGTCCCCAGCTAGACACGTCCCTATACCCTTCGGGAGGTTCAGGTGATGGGCTTTCAGCCCACCACCGTTGGACGATAATGAATATCATCATCATCATCACTAGTCAAATAAGTCCTCACTTCCCGGTCCGTGCTGTTCATCCTGTGCGGGCTACCCCACACCTGAAATACCGAAGTTTGCAAGCGCGTTAATCTTCACACAGCCACTCCCAATCTATTCGAAAACTCAAAAGAGGTTTCTCTTTCATGGGGTTATTGCACTTTCACCATGCAAGCTTCTCTGTACGTAGTGAGGTTTTCGATCAATCGCTATAACTATCTTTTGTCCTACAAAAACCGTATAATGGACCTACCTGCTCGTGAGACGCGCTGCAAGTATTTGGCGGTCTTCGAAGACTTTATAAACACTGCTTATCTAAGAACCTAGATATGAATAAGGGGCTTGAAAGTCTGCCGTTGCTGCTTTTGCCGCAACAATTAGCTAATCGCGTGCAAATGCTTGCATCCAATGTTGCGAATGATGAAGACACCACATTCGTAGGAATGGGCGCGTGTACTTTCAGGCCAATGAGACTGCAAAAGGACGATATTGGCTTCATCGTTATATGTTCTTGTCCGTATTGCCGACATGTGTTCTGCTGTCAACAAGCGACGCAGCGCGGTGAACAGTAAACCAACTAAGCTATGCTTTAAACAACCTCGGCGTCGCCATTCCTACGAAGAGTTCGAATTCAATAGAAACCAGCTCTGTTGATATCTCTACAAAGTACTATGGTGCTATACTATAATATACATGCCCAGTCGTTCAAAGACGTTCAGTGCCTGTCCATGTCTTGCCTTCTTCCGCGGTGCCACTATCGCAGCACGAAGAGATGGGACCACAACAACGATTGGCAATGGGATAGAGCAGTTCGCAGAGCATACCTTCAGCGGTGCCTTCTTTTTATACGGAAGGATCATTGTAAAACCATCACTTGAGGGCAGATTTCACATCGTGAGCAGTGTGTTTGTCGTGGAGGCAGCAGGCAGCGTATTGTTCGATAGTGGTGCATAGCAGATATACGTGACCTCCCCAATAGCCACTGCTCCCCCATTTGATGTGTGATCATCTAGTGACCATCATATGATTGTTCGAAGTTGCCTAGGGACGACAATCAACGTCCCAGTTTCCCCCAACACAAGCTGCAGGAATTTATACTTTTCTGTTGTAGCGCTACCATAAAATAGTGAACGCGAGGACTGTTCCATACCGCTATGCGTGTATGATTGCTGTTGTTTACAGTCTACAGTAAGTCTCTCCGAAGTCTGACGAGGTTGATAACTTGCGTGGCTGCTCCCTCCTAAATTGGCCCTTAGCCTCAGGCTTTTAGCCGACTTGGTACCATTTTGCTACTGTCCTTCCCTTCATTGTGCTTCTTTCGCGGACTTGGGTACTGTATCCATTACAGAAATGTAAGTTACGATAATGACATGGAGCTTTGTGTGCATATGACAGTGTCCATTTGCCCCCCTGTCCCCCAGACTCTAGCTTGCCCAGCGATCCAAAATAATATTAAGAAACTGACTGATGTAGCAAACCGCATATATGCTAACAGTTTAACACCACGTAGCTACGATTAGTGACTTTTCAGGTACATGGACAGACGATTAAACGTTTTCGAAGGTGCTCAGAGCCCTGAAGTAAGTGTCCGATATACTCGTACAACCTACCATTAATCGGTTTCTGCAGGCATTCGACGGAAAGTATTGCATTCACCATCCTGGCGAAAGAAAATCTTCATTGGTGCGCATATCGGCATACCTTCCGCTTCCCACGTTCGAGATGTGGGGTTGATGGTATGCTAAGCCTTTCGTGGCTCGCGCCGTCACGATCAGCCTCACTATTTCCCGAATAAGAGTCCTGGTATGACATACTCAAATATTTTGCACGCCAAGACCCCATCTTTGTTAATGAGAAGTACTCGTCTGACTTGTGGGTTAGAAATGGGGTGCGGAGATGTTGGAGGTTTCTAGCGGTACCGGCGCTTTACGTAGGTGGCCGACGGAGTTCATGCCGAAGACTGGAGAAATAAAGGAACGTTCCGTCCTCCTCGCATTGCTTAAATTACGTCTTATCTTCCTCAAGGCGAGCTCTTGTCTCAATTCTCCATATTTTCTTCGGGTGGAGCTATTCAGTCAACAGAGTCTCCAAGATGGGTCATCAAATCAACAAGTGGAATGTGGCGCATTCGCTACAGAAGCGCAAACTCTTGATAGCCATCAATTGTATTGCAGGTCTTTCCATCTTCTTCTTCGGCTATGATCAAGGGATGATGGGTGGCGTTAACAATGCCAAAGACTATATCGAGTTGATGGGATTCGGTCATGTAGAGACCATCGATGGCTCCCCGAACACGCCAGTCATCACAGATAGTCTGCTTCAGGGCGGCATCGTCTCCGTGTATTACCTCGGAACTCTGATCGGTGCACTCGCTGGCGGATGGGTTGGTGAGAAGATTGGGAGGATCAAGACTATTGCCTTGGGTGCTGCTTGGGGAGTCTTTGGCGCAAGCTTGCAATGCTCTGCGCAGAACCACACATGGATGATTTTTGGTGAGTCTCGAGCACTTATTCGAACTTGGGAGGCAATCAACTGTTACTTACTGAATGCTTAGCTCGTTTGATCAATGGATTCGGAACAGGCATACTCAATGCCATCGTTCCCGTTTGGGCAACTGAAAGTGTTCCTCATACTGGTAGAGGCCAGTTTATCGCCATTGAGTTCACGTTGAATATTTTTGGTGTGGTTGTTGCTTACTGGCTTGAATTGTAAGTCGCCCCTTTCGGTCTCAACATCATGACGCTGACAAAACTCCAGCGGACTTTCATTCATCGATAACGGCGCTTCTCCCATTCGCTGGAGATTCCCAATTGCTTTCCAGATCATCCCTCTGCTCATTCTCCTGGCTGTAGTCTGGTGGTTTCCCGAATCTCCAAGATGGTTAGTCAAGGTTGGCAGAGAAGATGAAGCTCGCTTCATCCTGGGAAGATTGCGAGGTGACGAAGGAGACGACAAAGTCCAAGCTGAGGCTGAATTTCAAGACATCTGCAACGTGTCACGGCTCGAGAAGCAAGCCGGCAACCGTACCTCGTACTGGGCAATGTTTACAGGCCAGGGATCTGGAGATTTGCACACAGGTCGGAGAGTACAGCTCGTCATCTGGCTGCAGATCATGCAGGAATGGGTTGGAATTGCTGGTGTTACTGTTTGTAAGTATACCGCGTGAGAAGGCATTCTGGATAGTGCTCACACAGATAGACGCACCGACCATATTCCGGATGGCAGGCTTCGATACGGAGAAGTCGCAGTGGATCTCTGGGTTAAACAACATATTCTACATGGTGAGTCTCTTGCCATTCCCTTAGGAAAGCAACACGAGTTTTGCTAATCTGATCTAGTTTTCCACGCTCATTTGCGTCTTTACACTTGATCGAATTGGCCGCAGATGGACTCTGTATTGGGGATCTGTCGGTCAAGGAATTGCTATGTTCCTCGCAGGTGGAATGTCACGACTTGCCGAGAACGCTACGAATGCTGGAGATACTGCAAAAGCATCACAATATGGTGCTGCCGCAGCTTCCATGATCTTCATCTTCACATTCGTATTCGGCGCAACATGGTTGACAGTCCCCTGGCTATACCCCGCTGAGATCTTCCCGCTTGAAGTCAGGGCGAAGGGCAACGCTTGGGGGGTGGTTGGATGGAGTATTGGAAACGGCTGGCTGGTGAGTACCCCCGTCCAAATAAGTACCATTGTCCGGCTGATCAGAATCTAGACTTTGCTCTGCCCCGTGATGTTCAACGCCATCGACGAGAAGACACTTTACATATTTGCTATCAGCAACGTGATCACGATTCCGATGGTCTGGGCGCTCTATCCGGAATCAAATCAGCGGACTCTGGAAGAGATGGATCTTCTATTTGCTGCGAAGACCCCGTGGGTATGGGATGCGGAGAAGAACTTTGCTCGACTGAAGGAGGAGCATCCGGAGATTGCCAATGCTGCTCACTCTGGCAAGATGATCCATGATGTTGAAACAGGCAAGATTGGTCGCAATGAATCAGTTGGAGCTTCGTCTGGACAAACGGAGGATGTTGCGGGAGCGAAGAACGGAAATTGATGTGTTCGGATGTTGCGTGGAGCTCACAATACACTCGGTCACGAGGCAAATATCAAACATGACTGGTAAGGCTCATAAGTTGACAACGATTTGCTACACTGTATATACTGAAAGGTAAATAGTGGTAGACACCATCTTAGCCACGATCGATAATCCAAGATCTTCCGCGAAAGTTAAGAATGACTAGGGCAAACTTGACCAGTCAGACCTGTGACATGTCACATATCACTCGTACATTAACTGTTTGCTTCAAGTCAAGGGTCTTAAGTGACCTTGGCTCAACTCTAGATAAATATGAGTACCTCTTCTGCAGGATCATAGTTCTGAATTTGTTGAGAGTCGCAAATATTGCATTCAGACATCTGCCAAAAACGACTTCCAGTGGTAGAGCGTTTGCTCTTTGCATGTATAACCAGGCTTTCGACAATGATAGTCTTTTGACAAACGACTCATACAGTATTAAGTTGTATGTCTTGAGTTTTGCGGCTGTAATCATGGCCATCGTTCATCTAGGTTCTCACTAGATGTGTAATTCATTGAATGCAGATATATGTGCCACCAAGTTATGATGGACCGCGCAAATTTTTGATTTTGCTTGATCGTTCATTCACCCAAGTACTGAAGAGTCAGCAAGATACCAGGACCTACATGTGAACCTACATGCGAAGATTACAATAAAGAGCTGGGCTGGCATTGGTCAAGTAGGCTGCAGACAAGTGACAGAAATATATCAACCGAATTGGAGCTTTGAAAATCTTACAACGAAAACCGAAGCTCTCCATTATTCTTGTGTACGGTCGTTGAAGCTTGAAAATGAGTGCTCCTTTTTTATATAGTGTTCAAAACCGGTATTGGGTCATTCATCTAGAGTGCGAATGCGATCAACAGAAAGATCCCATAGCCTTGTGTGGATATAAATACAACTACGATTCACGCGAAAGGCGGTCAATGTTCCTTATGTCGCATTTGACTTCAACTTGGTTCGATGACAGATTAATTCACAGCAAAAATGGAGGGCTTGATGAATTTAGAGTGTCTTTAAAAGCACTTTACATTCATGTTTGACACGACTAATATGCACGGCCGAACGAAAACTTCGATAAAGCGTTCGCACAAGTTACATCTCTCGATAGTCGCTGATCACTACCAAGTAAGTGGTTCTTCTAACCTAACCAAGAATACTTATCCTTAGTCGTTGAAGACTGCTGACTGAATCTGTAGGTATCTTCAGCAAAAAGCAACACAAAAGCAGCGCGTTTAAGCCTTGAGCATTGGCCCGTGGCAGAGAACTCTCAGGGATCCCATTTTGAGGAATGCCTGAACCAGTAGAAGTCAGCACTCAGAGATATGGTGAGTCGTCAACTCGACCAGTTGTCAAAGGCCAATACCAAAAGCCATCTTCGCTTGTACATACCCTGAAAATCATCAAGTTAGATGAGCTACCCAAGGTATATCCGCCAGTTGGCTGCCTTGTCGCAGAGTCTGAGGAGATTCGAGACTTATGGGAGGAACACCTTGAAAATGCGTTGTTCAGCGATCCTCGGAGCGCGAATGAAACTCGCAGAAAGGTCGTGATGATGGATTTCAGCAGGATCAAATACACAGTAACAGCAGGCGAGGAGGTCCAGTTTCAGAACTCAAAGACAGGCGAAGTCATATGTACCGCAAAGCAGGCCATATTCGGGCAGAAGACGGTCCAAAATGCTAATGGAGGCGTGTTCGACCACATGAACCAGGCGAAGGGAACTCGGGTAAGGACTTTCCTCGTCACATTCCGCTGTGTCACGTATCAGATGATCTGACTAATTGTTACTAGGCCGATGATCCGGGAATTATGACCAATGTTGGCTACACAGCAGGGGTTCGTAACAAGCCCGAATTTGCCTGGGGGAAGAATCTAAAAGGGGAAACCACTGGAAAAGAGAAGCTTTCGTACAAATCCTCCTCCTCGCTGGCACATGGTTGGAACTTAGCACTGCCGTACTTCCCTAGCGAGGTTGTTGAGGATTACAAGAAGGTAACAGCGGCCGTTGGCGGAGTTGGTATGGATGCCGGACGATGGGCAAAGGGCAAACACACCACGGTTCTTCGGTACATCGTCCCGGAACAAGATGCGGATTATCTCTATGAAACATCTAACCTTCCCCCACCTTGTGCAAACTTCGGCAGAAATTACGTCAAGTAAGCAAAGCTTTCCTTCAAGTACTTAAAAAGTATGTGGCTGCTCAAGACGCTAACTTATGACAGGGACACACACAAAGACCTAAACGAAAATAATTTTGGAGCATCAATCACTACCTCGAGAACGAAGGACGAGTCATACGGTGGCAACTTCTATGTTGCGCAATACGGTATTTTGATTCCAGGACGACAAGATCAATTGGTAATCTGGAATACCTCGATGTATCACGGAACAACGCTACCACTTTGTGACCCGCTGGACAAGAACCCAGACTTCAATCAATCCGGGATGTCCTTTACTATCCCGAAAGGAATTAGGTCAGCATATAAAAACACAGTAAAGCGCATGGATGCTGCTGGAACACCCGAAACTCGAAATTCGGATCAAGAAGACTATACAACACCCATCCGACTTGACGACTTTGAAATTAAGCCAAAGCCTCGAGCCATGATGGAGCCAATCAAGCGCAGAGAAGTTCTTGATTTGCCAGAATGCCCTGAGACCAAGAGATATCGAGGCATGAAAAGACCAGAACTTGCGGAGGAGATGAAAAAGAGAATCAAAGCCGGGTCTAAGGTTTCTTTCTCCACGAGCAACAAAAAGAAGGAGGAAATAATCGAAGCGCTGCTTCGTGATGACGGGATCTTGGTGGACGGCGGAGATCTGGTGTCAGATTGAGCTGAGGCTTCAAAGACACGAAATTATGGATTGCCGATGAAGTAGGACAGACTGATTTGATGGGCCAGGGATAGTAGAGCGTAAATTCGGTGCTGGAATGGATATGATTGCACTGCTTCGCAGATAGTGGGCCCTCCAAAGTATTAAAGAAATAATTGAAACGTCTTTGTGGGAGAAGTGCTTGTTGTGAGCCAAGGTTTCGAAAGAACCAATTTATGAGAAAAGGAAGAGCCGGATATGAACTGAGTTTATGGCATGTTAATACTGACCCGGATGTTGCGTAAACAAAACAAACTCGCTTAAAACCTTCTCCGATCTCATCAGGTCTGGGCAGTACTAAACGTGACACAAAATTTTATTGAAATCACCCGCTAGACCTTTGCCTGTTAGAAAGAGGCAAAGCAGAAATTTCGATGGCACTTTCCGAGCAAGAATAATGTGTTCGTAGCTTCCGAGAAGTCCGTCAGCACGTGATGCCTCGCCTCGGCCTCAGACCACTTTTCCGGTTTTCCATCCCGTCTCTGCCCAGCCGTGGCTTATCATCACGACGCGTCCTCCATCTCATCCGCTATATCAACGCAATCGCACCCTGAGAATCAACTTGACAATTTTCTCAGAATCTGGCAAGTTGCTCATTCAATATTGCCGTCAACGAATTCTCCTAATTTGTCGTCTCAACACTTCCTCAACATGTCTCAATCTCTGAAGACAACGATTGTGCAACCTGGCATGTTCAAATCGCCACCATTCAGTCTCCCAATACCCAACCACCCAGAAGTTGAAGGCGAGACGGTTCCACGGCGCAATGCAAAGTATGTCGATAAACTGATATCAAGACCCGATGACGAAACGGCGACCTTGTACGATGTGCTGGTGCGCTCGGCTGCCAAGTTTGGTGAGCTGGATGCGATGGGAACGCGGAAATTGATCGAGATGCATACCGAATCCAAAATGGTAAAGCAGATTGTTGAAGGTAAAGAGAAAGAGGTCGAGAAGAAGTGGACGTATTTTGAGATGGGTCCGTATGAGTATGTGACTTTCGGTCAGTATTTTGATAGGGCGATGCAGATTGGCTCGGGTTACCGAAAGCTGGGTCTGGGCAAGGGAGATCGGGTACATATATTTGCAGCTACAAGGTATGCTATCATCCCAGTAGTTGTTGGATCCGCATTGCTGATGATTGTACAGTGCTAATTGGCTTGCTGCTGCCCATGGTATTTATTTATTTTCTTTTGCCCTCAACCAGTCCAGATTAGGTCAGGGGCTCTCGCTTATTTGGCACAGGCGCCGTCACTCAATCCATGCCGATCGTTACTTCGTACGCGACACTGGGAGAGGAAGGTCTTGAAATGTCGCTGGTGCAGAGCCATGCAAAAGCCATCTTTGTTGACCCAGAACTGATTAACAAACTCATCAAGCCTCTGGCAAAAGCGAAAGAGCTGGCGTGGATAATCTACAACGACCAACATGAGGTCATCGCAGACGATATCCAGAATCTGGAACAGACACATCCACATATCAAGATTTTGTCCTTGGAGCAGTTGCGTTCAATGGGTGAGACAAATCCATGCAAGCCTGTTCCACCTCAGCCAGAAGATCTATGTTGCCTCATGTACACCTCCGGGACTACCGGCACACCCAAGGGAGTGCCATTAAAACATCGGAACGTCGTTGCATCAAGTAAGTCGGGTCGTATTTTCTGCATTAAACGAAAGCTGACGTGTTTGCAGTCGCTGGCCTCGAGTCGGTCTTCACAGATTACGTTGGTCCCGCAGATTCAGTACTCGCCTACCTACCCCTCGCCCACAGCTTCGAGTTCGCCTTCGAGAACGCATGTCTCTACTGGGGTGTCAAAATGGGCTACGGAAACCCGAAGACGCTTTCTGACCTCTCGATGAAGAACAGTCAAGGCGATATCAAAGAGTTCAGGCCGACGATCCTAGTCGGCGTGCCTGCAGTATGGGAGACAATCCGTAAAGGCATTGAGAACAAGGTGTCGGGCATGGGACTTGTGGGCAGTAAGGTGTTTTGGGGAGCCTTGAAAGCGAAGACGTGGTTCTGTCAGCGAGGATATATGGCGCCTGCCGGGTGGCTTGATTGGTTGGTATTTAACACGATCAAACAGCAGACTGGGGGTAGGTTACGGGCTTGTTTTAATGGTGCGGGGCCTCTAGGGAAGGAGACGAGGAGGTTCATTTCGTATGCGCTGGTGCCGCTCATCAGTGGATATGGACTGACGGAGACCTGCGCGTGAGTGACTGTGTTACTGTCAAAGATGACTGCTAGCTAACACAATGCAGGATGGGAGCACTCCAAGATCCGCTCGAATGGACGGACGACACATTAGGTGATATCCCTGGCAGTATCGAGATCAAGCTCGTCGACTTTCCAGACGCAGGATATTTCTCGACCAATGATCCTCCGCAAGGAGAGATTCTGATTCGTGGAGATCCGGTCATGGAAGGGTACTATGAGAACGAAACTGAGACAGCTGAAGCAATGGCGCCTGGTGGTTGGTTCCGGACTGGAGATATTGGGGAATGGGCAGCGACCGGTCACTTGAAGATTATTGATCGCAAAAAGAATCTGGTGAAGACTTTGAATGGGGAGTACATTGCACTTGAGAAGGTATGAAGCCAATGCATGCCAGTGCTATCTGTCAGTCACTGACAGCCAGTCCAGCTCGAGTCCATCTACCGATCATCAAACTTCGTGCTCAATCTTTGTGTCTACGCCGCAGCCGATAGAAACAAGCCAATAGCGGTTGTCATACCCGCCCCGATATTGTTGCAAAAGCTCGCACAAGAGCACGATCTCGATGGCAAAAGCTACGAGCAGCTCGTACATAACGACAAGATCAAGGGAGCTGTATTGAGAGAGCTACAAAGTACAGGCCGCAAAGCGGGGTTAGCTGCCTTCGAGATTCTGGACGGCGTTGTATTGACAGATGCGGAGTGGACGCCTCAGAATGTACGTCAAACCCTGGTAATATATTGTGGAATTTGTGCTGACTTGTCGCCTCTAGGGATTCTTGACAGCAGCTCAAAAACTTAGTAGGAGGAAAATTGTGGCGGTGTACGAGAAGGAAATTGATATCGCATACGGGAAAACGAAATCCATGCTTTGAGCAGTCGTAAGCTACGCCACGACCAACATGAGTGCACTGCATTGTATCATTGAGCGTGTTGAGATGGGACACTATAGACAGGAGTTATGAAATAGATATGTTTCCAAGGCTGTCCTTCTCCAGCATTACGAAATCTCCCTCCTCATCTCACTTCCTCTACGCAATAGGCATACCACCGGGCAAGCTCGTGAGCCCTGAACATCCCGTCAGTAGTGAAGAGGACTAGAGAAGCACCAGCAAGAGATTGAACTTACAAGCTGAGTTGCCAATATCCTCCTTAGCTTGCTGAGCTTTGGTACAAGCAATAGCCAATTTTCCGAGCTGTAACTTCAGAGGCGGGCAAGTCTCACTGAAACATTCTGTCCCAAGCGTATCCATAGCTTTCTGCAGGGAGCCATCGACCCAGCCAAAAAGGTAGTCGCCATGAGCACCATACCCGGTACTTGGTCTAGAGTCAGCATATCCTCTACCCTGCAGATCACATGAAGATGACTTACGGATCGCCAAAACTATACACCAACGGCTGCTTCCCATTCTGGTAATACTTCTCATCCGCGAACCTACTTGTGTCATACATAATCTCATACATAACCTGTGGAATCCTCACAGGATGGGTGGAGGGGCATTTATCTCCCGCGAGTGCGGATCCAGATTGGTACGCAACGTGGCTGATGTGATCTGGACTATCGAGGTTCTTGCCGTCCCAGCAGGAAGGGAAGATGACTGTGGCGCGGATTCCGCCTGGGCAGGGCTTGTTGGGGAATTCGGCTGTGTCACTGGAGTCGCAGGGTGCGCCTGAGCCGCCCATTGTTCTCTCGCTGAAAAGATAGTTAGTGTTTTGTTATGTCTTGTTCCATGAGGAGAAAAAACTGACCTGGCTGCGAGACATCGATGGCAAATCTTCATCGTTCCGCTTGGCTTTGTCCTCAGATTCGGATCACCAGTAAACATTCGGAAGCCCTGAATCGTGTGTCAGTCAGTACCGGTATCTAAACCCTTCGCCACTCCTTTCCATCACTCCTGTCTTCAAGAACTTGGAAACTTACCTTCGGCATGACAGTGACTTTCTTGTTCGTACCACTGAACGGCCTCATATAATACACTGTAATACCACCATCCTGCTCCAGCAACGTGCCATTCAACATCCCATTCGCCATTTGCGGAACCCTTTTGAATGTCCCATTCTCAGGAGACTGGAAGTATATGGAAGCTGTCCAGTAATTACTGAAATCCTCAGTCAATTTGCAGGATGTGCACTGCGCTTCTTTGGCGGGGTCGAGGCCCGCGGGGTCCATCTATTGGAAGAGTCAGCCATCTGGCTCGGAGATTGGTAGCATTAGGAAGCAGAAGTGGAGAGCAATTCCATTGAACATACACTGGCGTTGAAAGCATTTCCTCCAACAATCTGATGCATATGCGGCGAAGGGACCTGTCCTGGTGTTACGAGCGGATCGGTCCGCTCAACGACGAGCTGCGAGCATCCGAAACGAAGAAAATCCGATCCCCTTGCGCTACCAGTCTGGGCGAAGACATTACTGCTGGATAGGGCCACGGAGACTAGAAGTGATAAGATCATCGTGAAGATCTTCGACTTTCAGGATAGAGCTCAAATCGATTCAATGAAATTGTTTGTCAATTGTGCGACTTCTTGCAATCTTCACCTGACAGGTAGAAAATAGGTTTCAAATGCCGCGACGAGAGACCGTCTTTGTACTGAAAGGCTTTGGTGAGATCGATTTATCCAAGGTATATCAGCCATATTGTAGGGGAGAATGATTAGATGAATTAATAGAATTATGCTGGGGGCGGCATCGGCAATGCCCCTTCGGTTAAAGGGGCTTGATTAACTCGCCAGTATATACTATCGGTACTTGTACTTTGTATGTGAAAAGATGTGGCGCCTAATTGAAACAACACATGTGAAGGTAAAGTTGATGTTCTTGAAAGTCTTGGAGGAAAGGATTATTGGATGGTCGTCTCGTTGTTGAAGATTGAGGGAAATGCCATGCCTGATTGTGTTGCTGTCATCCAAGACTCGGTATTCACGGCGAGGTCAGACACGCCAACATAGTGTTGTATATTTTAGCGAGGGCTCAAGAAATCCTATGATAAAAGGAAGATAATATTTATGCACGAAGAACAAAACTCGCCTTGGCAAAGCGGAACAATCCCCCCTTACCCTGCCACCCATCACACACACCTAGTTATCCGGCATCCCGTTCCTGAGATTGTCATACTTACTGTTGGGATAATCAAGCCGATTCAAGCTCTTATCCAGCTTCTTCTCCCCACCAAACGTCTTGACCACCGTTCCAATCAAACTATCCTTCCCACTCTTGTCCTGGCTAACCTCCCACCACATTGCGCCTCCAAGTCCCATCTTCTCAATCCAGCTAGCCTTAACCTTCGCATTGGTTGGCGTATCGTAACTGGTCATCAGCTTAGTAGAAGCGTCGTAACTGTAACTCGCTCCGATTTTCTTCAGGTTGTAAATCGTAGCGTTGGAGCCTGGGAGAGGAAGGGCTTTGGTGTCCCAGGTGCTGGACTCGTCGAAGGAGCCGGGTGCGCCGGTGTTGTTGAAGGGTTGGCCTGGGCCGTTCGTGTTGGAGAATGAGCGGGCGTAGAGTGGCATGCCGAGGTTGATTTTGGAAGGTGCAACGCCGCCTGTTTTGAGATAGTAGTCGATGGCTGATGAGGTGTTGAAGGGTGTGCTGGCGGGGTTAGATTTGTCTCCGAAGATGTTGGATGAGTGGCCGGAGAGAGTATCCCAGTTTCCGGCGTAGTCGTAGCCCATGAAATTCCAGAAGTCAAGGTATTGGTCCATGCCTTTGAAGTCCATGAGACTGTATCGAGCTGGACCTGCTGGGGATGCGTAAGACAGGATATAGGGTGTTGATCCGTTAGTGGCGGCGATGTCCATTGCTTGACGGATGTCTTTGAGCAAAGTCACCATGTTAGCTGCTTCGGTCGAGTTACTGATATACTCGTAATCGATGTCCAAGCCGTCGAAACCGAGGTTCGTCATTAGCGAGACTGAGCTCGAGACGAAGTTAGCACGGAGAGCGGGGGATGCCAGGACGGGGATCATGTTGGGCGAGTAGGTCCATCCCAGAATCGCAAGCAAGGTCTTGAGGGAGCGGTTCTGTTTTTTCAAGAGATACATCTGTTTGACGTTTCCGTAGACGTTGGTGGTGTTGGCGGGGGCGGTATCTGGGCTGTCGCCAGGGTATGAGTATTGGAGATCAGCCCATTCGTCGGTCATGTATCTGTCTTCCGTTTAGTATGGGATAAATGTGACAACAATGAGACGTCTTACACTTCGCCAGTGGTGCTGTTGACATTTGCGAAAGAATAAACGAGATGGGTCAGTTGAGAAGCAGGCACGTCCGTGATGAAGTAGTTGCGAGCATAAATATCCTGAAAAGAAATCAGATTTGACATCTCAATTGGTAGATAATGGTACATACCCAGTTGCCAAAGTATCCCACTGCGCGGTACCCATCTGTCTTCGCTCTTTTGGACGAGATATCGAATGGCAAAGTGGGGTATTTGAAAGGTGCTCTGACGGCGACTGGAGTCGAGATGACCGAGCCGCAGAGCAATAAGAACGAGAAAATAGTTGGGCAATGCATTGTGACGATTGCTAATCGTGTTTGAAAGGAGCGTAGAGAAAGAAACAGCGATGGCTGGAAATGTACACCTACACAGGATGTTGACAGGAGCAGAATAGAAACGGCGCATACCTTGAGGGATTCTATGAATAAATACCTAGATGGAAAGTGCGACCACTACAACTGTCAAAGTCTAAATGTAAACCTAGATGTCCACCCTCATTAAAATGCATACGCATTTCGGCTCTCCGCCACGCTGGGCAGGGAGAAACATAACTTTATGCCAGAAATGGTTCCAAACATCTGCCCTACCAAATCATCGAAATGATCAACATGCGACTGCAAATAAAGGGGTACCCCACAAGTTAAGCAGTGGACTGCTCGCTGGAAAAGTATATGCATGGGGTACCTGGCATGTTCGGCCTCGGCGGAAAGTTTAAATCGTCGACGCAGGACGATCGTTGTGCTCCGGACTCAAGTTTGACCGCACAGTCTTTCGCATTCAAAACATGAGAGGTGACTGGAGAGAAAGAGTGAGAATGGTTTACAAAGTCCTACTTTCAATGAGAATTTTGCGGCGACTTCAGCCATGCATATCGGCCAAGACGGCCGATCAGAAGGGGGATCTGACTTTTGGGACCTGAAACAGTGACAGGCATTGAGCTCTTGGAAGAAAGTCATAGAGTAGCTTTCAAGAACGTCGGCGTCTACAATGGAAGTAGCGAAACTTAACTACTCTTTCGAGAACGAGCAGCCTTTCACGACTTGCGAATAGGTGGGGCGATGAAAATCTCTGCCGGGGTCGGCCATCGGAACAGTATCGAAGACAGGACCGCAAAATCCATGGAACACGCAACGGCAATGTAAAAAACCGGAGCAACGCGACTGACATTTGGATTCGGGTTATCAAATTCTGCAACCTATCAGAACATCCGCTCATTGTCTCGAAGAAGGAGAATCACTTTGCGGCTGCCTTTCGCTTGGCAATCATTGCCGCGGTGCCCTTAGCTATTGCCTCAACTATTTCGTAAGTTAGCCTGGAGCTCTCAAAGGTCTGCTTTTGTGATCGAAAGCACGATTTAAGAGGGATATGGGTCGAGATCATGAGACCAGAAGTCGAAGCTGGATCGATGAGGGGTCAAAATGGGAGGAACGAACCGTCAAAGATATAATTGACACTCTTTTCAGCAACCACAGCATTTGCCCATTTCCAAAATGCAGGTGCTTTTGACTCCAGACCAGTCAAGAGACTCTTGGGGAGAAGCTGAACCTCTTCGTACTTAGGCAGATGGATGACTCTGAGTAGGAAGGAGCCAGTTTGCACCTGGACGTGTCAGCTTGGCCACTTTCATTTATTCACGAAAACAAATCAAGATTTGGAGCCATGGGATAGAGAACACACCTCTGCGAGAGTCAACTTCTTCGATCCTCCAAAGAATGGCGCGGCATCCTGCAATAGCGGCTCAACCTCCTTCGCCACATTATCGACGAAAACCTCCGCAAGCTTCTCCTTCTCCTCGCCCTCGGCAAACAGGATTCCCCAGAATCCTCCGTTGACTTTGCTGAAATAAGCATCGACGAAATAAGCGATTCTGGCTCTTTGGAGAGCACCACCTTCCTCGCTGCTTGTCTTCACGAGGTGGGAAGGATGAGCGTCGGCTAGGAATTGTGCGACGATGGCGGATTCAGTCACGATATTGCCATTATAGTTGATTGATGGCACGAGGCCGCGAGGATTCACTTTGAGGTACTCTGGAGTACGTGGGACGGAGAGGTCGATTATCTCCTCGGTGTACTCGAGACCGAGTTCAGCGAGGGCGATATGAGCGCGATGAGCCCATGGGCAGCGATGGTTGGTGTAAAGGATGATCTTGGGAGCTGATACTGAACCCATTTTTACGGCTCTGAAAATCGATGGCGGTGGAATTGTGAAGTGATGTGAGGCTTTTCGGTAATAGAGGATCTTTTACACGTTCGGGATGTAACTGTTGGATTGAGGGGAGCCACGTGATAGTGCAAATCAATTGAATGGTTTGAGAATTGCGAGTTGGAGATCTAGAAAAAAGGATATACTAATACTTATATATATATATACCTCGCATCGATGATATGTATGAGCTAATACATGCCTGTTGTTGCTTCACATGCATGATGCGATCTGAGGGCAGGATTGCTACCTTGCCCTTCGCTGATTCGTAGATGTCTTCCCCTCATTGGAAATCAACATCTACCCCACCTTCCCGAGATGCTTTGCGTAGCCTCAAGTCCGTAAAGTCCGCGTACTACGTATGTACATGAATGATTTCTAAGCTGCATTCCGGGCCTGGAAACCGATCTCGAGTCACAGTCAGATAAATGTATATTTTGGCTGCAGGTGTACATGAGTTGGACGACGGTAGCCTAGAGATAATCCACCTTGAGATCTTAAAGCCGTATTTCAGACCGTAGTAACAAAGTGGGATTATTCCGTTGTTTCTAGGATGATGGCTTGCACAAAGTCGTTCTACTCTTTTGATTTGCCTCACAATCTCACTGCCCATGCACAGAGGCCGGGAAAACAATCTTCCTGCCGCCTTGGCGACCCCTCCATAGAATTATTTTTCTTTCTTGAATGTAAACACCACAAATCTGCTATTCATATCTACCGTAGCCATGAAGATAGAAGAACTACCAGAGTCTTTCGACGACTCAGTCAACATATCGTCTCCTTCGGATCCCTCAACCACAAGTCCAGGTCCCGAAACCGATCTCTTAACCGCCGCCCTCAACGCCCACGCCTCCTCCACCCCCACCACGAACGATGGCACGACACCAGCACTTCCTCCAGCCCTCGCAGACATCCGGCACAAGACTGGCGCCGAGATCCTCGCAGACTTGAATACCGTGCCCCTGTTCATGACCGAGTTGGAAGAAAACGATGGAATTGAAGCACTGAAAGCACTGGCATACGAGGGCACACCGGCAGAAGTAGCGCAAGGCTTCAAGGAACGTGGAAACGAGAGTTTCGCCGAGAAGAGCTGGAAAGACGCGAAAGAATTCTACGAGAAAGGAATCAACGTGCTGTTAATCGAAGTCAGGAAACGACAAGCTGCGAACAAGATACGAAGCAAGATGAAGGGGAAGGTGGCTGTGGAGGAAGAGGTTGATGAGGAGGAAGTAAAGAAGGAAATCAAGATCTTGGAGGCGAGTCTTGTCAATCGCGCAGCGTGCCATCTGGAGTTGAAGAATTACAGAAGCTGTACGCTTGATTGCGGGAGTGCGTTGAGGATTAATCCGCGGAATGTCAAGGCTTTCTACAGATGTTCGAAAGCACTCCTTGCACTTGATCGGATCGTCGAAGCAGACGATGCGTGCGCGCGCGGTCTGGCCATCGATCCAGAAAACAGGGCTCTCAAGCTCGTCGCAAAGGAGATCATCAAGAGGAACGAAATCGTCGCGGCGAGGAAGAAGAAAGATTTCGAGCGCGAACAGAGGAAGAGATTGGAGGCTATCACTTTGGCAGCGGCTCTGAAAGCACGGGATATCAAGACACGCAAGACGGCTCAGCCACCAGAAATGGAAGATGCGGCTATCTCACTTGTGCCCGATCCAGCAGATCCAACATCTACGCTCTCTTTCCCGACAGTCCTTCTCTACCCTCTACACCTCGAATCGGATTTCATCAAAGCCTTCAATGAGACCGAGCCTCTTGGCCATCATCTCAGCTACATCCTCCCCTTACCATGGGATCAGAGCGGCGAGTATACACCGACGGGCGTGGAGTGCTACATGGAGACCGTTACGGGAGGACTCATCAAAGTCGGGAGGAAAGTCCCGTTATTGAAAGTCCTGAGTGAAGGCAACGTGGAGATTGTTGATGAAGTGATCAAGATCTTTGTTGTCCCTAAAGCAAAAGCTGCTGCGTGGGTTAAGGAGTTCAAGGAGAAGAAGGCGAAGGAGATGGGTACTTCGGGATGAGGTTGCATGCGTACATGCGTGTCATCTGCGCAGTGTTGCCTGTCAAGATTGGGCCTCATCTCGTTGGAATCATCTGCGCTGTTCTATTCTGGTCCAGAATAACAGGGCTGACAGGACACGCCTGTTGTAGGGTTTGGTTCCTCTTACAGACGGGTACGTCATGGAAAGTTTTGATTCCATCTTCTCGATTCGGACACTTGCTTCGTTGCGCAGGTCTAGCGATCGAGTAGGCTGAGAAAGGAGACGGGTACCTGGGTTACAGGCAAGGCACTGCGCCTGTTAAGGCGTAGTTGGACAGGGAGGAAAAGGAGAAACAAAAGCTTCTTTCTCTTCTAGTTCCTGTCCAGATAGGAAAGCGACATGTGGGGACAGAGAATGGGACAATGAGAGATGGGAAGACGGGCCCGTACGTATCCGTTGAAACAGGGAGTGGCGCATGGCATGTCATGTTATGGTATGGCTTGACATGACAGAATAGGAGGGGTTGTACGAAGTACCGATGGACGGCTAGTCGGAAAGGGGTGGCCCACTACTACGATCAATACCATGTATCTGTCTATTTATATGTGTGTGACAATGGAATTAGAGCCGCGCCCTCTCCCTCCCCTCCATCTCTATTTCTGCGAAGCGGAAGTGTGTGACTGAATCTCGCGTGGTGGTTGTGAGCGTGGCGGTGCTGAGTTTGATTGATCGGTACCGAATTTTTTATTGATTGATTGATTTATTGATTGATTGATGTTTTGATGTTTTGGCTCGACTTGCCGAACTTACCAAAGAAACGAACGAACGGACGGACGGACGGATGAACAGATAGGTTTGTTTATGTCACAGAGATCTAAGGAAGCCTGGCTTATTTGCCGCATCTAGTTATAGTTACGGGCGCTGAGGCGTATGGTGATGGAGCGACGTCCAGGAAAATAAAAAGAATAAAAACCATTCTGTTAGTGAGTCAACTAGAGACGATTTCCTGCTGAACAATTTAGAGTCAGATAAACGGTTTATCCAGATTGTGGCACTGAAACTTTTCTTGTGGTAAAAACGTGCTTTTGCATTGCAACGATCTCAAGATAGATAGAGTGATCCTAAAAAGCAAATTCTACTTGTTGGTACAGTGTCATTGTATGGACAGACATGCCTGGCTTGCCGAGCCAAGAGATACTCCTCCGTCCCTGCACCCCACTCCCTCCTATTTCGTGTCTCATTGTTTATGTTTGTCCTTTGTTTTCCATCTATGCAACACCCGCGAGAATAAAACAACAACTTGGAGAACGCCAGATATGCGCCCAGAATGCAATGCTGATTAGATCCTTCTCCCTTCCTCTTCCGGGTGCCGTGCCGTTTCAGTCCAATCCCATGCAAACCATGCGTACGCCTCGTTTCTAGAATCCATCCGTCTCATGCTAGCCAAGTAAACACCATCCGAATCTTACCATACCGTACCATGCTATGCTATGCTCCGCCATCCATGCCTGACCATACCCAATCATGCCGATGCCCCATTCCCGCGATCCATTCCCAAACTCCAAATCAGAAATTGACAGTCGAGATGGGCAAGCATCACATAGACGTTGCTCGACGTCTCTTGATCCTCGGTCCCTCGAAACCACCCATCGCACCAGCCATTCCTGCTCCACCACCAACACCAACTCGACCACCGCAGCCCGTCTCCGCAGACCTATCCTTCGCACCAAACATCTCAGCACCAGCCTCCCCATCCTTAACACTAAGCTTCATCAACAACCAAGCAGCCTTCCTCTCCACCCCACCCACATCTTCCATCTCCATGTCACTCCCGCCTCCATTTGCACTACCCACACCACACTTACCATCTGCACTCCCTTTGTCATCCGTAACCACGCTGGCAGTCTCGCCATCATATTCATCATCGGCATCGACTTCCTCGACCCGGCGCTTGCTAGGTCCAGAGCGCCAGGTGCCGCTCATGGCGATGTCGAGGCCGGTGGAGCGGGGGATGGCGCTGAGGATGGGGTTGGTTCCTTTGTAGGTGTGTGGGTGATGGATTGGGTTGTGGGGCGAGATAGAGATGGTGGAGTTGGAGGCATGGCTTGATAGGTTGTGGGCGTGCCAGCCGGTCATGATCTTAGTTGGGTGTGCGGCTTGGACTGTGTGTTGACTTTGGCCTTGAATTTGACCTTGATTCTGGCCGTGAACATGACCGTGACCGTATATATGGGGCTGAGACATGGGGTGAGACTGCGCGTGGGATGCAGATATCATGCTGTTCGCACTTACGGGCGTGACTGGGCTGAGGAAATATCCGTCGCCGCTGCTCTCGCTGGCGTTGGTGTCGAAATCGGTGTCTGTCGTTAAGCCATATGGACTGTCTCCACCGAAAGCTCGCCTAACTCGTAGACGGCGGTCAAGATTGGGAGGTGTACGCCGCATGTTGAGATCGGAGGACAGACGTTCGCGCTCACGATCGCTGGAGTGGAAGGGCGAGTAGCTGTCGCGGGTGGAAGAGCGAGAGGCTGGAAGACTGCTGTATTGTATGCGGAAGGCTTCGGCTTCGACGGTGGCTTCGTGGACGGTCTGGCTGTCGATTATCATGCGGCCGTGTTCGGGGGCTTCGGGTGGTACGCAGAGTGAGGGGAAGGTTGGACCGAAAATGGGGATTAGGGCCCCCGCGATGTGCGAACAAAAGGTGGTACAAACTGCGAGGGCACAGGAATAGGGCATCCAGTAACCTGGAATGAGAGTTGTAAGTATTGAGAAGTGCACGAAAAGTATGATGTTGATTTTGGGAAAGGAATTTACCTTGTGCTGCGAGGGCTCCGCCTGTGATACTGTGCGTGATTTCCTTGAGGCCCGGATTCATGTTCAGCATCTTGGCTGGAGTTGTCTGCTTGTGGTCAATCCTCAGTCCGAACAGATCGCATGTTTATAAGTTAGGTGGTATTGGCTGACCTTTGAATATTTGCAGCACTTGAAGAATGAGGTGATGCGTACGAGTCCTACGTTATAATCCCACATCACAACGTATTGCTTGTCGTCCCCGGGGACTTTGAAGACATACTTGAAGACTGTGTCAGGTCAGTAAAAGGCACTGTATTAATATGAAAGTGCAATAATACCTTCGAAGCTTCCCCGACCCGTTTTCTCGAGGAAGGTCTTCTTCTCGCTGTTATAAGGGATGTGCTGGGCGTATTCCTGGACGTTGCCGAGCGGGTAGATCTGGAACTTCTGGACTTCTCGTAGAACATTCTCGTCGAAGCGCTCATAGGGAGGGAAATTGACTTCGCCCTTGACCTTACCCTTACTAAACATAGCACCGTCTTTGGTCATTTTCGCCTTTTTGGAAGGTTGAGTTGTAAGTGACAGGAAGGGGCTATCATAAGATGACGAGGTGGTGCACCGCAATGAAGGTGAAGGACTTGATGGAAGTCGTGTGCTCCGCACTTCTGGCTTTGCAGGGTTAAGAAGGGATGCTACGGATAGCATGGCGGTGAGTGAGTGAGAATGTGTTGTCAGGTTCGAAGAAATAAGGGCTCCAGTTCTGCGGCACTGCAGGGTAAAGATCGTTCTTCGATGGCAACCAAAATCTGGTAAGCAATTCGACCGGTTAGAGAACTGGCGTGCAGATCAGAGGACCGTTGTTTTGGATCAAGCAAACAGAGCTTCAGGAATGGTCTTCCCGCGGTCTTTATGGAGAAACAGGTAGATAGCGAATCTTGAGCTTCTGAATCTTCGACCTCAGGTACTTGCACAGCTTCCTGCAATCAAGGGCCTATCACTGGAGTCTTCAGTGACCGTCAGCAAGTTCGGTGTGAAATTGTTCTTTGTTGGCAAGTCTGGGAACCGACCTGGGGTAGCTTGAGCGTCCGTTTGCACGTCTCCACCGCTCATTCGCTAAATCGAGGGCGAGATCGTAGACCAATGCCGTGTTTGAGACGAATCTTGAGGACGAGGAGAACTTGTTATTCCTTCAGCTTATCTATCAAAGATTGAGAGATAGTATGTTCATAAGAGTTGCTGATACACCGAAGGAGTTGCTAGAAAGAAGTGCTCCCGAGATAATAGAGTGGCAGTTCAAACGAACTGCAGAATGCTTCTCTAAAGGATATTCGTTCCCGTGCCCGCCATGAAAACCAACAACGCCTACCGAGCAACCTATGGAGACCCTCTAGGCCAAAAGATCGAGGATAAATGTTTCACTAGACCCCTAAAGCAATTGACATTGCCGAATAGAGAGTGGTGGGAACGAGCAACGACCAGCAGCATGGCAGCATATGGCACCTCGCCAGCGCCCATCAACAGAGTTTGACACCAACGACATTCGTGCTACAGCCCGATCGGGAGCAGAGCTTGTTTGAAAGTGGGGAGGAGATTTGCTGGGCACACATGCTGGCCAGGAGTCTTGGGCCGGGAGGCTGCAGGCGTCGCGGATGGGCTGCCGCGATAGACAGTCATCTTTTGCAGACAGACAAAGAAACCGGAGCACTTGGCCCACTGGCTGAGAAACAGCTTGCTTGACTCGATGCACGTGGATAGCATTTCTCCAAGCTCCATCCCATTTTCAAGCCACCCGACCAAAGAACAAGATATCGCCCAGTAGATCATGTCTCGGGGGTGAGATTTTGGAATGATTCAAAACTTTGCAGGCCTGCCGTAAAGCTTCATGCTTGTTGCCGTTCCATCACATATTTCTCCTCCAGGTCCTCAAAGAACTTCTACGGCCACTTCTACGGCTCTTCGAGAAATCTAGGGGAACGTTTCTTGCCGCTGTCACTTGAAATTCATGGTCATGGTTGAGGCACGGGTTTCATGCAAGCAAGCGTCGCCCGCAGTTGGTTGGCTGCTCCAGCATCAAAACTAGACAACCAATTCAAGGAGTCCTATAGAGAAACATTGATGCTCCATTGGTCGACCTTATCTGAAATTCGAAGTAACAGCAGATGACGAACCGTAGAAATGATGCAGAGATTGACAAGGCATATCGGGAAGAAAATTAAGACAATGCACCAAAATCCAAGTAAGCAAGCGTCAATGAAACAAGACTGTGGCTTGCAACGCCCAAAGTACGATTCGTCCTCGAGTCGTGCGTGGTCTGAAGGTTGAGTCAGTAGGTACAACGCGACATGGACCAAATTCTGCAACATCCCGGAGAGTATATGCGTCGATTCAAGCGTGTTGGCCTACCACGTTCTCGCCTATACACTGGAGCAAACGGAAGAGGGGGATAGGGAGAGACAAAGACGACTACCAGCTGAACACAACATGAGCCTTCTTCCATGTAGCACCAACATTCTCCTAAGGAGACTCGACGAAACCAACACGCAGGGGCAAGGGGCCGGAGGAAAGCTGTCATAATTATCGTGAGCGATGTCGGCGAAACGAGAGGATCATCACAAATTGCGATCCTGGGCCAGGAGTCGCCAGAGGGGGTGAGTTTGCTATTGCTGTTGCGAAGGTCGTACTGATGTTGGGAATAGATGAGGTGAGGTTCTCAGGAGTAAGATTCTGCAAGAGCCGCCCAAACGAGCAACCCATGTGCTACAAGCAATGCTCGGGGTGCTCCCTCTAGTGCCGGCTGTTGTTCTGACAGCCGTTTCTGTGTCAGATCTCTCTCGATGAACGCGTGGAGAGGTACAGAGGTACTTCGGAGACCAGATATTGGGCTTGATCGGGACATTTGTTGCCCATGCGGCAGTATCATGACGGCTTGTTGCATGCTGGCCATCGGAAAGCTGGCGATGGCGAAAATGAAGGCCTTATAGTTACACTGAAACGGTGTATTTGCCGTTGGTCTGTCGTGCGACTTTGAGAGATGACCAAAACTTGATATTCAGATCAACATATGCGGTATCGCAACTGCCGTGGAAAATTCCAAAGGATCTTTGCTGTGGAAGGCTGTGAGACACTGCGAACAATAGTGAGGCGAGCCTCATGGCAATCGCATGCCGAGCCAGGACTTGAGTACGGTGACAGGTCCAAAGATAGCAACAGAAGTATATTGTGAGTGAAACAGATAGAGGTATCAATCGAGGGCTCTAATGGTACATGATTCTTGAGTGAGTGGTAAGTGGCAGTGCTCACAATCAAGGTGGCACCCTGCACCCTAACCAAAACAAATGGTAGGCGAAGTCCCCAAGATGAGGAGTTCGAAAGACTTGAGCTATCAGAGAGACTATGAATGGGTAGTGTGGCAGACTGAATAGAGGTTGACGTTGAGATAGATAGATGAGAGCAGATGTCAGATAGGCGAAAGAGAGGGAGGGAGAACAAAGTCCAACCTACTCGGCGCTCCTGTCTTGTCTTGACTCCCATCGCTTTCACTTCGGCTCGGAGAATTGGAGGGGCGGCCGCATTCGATTTTGATGCCTCGAATTTCGGGCAGCCACAAACGATTCAGGTTGGTGACAGCCGAACTTTAGACCAGATCGAACGCGTCCCGCCTTTGTCAAAACAACAAACAACTTCCTTCGAGACAACCTCCCACCCACTACACTCTCTTTTTGTACAACATCACGACAAAAATAATCACAACGAGACACAGCGTAGTCTCCTCCGACCGCAGACGCTCTTTCAAAGTCATTTAATTGCGCGTCTAATTGCTAAATAAACATTTCGAGTTCAACTTCCAGTTCAGGCCTCTCTGTAAGATTCGAGCAATACTTCAGAGTCGAACGCGTTGTCGCGCTCACTCTCAATCATGGACGACTCCCTGATGGAGGACTCGGTCTTTGACTCCGTTCATAGCGATTCGGATGACTTTGCGCCTGTTGCACCTGTGAGTAAATCTTTGTCGCAGCTCAGCTCGAAACAGACGCCGCTGTCAAATCTGTTTGCTGCCATTGAGCTCTGTTAATATATATTTGCCACAGAAACCTAAAGCCAAAGCCGTACCAAAGAAGGCTGCCGCTCCCAAGGCTCCGAAAGCTCCCAAGGCTGCCGCGCCCAAGAAGATGGTTCAGACTACCTTGAAAGCCTCGAAGCCAGCTACAAAGCCAGCCTCGAAGAAGCGGCCCAAACCAGACAGTGACGATGAAGATCCTCCCTCGGACATCGATTCTCTTCTCCACGACGATGCCTCGCTACTTTCAAATACCCCGCCAAGCTCCAAGAAGCAAAAGAAAGCTCCCGCTAAGAAGGGCGGCGGAAAACCTCTAGCAGATATCAATAATGAGAGTATGGGTCTGGATAGCCCTGCAGCACCAAAGCCCAAGGCAAAAGGAAAGAAGGATGCTACGGACCAATATCAAAAACTCACACAACTGGAACATATCATCAAGCGACCCGACACCTATATCGGATCCGTCGAGAGCACAACTGAAACCATGTGGGTGTTCAACTCCGAGACTTCTCAAATGGAGCTTCGTAAAGTTACCTTTGTTCCTGGTCTGTACAAGATCTTTGACGAGATTTTGGTCAACGCTGCAGACAACAAGCAACGTGATCCTTCTATGAAGAACATCAAGGTTGTTGTGGACCGGGAGAAGGGTGAGATCAGTGTTGAAAACGATGGTGCTGGTATTCCAATTGAGATCCACAAGGTAAGTTCAATCCCATCTGGGACTCAGAGATGATTACTGATTCATATACAGAAAGAGGGTATCTACATTCCAGAAATGATCTTTGGTCACCTCCTCACTGGATCCAATTACGATGATGACGAGGAGAAGACCACCGGTGGTCGAAATGGTTATGGTGCTAAGCTCTGTAACGTCTTCAGTACCGAGTTTACACTGGAAACCCAGGACTCTAATACCGGCAAGAGATACAAGCAAACATGGACAGACAACATGAGCAAGATGGGCAAGGCAAAGATTTCGTCCAGCAAATCATCGGATTTCACACGAGTCACCTTCACACCTGACTATCGACGTTTTAAGATGGCCAACATTGACGACGACTTCGAAGCCCTCGTCAAGCGCCGTGTCTATGATATGGCAGGAACTCTCAAGGGTGTGAAAGTCACTCTGAACGGTGTGGTGATCAAGCTTGACTTCAAGAAATACATCGAGATGTACGCCAAGGCCATCAACAAGGAGCGTGGTGTCGAGGAAGGAGCAGAGGCTCCAGCTGCAACTGTCATCATCGAGGACCCAAAAGCTCACGAGAAGTGGGAAGTTGGTTTTGCCGTATCGGATGGTTCTTTCCAACAGGTCTCTTTCGTCAACTCGATCGCCACAACATCAGGAGGTACTCACGTCAACTATATCGCCGACCAAATATGCGAGAAGTTAATGGACGTCGTCAAAAAGAAGAACTCTAAAGGCACGGCTCTGAAGACGAATCAGATTCGGAATCACATCTTCCTGTTCGTCAACTGTTTGATTGTCAACCCCGCCTTCACATCTCAAACCAAGGAGCAATTGACTACCAAAGCCAAGCAATTCGGTAGCAAATGTATCCTAACGGAACCTTTTCTGAAGAAAATTGGCCAGACCGAAGCAGTTCAGAATATCTTAAATTTCCAACAAGCCAAGGCTGATCAGGTTCTGGCGAAGAGTGACGGAAACAAGCGATCTCGAATGAACAATCCCAAGCTTGTCGATGCCAATCTTGCTGGCACGAAGCGCGGCCACGAGTGTACTTTGATTTTGACAGAAGGAGATTCAGCGAAGTCTCTCGCCGTAGCTGGTCGAGCTGTGTTGGACCCTGATCGTATCGGTGTCTTTCCACTCCGTGGTAAACTACTCAATGTCCGTGATGCATCCATCGATCAGATTTCCAAGAATGCCGAGATTCAGAACATCAAGCAATTCTTGGGGCTCAAGCACAAGCAACATTACAAAGACACCAATGGGCTTCGTTACGGTCATCTTATGATCATGGCCGATCAGGATCATGATGGTAGTCATATCAAAGGTCTTCTGATCAACTTCCTCCAGGTTCAGTTCCCCAGCTTACTGAAGCTGCCGGACTTCTTCCGAGAGTTCATTACTCCCATCGTCAAAGTCTGGAAGGGCAATCCCAAGAGACCGATCAGCCAAAAGTCTTTCTTTACCATGCCGCAATACGAAACATGGAAAGAGGCACATGCAAATGACAGAGGCTGGTCACACAAGTACTACAAGGGTCTGGGTACCAGTTTACCTGAAGATGCCCAGGTGTACTTCAGTAATCTGGATGAACATTTGAGAGAATTCGAAGTCATCAAGCCTGAAGAAGAGGAGTTGATCGACTTGGCGTTTTCGAAGAAGAAAGCAGATGCTCGTAAACAATGGCTTGGTAATTTCCTTCCTGGAACCTTCCTTGATCATTCTACGAAGACTCTCACATACGATAACTTCGTCAACAAGGAGCTTATTCTTTTCAGCATGGCAGACAATCTGAGATCAATCCCGTCTGTCATCGATGGATTGAAACCTGGTCAGCGCAAGGTCATGTTTGCTTGCTTCAAACGAAACCTTCACAAGGATATGAAGGTTGTTGAATTGGCTGGTTATGTATCCGAACACACTGCCTACCACCATGGCGAAACTTCGATGCACCAGACCATCATTGGTCTTGCTCAGAACTTCGTTGGATCCAACAACATCAATTGTCTGGAGCCCAGTGGATCTTTCGGATCTCGACTCGCAGGTGGCAATGATTCTGCTAGTCCCCGTTACATTTTCACCAGACTTTCCCCCTTTGCCCGTCGCGTTTTCTCTTCCCTTGATGAGCCACTTTACGAACACAATGTTGATGATGGCAAAATCATCGAGCCAACACTTTACTGCCCAGTCGTCCCCATGGTGCTCGTTAATGGCGCCGACGGAATTGGTACCGGTTGGAGTACAACAATCCCAAACTATCACCCAGTCGATATCGTCAAGAATCTCAAGCGTCGCATGGGTCGTTTGGATGAAGGCGATAGTGAGGAAAAGCCTTTCCAGACTATGATTCCATGGTTCCGTGGCTGGAAGGGTACCCCTGAAGAAGCTGGGGCCAACAGATACAACTTCAACGGTGTAATCAGAGATGTTGGCAACAATGAAGTCGAGATCACCGAACTTCCGATCCGAGTCTGGACCGACGATTTTAAGGGAAGACTCGAGGAGATCATCAAGGCTGAAAAGGTCCCGTCATTTATCAAGGATTACAAAGAGTACAACGACCACAAGAATGTCCACTTTATCATCCAGCTAGACGACAAGCATATGCAGGCAGCCTTGGCAGACGGTCTTTTGGAGCGATTCAAGCTCAATAAGACCATTGCTACCTCTAATCTGGTCGCCTTCGACCACCGTGGTCAGATCAAGAAGTACGAAAAGGTTGAGGATATTCTTGAGGAGTATTATGTCTACCGTCTGGCTATGTACACGAAGAGAAAGGTATGTTCGCGCAGCGTCAAAAGTAGGCACAAACCGGCTAACTTGTAACAGGCATACTGGCTGGCACAAATCAACATGGCATATCGCAAGCTCAAGAATCAAGCCAGATTTGTCATGGAAATCATCGACAACAAGCTTGTTGTCTCCAAGAAGAAGAAGCCGGTCCTTGTTGCAGAGCTTCGCAAGCGAGAGTACGAGGCATTCCCAAAACTCAAGGATGCACAAAAGGCAGGTGAGACCGACGATGTTGTCGAGAACGACGACGATCCCGCCGATGAGGCTTCTGGTGCTCGTGACTTTGATTATCTGCTTGGTGTAAGTTCTGATCCGTACAAACGCTGGACCTGTTTACTGATATGACTTAGTTACCTATCTGGTCGCTCACCCAAGAGCGTGTTGACAAACTCAAGGCTCAGATGCTTGCCAAAAAGGAAGAGCATGATGCCATGGAGAAGCTCGATGAGAAGGATCTTTGGTGCAAGGATCTTGACGATTTCGTCGTCGAGTGGGAAGCTCAACTTAGGGAGGAGGAAGACTACCAGAAGACTATCCGTAACACCAACCGTCGAGCATCACGGAAGATCGGAGCTGGTGGCAAGGGTCGTGGACGACCGGCCAAGGTTGCTGATGACGAATACAACCCTAAGCCACTCAAGGCCAATCCTGCAAAAGGTGTCATCAAAGTTGAGAGCAAGCCCCAGACGCACCAGCGGTTCCTTGATATGTTCACCAAAGCTAAGCCAAAGAAGACGTCCAGTATGGGTGTCGATGGCGCTGAAGACGATGGATTCGCTGAGATTTCTGATGGAATGTCAGACGACGATTTCAATGCCTTGAGAGCAGTCAAGCCTGAATTTAAGGAACCGTCGAAAGCATCATCGAAGGAATCGTCAAAGGAGTCCTCACGTGGCCCTAGCCGAGCCCCAAGTGAGCAACCGGCAAACGGACGCACCAAGCGTGCTGCAGCTGCGGCTCCCAAGAAGTGGGTTATCACTGACGACGAAGAATCTGAAAGTGATGACGGCAAATTCTTGGGAGACGTCGGTGCAATGGTCAAGGGAATTGGTGGAGGCGACAACGGCACAACTGCAGCCAATGGTCGTGACTTCTCTCTTCACACATCGGCTCGTCCCACCAGCAGTCACGGCACAGATTTCCCGAAGTTGAAGACCAAGCCGAGCAGAACTTTTGACCTCAGTGATGATGCCGACGAGACCAACTACGAGATGCTCGCCAAGTCATCTCCTCATAAGGCACCTCCGGCTAAGGATAACCTGGATAGTTTCTTGTCTGACGACGACGAGGAACTTGTTCCCGTCACCAAGAAGATTCCCGTCAAGGCACCAGCTCCCAAGGCAGCACCGAAGGCCGCTGCGAAGGCTGCACCCAAGCCAAAGAAGGCTCCAGCACCCAAGAAGGCCGTCGAAGCACCAAAGACAACTCAACTTTCACCAGCTGCAAAGGCTTACGCTGCCAAGCAGAACAAGATGAAGCTTACGTCTAAGAACGACTTCAGTGAGGACGAGGATGACGATGTCGAAATGGAAGATGCTGATTCTCCACCACCCAAGCCAGCTGCTCGTGGCCGTGGACGACCAGCTCGTGCCGCTGCTGTTGTTCCGAAGAAGAAGCCCGTTTACATCGATTCCGAGGATGAGGACGAGATGGACGTAGATGATAATGACGAGTCTGCCCTCGTTGATGAGGCGAGCGAGGATGACTTTGATGATAGCGATTAGGTTGGCGGGTAGAATTCTTTTGCGAGGATGGGTTGCATGATGATATCCGTTTTGGCGTTTTCGCGTGGGTGGACATGATATGCTTTGGGGGCCGCCTGGGTTGGGCTGGATAGTCATGGTGCCGGTCGTTCACGGATATTTTTTCCTCTTTCTGCTTTCTGCTTGCTCTTACCTGATCACGAGGCAGGTCTGCATTGGAGGGTGCATCTGGTGTATACTGGGTGCGCGTGGGTATCTTCTACCTAGCCTACCTGCCTGCTTATGCTTGCTTCGATCATCGATCATCGCGGTATTCTGATATGTTTGTTGTATAAATATTTACTCTATCGACAGGATGGCACCTTTTTACATGCATGCATGCATGCGTTCATTCAGATATGTATCGCTGTGCCTGCCTGCCTGCCTACCTGATAGCACAATAATGAAAATAAGTCAAGTAAAATGTTTCTCTCGTTATTTTGTGACATTTAACTCTCGAGACTTGGTTCGGAACTCGGATGAAAGATCTATGGCCAGTCGGTTCCTGCATTGTTCTCTGGTGCTACGGTACCTTAGGTTGGGGTTGAGGTTGCATTGCATTGCGTGGAACGAGGGAAGTCTGTAAGTGCTTGCTTCTATTGGCTGTTGGTGGCGCCGTAGTACGGTGCAGTTGTTGATACCTAGGTTGATAATCTCGAGATTGAGCAATCAACGTGCAGGACCCCGGATCTTGTGTTCACGAATTAATGTCTTCTCTTTCCTACACAACTTCACCCATCTCAGCTCTGTTATTGCAAAGGATGATCTCTAAGTCTAGAGCTAGAGATGTGCAAGAGGTGGATTTGATAATGGGATGGATTAGGGATGGATTAGGGATGGATTAGGGATGGATTAGGGATGGATTAGGAATGGAAATAAACATCTGGTGGGGGAGGAGCGGGACTTGGCTGGATTGAGAGGGTCGGGTAAATGCTAATCTGGGTGCCGAGATTGAGGGTTGACCCCTGGATTGTTTGTGATGGACAGTTCAGCGATGTGAAAGTCTTCTGTCAGGACTATAATATTTCGATGATAGATAGGTATATTTTATTTCATGATTGGAGATAGTGCTCATATGATTTATACTATCTCAATGTCTGCCAGTTCTTGGAATTGGAATTTGTGACCTGGAACAGGTGTGGTTATCCAAAATTACCGTCCCAAGATCGTCTCCGTCTCCCCTTTACTTACAATCGGCTCTTGTTGTTCGCGTGTCCACCCACCAATCAGCACGTTCATGCCCCTGACCAAGCGTGAGATTATGCTAAGATGCACCAATCAACTAAGCTACCTCACCTTAAGCTTGGAGGGACCTGGATGCCTCACCTCAATCCAGCCCGTTCAAGTTCAAGGTTCAACCTCTCCTCTCTCCTTATCCCGAACCTTTCTCTCCACAACTCCATTGTACAACTCACGACCGCTCTTTACCGTCCTGTCGTGAATATCATCGACGTTCGTTCCTTTGGACTGCTGCATTGCGTTGCGTTGCTTGTTAAATAATACACTCTTTGATCTTGTTGTTGAGGCAGATGTGCATGACCCCCAAGTAATTAATCGAGCTTGTTTATTGTATGGGATTTGTGGAGCTTCGAAACCCGGCCACTCCCTCGAGTCCTCGACCCTGACCGCGACCTTGACATCGAACTCGACCTGGACTTTGACCTCCCGATCTCGAATGATCGGTCCATCGATCGATTCTTGAAACATACATTGTGCAGTGCGGTGCGGTTCAGCAGCTAGAGAAGGAGGGAGGGAATTGACTTTCGAAGGAAGGATAGAAGGTTCTTGGAACGTTTGGAGATTCAATTCGAAGGTTCATTGTCGATTGAGTTGAGATTGAGTTCTACTGTACTGGAGGAGGACAATCGGTTTCGAGATCGAGGTTTGATTGTCCTGCCCTGATTTGATCTGTTTCTGCCTTTCCGTCCCATCTCGAAGGGAGGAAGGAGGATACAGACGAGAACTAGCTACACGACCCTGCCATTTCCAGCAGCAGTTGCAATCATGGATATGCCACCGCCGCAGACGAAGCCTGAGAAGGAGCAGGAGGACCAAGTCTCTGCAGATTCGACACCGAGTCCTGTTGTCAACTCTACGAGCCACATGAGCCACATTGCCCACGACTCGATGGTCACAGTCCGACTCTCTGAACCACCTACACTCACGGTCGACACTGCAATCCCCTCGAAACAAACCACTTCTCGGGACAGCACACAAAAAGGCGTGGAGGAGAAGACGAACACACCGGGCATACAATTAGATGGTGTTGCGGAGAATGCAGCGGAGGAGGAAGAGGAGGAGTCGCCCAGAATCACAATGATGGATCCGAATGGCAACGAGCTGCTCAGTCCATCCGGCTCAGAGTCTGCAGGCTCGCAGAATGGAGAGTCGAGAAGAGAGAGCGATAGTTCGGAGGAGTCGGTGGAAGGTGGTGGTGTCAATTGGGAGGAGCTGCAGCAGACCGAGGAGAATGAACCAAGGGATGAGAGTTCGGATGATGTAAGTCTCCACCCTCCCTTCTTTCCAGATAACACTGATCAGAGATAGTCTACTGCTTTACTGCTTGCCAGATTGGAGCAGGAGAATAACCTTCTTGTATCGAATCCGAAATCCGGTATTGCAAAGGTACAGATCGTCGAGAATGTACGGCCTAGAGGACAGTCGAGACCTCCGTCAATTCAACACCTCAAGAGACTGGTCAATGGACCTACGCCTCCCGCTCTGCGATACTCGATGATTCCAGCTCCGCCGATGACAGATCTGGAGTTTTACGCTGCGCTGGTACAGGATTATACGAGGACGGCACAATGTCTACCGACTCTATTGTCCAAGAAGATACGCAGTGGTATTCCGCCACCCCTGCGAGGCGTGGTTTGGCAGAGCATGTCTGGTGCTAGGGATACACTGCTCGAGGAGCAATTCGATAGACTGTGTGGAGAGTCGAGTCCATATGAGGGTATCATTGGGAAGGATCTTGGCCGCAGCTTTCCTGGGGTTGAAATGTTCCGTGACCCAGAAGGTGATGGACAGAGGATGCTGGGTCGGGTGCTGAAGTGCTTCAGTCTGTACGATCACAAGATTGGGTACTGCCAGGGTCTGGGCTTTCTTGTTGGCCCTCTGCTGATGCATATGGGCGACAAGCAAGCCTTCTGTGTGCTTGTTCGGTGAGTTCTACCGGCGACTTGCGAGGGCCATGGCTAATTTGGCTAGATTGATGGAACATTACGATCTGCGAAGCTGTTTCCTACCAGATCTTTCGGGTCTGCACGTTCGGATCTACCAGTTCAAGAAGTTGCTGCAGCTGCACCTCCCAGCTCTCTCTGCATATCTTGACCAACTACAAATCGAACCTGCATACGTATCCCAATGGTTCCTGTCCTTCTTCGCCGTTACATGTCCGCTCCCAATGCTCTTCCGAATCTACGATGTTATCTTTGCGGAAGGTGCTTCGGAAACAATAATGCGGGTTGCACTGTCTCTGATGCGGAAGAATCAAGAGAAGATTATGGCGTGTACGGAATTCGAGGACGTTATGCAGCTCCTGCTATCGAGAGGACTCTGGGACGTGTACCACTATAACGCGGACGAGTTTGTCAACGAGTTTGTTAGCATGACTGGAGCCATCACTAGGGAGAGTCTCCAAGCACTGGAGGTAAGCTACAAGGAAGCTCAAACCGCCGACACAGTTACGCCTACCGATGTTCGCTCAGTTGCTTCGACATTTCTTGGCCGGTTATGGACGAGTTCGAATTCGTCGACGAAGTCAACAAATCTTAGTCCTGGCCTGACAGCACCTTCCCGGCCTTCAAGCTTCTTGAAACGATCACCTTCTAAGCAGAGTATTGCTTCGACGTTGAACTCCATGGAGGGTGGGGGATCGGACAGCATGATGAGCTCATCAACGGATGCTACATCGATCTCGAGAGATTCTTCAAACACCGATGGCTTTTCGCTGAGGGGCCAATCTGTCAATTTTAATGGTTCGGCTTCAAAACCAAACAAGGATAAGAACTTGCATGGCCAGATCGAGGATTTGCTGATGGCCCTGAGTGAGCTGCAGAGAGACCATGCCATTCTTGCTACACAGTTGCAGAGGGAGAGGGAGGAACGTGATGAAGATCGGAATGCTGTTCGATCTCTGCTCGATGGGCTGAGAAAGAAGACTAGCTCTGAGACTGTAGGGAGTGGCCGCAGTGATGAGAGTCTTGATACCGTGAAGGCTGCTCCTATGTCACCTGTCGAGGACGAGGACCTTGATGCCACGATTTTGGCCAACAAGAATGCAGATGGATCAGATATAGAAAGTCTTGCTCCTGAGGCTGCTGATCTTTCGAGTCTGCTTGACATTGTCGAAGACAGATTTGCCGCTCCGGCTGATAATAGACGATCATCAATGTTGCAGACCAAGTCTCAATTGAGGGAAGATATCGTTCGAGCCAAGGAGCAACTCATTCACGAAGTAGCAAAGACGCAGGATCTTAATCGTCGACTATCTGAACAACAGCAGGAGATCCAAAATCTCAAGGACCAAGTGAAAGAAGGACACACGGCAATTCGAAATGCTCACCAGGATAAACAGCGACTGGAGAGACAGATTCACGAGCTCAGATCTCGAAAGACACCCGCCACAACACCAGACGGAAGCAGAGAGCAGGAAAGCGAATGGCCGAATCGATCATCCGGCCACAGCGGCCTCCGAGAATTGAAACTCGGACGCTCTGGATCGAACCGCTCTCAAAAGACACCAATGACGTTCAACAAACGTACATCCAGTCTCGCCAACACTAAAGAGAACGAAATGCCACCCCCAACAACCGTCACGCCGCCATCGGAACCAGCAAATCCCAGCTCGAATTCTCCATCAAAACAAGACGACACAGATGCCCTCGTCCTCGAACTCGTGCAAGCCAAAACGGCAGAAGCTATCGCCAAGCAGGAAGCCGAAGAAGCGAAGTCCAAACTCGAGAGTCTGAGGAAACTGCTTGGTGTCAACGGGGATGGGAATGGGAATGCTGCTGCGAGCGCCATGGGACATCGTGTTAGTCCGAGCGTGGCGAGCGTGGCGTCGGGGATTGGTGGGTATATCTCGAGGCCGCAACCGCAGCATCAGGTTTCTGCGCCGCCGAGTGCCGCGACGACGCCGACGCCGACGCCTGCGAGTGGTGGAGGCGGTGGGTTCTGGGGTGGGTGGGGGAAGAGGGCGGTTAGTACGGAGAAGGTCCCTGGGAGTGCGGGATTGTAGATGAGTTAGTGGAAGACTTGGGAATGAGAGGTGTGAGAAGAAGATTAGGAGGTGCAGAGCTGTAATTTGCAAATAAGAGACGGATGGATGGGTGGGTGTGAATATGGGCTTGATTGACGGAAGCAAGGAAGGAAGAAAGGGATAGGCGAAGTTTTCTTGGGATGATATGATGTAGGCTGTTTAAACTTACATCTTTGGACTTTTCTTGGAGTGGGGTGGCTTATGGCTTGTAGGGTGGCTTGATGCTGGAGCTGGAATTTCATTCTCTTGCTCTAGGAGATAAGGAGGGATGGTGGGGGTGGGAGTAAGAGATGGAGAGATGGAGAAGAGGGGGGTGGAAGTGGAAATGTTAAATAAATACCCAGATTTTCTAGAGATTGATTGATTGATTGATATACTGATACACTGATACTTCTTTTGGTGTTATCTATATGGACATGTTGTCTCTTCACGAGCTTTCTTGTCTGCCAAGTCTTCTCCTTTTCTTTAGGGGTAGTAGGGGTAGTGTGATGGTTCCTAGTATGGTATAGTGTGCCGTATCATGATTTTGTCCTCTCTTCTTCTTCTTCTTTCTTTAATCTGGGAGAATGATGGATCCATAATCAAAACTTCATTTTCTCACCAAGATAAGAAACTTTCCATGCCCCTTGGAGGCTCCACGGGCTTCTACAATCTGCATAGATCCTGGTGATCTCATGCTGATAACACGAAGCTTGGTGGATGGCTGGCTTCTTGAGGAATGAAGGGAAGGCTCAAGGGATGGAATGGAATGAAATGTTTTTGTGCTGTTTGATGCGGGTTTCTTCTAACGCTTCGGAAAGTATTGTTTATTTAGTAGGACGTCGACTTGCGGTTTGCGGTTTGCGGATGTTAATGCCTCGATGCTGGGTACATTTATGCTGTCAAATGTCCGATCGCGAGTTTGTTTACATTTCTTTCTCCAAGGCGCTAAACTAACTCACTGCATTTAGCGAGGAAAGTGCCGGTGGTGCGACCTGCAACATCATCTTCACAGCTCGCATCTTCGCAACGGGAAATAAGAACGTCAATGGTGTCTTTTGAAAGAATAGATTCTAGTCTGGTCATCCATAACTATATTGCTATGCGACAGGATGCTACTAGCTGAACTGCCACCAGAGCTCTTGCTCATGTGTCCCGTCTCGTCTCTTCGAGGCTGTACCTAGTGGTTCGGGGCTTGAGACTCGGATTGAGATTGAGATTGAGACTGGTCAACAGTATATACCGTGGCACCTTCAATCTCGATCAACTGATGATGCAAAATCCGATAAACACAGAATCCTTTGCCAAAGTTGTCGAGGGCGCTAGTTTCGCATCACGTACGACTCGCAGATAAAGAAAGTAGCGTTAGACCGCCCATGTGAGTTCTGGGAATCTTAGATCGTCTACTGGGTTATGGCTAAAGATTGGGAGTTGGGCTCGTAACGAAGCTCCTAAATCAAGGTGTCGATGCATCGCGGTACGCTACGGCCGTGTCTTCGGTCCTCCGTCGACAGCAACAGCTCTGGCGGACAACCGTACTATCATCCGACTTCTGAGCTCCAGAAACACATAAAATACCTGTGGTATGCAGATGGCTGCTATGCAAGGTGCGTTCAAGGGTGGTCATATGCATGCTTATCAAATGGCAGTACTTCGTATCTACTTTCCCAGACTCGCAACGCAACAAGGCAGCTGAATCTGTGGGAATATACCTTCCAAGCAAGAGCGTCATGATGTATGTATCAAAGAGCCCTTTCTGACTCTGAGTCTAGTCTATACTCGAACGGAACGTAGAACCCCTCCTCTGGCACATCACCGTATGCTGGCCGGGATACCCCACTAAAGCCGCACGCAATGGACACGATGAAATGCCTGTCCATCTCGTTGAAAGAACCGACGTCCGAGCCAATATATTATATACCTCCCCCATTTAATCTCTCCTCTTCGATCCACGAAGCGTGCGGGTCAGCTGAGGAGTCTACAGTCTCGATTCTCATTCTCCTGCAATTCGGCGCGGATGTCAACGCCCTCGTTCACGGCCGAATCCTCCACTGCAGAAAGCAACCGCTGGCTAGAGGTCGCCTGGCAATCACGGCGCTGCTCCTTAACTTCGGCGCGGATGTCAACGTGGGGATTTCTCATTTCTCAGCGGCTACTGGCGCAAGCGCTGATGTTGGAGCATGATATGATGTTATTGTCAGATTATCGGTCGACAAGGCGGCATTCTTGGATGTCGCTGATAGAGATTGGTTGTATGAGATGAATCTGGATGGGGAGACAGCTTTTGACTTTACTGAAGAGACGCTGGATGGATGGATGGATGGACAGGATCTGTGGGCTCCACTGACTGGGCATGGTTCGAGGGTGGTGAGGGAGTGTAAAGAGCAGTCAAATCCTAACGTGGGTGGGAAGTGAGTCCAGTCGTCGTGAGGTGATTTGAAAAACTTCACTGCTGTTTTTGTCAATTAGAATGCTCTTTCAGAAATTCAATCTCAAAGTGTTGTTCTTCCCCAGTTTCCGTGCTGCTTTCTTTGCTCACACAGGACTTTTGCTAAGCGCTTAACGCGAATGTAGTACTCCTTTCGACACTCTGCCCATACTTTGTCAGGTCATCTAGACTCTTGATTCGACTCGGCGCGCTGTGACTATTAGTTTTCGCCAATGCGTACATAAATCATTTAAATGACGATTGAGAACTTGCTGCCATGCCATGCTATACTTACAAACAAATCTTCCTTTTGTTCTTCGGAAAAATATATTCCTTGATTGATATCATAGAGGTACCTACCTGTAGAAGAAAATAATCCTTGCACAATGAAATAATTTCCGTTTAGTTACCTTACCTTTAGTTCCCTTTCTGGCACGCTCAGCGCAGCATAATACTCCATCCGGCTTTTTCTTTTCAACGACACGCGATTGAAAACAGTAGTAAGCGAGCGCCCTCGTTTTTAGACGACCAATTAAAGCTCTGCCCTTTGCGAAGGACTGCTGGGATTAAGGTCAGACTGGGTGTTTCCCGTTCGCGGGGATCTCTACGACGGAGGTATGGTATTTCCTGCGTCGGACTGGAAAAAGGAGTCTTCAATGTGTGGT
Organism: Cadophora luteo-olivacea; assembly: GCA_026120085.1. NCBI lineage: Eukaryota > Fungi > Ascomycota > Leotiomycetes > Helotiales > Ploettnerulaceae > Cadophora > Cadophora luteo-olivacea. The sequence continues at coordinate 284,694 of JALRMC010000011.1, forward strand.
AATCTTACTAAGTGAAGAGTCATCAGACAGAGCTAAGACGGAGTGCGGGCCTAGATTCCAGTTGGAAAGGAGATTCGGTGATGCTGTTGCGAACTTGCGCCAAGCCGGGTTTTGGCTGGGAAGAGGTATCGCTTATCGCCGTTCGGAGAAGATGTGGTGGTATTTTGGTTGATGATGAAGTTGTTTCGGTGCATGATGATGCAGGAGGCAGCGTCGCAGCAGAGCAGCGTGCATGATAGCCAGAATGTCCGAATGTAGTATAAATTAAGCAAGGACCTCGTCTTGAACGATTTACAGACGGGGCATTCAACATTGGGACTTTCTAGACGACTTCAACGTCTTGGGGAACATTTGAAGCTGCCAAAGCTCCTAGAATACAACTTACTCGTTCAATTTCAGCTCATCTCACGCTTCAATTTCCTCCAGCATGCCTCCGCAAGTATGGTTGATCACTGGAACAACATCCGGATTTGGAGCTGCATTTGTGAAGACCCTTCTTGCACGAGGTGACAAGGTCATCGCGACGGCTCGTAACATCTCGAAGATCTCGCACTTGCAACATGCAGGCGCGTCAGTACTGGAAATCGATCTTACTGATGATCAAAAGACTCTCAACGCACAAGCCAGAGCAGCTGTAGCCATTCACGGAAAGATCGATGTTCTGGTGAATAATGCTGGATACGCGCATTTTGGGACTATGGAAGAAGACAGGTATGATGCCTTTCTCGTAAAAGCAAGACGAGGCTAATGGTTGGTGTCTTCTATAGTCGCGAAGACTGGACCAACCAGTTCCAAACTCACGTCTTTGGTTCAATGGCAGTGACGCGTGCTTTTCTGCCACAGTTTAGAAAGCAGCGATCTGGCACGATTATCTTCATGGGTTCTACAGTAGCTTGGGGTGGTATTCCCACGCTAAGCGCGTACTGTAGCTCCAAGGCTGCATTGCCAGGTGTGTTCCCACATGTTTTCCTACCGATGTTCCTGTTATCTTACACTTTCTAGCCGCTGTTGAGTCTCTACAATCTGAAATCTCTCCATTCGGGATCCGTACCCTTCTCATCGAACCGGGGTTCTTCAAAACCGAACTCCTCAACGACAATAACACGCATTTTGTCACCTCGCATGTTAACGACTATACAACTCTCACCCAAGAGTTCTACAGTAAGTTCAGGAACGCGCATGGTACTCAGCCGAACGATCCTGTGAAAGGAGTGGAGAGGATCATTGAGGTTGTGAAGGGTGAGGGGAGGGCGGAGGGGAGGGAGTTCCCGAGGAGGCTTGCATTGGGGGATGATGCAGTATTTGAGATCAAGGAGAAATGTTTGGAAATTTTGAGGGGGTTGGAGGAGTGGGAGGATGTTTCGGGGGGTTTGGAGGTGTGATATGTGGGGCTGAGGGCGTGTGGTTGTTAAGCGAGATGGTTTGTTTACCATTAGACAGGATGTCATTTAGCGTGTAATGATCGTACGCGTGGGATAGTCATTCTTGCTACTCAAAACATTAATGCTTGACTTGAGCCCGTGCTTGAAGATTTTTTATGCATCTATACAATAGAAAATAGATAGGAGGAAGCAAGGCCAGATGACGTCAATGAAATCATTCACCTTGATGATAAGCACACCAAGATAAGTATTAGTTAATGAGACGCCTTAGTGAATTTGCTTTTGATGTTTCATACATCTAGCTCTGTTATTACGAAGGAACTCTTTAGATTCCGAGCCATCCTTCCAAGAATTCGCATCTTGGCTGCAATCTGAAGCCAGAATGTAGCCCCACCAGATTCTACGTCCCTTGGTATTTTGATATCATGAGAAGAAACAAAACCTGATTGTTGGGTGTTTTTCCAGAATTGGTAAGTGCATCAGACTGTACTAGATATTATCTGCATAATAATCTAGCCAGTTCCCAGCCTTTGCATCATCGCTTCCTCGAAGTTCATTCTTCATCCCCTTCATCATCATCATCTTCTTCTTCCTCTGTTTCCTCTTCCTCATATCTTTCTTCGTCGTCCACTGCCTGCTGACCATCCAATTCTACTTCTTCCTGCTGGTCGTCATCCTTGATAGCCTGTGGCTGTTTACGAAGTATCTTGGTAACCGGAACATCCACACCGTCGTTCTGCAACAGTGTAGCCTTGAACTTGTCCACCGGCCAAGTCTTCGCGAAACCCGTGAGAGTTCCCGCACGCTGACGTCTGAGAGACTCCTCCATGAGCTTCTTCTTTGTCCACTCCTTCCCGGAGTACGCATGGTTCGGCGGAAACTCGAAAACGTCCTTATATTCTCTCGCATAGATCGTCTTTGGCTTGACCTTGCGCTTGATCATGCTTGGACGCTTTCTCGGCTGAACTTCCACGTCGTTGAGAACCGTAGAGGTCACCACGCCGTGCTTCTTTGGGTCGAAATTCTTCGGAATGATCATCGTTCCCAAATTCTTTTCTGTCTCCAGCTCTGTCTTGATGCCAGAGGCGAGGACGAAGGCGATTCCGATCTGCTTGAAATCTGGATCGTCGTCGAGGGGCTTGTTCTTGGCGTGGCCAGTGCCGTGGAGACCCTGGTCTGTCCAGCCAGCGAGTTGGTCTTCGCGGGACGGCATGTAGATGCCGTAATCTGCCATGAAGAAGCCCGAGCCATACTCTTGGCCGTGAGTGCGATGGGTGATGTACTTGAGGCAGTACTTGTTAATATTCTTCTCATTGTGGATATGACTGACAAGGAGTTAGCTCTAGATCTCTGTCAAGAGCGAAGGTTTTTAACTACATACCGACCATAGTTGATCCCCATCAGGGCGCCAGGAGGAGCCAGAGCGGACGTCTCGAAAGAACGTTCCTCGTCTTCGACAACGATCGTGTACCGCAAGACCTTGACGTTCTTCTCGTCTTTCTCGCTGCGGACGCCTCCATCCATTCGGAGGCCGTCAAGCTCGATAATCGCCTCCTCGAAGTCGTCGAGAATTACCTTGGGCATCACCTTCTTTGCTTCACTCCAGAGATGAGCAAAGAGGGCGGACAGCTTATAGGCATGCTCGCGCTTCTGCTCTGCTGTAGTGTTTGGGCTTAGGTTATTTGTCCATGCAAGGCTACGTGCGTCGCGAGAACCGGAAGTGTAGCCCACGCCGGCGAGGACGCCGGGGTCGTTGTCCTAGAGCAATCAGCAAAGATGTAGTATAGGGTAGATGAGGCTGCTGCATACTCGCAAAGTTTTCCGGACTTTATTCAGGTGGTCGACCACGGTACCGTTCAAGACCTTGAGGAGGGCGGGATCGTTGAGCAGGCCGTGGTATACGAACCCAATGACCTCTTCCGGCTTATCATAATCCACGAAGATGATGTTGTCGTCCGGGCCGACCTCGAATTGCAACTTGCTCTTGTCGAGCAGGTGGGTTGGATATGGCTCTCCGTTGTGGTAGCGCGGGTCTCCAAGTGGGTTGTTGGCCATCTCCTCTGCCCACAAGTCGAAGATCTCCTGGGACTCAGCAACGAAGAAGTCCTTAGGAGGGTAAGCGACCTTGAGGCGGTGGAGGCGGACGATGCGAAGAGTCTGTGGTTGAGACATTGTACTGGATGTTAGGTGAGAATGTTGGAGTATCTATTGGTAGTATAGTTAGTATTCAACCTGTAGCAGAAGGACTCCAATGATAGAGTACCTGTATTAGAATTGTCGGGTAGACAAGTACTTGTTGTATGAGGCAGGGAAGATAGTGATCGAGTCAAGTGCTGATCTGAAAAGTCTTGGTAGTGGATGGAGTTTGTCTTTTCGAAATCTGTATGATGTCGAGAGTCGAGATGGTACTCCTGTACGAATATTGGAGGGTTTATATATGGAATGAAGTCGTGCTCGAGGAGCATCATCCTCGCTTAAACTGCCCGGCCGAGTGTGTCTGGTCAACTTGCCCGGCGTGAATGACTCAAGTTAGATTGGCTGAATGCGACAAAACTGGCGAGCTTTAAATTGCCTGCTCAAGTGAAAGACTATCTCAAAGAATTCGTCGCTCACTTGTAATCTTATTGTTATATACATACAAATATCCCAGACGAGCAAGCATAGACTACGGCAATAGCTAATTACAAAAGCGATTCATACGTGTTGTTTCAAAAGCAGAAACTCTCTGCTAGATTTCTGTTAACCTTTGTTCATTTGGGCTGACGCCGTCTAACGTATAATTTTGTTGTGAGATCCTGGATGTGGAAGCAATAAAAACTCAGGTGATGACAGTTGATTTCTTGGGTACTGGCTCCATGTCAGACTACGCATTTTGGGTAAAGTTAATGCGACATATAACATAGAGGGAGAATGAAACAACAGCAGCTAGCCTCTTTCCGCAGTAGTGAAAGAAGGGTTTATGCGGTACAAAATCTTCCACTTCTCCACTGCTCTATCAACAGCACCGTGAATAACCTCCTCAGGGAGATGAGGTTGACCTCTTATAGAGCACCTGATGAACATATATGTCGCATCTGACTCATTGCCGAAACAATCTGCAGAAGTGTGCAAACCAGAGCAAATGAAAACAGCCAAGACGAGCAATTAGTCGCTGAAAGGTGCTAAGCGAGCTAGTAATTACCCAGCAACGCGATTATAGAAACATCCAGAAAGGTAGAGGTGTGATTGATCTGTAGAGCTGTGAAGCCGTGAAGTCGTATATGTGTGACAATACTTGACTTTCACAGAGAAAGACTTTAGAACTATAATATGCTTAGATGTGATCATCTGTGATGAGATGAGATAACATGGTGGCCTGGATGTCTATTGATGGACGGAACTTACTACAAAATCAGCTCTAGATAAATGATTTACCATTTTACCAAACGGGTTTGAAGTATTTGCTGTTGTTATTGAGACGTTGTGATTGGACAAACTATTCCAGCACTAGCTGCTAATCAAACTAGATTTCACGATGGGGAAGAACCAAGCACACGTTAGAAGAGGCTGCATTCACTTGGCTATACGTGATACCCGATATCACATATTCTGTTAGACTTAAGGTTCAGCATACTTGATGTTTTGCTTGCGTACATGGTGCTTTCCATTGGGTCAGGTCATTTGACGTTGTAGCTCACGTGCCCAGGTGTTTGTCCCTCGACCGAACAGTAGTTCTTTCAGGAGTATCCAGGGCTTTGGGAAACAACCGCATGCAGAGAGGTAATGGGAGCTAAAGAGAGAGGCTACCTTGAGCCAAATTGCTGGTTGGACTGACTTGTACCGCAATGTCAAGTCAATCGGAGTGATCAATTGGAGAGATCAGCGGTCACGTAATTGAGAACCAGGGGAAATCGTCAAAGTACACATATGCAAGCTTTTCTATTCCAGATCCGCAATGATAACGCCATCCATCCAACCCTACACCCAAGTATCTACGAAACGCCACCAAGTTGGCCCTCGATCCCACCCATGCCATTCAGCTGCTGCTCAGGCCCACCAGTATCCTCGCCCTTTATAATCTTCTCAGCCTTGACATCAGGCAGATTGTTGTTCGGATCTGCGACGATGGTTCCGTAAGGACCTGGCTTAATGACACCTTCCATTTCCTCAGACTCGAGAGGCTTAGCAGACTCAATAGCAGCAGAAGTATCGACCTTGACCTCTCCATCCTCAACCTTGAACCCAGGAGCGACTTCCTTCTCGCCGTTCTCTTGTGCTTTCTTCGCAGGGAAGTGATTGTTGACAAGTGGTGTCGTGTCGTTGAAGATACGAAGTAACATTGCGGTACGATCCTCCTTTGCTAACATGAGGTTCAGGGAGTGCAAGCTTCTCCATAGAGGGAGGACCATGCGCTCCTGGAAACCGTCTTCGGCATCACTGGGCTCAATACGGAGAACACAGCAACCCATGCCAATGTTATTGACGTGCTCGCCAATTTCGCCCAAGTTCTTCCAGGCGCCATCTGAGACCTTGGGAAACATCTCAATGAGGAGGCTGCGAAGCGTTTCCTTCTTGTACAGACGGACTACACGCTCCTCGCCGACGTAGCCTTCGAGAATTGGCATGCCTTCAGACTGTATCCGCCATTTGCATACACCTTCTGCTTGAACGTCTTGCTTCATGAACATCTTGACACCTCCATGGATGAACTTGATACCCTTGCCCTCATTCTCGGTCAAGATATCGCGGATCAGAGCAGATGTGTAGTAAATGGTCTTGGCTGGCTCTCCTTCGGCATTTCGCACCATGAATCTGTCGCGAGGAAATCGGGGAGATAGCTTGTAGAAACTCTCGATAGATTGAACTTCGGGATGTTCAAAGGAAATGTATTTGAATGGTTCCTCAAATTGCTGACCTGCTCTATTACGAGCCGGACGTGGTGCTGGTGCGTCTGAGCGCATATCGCCCGGACGAGTCGTCAAGTCCAATTCGGCTCCAGGTGGTGGTGGAAAGTGCACCTCTCTGTTCTCGAGTCCAGCTTCAGCAGGTTCGTCGATATCTTCCTTGACCTTCAACTTCTTCGTCTCCATAACGGCATCGATGACAGGCTCATCCTCGGCGGGTCGCTTGTTGGTATTGAGAGTCGCATCGGGTTCTGGATTTGCTTGATTTTGACGGGCAACAGGCGTGACCTCGGATTCGGTATCAAGACTTGGACGGGTCAGAGCATCAGCTGCCTCAATCTTCGGTGCGACAGAACCTCCATCGGCAGGAGTGGGTTGAGCCATGATTTCTTCAACGATGGAGGTTATAGGTGGCTTGACATCAGTCTTCTTTGATTCTGATTCTGGCTTGGCCTTGAACTCGGACATCTTTTGCAAGATGGCAATGAAGAAGCCACCGGTATCCTGAAGATGCGCATAGACACGCATACATCTCTCGAATGGAATATCCGTAGTGGAAGTTGGTGTGAACATGCCCTCGACAAGCTTTTCGGTAGCAGGAGTAGGGCCATTTTCAGCAATATTTGCCTCAACATCCTTCCACGAATACCAAACCTTTCCACTCTTGTCCATTATACTCCAGGACTTCAAGCCTTCACGTCTTTTCAGGAGAGGAAGTTGATTCTCGCTGGGAAGCAATTGAACCTTTTCAAGACCACCACATCTCTCAATGGCAGATGCAATCACGGCTTCGTTCTCCACAGGGTTCATACTGCAAGTGGAGTAAACCACACGACCACCAGGCTTGAGCATCTGCAATGCTCGAACCAAGATTCGCACTTGTGTGACGTAAAGTCCCAGAGCATTCCCTGGGCCCCAATCTTGCCACAGATTGACATTCTTTCGCATTGTGCCATCTCCTGAACATGGTACATCTGCCAAGATTCGATCGAACTTGAGATATCTGTTGGTGGAAGGGTTTTCGGGAGTAGGTGGAAGCTTGATAGAGGGGAACATCGTCGCATCGTGGTTGGTGACTATCAAATTGGGCGACGAGAGACGCTTCAATTGATGGATCAACATGTGACTTCGCTTGTAATCCGAGTCGTTGGCAATGAGCAAACCAGTAGCCCGTCCATTGTCCGTCGAATCGACCTTGAGGTCTGCCGCATCGTCCAGCATCATCGATTCCACGCCGGGGCTAACTTCACGGCCATCTTCCTGTGCATGTTCTTGGAGCGACTTGCGCATTCGTGCCTCTTCTCCTCGGTGAACCATCTCCAGCAATTGCGCAGCCTTGCTACCAGGCGCAGCACACATGTCCAGGACGGTCATTCCAGGTTGAAGATCCATGACCAACGGCGGGATCATACTGACAACTTCTTGTCTGCTGATATTGCCCACGCTCGTCTCGGACACAAGGTATTTCTGGAAGGCTGCGAAAGGAGGGAATCGTCGAACGACATTCTTTGGGGTTGTCATCCACCATGCGAGCTCGTCGGGATACCATGGGACTGGCAAAGGAGGTTCGACGAGTGTACCATCATAGTGGGAGATCTTTGATATTTCGGGTATGTATCGCTCTTTGAGAAGTTTCTGCACTGCAAGCGCATGTCTAGAAATGGTCAATGTCATGATGTCAAAAGTCTGCAAGGGGATTGGAGGCATACCCTTTAGAACCAGCAAACCGGAAGCTGTTAGGCAATTCGCGCTTCAATGCGTCCCAGAAGGCCTCTCTTTCCTCATTGGATATCCGTAGAACTGTATTGTAGTATCGCTCGAGGCGCTCATTGTGTTTTGGGACCTTGTCGAAGCTGACTCGATTGTCTTCCCCGCCACGACGATTATCTCCCCGCCCTCCTCGACCTCTACCACCACCGCCTCGTCCTCGACCGCGACCGCCCTGAGGTACATTAGAATCGATGGGACGATTCTGGGCATAGAAGACTCACTTTGTTTCCTCCGCGACCCATGATTTGTGGTTGTTGGGTCAAATGTGGAAGAATTGGAATGGAGATGGTTATCTCTTGCTATCAAGATCGATTTTCACAAAAATTAAGCTCGAAGCTTGGACAGGGATGAGGTCATGGAATAACTATTAGCCGATCACGTGTGACATATTTCCAACAACCAACCTGCACCTTGCGTTTCAACTTTCAGCCTTTGTACAACACATATCGATCAAAGAGAGCAGGAGGAAATCGTCTCAGTTCAAGATTCAGTAGATTATGAAGTTGATCTGCCCGCTGAGACTTCACCCCTCAGTATATTCTCTCCTGACCAAAAGCCTTTCCTGGTTTATGTCCAATCAGAAATCCTCCAACTTATACACTTCATACGGCACTTCTTCGTAAGGATGGGCACTAGAACGGAATTAGGGCAATGGCCATACACTTATTCAATATAGCATCTTACATCTTCAAAGCCGCAACGGCCTTTCTTGCAACATCTTTCCCGACACACATCACCTCAACTTTCACCTCCGGCGTCTGCTCTACTACACCAGGAGTGCCAATGTGAGGAACTGCCGTGTCCCCTGGACGAAATTGACCAGTTCCCATTGTTGTCCAACAGCAGTTGGTGTAGCCTCCCGGGCCCGGATATCGGCCTGCTCCAGCAGCGAAGATCGCCGTCTTGCATGCTTCGAGGGCTGGCGGCGGCACAGTGAAGATGAGCTTGAAGCGTGGGGTTGTCATTTTAAAGGCGTGGTAGCGCAGATGTCAGCAATTAAAGGGTTGTAAGGGTGAGAAGCAAGTGCTTTCATGTCAAGGTGCTTTCTGCGTTCTTATTGCTCAAGTCCGCTCACGTGGTGGTTTATCCCACTTTTCACGTCCATTGGCCAGTCTAGCTACTCAGGGCAGAGCATTCCATTTCTTCGTTGAAAGGTTATCGTTTTTCCGGCTTGTATGTATCTCTTTGTCTTTATTTCGCAGTCTTTCAGATTCTCATTATTGGTTCAAAGGACTCATTGTGGATTGATTGGTCAATCAGTATGAGTTCGTCGTTGAATACAGAACTGTACTCCGAGTTGGCGGACGACTTCGTCTACATGAAAAGCCTTGGACTGGAGAGCAATATCAGTACAGCTGCTACCGAAAAAGTCTTTTGCTATCATCGTGACCTCAAAGACTGGAGTACTTCATCCCCGATTCTTGTTCTCATTCATGGATATCCTCAATCGTATGTCTCACAGTCAATGCGTATCTTGGTTCTGTCCAATGTTCCATGATGCTGATACTTCGTAGAAGCTTTATGTAAGTATCAAAAAGATTCTACATCCTAGAGGTAGATTCGAATTTCTGTTCGTCTTTCCTGTACATGATCATATTCCGGAGTTGAATTCCCCATCTGAATATTAGTCTTTAGGTGGAGACATGTGAGCACCCTGTCAATTCCTCATCTCTCATTCAATACTAACATTGTCCAGATCATACCCCTCCTACCAACTAGTATACCACTTTTCATCCCTGATGTACGTGCCTATCTCTTGTGTCTCGCTCTCCAGCAGCCTTAACGCACCCAGATACCTGGCTACGGTCGTTCCGCACCGCTAGAGATGCCACACTCCAAACTCAACACTGGTCTTTCCATCCTCAACGCTCTCGCGACACTCCTTCCACGGCTTTCCTCAGCTCAACCATATCCTATAGTCCTCGCCGGTCACGACCGCGGCGCGCACATCAGCCAGCGCCTCACAGTTTCCGCTCCTCACCCCTCCTTCAAAATCATCGGCACAATCCTCCTCGACATAACCCCTTCTCTAACCCGCTGGTCCAGCTTCAGCACCCCCGCCGTCTCCGTAGGTGGTTTCCACTGGCCCTTCCTCGCCAATGTCTCTCTGGCAACAAGCATGATCACCGCTTTCGGCGGCAACAAATGGGTCGAATTCTGTCTCGACCGCTGGAGCGGAAATTCTGCCTCTGCACGGGCGAAGTTCAAGGAGAATAATGCGTGGGATGTTTATATGAACGATTTTAAGCGAGAGAGTATTGTGACAGCGAGCTGTGATGATTATCGTGCTGGTGCTGAGGAGGATGTGCTGTTGCAGGAGGAAGATCAGAGGGTGGGGAGGAAGATGGACTGTCCTGTGCTGAAGATTTACTCGGAGCTTTTCTTGGGGAGTAAGTATGATATGAGGGCTGTTTGGGAGGAGTTCGTGGGAAATGATGGGGAGCTGGAACTTGTGGGTGTTGGTGGTGGTGTCGGGCATTTTGTGGCGGAGGAGGCGCCTATCGAGACGGCAGAGGCGATGATGAAGTTCTATGGAAAGGTCTCTTTAGATTAAATCCGCTTCATTTCTTGCCTGGATCAGCAGTTGTAGCATTGTTCGAGAAGTTCATAATTCAGAAACTTCGTTCGGCCAAGCAGCCTATTCATCCAAAGACCTCCGTCCACCCTGGATTCGCCGTGCCTGTGGAGTCATAAACACAGCTGTATCCTACAAATAAGAGCAGGAAGTTCGCCAGAAAGCATCCGAGGTAATAAGCAGCTGCAGGATCAGCTTCCAGCTCTTCCGCTCTCTCTACAGGAAATAGGACCAGCAGGTTCCTGCCAAGCCACGGGAACGTAGAACAGATAATTCGAACCCCGCCCACAACTACCTCCATGAAAGCAATAGTCGTCACCCAAAAGAGCAGTATGTATACTAGACCAAAACTAAACTGCAGGACGACAGACTCCATGTCCTGTGTAACACCGACACAAGCTATTAGATTGAACTCCTGGGCGAAAATGCCAATACTCAATCCAGCCAAATAAGTCATCCACTGCGGATGAGGAAGAGTCACCGCGGGTATCGGGGCACCAAGAGTCGTCTGCTGAGTCCGAACCATCGTGACAGATAAGAGGATCACAAGTTCCATTATCAGCCACGGAACCAGGAAACTAAATCCAAATACTTTACTCCAGAACACGCCTCGGAAGCTGGCTAGGCGGATAGCTTGTGGCAGAGGGCCCATCACGAAAAGCAGCCAACGAATCCATACCGATGAGCCGAGGACTTGCACACCTTCGGCTGGGGAGTCGTCATCAAATCTCTCCATGATTGTCAGCCTGGCTGACATCTTGGTGGGCATTCGCGTTTTGATGAGCCGTTGTGAAAATCGTGTGAGCGTCATGATTATGTCGATAACACAGATGATAGGGGAGCTTCGAAGATATATTCGATATCGGCTTCGCAGACCGCAAACTCTACCGCAAGGTTGAGTCATGCTGTTCAGTGCTAGGGTTGTCGTGATCCAGAAAAGTGTCTGCCATGATACTTCGGGAAGTGAGGCTGGGCTGTCCAGTGCGGATGGAGATGCTGCTCGAGGGTTCCATCAGATATTGTCCTACCAAGTATGATTAAGTACGCCTACCCATTCTAAACGCGCTTGCTTCTCGTTGTGGTTTTTGTTTCTGCAATTACGAGGAGAGATGTCGAGGATACGGAGGTGGTAGCCCAAGTATTCTCGAGGAGTCCTGAGGCTGTGCACTTATGAAATGCGCCACCACCACCAACAAGGCCGGCCAATTACATGATATCAGTCTCAGGCATACGCAGCCTTTCCAATATGGCTTGTGCTGTGAAATTCAATGCATCATAAATACAGCGAACGACATCCCCTCCACTGTTCAATTTCTCGTTTCCTTCTCACTGTGTCCACAACACAGCAAAACCCGTTCCTCGCTTCGCTCCTCCCCATCAACTCCACAATCAACATCCCTCCTACCACTTATAATCCACCCCCGCCTCGCTCTCCATCAGATCAAAAGTCGGCTTCGCACTAAACCACCCCGCCATCTCCGTCCCCACAGTCTTATACGTATACTCCGCATCCTTCTCATCAATCTTAACCGTCTCATGCCCTCTTCCTCCCGCCGCAGCATCAGCCAGCAGCTGCGCATGACAGCACTTCTCCAAACTCATGAACCAAAACACCGCAGCCTCGATACTCTGTCCACAAGTCAACAAGCCGTGGTTTTGCAGCAGTGCGGCTTTGCCTTTGCCGAGCGCGGCCGCGATCGCGATGCCTTCGTCTTCGGCTAGCACGATGCCTTTGAAGGAGGAGTAGAGAGCGATGTCGTTGTGGAAGGCGCAGGAGTCTTGGGTGATGGTGTCGAGGTTGCGGCCGAGGGTACAGAAGGCGCGGCCGTAGATGCTGTGGGAGTGCGCGACGCAGTTGATTTCTGGTCGGGCGGTGTGGACGGCGTGGTGGATCATGTAGGCTGGAGGTTGTTAGCTTTTTTTTTGGTGGGATCTGCAAAAGAAGAGGGAATTACCAGCTGCGTTAAGGAGACGGCATGGGCCACCATCGACGACTTTGCCTTCGGGGTTGACAAGGATGAGATCTGAGGCTTTCAAAAGAGGCCATGCGACTCCAAATGGGTTGACCCAGAAGTGATCTGGGTGGACAGGATCCTAGTAATGTTGTGTTAACTAATGTTCAAATGCAATCTTGGATTTCTGGTAGCATTGCAAAAGGTCTCTCAATGGACTAGAATGCTTCTCTAGGACACTATGTCGCAAACTTACCCTCAAAGTTATATGTCCAGCAACGCCCTCATCAAAGCCAAACTTGGCAAAGATTCTAAACGCCAAAGCAAGTCTGCCCTTTTGATAATCTCTTTCCTCGTACTTGTCCGCGAACTTCTTTGGGCCAGGAAATTTTGGCATGGTGATTTCTTTCTTGGCAGCTTGAGATTTGTCCAAGCCCGGCTCAAGAGTGGCGGTACCAGCCTGGCTCTCGTTACCGTTCGAGGTTGCGGAAGGAGGTGCCATTTTTAAAGTCTCTTCAGTTGAATTAGCGTTTTAAGAGTCTGAAGTGTTAAAAGCTTCTGGGTGGTGTCCAAGAATGGGATGGTCTCGATGTAGTTTCCGATGGCGTTCAGTACAAGGATGTCGTTGCAGCAGTGCAAACGTTCTTGCGTTCCTCTCTCGCGCAGTGAAGGTACCGATGCCCAATTTCTGGAACTGAAAATGGGGATTTGCTGCAATATAATGGACGGGCTGACGTTGGCTCAATGGAGCTTGCAGGCTTGGCTTGCTTGGCTGTCAACGAGGAGAGGAGTAAAACGCCGGTACTCGAAGGAGTAAGGAAATCTTGCTCTATGTGCTATGGACACTGAAGAAATTGCGTTGAAGAGTAGAGGTGGCGAAAATGATATGAGGAAAGAAGTGATGTCTAGCAGATCATGGGGAATTGAGGGGTTCTATAAATTTGTACTAGTAGACCGGGACTGGCGTCGGCACGGGCACAAGTAGCCCGTCTTTGGTCCCGATAGTTGCGTAATCGGAAAATCGAGTAGTTGCCCGATGCTTTTGCTCGCTTCTACTCGAGATGCTGGTTTTTTCGGATTTGCTGTTGTCGCGAGTGGAACCGCGGGGTTGATGAAGTGCAGGTGTGCATAAGGTAGGGCGGCTGCGGGGTAATACCGAGGCAATGAGGGGTTCTGGATTAGTAAGCATGTCTTTGCCGATGGAAAGGTAAACAAAACTTCAAATCAAATGCTCAAGCGGCTTGATTCTGGCTCGCAGTAACTAAAGCCGAAATGCAAGATTCGGTAACACTCGCTTACATCCCTTGAGACTGATACGGGCGTAACGCTCAGAGTTGTACAGAGACTTCCACTACATAGTGAGCACCGGGTCTGAAGGGTTGAAGAGAATGAACCGACTTTCGAACAGTTCTTACAACTGCATTCCCTATCGTATCTGTCATTACTCTCATGACTTTCGACTGTAGGCCCATGGAACAATCGGACACTGGATAAAATGAAAGTCGCTGGCTCTAGGATCAGACTTCTTTACGAGCCTCGATCCGACGACTCACGCTGTCCAGAAGTCCAAACAGTATGAGACCAACCTGGTGTCCCGTTCTCGCTACAGCTACTGCCAGATCTGTCTCCTGGATGCCTACAACAAAGTTCGGCCTACGCTGCAATCTAGCAACTTGTCCCGATCCTGCTTTCAAAGCTCCTCCTTCGACTCCTTTCTTCCAGATGAACAAGTTTTGAGAGGAAGTGTAGGACCACAGTACATGTTATAATCAAATTTATTGGTCGGTCCGATGAGGAGAAAGCCGTTCCAGTCGCAAGATTTAGTGAGGTCGACACATTCCATACCACATATCGTATCGCCATCCATGTTCTCAAGACGATTCTTGACGGCACCTTTGATTCGACTAGCCTCTGGTGCCGTTTCACAATTCCGTCCAGTTGCGTAGTAGATCCAGGAGATACCATCACCTAGATCGGAGTCAGTAATCGAATTATATGTGGAGAAGTGAGCTAGAAGAAATGCTTACTTGAGCCATAAGACTTCCTGCATTTACCGCGCCCAGATAGGCGGCTCACAAACACCCCAAAAGTGTCAGCGAGTTCATTGAGAGTTGTGGTGAGGCCGAAGAGATCCTAAGAAGGTCAGTCGCATGTCATTACATAAACTCCAATATATACTGGCGGGATTGGACTATCAAAGTAGGACGGGGAGGTCGGAAAGGGACAATGAAAAGTGTCAATAGATTGAAAATTGCTTACGGACTTTGATATTATTGCGATCAAACCGCACCTCGTCAAAAGTCTTGTGACATTCACGGCATTGATTCTGTTCGGCAAACAGTCTGCGCAGCGCCTGCTCCTCATCTTCATCCGGGACGTCATAGGACATGGAGTGAGCGGTCGAAATGCATTTCAAAGCAAGCACGAAAGCCATTAGGAAACGCATCTCGGCGAAAGGTACTGTCGGATTTGTCGGATTTGAAGCCTTCAACTAGAGATAACTAGAGATAACACTTGAGAACGATCTCTGGGTATGATGTGGTCGTCGATATAAACTTCTCGCCCACAACTGTAACCCATGGTAATGTTTGTGGCGGCTACAGTACATATAAATCGACATGGCGCTATTCTCGGTCCATTGCTGCTCAAACCAGCCTCTTTCCGCAGGGTTCTTTTGGGAAAAGTGGTCCGAGACATACCAGCAATCCACATCATCCACTTCATGAATGAGGCAGCTGTGAGCTGTCCCAATGTATTTACAGTAACTCTCATGTATCTTGATGGATCTGGGCTGCCCGGCTAGCAGCCATCACTGAACCATCAGCGCTCATATCTGCGATCCATGGGATTTGTTACGATTTGCTGTTTCAGGCTTCTCTGCCACAACTCCCCACATTTCAGCCACCGCGCAGCAGACTGGTGCAGCCTGAAAGGCCAAGCTTCTCATGCATGCATGATTGGCAAGGCTTCTCTGTTGGCAGCATTGCTGCATGTCAACATACAATCCTTCTGGTGCTTCAATACATCGATTATGTAAACAGAGTGTTTCGCGAAAATGCGAATAAATCGTAAACCTCGAACTTAGCGCTGGCCAAGTGTTGACGAAACAAACTCTAGAGAGTCGGTCTGGCCATCTGCTGATCATTGGAGACGCTGTCATTGGCTGCTACCCTGCTGGGCGCCCTGTCCTAACTCCAAGTGCCCCGCGCCAATTACCCCACATTCCTACTTAAAGACCTCACACCGCAACCCTTTCTCTCCTCCTATCATCTCGCTTTGATTGACAATACAAAGAAGACCAAAGATAATATCAACATCGAAACAACAATCTTGTCGACTCGAGTGGGATTAATTTTCAATATCAACATAGATATAGATCCGAACGCGCAGCTTCACAGCCTATCTCCATCAACGTCATCACCCAAAATGGCAACCAACGCCCAAGTTTGCCCAGTCGTTGGAACAACCAACACGATCCTCCCCCCTTCCCATCCCGACTTCGATTCCTCCAAGCCCGGCCTCGTCTGCCCCGTCACCAACGCCTCCACCGACCACCACCACCAACTGCACAAACACCCCGGCCTCCCATCCGACATCTCGGACAAAGATGCCAAGTCCTGCCCAGCTCTGAAAGACCAGATCAACAACGAGGAGAACAAGGCTTTGGACGAGGGCATCTGTCCGGTTGTGGGACCGGTTTCGACGGTTCTGCCGCCTGATCACCCGAAGCCGAAGGATGGGGCGGAGGTTTGTCCCGTTACGAAGGCGACGTTGAAGCATCATAAGGATAAGGTTATTAGTCATCCTTCTGTGGAGGGTGCGGCTGAGGGGGCGGTTTGCCCTGTTGTTGGGAAGAAGGCATAGAAGATTGATGTCAATGTGAGGATCGGATTTCATTTGTGAATGGGACAGGTTTTGGGTTGGATTGGGTTCGGTGGTTGTGTCAACAGGCAACATGGCGTTCTCTATGGTTCTGTGGCTAGGATTGGCAGGGTTTGGGAGAACTGGAGGATTAGGTACTAGGAGCATAGGAGGGCTTTGGGTCTAATCAATCAAATAAAGCTAGATCTCTGATTCAACGCTAATCTTCAGCGACAGTTATGCTTTGCAATAGACTTGCCAACCTCTCGCTTAGCCTTGCTTCCCAAAATTGCTGCCACCTATGAAAATCGCTGCTAGATGGGCTTCTCTACTGCCTCGCCTCCATTCATTCCACACTTCCTTTCCCACTCCCCTTGAGCTCCATGAAGTCCCCCATTCTGTCAAACCGTCAATCTCTCACCACCCCTCCAAACCCCCTCCACATTCCCCAAATCCCTAATGTCCACCGTCGGATCTCCCTTAACCATCAACACATCCGCCCTCAAGCCCTCCTTCACCAACCCTCTATCGTCCATCCGGAATCGTCTAGCCGAGACACTCGTCGCGCTGCTTAATGCCTCGATAGGAGAGAACCCACAACGCTCGACGTAGAGTGTAAGTTCTTGATGGAGGGAAAGTCCGAATGCGGTGCCTTTGAGGCCGGTTGCTGTGTCGGTGCCGCTGGGTGGGTGTCAGCCACTTTGACTCTTCATGTATATTCTGGGGACTTGGGCATCGGGAAGACTCACGCGACGATATCCAACCCATTTTCTTTCAGTAGTCGGACTGTTTGGTATGCGTATTCGACTTTACATTCTTTCTTACCCATCATCATTCGCTGACAGAAACAGCTCTTCTCTTCTTCGCCGAGATGTTTCTTTGCCAGATCGCTACTCAGGAAATCTTCGCTGCTAGCCGTCTATGTTGCAGTCAGGTTCAACAGCTATATCGTCTTTGAGATACAGCCAGAACTCGGACTAGTGGCTGCAGAAAGATTGGGAAGGAGGGGCTGCGAACATACCTCTTCACCTGTCAGTGTAGCTACGACAATTAAAGTCGGTATTAGGAAACTATTGTGTTTCTTATAAACCTCAACTAGTTCCTTCGTGGGCATCTCGTCGCAAAAGCAATGTGCAAGACCATCAGTACCAGCCTCGAGAACGGCAAGTGTGTCTTTCATTGACAGCGCGTGAGCGAGTGTGATTTTGTTGTGAGCATGTGCGGAGGCAATGACTGAGGCTTGTAGAGCGATACTTGGGGTTGGTAGGGGGCCGGTGTGGGCCATTATAGAACCGGATTCGTGCATTAATTTGATGTAGCTGTTAAGTGTTAGTTCTGTGAGGATTCGGGTGGTGTGAGGTGAGGGAGGGAAGTACTCTGCTCCTCGTGAAACATTTAGCTTGACAAATGCTTCGGCGTCTTCGGCGGTCTTCAACTTCGGCCATCGAGCTATCCATTTATCTGCCTACGTCGAAGAATCAGTCATCGATTACTTCAACTCGACAGTTTCCCTTCGCGAATTCTCCTCAAAGCACAAGGAAAAGTCTTATAATTGAAACTTTCTGTTCAATGCTAGACTCAAGAAACTCAGAAGAAAAGAGAGAGGACCACAACTCACCACATCCCCATCCACAACCGTCGCCCTCAAAACCGGCTCCGGCCACCCCCCCTCAACAGTAGCAGGTAAACACGCACTCCTAAAATCCGCCACATCATTCCTCCCTCCTCCCCTCCCCTCTCCCATCCCCCTCCCCTCCCCATCACCACCACCCCCCCAACTCCTCAACGCCCTCTTCACCCCCTCCACATTCTCCACCTCCGAATACATATCACAAACCGTCGTAACCCCAAACCTAATCGCCTTTGCCAGTTCGGGGATTCCTTTGTGGCAATGCACGTGTCCGTCGATCAGGCCAGGCAGGATTGTGTGGCCTGTTCCGTTGATGGTGATGTCTGCTGGGGGAAGAGGGGTTGGGTTGCTGAGGTGAAGAGAGAGGATGGTGGGTGGGGATTTGGAGAATAGGATGCTGCCGGAGGAGGTGAGGAGAGTGGTGCCGGAGAAGATGCGGGTTGAGTGGATTAGGGTTGTGGTGGGCATTTTGGGGGTTTTGGAGGGGGTGTTTGGGGATTAGGTTTGAAAAGATCGTGAAATATTAACCTTGTGAAGTAAAGTGATCAAAGAAATTCATGTAGAGCCGGAGTGAATCCAGAGCTTGGAGCTTGGAGATATATATGTTCTGTACGTATCTGGAAAGACGTACAGTCCGGTACGGTCAGATCCCCGCTTGCACTTTAGCCACTGCCCGCAACACGCTATAACACGCCATCATGTGGAGGTACCCGCAAGGCTTGTGTTCAGCCGCCGTGGAGGAGTCCGTAACGTGTAACCATTTATTTCGGGTAGCGAATCATGGCTTCCAGTCACGCTTCGCAAAGATCCGAATCGGGTTGTGTAACCTCGCGTGCATGGATCTTGTCCTGTCGTACACGGACCTGAGTCCGGGAATTCCCCAAAGCATGGAATGTGGTGTGGCTGCTGGACACATTACGGAAGAAGAAATAGAGATGAATTCTAGAGCATGGGTTAAGGTTAAGCGAGTACATGAAATTTATCTGTTCGTGATGAGTCCGCAAAGGAGACTGTTGGGGAGAGGGTGAGCTCGCTTGGCCGTCACGTGAACAGCTTGTGAAGTAAACAACTTGGGGATATGCACTACAAGGAAGGATAGGGTATTAATTACATACAGCAATTGGGTTTGCGAGTAAGGAGTCTGTGTAAACCATGATGTGCAATGAGCTACAGTGACCCACGGCGTGGGAAGGAGCATGATTTGTACCTCACATCGAAGTGATCTTAACGTCCAAACTTCTTCAGCTCCAACCACCTCAAGGGAGGGAATACCAAGCCTGTAAACCCGATAGCGATCCAAGCTCCGATATCACCACCATATCCACCAAGCATAGCCGCGATAGGACCAGTATACCAAATTTGATACATGCCGACCACAGCTCCGGCAAACCCGATGAGGAACGATAAGAGCGCCGCATACCCGATGGGAAGCTTCTCCTGGGTATTGTAGATGGACCAATCGAAAGACTTCTTAGGAAGTTTATGGAACAGAACGTGTTCTTCGATGACGATCGTGAGGTATGGACAGATCCAATATGCCATAAGAGGGAGGAAGTTCTGGAATATGGTGTATAGAACGTTGCGTCCAGCTACGGAGAGCACAAGCTGAGACTTGAGTCAGCACTTCGAATCGAGAAGAATGGATGATACCAAAGAATTACTTCGACTATTGTAATTAGAACACACCAAGCCCAGCGCGGCACTTTCTCGGCATAGCGGCCAAGAACCTGGATCGTCAAGGCAGCGCTGTATGTGCAAGGCGCATTCTGCGTAATAGCACCCAGCGATAGAATCACAACGCAGAACCCACCAAACCGACCAAGCCCCTTGTAACACTCCAAAAGCAGAGCACCAGATGAGATGTCATATGCAGCGCTCCACTCCGGGATAATCGGCACACCAGTCGCGATCCCTACTCCGATTATATTGGTGAAGATCAGAGCTACCCATATACCTGACCAGGTTGTAGCAAAGGTCATCCATTTCGGATAGTCTTTTGGGTAGTAGACGTAGAAGTCTGCGGAGATGGCGGAGAATCCAATTATGCTTGCGAAGATCAAGGCGAAGAATGAGGCGCGATTGGCATTGATTGTGGCGGAATCACCGATTGAGGGGGCGCTGGTGTCGAAGTTTGGAGCGGCTGATCCGACGAGGACGAACAGGACGATTGCTTGAGGGATATATCCAAAACTAGGTAGCATAAGCTTCTCATGCTGAAAAAATTATAGAGGCCTTTCTTACCTTTCCATCTTGTTCAGATAGTGGATTCCGAAAGTTGCGACTCTGTGTTATGGGCTCGAGTCAGCATGAACTTAATTCAGTGCATGGAGTAAAGTCGTACTATATCAACAAGACATGGAGCTAAACAAGAAGGATTGGATATAACAATAAACTTACAGTCCAATGCAGAGTGCAGCGATAACACATCCCACAGCGAGACTCAACCCTCCCCCATTGACAGCGGTGATCATCTGCCCAGTGACGATACAGCCAATCGTACCAAAACCGACTTGTTGAACAACATTGCAAGCAGCTGTAAGCTTTGCAGGCCAGTACCCCATGAAATATCTGCCAATGACCATGGTTCTGTTCCCGCTCTCTGGCCCAAAAGTCGCCACATAAGCAATACCAACAGAAGCAATCGCATTTGCGAAAATCACAATACAGACACAATCGACCCAACCGAGCCCATAAGCCAATGGACCGAGAAGACCGATAATGATATTGATTGCTTGCAGGTTAATGCTGAACCAGAGCGAGAACATGTGGATGAAGTCATGGACTGGTCGAATGGCATTCTTCTCGTCCTCGCGAACGCGCAGGATGCCACGAGCTTCGAACTTCCAGAGATCGCTCATCTTGAAGCCTGTGAGTCTGGATCTCCAGGGTCTGGAATTGACCGTCTTGGTCTCAGAAGGTGCAGCATTGCCATCTCGATCGATCGAGTCGTCTGGTGTTGTTCGGATCTCCCCTCCCTTCTTCTCGACGTCAGCTTCGTTGACTGTTGCCATCGTGATAATCCGTTTGTGTAGGGAAATTACAGGAGAATCATGAGAAATAGACTGAAAGAGAGAAGTCGTCCATTAAGATTTGGTCCTTGTCCCAATGGTACTCACCGTCTCCACTGGAAACGGCAATACGCTTCCCCAATACACCCCTGATCCTTCGACCTTGCAGACTCGCGAGAATGGCGAGTCTTCATATCCGCTCTCTCTCTTGGTACTTGGCCTCTTGATTGACTTCGTACAGCTCCAAGAGTAGGATTCGTACGTAATGGGGAGAGAACGAGATTATGAGGCGACATTCCCACTTGTTGACTCGCCTGCCGAATGAACGATTGGATTCGGAGTGTGAAATCCGAATGTCCTTCCCCTGCCACTCCAAGAGACATTCATTGGATAGTGGCCTGAAGATACCAGCCCACGGACTGAACAGAATTCGCGGGTCAGAGAGGATTGCATATCCGAAGGAAGAAGCTGTGCCTCGTGCGTGCATACCAAGCTATCAACCCTTTATTTTATGGGGCATCTCCTTTCGCAAGCAATGACGGGCTCCACTACTCGTACCCATTGATCCTCGATATCTTGACCCACTACAGTCCCCAAAGACTTTGCGTAGGTTTGTTGATATCAAGTTGGACAGAGTACCTAGCAGAACAAGCAGCTTTGAGTCTTATGACTGTACTGCAGTACGATGAGTTGCTTGCAGGAGAAAACCGTTATGAGGGAGTTTCAGGAAGTTTGCGATAGGCGTGAAAGAATCAAACATGTCACCCCCACGTTCCCCAGCCCGGGCCCTGAAGCTATCCCTGTCGTGTTGTCGTCTCCAGCTGAAGGATTGACTAACGAAGTAACGGCACGGCACGGCACGCTGGTATCACTTTAGTCCAGGTCGCCTAGATTCTGATTTTCCCTCTACTTTGGGGTGTCCTGGAGTGCCTTGACGACCTTTGAGAATAAACATTCGATCTCACAAGCATTATGAACCCACAATGAGTCTGTTCCTAAATACCAAGATAAGTTCCCCGGCGTTTTTCTCCGCGTTCAGTCGAGTTTGAACTTACCTTCTCCACCCGGGGATGTGTCGATCCTGTCCCGGAGTGCCAGGGTGCAGCGACCAGGTATCTACATCCAGAATTTGGATCCCGAATCACGACCAGCCCCCCACGAAGAGGCGTGAATATTCAACACGGCACGCAGAAAAGCAATGAAAGCGAATCCACTTGAGATGATGATGGAGCGACCAATAACGAGTCTGAAGCTCCAATTGCGGAGGCTTATCACAAGGGAAAGTCGACGAAATAAGCCGATGCCTGCAATTGGTATTCCTCTGCTCGCTAATAATCGGAAACAATCAAGAGAAAGCATGATTCTTCACTTCACGGGCATTGGGCAGCAGGTCGAATCAAGATCCCTTGCACAGGGGTACATGAGGGAAAAAAGAAAGGAACTATTTCTCCCGTGTCACCCTGTTGAAGATACCTTGCAGCATTCAGTATCATGATTCCAGAGGATGCAAAAGAGGCGTAGTCGATGATACGGTGATAACGTTGCAGCAATTGCTGGAAAACCAGAGACGTCTCCTGGTTCAGCTATCTGCAGTATATTTCCCTCTTCTAGACAAATGATCGCACGCAACCCACAACTTCTCCACAGCCAGAACAGCGATCTTTGAAAAACGCAATCGACTTGAAATTTATCTACAATTTTAACCAAGATGATCCCAGGAGGCAAGTCCGTTGTGACTGAGGTTGCAGTCCTCAGTGGTTTTGTGCTATTCTTTGTAGCAGCCAGATTGTAAGTACTTCAAACATGGCTCTTGCTAATCCCTCTACTACTTCACTAGCCTTCATCACCCTTGAAGACACGCCTAATCATCTAATAGAGCTTCGAAGGTCATCAGGCATAGTTCTTTTCAGTCGATGGGAAGCAGGCCCTCCCGAGGACTCGTCGATAAGCTTAGGATTTTTGACGTCGATGATGCTCTCATGGTCTTCAACCTCGTAAGTCCCTGCCGCCGTTTCCTCAACCATGCTTCGTCGTCTACCATAAGAAAAATCCAAAGGCTGTTGCGTAGCTAAGAGCTGAAAGCGGTGATAGGCTCTCTGGACGGTTGTGGCGTATGGTATCTGGGTTCAGATTCTTTGGGGCACCAACTATGTCACTCCAGAGATGATAGTGGACTGGACTCCCGAAGACTATCGACTCGCAACGATGGGCAGCAAATGGGCTCTTGCAATGGAGATCGCAAAAATCTCTTGTGTCTGGGGCTGCAAGGCCTGTTTACTCATTCTATATTTTAGCATGACGTGAGTTTCTTCGCGGACATGTCATTAACCATAAGATGAGAAACGCTAGCTGATTTTCTCTTCATCATACAGGAAGGGGCTGCAAAAGTACCAAAAAGCAGTCATAGCAGTTTCGATTTATGTCGCGATAGGATATGTTGTCGTCATAGTTTTCTTGCTTGGTGTTTGGTGCCGACCTTTCAATGTTTAGTAAGTACAGATCTTGATATTGTAATCCAGTATCTCAAAACCACTTGAGTATTATCGACACCACCAACTTGTGTTATCGATAGCTAATGACCACAAAGCTGGATGGTCCCCGTACCAGACGAGAAAAGTAAGTACCGAAGCAACAGCTCATCTACGCTATTTGTCTGACAGGTGGTCCACAGGCGAGTGTAGTACTTACAGGAAACATATGATACTTGACGCCTGCTTGAACATCACTGGGGATGCCGTGATGCTCTGCCTACCAATTCCTCTGCTGGTCAAAGCGAAGCTACCTCGTGCCAGGTTCGTCCCAAATTCGTTGCAGTTGAAGGTCGCATATCTGATCGTCTTCTAGAAAATGCGCCCTTCTCGGAGTGTTCAGCTTAGGTGGACTTGTGGTATGTACTTGATCGACATCTGTACACATTACCTGAACTCTGACATAGACAGATCCTTTGTGCCGTCCTCAATCGAATCACGAACTTTCTCGCACCGTTCGGATCTCTCTCCTACCTCAATTGGTACGCCGGGGAAACAGCAACAGCAATGATTGTAGCGAACGTACCATACCTCTGGCCATTAATCGCGCGAATATTCAAGCTCGGAAGCTTCTCGCAAAGCACCACGAATAACAAGTCGAACTTCACGATGCAGAATATGAAGAGAGGTAATACGTTTAATCCTGTAGGGAGCGAGGAGAGGATCGCAGACGATGCTCAGTCTCAGGGATCTGCCTACCCAGAGGATAAGATGGACTTGGCTGGGAAGAAAGGTTTCTCGGAAACGAATGTTTTCGCTGGTGGATGGGAGGACGAAGAGCATGATTCGGATGCAAGTAATCCGCGGATCTTGAAGACGGTAGCAGTGACACAGTATAGGCGTGATGCATGAGCCGTCACTGGCGCCCGACAAATTTGATGTGCTTGGAAGAATATGAGACTTTACGATTGTATGATAGATAGTACTCGCAAGTAGACTAAGTATAGACTTCGAATTTGGTAGAGAGGCTTGGTTAGAGAATCAGCTGCACGGATAAGCTACTTTGCGATGACCAGGATCCCATAATTGGGGATCGTCCTATATGTTTCCAACTCCTCCAGGCTCGCACCTCCCTCCCCCTTCCCTTCAAAATACCTCGCCGGAACTTTCGTAACTCCCCACTCCAATTGTCCGCTCAGCCCCGCCTCTCTCGCCGCCTCCTCGTAAACTTCTTTTTTCAAATGATAACATCTAAAATCGAAATCTCCCACAGGAGTCTCACCGTGCACGTTGAAATAGACTCCATCAGCCACGTCGACTAGTGGCTCATAGACAAGGTAGCCAGAGCCAGCCGGCAAAGGTCTGGCCATCCTCTCCGCATCAATGGACTGGATCGGATTCGAAGAAGGCGGAACAGTGATGGACACGAAATGTCCCCCATCTTTGAGATTCATCGCCACGTTCCGGAACATATTGACAAGACTGGCGCGATCGGGTGCGTAGTTGAGGAGCCACGCGCCGAAGACGATGTCAAATGGGCCGCCAGGATATGCCGTGGGAAGGGAGCAGTCGGCTTGGATGAAGGATACCTTCTCTGCTTGTGAAGGCTGTACGGCCGAAGAGATCATGACGGATGAGATGTCGACTCCAAGGACTGACTGGGCACCCCAAGAGAGAAAGCTATAGGTGTAGAAACCAGAGCCACAGGCAAGTCTGTAGTTGATATTATCAGCACAATTCTTGGTCCATGTCATGTGAAACAGGATCGGACCGTTCAAAGTTCCAAATCAGTTGTGTAGAGTCTGTATGAAATGTCAAGCGGAATTTCGATGTGTCACCGCTCAATCAACTTACTCCAAGACTCGAGCATCTTTGACATACGGAGCTACAGCATCAGACACGTTTTCGCGCTCGATGAGCGCAATAGACGCTGTGCGGATATAATCGTAGGGGCCTTGGATGGCATCATACTGAGGTTTTGGCTCCGTCATACTGACTAGACGGACTCCACAGGACGAAGCTTTTGCAATATGGATAGGAGGAGCCTGCCTTACTGGTCATCACCGCTAAGATTGTAAACAAGTGTGATCTTACAGCCTCGTATCCAGATAACAGCGAAAGAGTAAGACGGGATGGAATTCAAGCCTAAAATCTGACAGAACAGATAGTGGGGTGGGGTTGAGCTAGTTGAATTGCACGAGGAGCCTGCATATGCAAGGTACAAATTGTTGCAGGATGCACATTGCTAGACCTCGAAAAGTAGTCATCTCTTCACCTCATCTTGAACAATGAGACGTTTCATTCCCACCTTCCTGGTCCGTTCGCAATTCAAATCCGGGGCGACGCTTTAGGGGGGGCCATGATGCTAGGCGAGCTCCGGTGGGGAGAATGGTATGGTGAACGTCGCCTTTAAGGTGGACAGTCTCCGAACATATTCATTCGACCATCAGGCGGTTTGATCAAGTTTTTCCAACAACTTTTGCCACTTGGTTTTACGGAGGCAAAGGTATATGGAGCAGGACCTTTTCTACCAGCCGGAATGCTCCTCCGCGACGAGCTTCGACAATCCCACACTTGCGAATATTGTTTTCAGCGTATGTCACCCTGCGTATAACAATGATGCGTGAAGTATTTTGCAATCTCATTTTGGAAATATGGATCCCATAATGGTCCAGCAATAACGATACAGTGTTCAGGATCCATTTCCTACGACTAAGACCCGTTTCTTCGATTCACGTGCGACTCTGTACTTAGCAATTTCCCCTCCCCTCAGAATCCCAGTCAATGGTGATATTGCAGCCGTTTTGGAGCAGTCTCCTCATGCTCCTCGGCTTGTCTCTTTCCGCCAATTACCCTTTGATCGATTGTTGCTGAGCGGGTGTCCCAAGCTGCCTTTTCGAATTCAGCTGGGGGTAGATGAGAAAGAAACCTTGGGATGGTGGCACGGGAGTCCCGCTCTTGGAGCTTTGGTTGTCCGGGTTGTCGTGACCTGACTAATACATGCTGGTCCTGCTGGAGAGGGGCGGCTCGACAGATTATCCCAAAGGAGTTGCGTAGTGCAGTAACGATATCTTCCCAGCTTGGATCCTCTCCTTTGTTCTTGGCCTGAATAAGGCAGCTGAAAGTTGCAGTCTTCCCCTCGTTCAAAGAGTTCGTTGTACTGGTCAGCCTCAATTGACCGCTGATTCCGATCTCATAGTTCCAGACTTTATTTTGGACAGTGCTGCCACCGTGTAGGAATTTCCTGCTCCAAATCTTGAAGTCGGCTGTGTGAGTCTTGGTCGGGGTGACCCAAATGAAGTCGAAGAGCTGAGGAATGGTTAGCAGAGCTTTGCAGAGTGGTCCCAAAACCTACGTTGTATACGAGAAAACGCCCGTACTTCGGTGCGTCTTCAAGTCCAAGGTAGAAAAGCTCAACTTTGATGGTGGTGCCATCTGCGTCCTTGTCGGCTAGGACTATCTTCTTCTCAACCATTTTTCGCACCTTGGTCGTGGTCTCGTCAAACAACGGGACATTCTTAAATGGGTAATGTGGATCACTCGACGGGAGGCTGGTGAGGAAAGCTGCCATCATAGCTTTCCAGGGAATCTCAGAGGCAGATTGTGCGAAAGATTGTACCGCTTTGATAGGTTGGGTGGGCTCAGTGGACCTTGATTTCTTGATATTGGTGGTCGCTGGATGACTGTATTGTACACGGCTCTGGAGTTATTTTGCTGCAGTAACAGGGCAAGACCTCTGATGCCGTCGCGCATGTCTGGATGGAGGGGACTGTGGTGATCGCGGGGTCAAAGGAAGGTGTTGGGCTGTATTCGCGGCAGCGGACGACATGTCGTCCTTGGAGTCCAAGAGTTCCCTGCCATCGATGTCTCGAGGAGGTGTTATGTATGGTGTCTTCATCATGGGGTTGCGTCCTGTTGGGACATTAAACATGGTGCAACTGCCGTTGATTTGTGCTGTTCAAGGCGAACGAGATGTTGCGGCAAGGCCAAAGCTTTTGGTTGAGTGCACGTTGGCCGCCCAGCCTAAGTTGAAAGTAGAAAGACTACTGCCTCCAAATACCACCAGCGTTCCGATGCTTTTCCTGGCGATCTTAATATCTTTGATTCGCTGAAGTTTTCGGATTTGATAGAAAGTAGGTGAGGAGCAAGGTTCGGCCCGCTGGGTACGCGGTGAATGGTGGGACACTACGCAAGCACTCGATGATGCTCAGGTCGCGGAGTGGATTTTTTGATTTGTAACTCAAGTGACCGATTCGCGGGCCTTTTGATAGTAAAATGTTGCGTTCTGCTTCTGTTTGCTATCAGTCGTCCACTGCCAATTGAGCAAGCACCTGCCCAAACTCTTTATGATATGAGGAAAGAACGATGGAGAATATCCTCTGGTAGTGTCTGGCCATTACCAGTCACTTTCAGATCTGATTCACTGAGTGAGCATTGCACGTGGGCGTTAGGGACTAGTTCAGAATGTTTGAATATTACTTCCTTTCTTGATTTGCAGTCCTTCTGGCACATGTAACAGTCACGGTTGTCATACTTCTTCAGCCTCCCTCCCAGCAGTAGAATCACACGATGAAATCAGTGCTACTGTGTAACCACGAAGTACCACTCGCACTACTGTACCATTATTCAAACGAGTTCTTCCAAGCCAAGGTCCAAAGTATGAGGTGGGCAATTGGTGCCTGGATCTGGAGCCTAAGCGAATCTTTGTTTATGTCTTGGCATCTTTCACTTTGTCATGCATGCCCCGAAAGGTATTCTATGACCATGCATCCAATATGGCTCCAGCAAAGAAACTGTCAGTGATTCACTGGTTCTAGACAGAGATCGGAGTTTCTGGTTCATAAATATGTGCTATGCAGATGCAGCTCGTGGTTCTGTATGCTGTAGAAGTCTAAGCATCGAAGTATTATTAGTTGTACAACTAAACAATCGCAATTTTTTCCGTCTAATCCATCCCTTGGTAATTTTACTTATCCAAAATGTACGATATGTGCATTGTAAACCTCCATCAAACCGATCAGACGTCACCTTTCGATAACAAGACCACGTATTGAGATCTATTTGTCTTCCTGGAAGAACATCGGTTCGAAACTCCAGATAACAATCGCTGCGCTCAAATAGACCGTCAAGTATACTCAGACATGATAACTACTGCGATGAAGTATAGAACCCTTCCGAAATGAAAGACAAATGTGGAGTCACCGCTGTTTGCGCACTCGCGATCCATGCTCCGAGGGTTTATTCCTCGCAGCTGGTTTGATAAGCATCACCATCACGCCAACACACACTTGAGGAACGGAACAAACCAATTTCTCAACCGCTTATTAGTACCGTTTCAAGCTTTCTCTGACTTGTCTGTCATCGCTTCGAGAGCTTTCCATCGAGAAACGTAAAGCTTGGCTTCTCAAGACGATCCTCAGGCACCTCTTGTCAGTCACAGGGCTGCAAGACACACAGAATGTAAAGTGTCGGTCGTGAGCAACTCCTCAAAGACATGTGTATATGCATATTATATTACGCATTACGTATCCATATAGCTATCATAAGTCGTCCACTCAAGCACCGATCTTGAATCCACCAGGCATGAGAGTCTGGAAGAGTCGGTTGGGGTCGTACTTCCTTGAGATACTCAGGAGCTTGGCCTCATTCTCAGCTCCATAGCCAGCGAAGAACCCCTCTGTCTGGAATGATGCCGCATCGCCCATGTAGTCGAAGCTGGAGTAGATGCCCGCGGTCTTCGTGGCTTCCTTGATGATGGCTGTGGTCTCCGTTACCCATCTGTGGTTTGGGTGTCAGTATGTACTTCTTAAACCGTTGCTACTGGAACTCATAATGCGACTCACTGTAAGCATATATCATCATATTCACTTCCAATCCACTCCACAACCTCCGCCCAGGCCAAGTAAATCTTGGAAGAGTCAAGGCCAAGAGCGTTACCACCAGCGGCAGCAGTGGCATCCATCCAAAGCTTGCCAATTGGTTGCCAGTCAATCTCAATGATGGAAATCTCCGATGCTGGAACTTGGTCATAGAGTAAGGGAAGACGCTCATAGAAGATGCTGTTGGTCAAATTGATACCCGTGAGGAGCTCATCGTATGTAGTGCCCACAATAGTTCCCGCGGCGAAGATATCGTTGATTCCAGGGACAACAGCAGTTCCAGTCTCATCGGCAAAGTCGGCAACTGTCTTGAAGTCCATTGTGTTTCCGATGGATGGGATGTCGAAAAATGGCTTGAAGCAGTCCGGGTAGCTAATGATGTCAGAGTCGTAGAACAAGATGACAGCAGCGATGTAGTCAACTGGATCACGAGTGGTCGCAATCGTTGCAGGGACGATGTGAGACAGAGGATCCGTGATGTTGGCGGCGTACTCAGCAGTAGCCTGCGATACTTGTCAGCTCGATATCTATATTACTTCCCTCCACCAGGAGGCAGACTTACAGCAAGAAGTGCAGGGACTTCCGCGCTTGCGACGGAGTAAATACCTGCCCAGACCTTCTTTGAAGGAATGGTCTTGATATCGAATCGGGTCACAATGCCGAAGTTGGAACTTCCACCCTTGAGAGCCCAGAAGAGATCGGAGTTATTCGTCTTGGAAGCATAAACAATGTTGCCACCGGCTAGAACAACTTCGTACTGGATAACGTTGTCGGCAGAAAATCCAACTTGGTTGCCATAGAAGTTTATGCCTCCAGCGAGCAAGAGGCCTGGAACACCAACTGGTGACAGACGTCCACCGGGCACGGTGAGATCATAGTCGGCGAGGAACTTGTAGACTTCTCCCCAGCGGTAGGAAGGTCCCATTGACAGGATTGACTTGTCAGATGACAGCGACAAGGTGGTCAAGTTCGACATAACCATCAGGACACCATTGTCGATGTTATTCGCACCCTGAAACTGTTAGAACGGGAATATGACCGAGCCTATTAGGGCACTTACAGCAATTCCCATGTGTCCACCTCCTCTGACAGCGAACGCTCCGGACGATTTCCGCAGGACCGAGACTGCGGTGGCGACATCTCCAGAAGACTCGGGACGGAAGACACAGAGAGGGGCGAGAATCTGTACATTGGACCAGAATTCACTTGCTGAGTTCTCGTAATGGTACACTGGACTATTGGCGTAGAAGACTTTCGTCGAAAGGACCTTGGACAGTGCCGCACAGCCAGCACTGGAATTGGCCGCAGCACTGACTTCGGCATCGCGAGG
Source organism: Cadophora luteo-olivacea (assembly GCA_026120085.1). Lineage (NCBI taxonomy): Eukaryota > Fungi > Ascomycota > Leotiomycetes > Helotiales > Ploettnerulaceae > Cadophora > Cadophora luteo-olivacea. The sequence continues at coordinate 315,432 of JALRMC010000011.1, forward strand.
AAGGCTGATCCCTCTGGCAGAAGCCAGAGTGACGACAGAAGCCAGGAGGAACTTGAGCAGGGAAGAATACATGGTGAAGTCTTTGATAGCACAGATCTTCAGGGAATTGACGAGGAAGGATCCGAGGATGCGGAAAAACTTTGCATGGCAGGGACCTGATGATATTTATACAGCATGAAAAGCTGCAACCCACATGGCCGACTTGCATCAATATTGAATCTGCGCTTGAGATCCGCCTATCGATCAGGAACCGGCGGTCCTGTCTGGTTCCAGGCATTGATGCGATCTCGTCCGAAGACAAGAGAGGGGCAGAAGTGGACCATGGAATGTTCGGAAATCATGTCTTGTCATTCAGCTAATCAATAGTGGGTCGAATCAGGCACGGATGTGATAGTAAATGAGGGGACTCCAAGGGGGCCGCATGGTTCGAGTCTACTGAGCTGGGGCCGTTGCTTGGTACGGTAAATTCAGCGGCAAGGAGCCGGCTATCTCGGGTGGCGCCTTTCCCCAGAATCTTGTTGGTTTTGGCTTTCTGTTGACTGCCGTGCCGTAGCAAGATGATATAGAACGTATGAAAATCTTCACTACACGATTATATCCAGCTCGGGGAGATTTCAAAATCGAGCAACAAGGGGCAAGGCGCACGTTGAGGCCAAGCATTGGCTTCGATGATTCCATTGAAGTCATCAAATCAGGGGTACGATTTTATTTCAATTTACGACTTGGCTTGCTGCAGAATTGTGGCGCGATCTCGTTCAGGGTGGATTCGTGGCAATCTCATCCACGGAGGCAAGGATCCAGCATAAGCGGGACAAGGACAGTTCTGGGATATCGGGGCAAAAGCTCCCCATCAAACTTGTCAAAAATTCTGTCCTGCACACTTTCGATCACTGACTCTCTTTCATGGACTTGGTAGGCTGTGTGGATTGACGTCGTATTCTCCTTATGTTCACATTGATGGATTTATCCGCGCTTCAAACGTGTCGTAAAGTGGATTATACCGTGTCAGGACAGCCACGGGGTCGGAAACGACAGGCACAAATCTAAAGAGAACAATTCGAGAGCTTGATTGCGTGGTTTTCAGGGACCTGCATTATCATCCTAGCAAACGGACTTGCTCCCTTGTTGACAGCTTCCCAAGATCCAGTCGGGGATTTATACGCCACCAAGCCTCCCGCCTCCCACTTCCATGGTTGCGACAGGTTGAAGGCTTGGTTCCGGTTCCTCGTACGACCCACGACCACAGCATGGGATCTTGGGACGAATACCAGACTAGTATCTGAACATGTGGCAAGATCCATGTGGAGGCATGTACGGTGTAAACTTACATGTCCTCTGTCAGCAAAGTCAGTGTCAAGTCTTGGTGACAAAAGCAACCGATTGTCAGTTGTGTAGGCCATTGGCCTAACTTAATTGGTCGGGAAAGCAAGACCGTATCCAAGTGGACCATATAAACCCATCAGACTATAATGTTCTATCCTATCCCCTGCGCACCTGGAGGGATTATGCAGACATTTCTAAGCGATGTTTGAGAGTCCAGAAGTCGCGACGGATGTCTTGCCGAATTGAGCAGGTGGGAAACATTCCTGTTCAAGATAAGTGCTCGATGGGTCAACAAGGTTCCCAGGCTCGAGATAAAAACCATGCTGAATAAGTGCCACGACATGGGAAGAAGTGACCGGCGATCAGTCTCAGAGCAGACCTGAAAACATGATGGCCCTACAATAGATTGATAAGTTGACCCAAGATAAAGCGAGGAACGTTGCTCTCCTAGAAGCAATTACAATTGGGAATTTGGGAGGATAAGGGAAGTACCAGAGTGGTTTTATAGCAATCCGTTCCAGCCTGCAATTAGTTACCTTGACCCTTGACTCGGAACACAATTTGTCCAATGGAGTGCGATCACAGAAGCAGGCATAACTCCGACATTCCCTCGCGGAACTCTTCTCCCATCAGTTAACAACCATCTGTCACATCTGCAAATGCCGGAAACCCTGCTACAGTACCAACGGGGGGCTATGACCTGCTTTCGAGTAGAGTGATCCTCGAAGTGCCGGCTACATATCTAGACTTTGATATCCCGATCCCGCTTCCCTCTCTGCTTTGCTTCTTGTTGGCTTCTGTCGCTCTCGTTCCCGCTTCACTGGCTGCTTAGCTCAAATGTCTTTGGTCGACGGAGTTCTCTACAGTGCTCCAGCGCCAGATGGGTATACTCCTGACTTCGGTCGCCCGTATGATGCCACAGCGCTCATTGCCTGTATTGGAGTCTTCCTACCTCTGGCTGTTATAACCAGTGCTATCCGTATTTACACTCGTTCTCGTATCGTCTCGGAACTAGCCATAGATGATTGTAAGTTACGATCAAACATGATGGCGGATTAAACATTTGCTGACCGTCACAGACTTAATGTTAATGGCCTTGGTAAGTCAACAAAGCACAACTCTGAACAATCATTAATTCTTGTGTAGGCATGCTCTATCGTCTTGACAGGATTCATTCTGAATCGTAAGATGTCCTCTCTTGTGTTGCGGGCTACAGCTGACGAAGGACAGTTCTTAATTATGGACTTGGAAAACATCTCTACGATGTGCCACTGAACATGCTGTACCCGAACTTCTTGTTCGTAAGTCATGCCTTTGCACTCAGACATGATACTTCTGCTAATCAGGAAAAGAGCAATGTTCTTGCAGCCATATTCTTCTGCGCGGCAACAGGCTTCGCTAAAGCTTCGATTCTGTTGTTCTACGGTCGCATCTTTCCCTCTCGAGCATTCAAGCTCATCATCCTCAGTCTTGTGGTCTTCACCGTCAGTTATAGCTTGGCTTCGGTCCTTGTGAACGTCTTCTCGTGTAAGCCTGTGAGCGGCTCGTGGGACCTTGCACTTGCGACAAGTGCTGTGTGCATCAATCGCCCGGTCTTCTACTTCGCGCAAGCTGGTCTCGGTATTTTCACAGATTTTGCAACTTTGGCAGCTCCGTTACCATTCCTATGGAAGTTGCAGATGCCAGTCAGGCAGAAGATCGGGGTGTCTGCCGTTTTGATGATGGGTGGATTTGTTTGCATCGTTTCCATCATTCGACTCCTATCAATCAAGACACTTCTTGACTCAACTGACCTGACAAGTAAGTCTACTGCAAACTCTGGGTTGTATAGGACCATTGAGACCCAGACTAACGCATCTTATCAGAAGCAACAACTCCTGCCCTGATGTGGTGTGTGATCGAGCTGAATATCTCGATCATAGGTGGAAACTTCCCCACCCTTCGACCTTTTCTACGAAAATACGTTCCAGCACTCCTCGGCACCTCCAAAGGCCGCACCAGTGCCACCGCGCAGACCCGCTCAGGATCACACCAGCTTCAGTCTTTCGACCCTACATACACAAGTACTGCCGGGAAAGGCTTCAACAAGACAACAATTACCGGCATGGATCAGAAAACACACCTGGGAGATAATGAGTCGGAAGAGTACATCATACAAAGCAGTGCGCGTGAAAGCGAGACGGATCTGGGCAGGACTGGACAAGTCGCAGCAGGGCCACTTAACCACCCGAAAAATGGCTTTGGCAGTATCACCAAGACAGTGGAATACAGCCTGTCGAAAGAATAAGCAAGAGAATATGCGATTTTGGGGTTTAGGGAATATCTGGGTAATGGTCGATGTATGAATGCTGCGTAGTCAAGGGACGAATAAATGAAAGACATGAACCTGTACTTTGATTATTTACACTCACTATCGTATATTTACTGTTTTCGCCTCAACGTCCAGTTTCGGATCAGAGAAAGCGGACAGCTTTCGTTCATAGCGTTGCCAGGCAGGAGTGGCTCACTGGGCAAGACTGCGATGTGTATCATACGCAACTAGTCTTCGGCACTGTTTCTCGAAAGTCGTGGGGAAAAAGCAGACTGATCCGAATTTCTACACATAGTCGAGCTCCCCGACGTAGCGCCCACTCAGGCACTGGCTCCAACGCCAAATTTAAGGTCTAGTCTCAGCAAGACAAAAGTAAATTGCCGACATCAATCCCCACGACGAAAAGAACGTGTAGGTGCGACAATGCAGCCTCGAAGCCACAAGATCTCCACGGCCAGAGGACACCGCCAGAGGGTATCCTCTGTCTTTGGAAGTACCCACAGGAGGAAGATCCGTACGATTGTATGGGGAATATGCATGATGAGCAAGTTCTCGTGTCCGAGTATGTGGAGCAAGAGCTCCTCTACGCGAGCGAAAAAACACACGACCGATTGTTTTGGCATGTTAAGCGAGAAAACAGGGGGATAAATTAATTGGTGCAGTGTTTTCTACATCCGTGTCCTTTACAAGAGCCCGGATGTTCCAAGACATGGGAACTGTTGAGTTAAAAGGAACTGGGATTTTGGAGGCAGACGGTATGGCGGAGAGCTACGTTACAGAACTCAATTTCGATGCACGTCACGGGATTGTTGGCGAATACCGGTGTGACGTACGGGGGAGTGAATATGAGATTGGGTGACATGCATGTTCATGTACCAGTAGAAGTGACATCACGAATCACAAAGTCGGATTTCATTGATGCAAAATCCACACCTTCTCCTCCATAAGCTTCGTCCACTATGTATCGACTTTCCGTGGATCCTTGCCCTCAAAGCTCCCCTGACTCGACCCTACATTTCGTGTCAGTCTCGCCAAGCTTGTTACAATGATAAGGAAGTCGTCTGGTGGTAAATCCTACAGGATAGTTCCCAGAATGCCTTCTCGGCCTCGTACTGCACCACTTCCATACCAAGAGCCATCCATGTCTTCCCAGCCTCGTCCAAACACTTCATCCATACGCCTTGTATATCAGCCTCATCCATCTCGTTCTCCCTCCTAGCTTTCTCGACTAGCTGTGCAAGATGTGGCTCGTAGCTCGTCTTCGTTCTCGGATCGGAACCAGGGAAATCCACTCCAGGACCTGGCGTGCAACGAACGACCGTTAGCGAGAGACTCTGGGAGGGGGACCGCGGACATGATACTTACATATCTGGTCCCAGGTGTCTTTCTCGGCAAGATAGTATACCGTGTCAAAGGTGACTATGGCAGTTGTTTGCCGATGCTGGTACGCGTGGTTGAAGTTGGTGATGAAGCGGTCGTTGAAGGTTTGTTCGTCGATGCCCGCGTGGGCAGCGCAGCGCCTGATCAGGCTCAACTGAGAAGTGTAAAGTCGTGTCATGATACTTGGCACATCTAAGCGGGAGCACGTTATATGGCAAGTAAGTTGGCTACTCTAGATTAAGTATGCAATGCCTGGAACAATGAAGTTTGGTCTCTCTTCGTGAATGTTCGTGCAAGTCCGGGAGAAGTCACCCGAAGGTGAATCATGACTTAAGCACCTGGCTAGCGACCCCGGCTGGTCAATGAAGCAAACAGCTGTGACAATGTTTTGAAGATGTTTGATTGCGGAAGTGTTACCTCAAGGAGAATCCACTTATGAACTCCAAGGGTTGCGGCTCATGTTCTTGTAAAATGATCCTCTCTCAGTTTTGGGACATTCTACCTTGGCGATAAGCATCGCAACGATGAATACTGGGGCGTTGGTCATTGCAGGACAGACTTTGAGACGAATTGCGTCCAAAGTAGCACCTTTGTAAAGTATAGAGGTATCTTCCAACGAACCAAACGCCTATGATGCCTGTCATCACCTTCACTCCACAGCCTAGCGGCCAGCCTTAATGCATGCCGAAAACAAGAAACCATTCCAAAGGAAAAATTCCCAACCAAGTACAAAAAAGCATAGTCTCACTCATGAACCGGTTTTCCATCTCGACTTAACACCTAAAACGGCGAAGTACCCGAGACCTCAGACCCAACATAACCCCCCTCCCCAGGCGACCCATCAACACTACTCTCACTCCTCTCCTTCCTCCCACCCAGCACACCCATCGTCTCCATCGGCCACCTCATCCAATAGCCCAAACGCCCATTCAACTCCTTCCTCACAACGCCAAACATAAACTCCGGCCAGCCATCCAGCCACCACCGATACTCCCTCTTAAACAGCAGCACGCAGTAGCACGCCAGCACCACCAACGCCTCCGGCCTCCCCGCCGCCAGCAAGGCCAAGTACTCCGTCGAGACCATGACGGGCCACCAGAACAGCGAGCGCACCTCGTGCGGCGCCTGTCCCACAAACGTATGGCGGAGGAGCACTAAGGTTTCTTTCAGAACCTCATACTCCTTCGGCGTGGAAGTTTGGTAGAAATACGTCGACAGCGCCTCAAAATGACTATCGAAATACTCGGCTTGCATCTCCACCCCAGGGTCGGTTTTCGCCTTCGTCTTCGCCGGCTCAGGATTCACCATTTTTGCGAAAGGGCCGACGGAGACCCATTCCATGCTCGGGTTGACGACGAGGGAGACGCCGCGCAGGAGCGTGAACCATTCCAGGACGCGCGAGTAGTCGAGCTCGAGACGGGGTTGCGCGCAGGAGCCGACGAAGATCATGCCCGAGCAGGCGAAGATGGCGTGGCAGTTTGTCGGCGTGATGTCCTCGACGAGGATCTTTCGGAAGAGCTGGATCGTCGTGTTGTAGTGCGCTATTGCTGCTTCGGAGTATAGTCGTTTCTGAAGAGGGGAGTCGGAGTAGCGCGCTAGGTGGAAGCCGGAGACGGAGAGGATGCTGTCTGTGTGGGAGAAAGAAAGGTCGATGTTAGTTGTTACTTTTGTATATATATGTCTGTTATAAATCACAAGATTTTTATGAAGGGATGTGAGTCTAACACGCTCAATAAAAAAAGAACACCACGTACGAATGAGAAAGTCATATTTAAAAGACTCAGCGACCATCGCAACTCGAAACAACTCATTAACCCCATCCCGATCAGAAAGCGTATCCGAAGTCGCCGTCGTGAAATTATGTAGCAGTTCAAGGTCAAGTAACTGGTTAGGCAGTATCGGACTCGCTACCTGCGATTCGAGCACGGCAGACGACGGCTCATGTTCGTTGAAGGAGCAGGATACGCGGTGTTTGATACAGGGCGTACATCGTGGACTCTGTTCGTCGCACTCTTGGGTTGTTAGCATGGCTTTGCATTACATTACGAGGCTTCTTTGCTCAGCTCAGCTCAGCTTAGCTTAGCTCAAGCCTGACTTGGCTGGTATAAGCTTGACGGCGAGGTGAGAAGGAGCTTATGAGAGTAGTAGGTCACCTTTATTTTACGGCGTTTGCATTGCAGGCAGCCCTTCCGAGATTTCTTATGCGCGAGCCGAGATCCATTCATGGTTTCGATAAGAGGTGAGCACGCCGACAAGTGGGGTTCCGATCCAGATCCTCTGATAGTTACAGTAGAACCGGGTACGAAATATTCGGATTATCTTTCCTTTTGCTTCTTTTTGGTTTGATCAAGAGATGGATTCAGGGGCAGAGGAAAACGGGGGGGAGAGACCCAAAAAAATGTGCGCGACAAGAGATTAGATCCATTCAGCTTGTAGACGGACAGCGGAAACAAGTTTGATGGACCATGCATGGAACGGACGTATTTGGCTTCCGGCGGGAGTGACAGAGTCAAGAGGGTTCAGCCCAAGACACTGGGAGGCGTATGCTTATGCTTGTTCAAATCCAAATCCTCGCCTCGAACCTTTTTGGATGCCCAAGGTGCCTCGAAACGTTCAGATGTGCGTTTCAAAACCGCGCAGAGTTTCCTTTCCGGGTCGCGGATTTGTCCGTGCTTGGACGCAAATGTTGAAGTGTGAAGGAACCCTTCCAATGAGAAGCGTGCGGGCCCCTTGCTGTTGTGAATTTAGAGTTTGGAGCGAGGGGGGATCGAAACGCTTGTGGGAGGGATCGACCGAGGGGTTTGGACTCTGGAGTGAGGTTATTCAAGCTCTTCGAGGTTATGAGATGGAAGCGTGTACTGCTATCATCTGTTTATGTCTGAATACTAGCGGAGTAGTAATTTATATTCCAAGTACAAATTAGTAGATGTGCTGTGTGTTCTTGGTCCCACGCGCGAGCCAAAAGGCCAAAAGTTCCTGATCTGGTTTAGAAAAGGGAATGAACATCAATTACTCGATTGAAAGATTATATCGATAGTCAAATATGGTTCTCCACATGTTACAACCCCACTGGGAAAACTATGCCCTTCTATACAGCCATGATCTACAACGCCCGTAGTTCAAACATGGGGAACTCAAGGGTCTGTGCTACGTGCAAGTTTTCACGAATCCTTTCTAGCTGGGCTTCCTTCTCACGTCTTGATTTGAAGGAACAGCATCAGGAATTCCAAGACTGGCCTTTGCTTCTTCGATTCGAATCCATTCAGGCTCAAAATCTAAGTAGGTAGCTAAGCAAGCGTCTATATCATATCATCAGCCCATCCAGCTCATGCCTTGCTGAAATGACCACAATAGACCACCAACGCCTTGCAATGCACCAACCATATCATTTCGCTTCCGTTCACACCTCGCTACGCCAATATTGATTGATGTATTCTTACAAAAGCATGCACCAGAAGAAAGGCTGTCCAGTTACGCTCGCTCGAGAGTCTTGTCTCGGATGGGATTCTTCCTATAAATTGACTTGATCGTTCAATTTCATGCGCTTTTTCTTGATGCCCGCTCTCTTCACTATGGCCCTCAATCCTCTGCGCCAAAGAAGCTAGCAGATGACAAAGGCCGGAGCAGGACCAAGACCAGCACCAGCCCGTTTTCAGCTCTCCAACTTCCCTCTCGCTCCATCCAACCACTGAAAGTAAACCCAGGGTATCAATCAATCAAAACTCGCAAGTAGGAAAGCCCGTCGATGAATGTTCCAGATGTTGCTGATACGCGCGCTATGCATGCAAAACAAGCAAGAGAAAGAGGGGGAAAAGATTAAGAAATTCAACCACGCATATCGTATCGTATCGCTCGCTCGTCCGCTTTTCGAAGTATCATAAATTTTTCGCTTCCGCTTTTTGTTGGTAATCGTTGTGTTTCCTTGCTCAGGAAGTGCATGACCCAAACGTGTTAATTTTGAAGTTGCGTGTGTATGCAAACACCAAAGACAAAGGTGCCCTGGAGAAATGATCCAAAGCTTCGACCCTCTCAATGAGTCTTCTTCCTAGGCCGCGGTCTATCACTCGGAGGTGGAACTCCCTCTCTCTCCTCCCGTGTCTTCATCCGCTCCCGCATGACCACAAAAGCCTTCACAACCTGCTCATGCATCTCCTGCATCTCGCCCCAGCGCTTCAAGACAGCCTGATCCTCTTTCAGTCCCAACCGATAAATTTCAGTGCCGTTTCGATCCGTCCATCTCCTATCCTTGAGATTGTCGTTTTGACGCCGACGAGCAACCATATGGAGGAGATATTTGCTGTTGAAGACGTCCCACTCACCCATGTACCTTGCGTAGCGCTTGAGATAGTCCTCGTAAGATGCTCGGCTGGGACGTTCGTACTCGGTATCGATGGGGAGAGCTGGTGGCTGAGGCGGCGTTGGGAGAGCGAGTGTTGACATCAAGTCTTGGATCTTGAGGTCGTCAAAGTTGACTTTAAGGCCCTCTGTGTCCGTTGGTGACTGGGACGCTGATGTTGATGCTGCACGCTTCTGAGGCTCAGTATTGACTTTCAGGTGACCGTTGGGCGTTGTAGCATATTGCGGGACGGTGTTAGTAGTGGGAGGGGTATCCACGTCCATAGGCTCAGGACTTGAGGGCATAGAATACATGTTCTTCCGACCAGTGAAGAGTGGTTTCTCATCAGACGTCTCGCTATCATCTACAACCGCAGCAGTACCCATAGTTGGTCGAATGGTAGGTCCAGTGCGCTTCCTGCTAGGTGTGGTAGCTGTACGAGGAGGAGGGGGCATTGTTGTTGGCATGAACGTCTGCGGTTTGAAAGTCTCATTCCACTCCTCAGCCGAGAACTTCGTACCACCTGGAGACTCAATTGGGGTCTCCGACTCAACTCGAGGCTGTGCAAATTTTGCATCAACAGGACGGATTTTGACAGGTGATCGTCCTCTTGGTCGAGACGTGGATTGCGTACGGGTCTTAACCTCTGGCTTGAAGTAATCAGCACCGGCTTCAAACTTGCCATCCCAGTCCTCCGGAGTGAACTTTGTACTGATGTTCTCGGCACTGTTGCTGAAACCGTTCGATTGATGTCTGGTTCGATTGAACGTCTCATCATTGATATTAAAGGAGAAACTAGAAGATCGCTCAGGGTGATTAGCTTGGTTCTTGATTTTCTTCAATTCCTCCCAGTACTGGTAAGAACGCTCGGAATCAAAGGGGTGAACAGTATGAAGATGCTTGACCGGTCTGGGTTTCTTCGACGGGCTTGCCGGAGTTACATCCCTATACTCGGTCCAAGCGGAGTTTTCTGGTTGTGGATAATGAGGATCCATCCATCCCTTGCTGCTGGGTCCGAAGCGTGAAGCCTCAGCAGAACCAGATTTAGAATTCGCCTTCTTGCCGCCAGAACGCTTATTTGTAAGGAGCTGGTCGACGAGACTCCGCTGAAGCCCCTCAAAAGCATTGAGAGACTGCGCAGAAGCTGTGAGTCCACTGGGAGGTGTCACAGGTCTTGATTCTGTAAAGTTCTTGGAAGGTACGCGTTTTGGTGCGGATGCCTCCCCAGAACGGATGGTTTCCGAAACTGTCGGAAGCTTGACAGAGAAGTTTGGTACTCGCTGCCGATCGAAATTGACTGAATTCGAAGAACTTGAATATGCATACATTGACTCTCCGTTTGTTTGGGTGGTTTGCGGTTGCGGCTGAGTTTGAGGCCGAGCGGACTGAGGAGTTTGACCATCTATATCGCTATTAACACAAAGTCTCTTTTTCACTTGGTCTTCTGGCCCTGGCTGGAAAAGTCATTTTGCTTACTAGTATCGGGTTGCTTGCCAATACTTTGTCCTTGTGGAGTACTTTCGGCAGCACCATTCCCATTTCCGTTCGTAGCACCATTGGTCCGTGGCACACGAGAACGAGGATTCATCTGTACAAAGCCATCAGAGCTAGACTCCTCACTCGAAGGATCCAGATTGATGGTCTCTGAGAAGGTAGACTTGTGTGTCCTTGGAGAACTTCGCTGAGCAAAGGAACGAGCTCGCTGCGGTGAGTTTAGGTTGGAATCTGATCCAGTCCGTGGGATGTGGGCATCATCGAATCTGTCGTGGCGCTCTCGAGTACTCTTGGATCTATTGATATTAGTGCTCTCGAAAGGATTGAACTTTTCTCCTCCATGAGTCGCATATGGTGTGCTAATGCGAGGCTCGTGAACCATTGGCTTGTCTTGGAATTGCTTCAAAGGGTTAGGAATTGGTTTCGACGACTGTGGACGTTCTCTCATAGGAGGTTGCTCTCTCGTTGGCTCTCTAGGCGGAACTTCAGGAGGAGCGGTAGGCTTATTACGCTCTGTGAAATAGGCTCCCATTGGAGCAGGTGGCTCATCTCCTCCACCAGGTGTATTTGGCATGAATCCCTTCCGACTTGCATTATTCGTACTTTGGCTTCTCCTAGGACTGTAGCCCTCTTTGAATTCCTCGAACCCTGGAGCTGCGCGTGGCGGTGGGGCATATTTCTTAGCATTGCTCTCCTCTCGCCCTGACTGCGGTGTACCTCTTGGTGGTGGTTGCGGTGCTCTCCAGGTCTTGCCCGGCCCAGGTCCTCCATCTCCTGGTGTAGGTTTCTGATGCCTAACCTTCTCCCATGCCTCGTACGTATCTTTCCTAGCTTGTGGGCCTTCTTGAGATGCTTGGTATGCGGAAGGGTTTGGTGTAGCAAATTTCTCGTATCTTCTAGCACCAGTCGAAGGAGGAGGCGGTCTGGATCGAGCTGTGGGAGCTTTCGGCGGGGGAGGATATTGTGATGCTGTTTGTGACCAAGGGTTCCCTCTCACACCTGATGACATTCCTCCATATCTTGAACCACCTCTGAGTCTGTTCGCATCGTATTTTGCTCGTTCTTGGGGATCAATCAGGACCTCGTGTGCGGACTGGATCTTCTGGAATTTTGCTGTGACTTCATTTTCCCTGCCAGGGTTACGATCAGGATGGTAAGTGAGAGCTACAATATCCTGTTAGCAGAGTACCCTTTTTCACCCTCAAGCAATCCTACCTAGCCTCTTGAACTGCTTCTTTATCTCGCTGACGTCTGCCCCAGGAGCTATCTCAAGATCACCATAGTAATCTCGAGTGAGATCCGCCTTCACCATTGCGGGCGCTGCAATTTGACGAGGGTTGCAAACAAGAAGTGTTTTTGAGCAGCTTGTTCGAAGGGAAGCTCATCAATAGCTGCTAAGGATTGCTAACATTCGCGGACTAGTAATCTGGCTCGTACGCACGTCGCCCTCGTCAATAGCGCTGGTAGTACAGAAGCTCTGCGGCGGGGATGGTGTTGTGTAGCTAGAGGTTCGCAGAATGGCAGAAGAATGTTGTCCAGCCAGCCCTGTCGGTAGCAAGAGGTACCGAAGGCGAAGGCAAGGCGAGGCCAGGCAGTGCAAGAAAGAAACGAGTGTTCGCTTGGCGGCCGGAAGGCTGCTTTCAGTCTGAGCGCGCGGAGACAAACAGCATGGGTGGACAATATGTGTGAATATAAGAGGGGGAGCCAAGTGTGAGGGTATTCGAAGTGCAATTCTGTTTTCGCGTCGTTCTCGAAGTGCGGTGGTGGCTGACGGGCAAACGCAGTGGGAGGTGACGATGTTGGTGGGGGGAAAGTCTGGAGTTGCGTCTGTTGCCTTGTGAGACCAGTGACAATTGCAGTCGTGGATAGTAATAGCTAAGGAACCCGCGAATTGCTTGGTCTTGTCGTATCTCGTTCTGTCTTGTCCTGCGAATCAATCGAGAGCATTAATATCGACGCGGTCAGTCAAGTGCAGGTGGTGGTGGTCGGTGCCCAGCAACCAAAATCCCGCGCCTTTAACAACTGCTGCACTTCAGGGCTTAGCGAAAAAGGCAAAGCAGATATGACATCAGCGTAAAGGCTTGTGAATTCCTTCAATGTGTGTCTGTATATTCACTTCTCCCAAGGATTCGGGCACAGGTTGATAGACAGGTCTTGTGGTCTGCTGCGCTTCTTGTCTTGCGTCTTGCATGTGCTCTAGGGCGTGTCCTGTCGTATTGCTGCTGCTGAGCTGTCAGCTGGGGTATGAGAAGATCATTGCCCACGTCTGTTGTAGCTCGGGCAACGATCCCTGTTGCTTGAGCTTATCGATAAAGGCACGTGATGAATCACGAGTCAGTAAAGTCATTTGCATCCTATTTTGGGCTGTGTTCCGTCTGGAATCTGGATGAACCGGTTCATAATAAGTGAACCTTGGTAGGTATTTATGATATCATGATGCCCAAGTTTGCCTGGAAAGGTAGGGACTTGCGACTTATTCTCATACCTAGACTTTCAGAGCAGAAGTCTGCAGTTTACTACAGTACTAAGCTTGGCCGAATAATGCACTTCACGGCAACAGGCTGAAAGGTTACAACACATTTACAAAAAGCAAATAAAACCTCAAGCACATGCATAATAGAAGTAGAAGGAAGAATCGTTTCATATTCATTACTCCAACCCCATTGATAAAAAGCCGACCATGCCATACTCCATGAACACCACGACTACCACTTTGATAAGGACAGGCATCCGTCCATCTATCATCCTCTCATCTCCAGTCAAAACTATACAGGCCATCAAATGATACATCCTTCATCCATGAATCAAGTCAATACCAATCACCTGGGTCTCATCACCTTAGCAACCAATGACCTAAAGACCTTCCCATCCATAAGTATACCCCTAAACCATCGAATCATAAGTCCATCCTCCCTGTCTCCTCAATTTATCACGAGCCTCAATATCCTTGCGGATCTCATCTTCGGTCAACCTATCTTGGCCAGACCAATTGGCACTGGAAGTCCTGGCACGGAATTTGTGGAAGCGATCTTTGCTTTTGCTGAACACTTCCTCCATGTTCAGTGCTCCTGGCAGACCAAAGATGCTGGAGGGATCGAGTCTCTCCTGATTGATGAGTTTCTCTCGCAGAGCAGGTGATTCGGTCCAAGCAGAAGCCACAAAGTCCCCTCCACCTCCGTCAGAATCCTCATCTTCCGAATCAGTGTGAATCTCGGGAAGCTCGATGTTCTCCCCATTCTGGTACTTTGGTGATGACTTCGCCGCTGACTTTGCTGCCGATTTGCTTGTTCCATGTGGTTGGCCAGGACGAGCTGGAGTCTTGTGTGCTTGAGAATTGGCATGACTGGAACTTGATGCAAATGCAATCGGAGCCTTCGATACCTGAGCCATATCCATAGGATGGGCAGGCTTGGACTGATTCATTTGGTGTTGGGAAATAAGTGTCGAACGTTGAAGAGTTGTCTGCTGCGGTGCATTGGCATAACCGCTCGGGAACAACGACTTGGTCGGTGCATCCTGCAAAACGTTAGCAATGTTGTAGTTGTAAATAGGAACATCTTTTACCTTTTGGCGAACGCTGGACTGTCGGATCGGAGGAGCAGTCATCTTTGGGTGGTTCTCGGTCAAGTCATCATCATCGTCAAACTCCTCGGTCATTCTGGGTCTTTTGCTCTGCTGTTCATGATAAGACGGCCCATTACGCTGAAGGGTAGGTCGAGAGTGGTAGTCGTCGGTATCTTGCTGGAGAAGTCGTTTCGGCGGAGCCTTGGTACTGTTATGCATTGATGAGTTGACGGAGCGTCCCATTTCCTCCTGTGAACGCTGTGCTCCAGTGTTCATGCGAGGAGCTTTAGACTGGCCCAGATCGCTTCGTTGTTGTGGGACAGGAGGCAAAGCCTTGTCCATGGCTCTGGCTAGGTCACCGCTGGGCTGAGGACGAATCGCTGGTGGTGGAGCTCTGGTCTCCTTTGCCTTCTCCATCTCCAATCTTCTCTTCTCAATGGCATGTCGTGATGCTGTCTTCTTCGCATCGGCAATGGCGTTGGCCCTTTCACGTTCCTTCTGGATCTCACGCTGCCTCTCAGCTTCTTCACGGCGCTGCTGTTCCTCTTTGCGTCGCTCTTCCTCCTTAATGGCGGCTCGTTGCCGCTCGACCTCTTGCTTGGCTTCACGCTTCCGCTGTGCAGCAAGCTCATCCTATAGTTGTCAGTGGGATTTCATTGTGTGTATGATACAATGCCTACCTGTTCCTTCTTTCTTGCTGCAGCTTCCAATGCTTTGGAAGCCGCCGATTTGAAGCTATTTGTCGAAGTCTTGTTGCTTTGGATGGAGCTTGTGCTTGCCTTGTGCTTTAAGCTCTGAGAAGTTGCGGATTGTTGGGACGATGCTAGAGAATCCTGCAGTGACGCCGCAAGTGTCGAATTAGACGGATGGTGATGATGACCTCGTTGCGAGCCAGTGTCAACTCTGATCACAGTTGGCTTGCCCTTCGTGGCTGGTTCCTTTGCGGCTGGCTTTAAAGGTCGCTTCACTCCAGGTCTACCGATTTGTGATTTCGGCCGAGGAATAGCTGGAGGAGGCATCGCCTGGTATGCTTGCGCATCTGCCATCTCTACATCCTTACCAGCAAGTTCATCTGTGCTTGCAGCAGCGGCCGCAATTCCTTCGGCTTCCAGTTGAGCTTTAGTCTTGCGAGGGCTCGTCCGGGTGGGCCTTGGGAGCTCAGCTTGACTGGCCTTTGCCTGCTTCTCCTGCTCTTTCCTAGCAGCGATCTCCTTTTGCATGGCTGCGACTCGCTCTTGTTCCATATGGAAAACCCGGGCGTCTTCTCTGACCTTCATGCGAGCTTTCTCAAGCTGGTCATTCATCTTCTGGGCATCCTTCATCTCTTTCGCTTCTCTGGCCTCGTCCTCTTTCCTCTTCTCTTCTCTCTCAGTCGAAGCACGAGTCTTACGAGCGCTCGCCTTTGGAGGGCTTGCTGGCATCTGTAGAGATTGCTGGCTACTCAGGTAATTATTCTCGAGGTTTGGATAAACGGGATTTCTGTTGTTTGATTGAGATAATACGTCCTCCAATGAGGGGTTATCCTTCATGCCCATTCGAGAGGATGGTGGAGAAAGTGCTGAAGACTTGGCTTCGGCGCTCACAGCGGCGCTGCTGGCAAACAATCCCCTTGATGTTTTCAAGATTGACGAAAATTTATCTTTAGCAGCCTTCAGCGGACTGCCTTTGTAGCTTCTCGAGGGCGATTTGGGAGGTGGGGTTGCCCGTCCTTCATCGATGGTATGAATGGAAGGTGTGGGATTCGATACTGAAATTGTCTTCTTAAGACCAGGAGAGTCTCCAGCCTTTTTCGGTGATCGCAGGACAGATGTCGAAACTGATTTCATGTGACCAAGAGTACTGGTGGTTCGTTCTGGAATGATAGGCTCTCGGATAGGTGAAGGGTTCCGTTGCTGATTACCTCGTTTTGGGATGTTGAATTGCTCGCCACCGACACTCTCCTTCCCGTGGATCTGCTCCATTACATCTGTAGTATGACTCTTGGTGATGGGAGGTCGAGGACTGAAGATCGAGGGTTCAGCCGCAGCTGGTGGAGGAGGTCCAATCCAGCTATCGTCTTCATCATCAGGAAATGCTCCTGGAAGGCGAGATTTCCGTTCTGGTGATTTCTGACGTTCTGGAGATTTTGACCTTGACTCCTGGATAGGCGCGCCTTGCATGACTTGGCTAGCTTGTGATTGAGCCATGCTGCTGCTGGCGAACGATTTGGATGGTCGAACACTGGATTGTGATTGCCCAAGCTTGCTGATCTGGTCTTGTAGTCTCTGAGTTGAAGTTTTGTTATGTAGACGTGACATTTTGGTATCTGTGTCGTCCTTGGTTGGCTCGTCTACATCCATTTCATCGTCCCCGTCCTCATCATCGTGGCGGACATTGCCCAAGCTCTTGCCTCCCGTTTGTCTGCCATAATAACTATTTCTTGACTGTTCCAGCTGGCTAGTTCGAGAGACTCGGTTGCCAATGCTCTTTTTGGTGGTTAATGGTTCGCGGGCTGGCAAAGAAGCAAAGTTCAGACTACTTTTCCGTACAATAGGCCTCAGCGGGCTGGAACCTTCAGATGGCGAGTGAACACTTGGAGAATGAGCATCATCCATATGCACATCTTCCTCTGGTACTTCCTCCTCTGCCTCCTCAGCAACCAGTTGTACATCCTTCGTCGGTGATAATCTGGCCGGTGATTGTCTGACTGGTGAGGACTTCACGGGTGATCTTTTCGGGGGGGAAGCCGGTCCTTGGTGTCGCACTTCCATTGGCGACTCGAGTACGGGGTATGATGGTTGCTCAGATTCTTGATGAACGTGTTCTTCCATTTCCACCACCTCCTCGACCTCTGGTTGAGGAGCTTCGGTTGCATGACGCGTCTGTTCCTCCCTGGCGGACTGGAAAGATCCCTCAGTAGTGCGTCGTTCTTCGGGCTCTTCGGTATCGCGGCCCAGTATTACGACGTTCTCATCAGAATCGTCTTCTGACTCCGAATATACAGGAGACGCAACAGGTGCAGGTCGCGGTGCAGACTTCGCGGGCGAGACTCGAGGTGTCTGGTGGATAATAAATGGATCGTTTGGCTGAGTTGACTGTATCGCGTCATCTGCTTGACTGCCGTGGTATCCCGAGTCGAAAGTGTTATGTACAGGTTTTGGGGGTGATCTGTGATGTTCTTTTGATGTGCTTGGAAGGACCTGCTCGTTCTCATCCATAGGATCATCTTCAGCAACCCGGAATGTAGAGACTGGTCGTTCGAAATGTATTTGCTTGAATGGGCTCGCTCGGGCTTGGGGTGTCGCAGAGAAGACATCGGTCAATGGCTGTATACTGTTAGTAGATATCTTCAGTTCGCATATATCCCACTTACTGCACGCGCTTCCAGTGGATTGCCCTTCCGAACAGTCCTTGGTGTCTTCCCTCGTAGTTTTCCAGGTGTCTTGAATATTTCTGCTACGTTACTGCGCGGTGTTTGTTAGTACAGCCGATATTCAAACCCGTGTTTACCTACACCTGATTCTTGCTGAAGATCTCCGCCATATGCTCATTCAACCAGTCCACCTCATTTCTCGCAGAGAACGTGAACTCCTCCGTCTCAGCCTCTGCAATCTGAAGCGCAGACGAACGCTCTTCAGCTACCCATGGTGCTGATCCGACCTGAAGTCGCGGATTTGGTCGAATTGCGGCCATGATCTGAGATCAAAACAATGCGCGTCGATGGCGTAGGAACCAACACAGTCGTCCAGGGCAGTTTCACTTGGCGATCATAAAAGCATGTCGTGTTAGGCTGAAGCTATAGCATTAGTTGCGAAGTCCTGGATTGTTGTTGTCGTGAGTGGGCGAAGCTGGCAAGTTGATGAGTTTGGTGGATCTGTTTCGGTTCATTGTTTTGGTCGAGCTTCCCTGTTCCGTGGCGCGACCTAACACGTGATCGAGCCAAGCATCAATCGGCGCTAAGGGGAATGGTTCGGGAACAACATTCTACTCTTCTACCCAGCTACTTCAAGTATGCATATGTAGAATATTTTCTTGTTCGTACCGAATTTGGGTTTTTCCTGTCCTTCCCAAGTATCATCTGATTTCGTTATCTCAGCCTTTCCCAACATGCTTCGAACTTCTGTAGCCAGATGTCTGAGATCCTCGCGTCATCGTCCCCGCATGTCAGGGTCGCGATGCTTTTCAGTGTCCCCTCCCCGTCGAGCAAATACTTTGATGGAAACGAGTGGATTCTCAGACACCCAATTGCAAGTCAGAGAAGCAATATCTAAGATATGTTCTAAGTATCCCGATGTAAGTAGTGATCTTGAAAATAGCCATCGTAAAGTCACTCGTTTTGCAATCTTGCCCTTCGGTTAGCATGTTTACCGAGGCAATATTTTGATTTGGCATGTTTACGATATCTCTACCATTGTTCAACGCTGCTTTGAAACTCAAACGAGAAACCATAGGCTCTTTACTATGCTGCTTGTCCTTCACTCGCACTTTTAATAATTCTTTGGCTTAGTGTTGATCTTTTCTAGGAATACTGGGCAGCGCATGATGAGTCCGGAGAATATCCCCATGAATTACACAGAGACCTTTCGAAAGATGGTTGGATCGGGATTGCCTTACCAGAAGATCTAGGAGGCGCTGGATTGGGCATATCGGAGGCAACAATGATGCTTCACACCATCTCCGAGTAAGTAAACTTTCATTCTTGTCTCATCAGGGACTCACAGATACTAGGAGCGGAGCAGGTATGGCAGGTGCCCAGTCAATACACGCAAGTAAGTCATCTTTCCTCTTTCACCAGCGTCCAAATACCACTACTCACACCCAACAGACGTCTACGCAACCCAACCGGTTGCCAAATTCGCCACCCCAGAACAACGCAAACGCATGCTACCCAACCTCATAAACGGCACCTGGCGTGCCTGTTTCGGGGTCACAGAACCCAACACCGGTCTCGAGACCCTCAAGCTGAAAACACAAGCCGTCCGCTCTGGCGACAACTACCAGATTTCCGGACAGAAAATCTGGATCTCCTCGGCTCAAGTAGCTACCAAGATGATTCTTCTCGCACGAACCACGCCACTCGAAGAAGTCAAGAAACCCTCTGAAGGCCTGTCGTTATTCTTTATCGATTTCGATCGCCAGCAGCCTGGTTTGGAACTCAAGCGGATCAAAAAGATGGGCGGGAGGGCTATAGACGCGAATGAAGTCTTCTTTGACAACTACAGCATCCCAGCTGACTCGCTCATTGGGAAGGAAGGGCAAGGCTTCAAGATCGTTCTACACGGCATGAACGCCGAGCGCTGTCTGCTAGCGGGTGAGGCTCTCGGTCTCGGCTACGCTGCTCTTTACCGCGCTTCGAATTATGCCAAAGAGCGTGTTGTGTTTGGACGGCCAATTGGGATGAATCAGGGTATTCAACATCCGCTGGCTGATGCGTATATGCACCTTGAGGCTGCAAAGTTGGCGACTTATCACGCGGCGAGGCTCTATGATCAGTCTACTACGGATGAGACGGTGACGCAGGCAGCAGTGGGTGTTGCTTGTAATAGTGCTAAGTATTTAGCTGCTGAGGCTGCTTTCACTGCTTGTGAGCGAAGTGTGCTGAGTTTGGGAGGAATGGGATATGCTCAAGAGTATCACGTTGAAAGGTACTTGAGAGAGTGCTTCGTGCCGAGGATAGCACCGGTGTCCAGAGAGATGATTATGAATTATGTGGGCGAAAAGGTTTTGGGTCTACCTAGAAGCTATTGAGTTCTGTATACACGAAAGACTTACATCAGCGCTTTTGCTTAATGTCATCAACGAAATCTGGGACTCTAAATCCACTGCACAGGAACGCACTGCCAAATTCTATCAAGCTTGTGTAATAAAATCGCTTCATTCCCTATGCTTCTTGCTGACTAGATCCACCAACACCAAACTCCATATATGCCTCCTCCCAAACCTCACTTCTTCAACGCCGCAAATCTCTTAGCCAGCTCATCCACATCAGGTATCGTCCCGCCCACAGGACCTTTACTCTGCGTACCCTTCCCAGCCCCGGAGTCTACCATCTTCTTAGTAGGCTTCAGGTCCAACGTCCCCTTTACTCTAGGGTGTAGATTATCTGTGCTCGGACTCGGTGGGTTTACTCTCAAGGGACTCGTAGGACCGAAATTCCTGGGCGGAGTAGCCTTACTCAGCGCTTCCCTCTCCTCAACTGCCTTTCCTCCATCCGCTGCTAACGGAGCCTCAAGATTCTTCTGTGCTTGTCCCCCACTCGGATTCTCATCATCGTCATCATCCACATACTCAGGTGGCTCGCCCAGTTCCTCTTTTGGTTTCTTCGGCCAATCTACACCATACGTCCTCGCGATCTCCTCCAGATATCCATTGACCAGCTCCTGCGCAGGCGGCGTAACAGTAAGTTTCTTGAGCACCTTCTCACTGACTTTCTGATCGCTATTCTCAATAGCCTCGAGCGCAAACTCCTTGCCGTACTTATCCACCAGCAAGTTCCGCACCTGCTGTAACTCCTTTACATCCGTCCTGGGGGCCGCATATATCAGACTCTTCACAGCCTCTTCTAGGCCTGGATCGCAGGTTTGCGCTTCCATAAGGCCTGTCCGCGCAAGCAGCAGTTCGCAGTATAGTTCGAGAATCTCGTGGAGTTCGGTGGTGATGTCGGAGCGGATGATGTTCTCGACGCGGATCTTTGCAGATTCGACCTTTCCGGCTTCGAGAAGCTGGGCCATTGCACGTCGTTGTTGCTTAGAGACTGCTTCATCTTTCTGTTGGACCATTCGCAGCCGGGCGATGGAGAGCTTCAGCTGCACTTTGAGCTTGGCCTGGAGTATGTTAAAAGCCTTTCCTAGCAAGAATGCTAACAAGAGATACTCACTATTATGGTTGAAGACGGCGCCATTTTGGGGAGATGTTAGATGTAAGGTTGGTGAGGAGGAGTTGCTGCGTAAGGGAACGAGGGGTGCCTTGGATCTGCAATGCGATGCGATGATGAAGATGGCGGGGTCTGATAGCTACGGTGGTCGCGGATGACCTCGAGCGCTAAAATACCTCACGAAGCTTTCAGATGCTTTCTGGGCTTCACTCCACCCCAACAACATGCGTCAGTGTCTACAGTAATTCCCCGAATATTCCAATCTTACACAATTTTCTCCGCGACACCAATTGACCTCTACCAACCCGAGCTACGTCCTCAATTCCTCCTTCGATACCATGACGACGCGTCACAAACCCGACCTCATCCGGCACGAAAGAAACATCTTTAAATCCTCAAATATACCTAGGCCAACCCCATAATGGGTGCCACCTCGCAGCACAACCCGAAACATGTTTTCAAGAAGCTGGATCACTGGGTCGAAAAGCGAGCGCAGGCGATCTGGACGAATCTTCTTACCAATCACCTATGGCAGAGGATGTTCAAGAATACCCTAGCAACCACAATCACCGTGATATTGGCACTGATACCGGCTGTGGTGCAAGTCTATGGACGTGCCGCGTATCTCGCGCCCATCACGACGGTCTTCGGACATCCGGGGAGAAGGTTTGGCATGATGGCTGAAGCACTTGTGCTTGCTGTATCAGGGACGGTACTAGGAGTTGGATGGTCTGTTCTTGGAGTCTATTTGTCGAGTTTGGTCTATGAGAACAATGCTCCTGCGGCATACACTGTGAAAGGTGTCTTTCTGGCTGTGGCTTTGATATTCCATGGATTTCTAAGGTCACATACTCCAAGACTGTTCATTTTCGTCTTGTTGTTGGTCATTGTCTGTGTAGTCAGCTTGACTGGTACTTCCACAGCTGTTTCTTCTGCAAGTGCTACTGTTATTTTGTATCCGATTCTTACAGCCGTGGCCATCTTGCTGCTTGTCAACATGCTAGTATTCCCAGAGTTCTCGAGTAGTTTCCTTGGTATCACTACGATTGAAACTCTGGGAGAGACAGTGGGGGCACTAAGAGATGCTGGAAAGTACTTCGTGGCTATGGCTGAGGCTGTTGATAACCAAGGGAAGCAAGAGGCTGAGCCGAGTGGACCTGCAACCGCTGCAGAAGAGCCAGCACAATCTAAAGCAGAATCTCCTTCATTTGCGCAAAAACTTTCCGAGGTCTTCCAAAAAAAGAAAAAGAAAGAATCGAAGTCAAAGGCCGCCGAACCACCTAAAGCTATAAATCTCAAGTCATTGACTGATGCAAAGCCGAAACTGCGTGCAAAGTTGGCTGGCTGTAAAGCTGCCCAGCAGGAATGCAATTTCGAACTTGCATGGGCCGTCCTGCCTCCGAGAGACCTGAAAGTCATAAGTGATCACAATATGAATAAGCTTGTGGCAAACACTATAGCTTTGATCGGCGCTTGTGAGAGCAAATACGCTCTGATGGGAGACGAGAATGACAAAGAGAGTCTCGAAACCTCAAATGAGCACGAGCTCAAGACATTTGAAAAGGCTGCAGGTCATGAAAGCGGCGACGAATCCTCTCGACCGGGTACTGGAGTCGAGAGCTCTCAAGACGAGTCAACTGATGAGAAGCGAGACGCGAAAAGGTGGAAGAAGGGGAAGGATAAGAAATCGAGGAACAAGAGCAAGACCAGGCTCCAGCGTGAGCTAGATAATCTGGAGCTCATAAAACCTCATAAGGAGATCGCGTCTGGCGACATCGAGCTGTTGAAGTATCTCGTGGGCCGGATTACCAAACCGCTTGCAGATCTACAGGATGCTATCGATAGAAGCGTGGATGCGGTGACATCCTGCTTAGCATATTGCTACGATGTCCCAAAATTACCATCAGGGGCACGAGCTCCTTCTGGGATCCAGCTTGAGGAAATCGACATCCGCGTCGACATATTGACAGAAGCACTGGCAAACTTTGACAAAGACTCGGCATCCGCTCTAGAGACTGCCGCATCTCTGCATGATCTGGAACATCCCCAGATCGATATCATGCCTCGCATGGAAACCTTTCTGGTATCGTCTTTTCTGCTGAATCTACGTCAAGCTGCTTTGCATACCTTACAGATGCTTCACCACTCAAGGCTGTTGGTAGAGAAACGACAAGCGAGACATGGCCGATCGAGGCTTTATGCACCGAGGATCAATTGGCGCAAGTGGCTTATGTCTGGTGGCGAAGACGAGCCATTTGCATTGCCAGAAAACGCAAGGAAGGAAGCTCGGACGGGGAAGGCAACAGATGTCACAGAAGATGATGACGATGATTCCATGGCCAGCAAGGAGACCCTTTTGAACAAAAGAGATGTCGAGTCTGCTCCACCAAAGGAAGGTTCGACATCTCCAGACCCCAGAATTCCTGCCCAAAAAGCTCCAAAACGAACGGTGAAGAAGGGCACTTGGATTCATCGTCTGCGAAATGGTCTGGCAGATGTGATAGAGTATCTGGCGGACAGCGAGGATTTCTTGTATGCTATCAAGCTTACAGTGGCAGTCTTCCTAGTCTCCTGGCCCGCATTTGTCTCCAACTGGAATGTCTGGTATTCGCTGAACCGTGGACTGTGGGCTTCGCTCCAGCTTGTCCTGATTACCGAGGTTGCCATAGGTACTTCTGTCATGACATTCATGGTTCGAGCCGTCGGGACAACAATCGGCTGTATCTGGGGATATGCGGCATACGAAGCCCGAAATGGTGATCGAGTGGTCTGCGTGATTATCCTTGTCATCGGTATCATACCTTCGACCTACATTCAGCTGGGTAGCAAATATGTCAAGGCCGGAATGGTGTCCATCATCTCGATGTGTGTGGTGGCACTAGCCACTGTAGATGGGACAGTGCCGGGAACTGCAACAGAGAATTTTCTAAAGCGTCTCATTGCTTTCCTCATCGGTGGTGTCGTGGCGCTGCTCGTGGAAGTCGTCCTTTTCCCAGTCCGCGCACGAGATAGACTGGTCGAGTCGCTGGCAGCATCGATTCAACAAATAAGCGAAATGGAAGCTTGTCTGGCGTACGGTATCGAGACGGAGACGAACATAAATGTCCACTCAGCAGAAGTTTCGGCTCGTTTTGACAGGGCCAGAGGCAAAGCACAAGGAGCACTGACAGCTGCGGAGACATTCCTTCCCTTTTGTGCCAACGAGCCTCGCCTCAAAGGATCATTCGAAGGCCTGGCTCTCGTATACGCGGAGATCCTATACGTCCTCCACGCTGTGGTTGACAGGATGGACAACATGCTCCATCTCCGCCATGAGTATGGCTCTGGTGTCCTGGAGGAACTAAATGAGAAAGTCTATCCCTATCGCAGGAACGTGGCAGCCTCCATCACAATCGTCCTATTTGCGGTTCATGAGGCGCTTACAACCAAGTTACCACTTCCGCAATTCCTCCCATCTGCTCGCCTCGCCCACCTTCGCATGGTCAATCGAGTCCGTGAGGTCGTACTCGCAGGTGACATCCACCATCATAACTCCAGCGAACGTTCTGAGATCGAGATGACTATGGTCAAGCGAGTTGTGCGCCAGAAGTTCCTAAGCTGGAACGCAGCTAGTGCGGGACAGATCGAAGTCATCGAATATCTCGAAGAGCTGATCGATCTCGTCAAGCTCTTAGTCGGCGCCAACGAGTTCCGCAGCGGCATGTTGACAAGGCCTAATTACAAAGGATATGTGGACAGGATGCATATGGGACAGAATGATGGTGTCATTGAGACTGCCCAGGCTGTCGCCAAGGATGATGACGAAGAGCAGGAAGGTAGAGATAGGATGCCTGAGCCTGCTGAGGAGAAACTGGCTGGGCTGGTCAGGAGGAGGACTACCTTCTCGCGAAGCCAGAATAAGAAAGATAAAGAACAGGTTGAGATGGAAAAGGTCAAGAGCGAAGAGGAACTACCCAGATCATTGCAAAGGGTTAGGAGTCGACGGATAGAGGAACTGCACCTACAGCGAACCACAAGCCGGGATGAACAAGCTCTGAAGAGAAGTGGGAAGGGTGTAGATAAAGCGAGTTGAAAGTGTTGGGATACAATGCGCGTGTCGTATCCAGTTGGATACCTCTATCGAAATCATAGTAGTGAATTTATCATTCTCGCAAATCTATATGATCTTATTGTCGAGCCCCAATAACGGTGATGCATTTATGTAGGTTTTCGAACACAGTGATTCTCGCCTTTCGGCCTTCAGGCCCGCCCTGAGTCAAAACAACGCCCGAGAAGGGAAACGCCGAGAAGGGGAACGGGCTGGGTATAAATCCCAGACAATTCTGTTCCGCTTCCAAGGAGCTCTACCAGTAACTCCAGTTAAAGTCTTCCCATCTTGACTTCCATACTCGAGAATAAGAAGAACAAAGTTCAAATTGCTGTCTCGCGTACCGACGACCAAACAAAAGAGCGAACACAAAGTCATCTCAGTACACAGCTCAAACCATGTCAAGCTTCGACGATTACATGAAAGCAGCTCCACTATCCCAATACCTACGAGGAGTGCAAAGCCAAATCAACTCGACACCCGCAGGCCCATATCCCAGCCTGATGGGCCGGCTCTCTCAAAAGCCGCAATACATGCCCGTCTGGCCATCTCCTGATCCCACGCTCTCATCTGCCTCTACCTCCACTTTCACTCCCTCAGCATCCAATATAGAACCAGATCCAAAAACTACCCTCACCATTCCCGCGGAGTACCCAGCCTTCTATGCATCGCACCTAGCATCTCTAAACCCCACCATCACGGACGAAGAAAGCATAGACCGTATCGCACAGCTTCTTGGGAAAGGGAGGATTTTGATAGGATATAAGGTTAATCAGGAATGGCTTGCTGCGCAGCTGGAGATGGATGAGGGGAAGAGGCATGTGACGTTTGTGAGGAGGATTTGGACGCCGAGTGGGAATATAGGGACATATGGTCCGATGCCGGGATATTGCAGGTGTTACGTGCTTGATGTTGATGTTGATATTGACGATAGTGAAGGGCAGGATAGTAAGGGTAAGAAGGAAAATGATCTAGGATCGAGTAAGTTTAGGGATGCTTCCAATGCACAAGGAAAACAGAGCCGAGGTTCGAGGAATCCCAACGAACTACGGACGAGTCCGGCCACTTCACGATTGAGTCGATTTCCAACTCAAACCCAGCCGCAGGTTCAACCTTTTGCCAGTAGTGCAAGTTCCAGCACCAGCACCGCCTCACAACAAGGACTCCGTCTCTACGCCGGTTTCAATTGGCATATCATTCCCATGCAACTCATGGACATCCAGATCTGGAACAAGCATCTCACTCCCGCCGACATCAAAGCACGGCTAGCCGAGCGCGTTAAAGCTGGACATCTGAAGAGGATGGATGTTCCTATTTGGTTGTGGGAGGAAAGTTGGTTGAGTCGTGAGATGTCGAAGGAGGGGTGGAAGGATAGATTGGGTTGGGGGTTTGATTCTACCCCGAGAGGCGAGATGCCGAGGGGGGCGGGAGCGGAGAGGAGGTATGAGTGGTTGATTGGGTTGCAGGGGAAGGAGTACGTTACTTTGGGGAGGTTGTGAACGGGAATTCGAGTTCATGGGCTGCTCTTGGACAGTCTTGGTCTGGCCGCTGTACGTGGGGAGAGTGATGGTCCATGGGAGGAAGAGAGATTATTCACGGAGATTCTATCTTTTGTAGATAAGTGATTGTTCGCTTACTCAGTCA
The DNA here is from genome assembly GCA_026120085.1 of Cadophora luteo-olivacea. Classification (NCBI taxonomy): domain Eukaryota; kingdom Fungi; phylum Ascomycota; class Leotiomycetes; order Helotiales; family Ploettnerulaceae; genus Cadophora; species Cadophora luteo-olivacea. The sequence continues at coordinate 342,424 of JALRMC010000011.1, forward strand.
ATGACCTATACATGATGTTAGTGTCGGCAAAGGATCAGATTGCAAATTAGGACTGTAAACAGCTGTAAATTTCCTTTTCTGACTAGAACAATAGTTCTGAGCAATTCCGGCGATTGTCCGATTTGTCGAAAGGAGCTGACAATGCAGTGCGGCGAAGTAAACAAAGCACACTAAGCGAGACTGAAGCTGCATTCAAGCTCAATACCAACATAACTCCTCAGGCTAGAACACCTTAACTTCCCGGTTTCACGAACACCTTATACCCGACATCGACCCTGCTTCTCCTCCTCCAATCTCCTCAATACCACAGCCTCCCTCTGCCTAGTATTCTCCCACCCATCCTTCGCAAGCTCCCTACTGCTCACCAAAGTCCTCGGATAAACACTTCTTCTTCGCACAGGCCTACCATCAAAAGCATATCCTATCCTGCTCCTTCCTTCTTCACTGCTTATTGTCTTGCGTAGCCATTCGATGTTCCATCTATAAAGGTCGATATCGAAACGCTCCATGTGTCCTGCTTCAGCGCGCTCTTTCAGACGAGATAAGCTTTCGGAGGTGGTGAGGTGTGGGTTGAGGGATTGGAGGATTGGCAGGTGTGTTGGTCTAGGAGGATTGTGAGACTTGGTTTCGGGGAGGTTTGGGCGGGCATTGAGGTCGGTGAAAGGGAGAGAGCTGCAGCAGGTTGGGCTTGAACACTGTGTGGGTGACTAGGCGTATTGCTCTTGCTTGATATCTGATATCCCAGCGCACCTTTTGAGCTGCTATCCCGCATTGCGCTGGAATTAAAATGCAATATCGAACTCTGGCCAGTTCCATCCTTCTTCCAATCGATATCCTTGACAACAATGAAATAAAATTTATGATCCCTAAACACCATATGCTGGACTAGGGGTCCCAGTACAGTGGCAATCTGACTCAGCTCCCAGTCCTTGGCCGTGAACATAATCTTCGTCGGTCCACCCTCTTGCTCTAATTGCGCCACTATCCAGTCAGGATTCACTTCATACCCGCCGAAGGGAACCATATCCTTGATTCGCAGCATTCGGCCCTTACCTACTAAGTACGTAAGGTGTTTAAGGACCTGGTCGCGGGTAAGTGTGAGGTTCATGGATAGGATCTGCTCGATGTGTGTGCTATGTCCATTCGACTGGGAGATGAAGATGCCGTTGAGGCGAGAGGGGAGGGGAAATGGTGAAATGAGGGATAGTGAGTCCGGCCAGGGTAATGGAGAGGGCGTGGGACGGTCGTTCGGTGAGTAGCCCAGGCGTCCACCCATTTGTTTGGTATTGCGGCGGGCGAAGCCGGTTGCGTTGATCATTTTCTAATACGGCAGTGTTGTTTAAGATATGGCAAGTGGTAGGGATTTGGATATCAGGAGGTTCTGAAGTGGCGAAGTGAGCTAGGCACTCACGAACACTAGAAAATAGGGAAAGGGATCTACATATATAGAAGTGTGTTTAGACGGTGGAGTTAGGAGTGATTCAAACTTTATCTGGGAGTCTACTGAAATCCTTTAGACACACATGCGATACTATATCCTCAAAATTTACATCTCGGGTGAATGTCCTACATGATTCTAGCACTAAACGTCAGATCATCACAATGAAAGGCCATTCCATCGAATTCTGAATGACCATCAGAGAAGGACTTGACATGAGCAATACTTTTATTGTAGACAAACTTTAATTACTGTTCCCCCGGAATAGAAAGTACGAGCAAATACCTATCAATCCTCCCCAAGCCCATTCACCTCTGTCTCTATCTTTTACCTGATGATACAGTCGATAAAGCCAAATCTGACCATCCCAACTCCGCCTTGCCGAATCCAGTACAAGTCTTTCAATATTCAGCCGATACGGTCTCTGATCAGGATCTGCTGCCGAGTTTGGCGTCAAACACCTAATGTACTCAAGCCGTTTACCAACCGCAACTTCAAATCTGATCATCCTCGTATTAGTGATATGTTGGTTCAAAGCAAAGAGCTGCGGGATAGTGAAGACATTTTCGAAGGGAACCCATATCCATTCAAATTCCGGGAGGCCGTAGGGTCGTGGCGTTGGCGGTGGGAGGGTCAGACCGCAGTGACCTTCTTCTTTCCATTCCCGTTCTTCCACTTGAATTTCCACTTCAATCTGCTCGTGGGTGACTTGACCGTATGGGCTGTAGGAAGGCGGTTGGCCTGATGGTTGGACAAACGACATGTTCTTGCCCACTTGTTTAGTGATCAACTATTGGTTCCCGAAAAACCTGCTTGTTGTGTTTAGCTTGTGTGACTTCTTGTCTGAAAGCTGGAAGCGATGTCCGGAACTATCTTTAGCAAGAGTTGCACGTTTCAAAGGGAGCCCAATTTGTTTTCTTATTTATACCTGGCCGTGTTCAATTTGTGAATGTTGTCGTGTCGAGCAAGTCTTCCATGGAATCTCTCCTTGGCATTACAGCGTGAGAGACAAGCAGTGAATCATGCATCGTATACCAAATCCGTACATAGTCGAGCGTGGAGAGCGTCTCAAAAGCAATGGGTACCAAAGTCAGGTCATGTGAGCCCAAAAGCACCGAGCTACCATGGAGCAGTATGAATAAATCTGGTATGTATCGAGCATTGTAGCAGTCCAATTTCCCTGGTCCATCTTGTGGATATTACCGATCACGTGTCACGTAGCCAGCCCAGTTTTAAGACTTCTACTTCGGAAACATTATTGATCCAGACCGAAAAGACGATTTGACGATGGCCTTGGCGAGTTCTCACAATCAGTAGCTGATTTTTGATACGCTGAGTTCAGCCCAATACTACAAGCAGATGTTTATGCGGTGTCTTCAAAACCAGCTTCTCGAAAGGCTAATCGAATTTGAAGATGGGTACTGTCGCTTACATGGCGGCCCTGAAATTTGTTGGAAGAACTAATGATTACCTCTTAAACATTATTGACTGAGTCAACGTGAATTTTCCTTCCCCACGTGTGCACATCAAAGAGGAGCTGTTCCTGTCTAAGACATCGAGCGTACTGTGGCTGGCGCATGGGAATTATAAGCTACCTTAGTGCCCCTGAAAATCATCGATCCAACCCCAATAGGGGAGGCGGTCAAGCTTAAGCGAGAGCCTGGAAGCTCTAGTACAGTTCAGCCGCTCCACGTTACGGCCTCTCCGCGAGATAAACGGGTCTCCCATGGAGTTCTGGAGCATGGAATTGTAAATAGTTGCATGGAAAATGTGTTTGCCCTTCTCCTTTGGGTGTTTACCCGCTAGGTGAAGCCACAAGCGCATGTCCAGGAAGCTGAGAATACGAAGCCAAATCTCAATATCTTCGTAGAGCATTTTGGACTTTTAAGCAATATATGAAAGGCACTCCAGCACATAGTTTGCTTCAGTCAAGCTCAAGTATTCAATTCTGATCGTTTGGCTTACTAACATCAAGATGCATTTCTCATCCCTTACTCCAGCAATTTTCGCCCTCCTTTCCAACAGTCTTGTTTCTGCCATCCCAGCAGAACTGGAAGCCAGGCAGCAAGCATGTAGCGGAGGTATGTCAGCCCACCAAAGTATTCAGAGCTTTCATTGACAGTTAACAGATAACTGCTACCGCTTTTTCAAAGGCGCAAACATTTTGAGCGCATCCTCCTTCTGTATCTCCCTCCTCTCCTCAACTCCCGGTACCATAACAGTCACTGGAGTCGCAGCAACTGCGACCGTGACACCGACAAACACAATCACATCGACTATAAATCTTCTGTCTACAACAACCCCGGGCATACTGTGTTCTACTACCGTTACTGCCTCACCGGTCATCATCAACAAACGCCAAGCCGTCAACACGTTCCCATCGAAAGCTTCCTCAGCGTGCACTTCAGCAAACAAGATTGCTCAGACAGCAAGACTTAGCAGCGCGTGTCGCTGTGTTTTGACGTCGGCGACAGTGACTGCCACGCCAACACAAACGAAGATTGGTCCAGCTGTACGTCTCTTTACTTTGGGCTAGGTTGAAATTGGATTCGAGTGCTGATGATCACAGGCGAGCGTAACGTTGACAGTATCAACGTTCACATCCACATCCACAGCATCTCCTACTTGCAGTGCTGTCACCACCTCGTAAGTTCTCTTGCACAGCCTGTCTGAGAACTTTCACTCATTCGTAAACAAAAGTACCGTGGTTCCAACCTGCCAGAACTCCAACACACTCACCAAATGTGACGTCTCCATTGGCTGCCACCGCCTCGACTATCCACCATACAGCACCTCCAATAACGGAGGTTGTATTGGATGCCTGAAGCGCGGGTCTGGCTGCGACGATGGAAACACATACTGCATCAGTGGCTTCAGAGATCGATCTCCAAGCTGTACTTATGATTCTGACTGTTCCAACCTCGTCCCTTATGGATACAATATCCCGCTCTGTATGAAGTATGCAAACGGATATAGCTTTTGCGGGTCGAACGATAGGAATGCAGACGGCACTGGCCCTGAGCCTGGAGATGTGTACTATTGTGTTGCGAATCCTCCGAGAGCAACTAGAGATTTGGAGTGGGAGCAGGTTGTGACTTCTGCAAAAGACAAGAAGGGGATTGTGCGTGCTGTGTAAGAATCAGATCCATACGCTGCTGTCGATTCAACGGTACAAGAACTTCATCCTGTAAAGTGCCCTGTGTACCTCAAGTGTAACTTCAATGCAAGCAAAGACTATTGTTTAAGCGGGATCCAAAATAAGAAATCTGAACGGTTGAAGTGACTCGGAAGTGACTATCATGTAGCCCATTATTGCCAAGATTGGTACCCAGCCGGCTATGATCGTGAAGAATTTCCAGAGAATTAGAATGAACTTCCTGGGAATAACCAAAGAATCAAGCCGAGGGGCTATCCTATTGACCATTTTCGAACAAGAGCATCAAGGCACAGCACATTCGGTATATAACCCACTTGAGCCCCAAGACAAGTCTATCATCCGGCAGATCCTCGTCGATCGTCTCCATCCTCATGAACACCTGGAAAGAAACAAAAAAAAGGTAGTACGCACCTTTCCTTCCTTTCCACGCCCGGGAAATGGAGGATCGAACACTCATTCGAAACCCTTAGTGTGATCCCTCTCTGAGCGGAGCTGATGCACGAGAGACGGTATGAGACAGCGCCCGCACGAATACACCATGAAGACATTCCTCGTGCAAGTTGCTGCTTGCGTGTTCATTTTCGCTTACTTCGATATATGTATAGCCTACCAAAATTTAGCGTCATGGCTTTACTTGGGTAGGTGACGAGGAACTTCTGCGCGCGACTCTCACCACGCCGCCCTCAGCCCCAAGCGTGAGATACGCAGTTCGGAACTTGGGATGATTGAAAACAGGCTTCCCTCGGTTTCCGAGCTCGACAAACAGTATTTTCAACCGTGGCTTGCAGGTAGAGCCATAAACGACATCTCAGATATTCTGAGATTCATGTATTTTCATCAATACTGCAACGGAATTGGCTTGTCGGACATCTGTAGCGGAATCTGGACTGACCAGGATGTGTGAAAACTTCAGCGAAGGATCCACCTAGAGGTTGGACTATACCATGATATCGCCACCATCAAATCTCTTATGTTCGATGAGGAGTTCAGAGCGTTTCTGAGATACGCTGGCGAAGGGTTACAGGATCCCGATTTCCGCAATTCTGGAATTTGTGGGTTCAATCCTCGGCACTTCATGAATTCTCCAGTGGATACAAAGCTTGATGCTCCTTGGATCGAAAGAGTAGGCACAGGGTACTGCTTCACCCTCAGTGACGGGACTCAGATTGATGCAGCTGCACGCTGCAATGCTAGCTCAACAAAGACAGGACGGGAAGAGAGTGAAACTACACATCGAGGTGACCTATGGCGTTCCGAGTATATTTTTTGCAGAAAGCTCAAGCACGGAGACGTGGCTGGATGGCCGCCTGGCCGCCAGGTCTTCCCCGAGGAGAAGGGATGGCGTTGGCGAATTCTGGTTTACTGCACTACAAATGCCAACCTGTTGATGGATTGCGGACCAGATCTCACGCATCTTTTTGACGACATACCAGACTTTCTGCTTTGGTATGGGTATGGCTCTTGGTTTGAAAGGCTTGATATGTCGAAGGTTTGGAGAGATACAAAGGCAAGATATCACGCCTATCAATTCTCTTAACATGGCCCAAACAAGAGCCCTGCAACTGCGGCGCCGCCGCTTTGAATAAGACCAGTGATCATGTTGCAGAGACAGATTTTTGGAGGCCTTTTCTGCGCAAAATGAAAGAAGCTGTGGGCCCAAGACAGCACGAGGCACGTCGTTCGCAATCTGGAGACACAGTGACGCTAGTGCCTAAAGAAGGCAATTACTCGAAGGTGTTTGCCCTTATTTTTGACGCGACTTCACCTTCCTCTCCCCCTCGAAAACATACCAGATATTTCGAAAAGCCACAACACCTCGAATTGCAAGACAACAAAAGCATCATGCAACTTCTCGACATGCCTTTGGAGGTGATTGAGATGATACTCAGTTGCAATGCCATCACACAGCGCGATCGGTGCGCTCTTGCGCGTGTCAACAGATCCGTGAACGCGAAGGTCACCTCTATTCTTCATCGCGCAGTTTTGTTCTCAGGGAGCTATCGTACCGCAAATTCCTCTCTGGTTGCTATATCTATCTGTAGAAATCTCGAACGTTTCTCCAGAATCCTCATTGAGGTCCCAAGTCTCGCAGGCTTTGTCCGACCTGTTACTGTCGACTCCGCCATCATTTCAGACACCAAATAAAGAATATTGGACACTGAACAGTTACTTGACGCTTGGAGGGCAGCCATCGACCTCCACTCTGAAGAAACTGACATTGTCCACGTTTGGAATTACAGAAACAGACGTTCTAGCCATACTTCAGTTCCCTCAACGTAAGAAACTTTCGATCAGATCAATCACAAGTCCATCCCCTCCACTCTGAGGTGCCGACGTCCAACGAAACCAATTCGACTCTTCATCATTTCCAGCTCTAGAACATCTCGAACTTGGACCTTAGGTCAAGTACAATATCTTCACCGGACACATTATTTCGCGATGCGATCGGCTGAAAAGTCTTCACTTGATTGTCGAATTCCCGTGGGAGGAAAGAGATGACGAGCTACAACTGCGCCGGTTCCTTGCACCGCTTGCCGATACTCTTCAGTCTCTCAAACTCAGAGCTCGCACTGGGTGGAAGTCACATCTAGGCATCCAAGGCGCTTACAAAGACTCACTACGACTCGATTATGCAACCTTCACGGCCTTGAAATCCTTGGATGTTACTAAGGGGTTTCTTTTTCACAGTATTGACGACATTGACGATGACAACTTTGAGACAACTGTACGCGACGGTCTATACTTGCGTCTCCCTCGGACTCTGGAAACCCTGACCGTAAGTTGAAAGCTAAATCAGCGACTTCTGAATTCCATTCGAATCCAGATCAAATTCCACGTGAATCCCAGCGTGGTAGACCATACGTTTGCCTCAGCGACCGAAATAAAACTTGACGAAAATTGCACCTGGATAGAGGGGCTGGCAGTACATAAATGCCACTACCTACCTAGACTCTGCCGCGTGAAGCTCTACGAACACGAAGATTTGAGGAGCAACAAGACCTGGAATCCACCCCGATACGTCAGCAGACAGTATGAACGGAATGCAATCTCATTGGAAGTCTCAGTGCAACCCCTTTCTGTCTACGAATCATACTTGGAAGATTTGTCTCAGGGATTGACGGGCTTCAGCTTCTTATTTTGCCATTTGAGAGATCCATGTGTCAAAGGAGATATGCATTTTACTCTCCCCGAAGGAGAAATAACCTCCCCACATGATGTGAACTTGGAGGCTATACTGAAGTTGTATGCATTGAGAATGCGCGAGGGAAACCGGAGGTTCCTTGCTGATCGAATCGAAGAAGTCAAGTGCTCCAATCTGTCTAACAAGAAAGGCGAACTTGATCGCATCGCAAGATTCTGGATTGAAGGACATCCTTGCGCAATGTGACCGTCTGACGGGTATCGCTCGACGCATTTTGCACGCGACACGACTTGCCAGAAGTATCAAGCATTGTGGTCGTCAGACAATGTTGTGCAATCAGGTGATGACATTCTGAACCTGGATCACCCCCTTGGCGATGGCATCAGCTGCGGAGAGTCTCAAGTCAGACCTTCCTGGGACAGAGACCAGATCAAATTGATGGAACGGCGTCTTAATGAAAGAGCAGGACTGGGAGAGGATGGACCCCTTCGACTCAACGATGAATTTATTTCATTCGTCAAATATGCCCCTCGTGGCGTACAAAATCCAGACTTTTGCAAATCAGACATCTGCGGATTCTATCCAAGGTGGAATATAGAAAATGAATACTACTTCCAATTCGACAAGTACGACAGCGAATGCTCTTGGCAGTTTGAGTGCGATATTGACGGCAACCGGTTTTTCGAGAAGGATGGTCAGAGATTTGATGTTCTGGTCCAATCCGAGGCCGGCAAGACTAGGGTGAAGTGTAACAAGGCCGAGAGAAGTGGGTCGGGTCGCACCTGGACTTCGTACTATGTGTTCTGTAAGAAGATAGATATGTCTATTTCATTTCAAGGAGGTCGCCCGCAGGAGATGTTTACGGAAGCAAACGGTTGGCACTGGCGAGTACTGTTCCATGACGGTTGTAAGTACCTGCATTTTCGCACTACCCCTTGTAACTTCCTGCGCCTGGGCGCGAGACAAATTCACCCTTTTGTGCCTACCTTCAGACCGCGTGCTAATATAAGCCAACAGGGACGGACAAATCTCGTCGTGACATCAAATTGCATCTGTTTGACTCTATCATCGAATTCCTCGAGTGGTATGGTTCATGGTACGATCGACTCGATATGACAGAAGTTCGAGAGAATACGGAACCGGTCTCTCGTGATTTTTTGTTTCGCGAGGAGAGCTTCTGAGAGGATATGAGCACAATGTTTGCGTTTCTGTACCATCACACTGACGAAATCTACGGCTCTGTTCGAGGTGAAGGGATGTTAGCCGAATTGTAGCACCAAGTGCTGGATGTTGCACACTTGTGATAAAAGGAATTTCACTTTGATTGAGGCAATACATGAGTGTCAGACTCACTCGGAAGAATTTGCGAAAGCGGATGTTTATTTTCAGCGCTTAGGTTGACTAGGAAACGACCCCACTTTCCTGTTCCGGTCCTATCCTTGCCTAACCTTAACTACGAAAATCCACACAAAAATTTCCAAAACTGACCGCCCCATGCAAAGAAATCTCAAAAGTGATCGAAAACATCCAATTTTCAAGGAAAGTATCCATTTCGTCACAGCTACCTCTGTTGAGCTATTTTGAATCCACATTTCGATTTCAAAGATGGACTCACCATGGAAAGCAGAACAATACACACCCTCTTCAGCCTGCGAAATCTCTCCTCCCGTACCCTTGGACCCCGAAGTTTGTAGCGCCTAATCTCCCCCGCGCGTCGCTAGGTAGCCCATGTACCTCACTCCTATCACGCATTCAGTCAACTAACCATCACGCAGCAATTCGCATCTGAAAGCGCAGAAGTGATCAGGCTCACAAAGCTTCTCGCCACTCTGCCTTACGACCCAGAACTATGGCTGACTCGCGGGAATTGCCTCCGTCTCCTCGGGTATCCAGAACTCGGACTCGGTGACACGTATAAAGCGCGTCTCCTCGTGGAAGCTGGATTGCTTGAAACGTCTTCCGTCCTTGGAGATGAAGTGCGTAAAGCTTTTCGCAAGAAGACCTATTTGCTTCACACGACTGATCCCGCGTGGATGCGGTGGGCTGACTCAGTCTCCACGCCTGAATTGCTCGCTGAGAAAGTTACGGAGATGTTGAAGAGGCTGGAATTGCAGATCTGGACGGAACTGATGGAGGGGCTAATGGCCGCAAATTGCTGTAGTGATTATATGCGCTTGAGTCGCGAGGCAGTGGAGAAGTTTCCCGATGATGAGTTCTTCCCTAGTGAGGTTTCGAACTCGGATGCGTGGTATGCTCAGCGAGAGGAGATCCTGTCGGCAAGGGTGGAAAGCGGAAGTATGACGGAGGCGCAGAAGGAGACGACATTGTTGAATGGTGGAGTCTATCCTGTGCCGTACCCATTTATGGAGGAGGAGTTCTTGATCAGAGATGAGGCTGTGTTTGAAAGTATTGAGGAGGACTTCAAGAGAGTTTCGACGAATTGTATGGTGGTGAGGAGTACAATTCGAAACACGACGGGAGAGAATGGAGATGAGGCGACGACTGAAGATGATTGCATTGGAGCAGTTGCGACGCGAGACATCGTTTCAGGGGAGACTATCCTGATTGATCAAATGTCTGCTGGCTCGGTTGGTGTGGATGCGGATCCTGGCGGTTGTCCGACCTGCTGTGCGTGTCCGGTCAAGAACTTCTGGAACACTTGCTGCTCTGTCCTCTACTGCTCGCAAGTTTGCGCTGATGTTGCACTCGCCACTTTCCACAATCCGATCTGCGGTAAGGACTTCGAGTACCTATACACAGCAGCAAGAAAAGCGACTGTCACAACAGATTTCTCGCTCGATGCGCTACTCTTGATGAGAGTCATAGCCTTGAGTCTGACCGGGGACGTCGAGCACCCTTTGAAAAGTCAAGTCATGGTCCGCCTCACACCTGCTTACAACTTCAAAGAACCCAATCTTATCATTTTCAATTTCGCCGACCACATCCAAACGCCGATCTCCATTCTTCAGACATTCTCAATCAACATTTTCACGAATCCCCTCTACGACACCTGGGTCCTGCACACCATAAAGTGCCGACTGCAGAACAACAAGCACGGCCAGACTCTTGGCGATTGGCCTGGAACGAGTATCAGTGGCCTTTACAGCATGCTGAATCATAGCTGTAGTCCGAACGTGGATTGGAGACATGATTCGGCAAGTAGTGAGGTGACGATGTTTGCGACACGGGATTGCAAGAAGGGCGAAGAGCTTTGTATTAGCTATATTGGAAGTGCTGGGAATGACATGGGGGTGGTGGAGAGGAGAAGGAAGCTGATGGGGTGGTTTGGCATGCCGTGTAGATGTGAAAAGTGTACTGAGGAGGCGGCTGCAATGGTGGAGAATGGACTCGTTGCTGAGACGGAAGCTTTGGAGGTCGCCGCTTGAAGTATGAACAAGTACGCAGGAGTCTCTAGAACTGGAACACAGTCCCGAAACAGAAATAAAAGAAATAATAAGATGCATTCAAGGTTCATGGTCCCGGCGACACTCAAGAAACAGACGGGATGTGTATTTTCACTATTTCAGATTACCTCGCGAGGGCTAGATACAGCTATGAAGCTCCGAACTTAGTAAATCATTCTGAATGGGGACTTTTAGTCAAAGAGATAATTTGTATCTTGCTGATCCGGCAAGAATAATAATTACTCTTACACGAGTCTCCATTTGAGAGTGTCAATAATCATCGGCCACAATCACATGACTAGACTATGTTTGCCACCTTCATCTCCGCAGATCTGCAGACTTTGCCGAACTCCCATCGAAATCAGCCTGAACGGAAATCCCCAAGTCCATCAAGCACTATCACAGGAACCGCCCCGTCGGGTCCATATTTCCTTCTCCTGAGTCCATCGCCATTCGTCAATTTGTACCCCCTGGAAGCTATCCACGGTTCATCTCTTTTTCCCATGCCGGGCGCCATCTCATCAAGCTTCTCTCGGGTACTGCCCCTCATCTGGAAAGCTTCACCGGAATCATTGCTATTCGTCAGAAGCCTTGTAGATGCTTTAGTGGCATGTCGTCCCTCGTACCTTAATCAAGGATTTGGAGGCGGGGTTACAGTCTGCAAGGATGAGTTCCTCTGATCCGGGTACATGATGGAGCTTTCTGCGGAGTATGATGCTCCGGGTAAACATTACGGGATGGTGTTTTCATTTATCGTGCGGTCATACCTTGTCAAAAAAAAAAGTTTATATAACGTAGGTGTCTGCTCTTGAAATGATGGTTGCTTATCTGTCGTGCAGCTGCTCGTTCGTTAATTGTTCTGCTCAATTTCACTTGCAACAGTTCCGAAGGAGGTCAAGATGCAGTTCCTAGCTCTAAGTCTTCTTGCTGCGAGTGCAGTTGTTTCGGCCGTCCCAGAGAGCAGTAATCGTGGTGGAGGATCCAAATCTCATTCTTGGATCAGGTATTTCGACAACTTGGTAGCATTTGGGGACAGGTGAGTGAAGACTGCGCCGAAAACCACGACATCAATTGACGTTCTTGTAGCTACACAGATGAGAGCCGGTTGGGATATTTCATCAACAACAATGGCACGGCACCGCCTGCTGGGCTTTTGCTCCCTCCGAGCACATCAACACCGGGTGGAGGCATCACGTGGGATCGATGGGTCTCGAATTACACGGGCGCGAAGCTGTACAACTATGCGGTGTCTGGAGCTGTCTGCGACAACAAACAAATCTATCGATATTTGGCGTCGATCTTTGGGCCGTTTCCCGATGTCGTGTATGAGGTTAATGCATTCATTGCGGACACGAAATTTGTCAATGCTACGACAAAGAAAAACACATTGTATCCAAACCGATATGAAGACAACACTGTTTACTCGATGTGGATTGGGACGAATGATCTCGGAGCCGGCGCATTCTTGACGGACAGCAGCTTGAATGGAACCACTATCCCGGATTATGTCGATTGCATATTCGACCGTTTCGACGAGATCTACAAGAACGGTGGACGTTACTTTGTCTTGATGAACACTGCGCCACTTGAGTTGTCCCCTCTATACGGACTGCCTGGGAAGGGTGGTTTGGCTGCGAGTCATTATTGGCCTGACAAGGTAAGCCACTTTCCACAGCTTATTGCATGCAGCAGTATACTCACAACACCTAGCCTGCGAACATCACTGAAGTGAGCTATAAGATGAAAGAATACACCAACCTCGTAAACTCCATTTTCGACTACCGCGCAGCCTTTGAGATCAAGATCGCCAAGCGATACCCAGGTGCCTCAATTGCCGTCTTCGACGTTCACAGCTTGATGACTGATATTTACAACAACCCAACGAAGTATCTATCATCCCCAGCAAATGTGGAAGGCCAGTATTACCTATGCGATGTTGCTACAGGCTCGAATTGCACGTCGAGTAGTCTGAGTCTGGATCATTACATGTGGTACGATGAGTTGCATCCAAGTGAGAAGACCGATCAGGTCATCGCCAAGGAGTTTGAGAAGGTGGTCAAGGGGAAGAGTAGTTATGCTACATATTGGTGAAGCAGGTGTGGGACTTGAATCTGCGCATATTACATCTGATGTATACTGTTGCTTGCCGGTACTTCCGTGGCCTATCCCTTTGGTTTCGATCTGCCCAGCAATCTGTTAAATGAAGGCGCATATTGTCAGTGGCTAGGCCCAGTGGCTTAAACATGACGTGAATGGACGGCTCCAAAGCTCACGGGATAGTTCTGTGCCTCATCAACGCTCCATCAGCCCCCACATGATACTCTCCCAAGCCCGAGTCATTATCGCGTCACGTGTCAAATTAGTGGACTGCGTCATGGTTTGAGCAGTCTGTTCGACGAGTCTGTCCGTGGACAGAATACACACGTATACATTGTCGTTTCGATAATTGCATATAGATTTCTTTGATTTATCTGCTTCTGTCCACTCCATCAATATATTGGAAGCTGCAGTCGTCAGCGCATCGAACAAAAAGAAGACCTGAATAAAATGGACAAATCAACACCCAACTACGCATTCCCATCCATCATCGCCGCCTACGGACTGGCGCTCGTTCCAAGCTACTACGCAACATTGAGGATGATGGCTGCTACAGGAGGAAAGTGGTCATTTAGCATGTTTGTTTCCTCTTGCTTTTCCGTCTCTTCCTACCGGGTTTGATCACGTGAATGTCACATTTTTCTTTGAAAAGATGGAATGAATACTTGATCTTGTATCTACTGGAGCTGATGACCTGTAGGCCAAGATCGAATATGGATGGTTACAAGGGTAAAGTCCCAACTAGTGTCTGGAACTCGTGCTACAGAGCACAATGTGCACATATCAATTCTTTGGAAGCCTTTCCACTTTTCGCCGCCGCCATGGTATGTCACCCTCAATTATTGAAAACATTTACAGCAAGACATATTTTATTTTCTGACGCTTACCCGTCCTACAACCTTCCATACTTCCCTGCAAGCTGAATGGAAATCTAATTCTCCACAGATAGCAGGAACCGTGGCCGGCATCCCAAAAGAAGATCTCAACCGCAGCGCGGCTCAATACCTTGGCCTGAGAGTGCTCTATACCGGTCTGTATATAGGTATTGAAAATAATGTCCTAGCTATGGCGAGGTCGGGGACTTGGGCATTAGGATTGGCCGTTCCAATCATGACGCTGTGGAAGGCTGGGGAGAAGATTAGCGGAGGTCTGTGAAGGAATGGAGGGGAGAAGTGTTTTTTGACGACTTCGAGCTTTTCATGACGTTAAAATACCTTAGTTACTAGAGCCATAGAATTGTTCCTACGCTATCGCTGGCGCAGTCACAGTCCCGGGTTTTCTCGCTTCACCCTTTGACAAGTCAACATGATCCTTCGAAGTATTTCAACCGTTGGTCCGTATCCCGTAAATTTCGAAGCGAGATCAGTCTGGGAAGTGTATAGATCAGCCAGTGGAACATAAACGAAATAGTGTATATTTCAGAACTATACCAAAGTAGAGATTCTCGATAATAGAACATACCAATCAACAGTCTCAGAAGCCGTTCCTAAAACCTATATGGCAAATCGTTCGACCAAGAACGTTTCAAGTCACCACATCACAGAACAATACTATCAAAGCCAAGAGCAGGCGTCAAAAATCAATTGAATCATTCAAAGCACCGTGAGTCTTCCATATTGGGATTTAGAAAACTCAGCGGTCGACTAAACGGTCAACAGTTGTTGGTTGGGTGGTGCCAATTTTACCCCGCGACTTCGGCCCCCAACATATCCGCCAACCCCGCTATCACGGCTCAAGTTCTGGTACAGTGTTCCAGATCAGACTAATATGATCTCTAGAGCGTATACTTGCCATGGCGATATATTCGCACTTCTTGAAGACGTTGTACTTTTGTATCATCTCGGTAATTTAAAAGATCCCAGCGCACATGAAGACTACTTACACGAAAAGCGACGAGATAAAGCAAAGACTTCGAAGCTTCCCCTGAGATCGATTAGGACCGCATTTCTATTCTTCTAGGTCATCTAAAGGTGTCAAGTCTCTAGCATATCCACCTTCTGCAGTTTCAATAAACTGATCTCGAACTCGTTCCATACCTGCACGATAGTCTGTAGATACTCCAACTTTAGCTTAGATCCCTCACTTCTGGCCAAAGTCTTCGCCGTGGTAATCGCGTTCGATATCTCTCTACCATTCATCTCGGTATCTTCGACAGCTGCAAGGGCCTCGGCGAGGGTCAATTCAATCTCGTCTGCAGGAACAGCTGCGAGATGTTTCTCCCAGAGCATTCGCCGAACTTCTTTTCCTGGGCTTGTATATTGTAGAGCGAGATGAATGCGGGACTTGATGGCTTGGTCGAAGACAGAGACACGGTTAGATGTCAGGAAGATGATGCCTTGGAAATACTCCAGTTGGCGTAGGAATACTACAAACTGTTAGCTGCAAGTTTCGGACGACGGATAGAGGTTCATTACCAGCAACCATCGCGTTTTGCTCCAATTGATCTGATGGGCCGCTTTTACGAGCCTCAAGAAACACATCGGCTTCATCGATCAGGACAATTGCCTGGAAGGTTGACGCATAAGTCAGCAGGCGTTTGAGCTCAATCTCAATCCGGTGCTGATAGCTTCCAAGTTCGCCTGTTGAAATGTTGAGTAAAGGTCTGTGAGTATGCTCTGCAGTCATTTCTATGGCAAGTGTCAGTTACTGCACCTCATCCTCAAAGCGAAACTACCCACCGGCTGTCAATGTCTTTCCAGACCCTGGAGCACCATGCAGCAGAATGACCAATCCCTTGCCTTTCAATTTGGTCTCATCCCGCGCACGCTCCGGGTACTCGTGGCCAGAAATCAGACCCTTCAGGAGCCGCTTCTGGGGATCAGGAAGGATCAAAGAATCCATGGCGCCTTTTTTCCATCCGACTTCACTCATTGAGTCGATGAAAAATTTGCACCATTCCTTCTTTTCGAGTGAGTATCCATAGACGTAAGGCGGGCAAAGTCTGGGATCTAAGCTGCCTGTCTGAGGTTCTGGCTCTTTTCCCATAATTTCTATTCAGGTCAGTATTGACTCGAAATGGGTCAGAACTGCTGCGGGTATACCTGGCTTCTTTTCCTTATCATCTTCTTCTCCGTCGCTCTCATCTGCCGCAATCGACTCTTTCCTGGCTCTCGCTTCTTCATTGAAAGTCCTAGGATCAACGACAACACGCCCACTCATAGTTTCTGGCAGGAAAGTGCCGTCGTAATCAGCTCGCTCGTTGTAGTAATCCCAAGGTGGACGCTTGAGGTAGAGAAACAATCCGTGGTACTGCTTAACACACATTTCTGTGATGCCCAAATATCGTTCTCCTCTTTCAGCTAACTTGACCTCGAGCTTGAGTCTGCTTTCGGTATCGAGGAACTTCAACGGAAAGACAGTGAGTGACTGGATAGTGGCAGAGAACAAGCCGAAGAACTCTTGTCTATCCCAGATCCGTAATCGTTCTGAGGCAACACCCGCTTTGAAGCCATCGAAAGAAACGAAAGAGCAACTGATGTCGAAATACTTGCCACCACTAGCGCTCTCTCCGTAGCCATGTCTGCGCAGCTGGAAAAGTCGAGTGTGGCCGTTGCTGTGCTGATAGACAAGATCTCCAGGCTTGAAGATCATCCATAGAAGAGGAAAGGTGATGGAACCGGCTTTGATCATCTCGTTGATTTCAATGCCCTTTGATCCGGCTTCGGCGTCAAGGTATTCCAGAAGGAGCGCAATGTGCATCTTGGTCGTTGCATCTTCGCAGTGCTCACGGTACTCTTGGATTTCTTTTCGATGGTGAACCAACATCATGTAACTAATCGATCAATCAGTCCGAAGTCATATCATACCGTCCTGAAATCCCGCATGTTTGGGCCTCATCAATTGTTTTTTGGTACAGGAGGGAGCCTGGGCGTTCCAGTATATACGTACGGATCATCGATAGTGAACTTCGTATTGAAGTCCAAAGCATCTCCCGGATAATAACGAACAACATCCTTCAACATGGCCAGAAGCTGAGGAGAGTTGATTTCCAGAGTCGTTCCTGTGTGCTTGTGCTGCTCATCGAACGACTGCTTTGAGACTAACGCATATTTGCTATATGGATCTTCATTCGTGATCTTGGTGTTCTTCTCGACAATCTCAATCTCACCCTTCTTCGAGCGCAGAAGGAGGTTTTTGATCTCGCATCGTGTTCCTTCCGTTTCGGACGCTTCCTCGATGCTCGCCTCGATCTCTTTAGTCGCTTCCGTGGGGTGACTATCGTCGCCCATGATGCTGGGAATTGCTGATAAGAAAAAGCGGATGTTGCGACGAGCGGGCAATATTAATGTTCAAGATACAGAAAGGCCCGCCTAAAAGACGGATAGCTGTGCTGGCTGAAACTCGCTCTAACTCGCTGGCTTTGTTCGTTCAGGGGCCGCTGACTTGCATGCCTGCAGCTTATGATTGGGTCATCTTGTTGACCCAATTGCCTCACCGAGTACTCAGCTATATTTCCAAATCAGATCCCGACATAGAACTTATTATTGGACGTTAAGAGGAAAGTCTTCTCGAAATAGAATATAATGTCAAGTACACCTGTATGGAATAATTTCAAAAGGAAGCCAACTTGCTGAGGAGCCTATGGTGTGGTCTCCCTGGAAATCAGAATGTTTGGCCCCCAATATGACCCACCGTTGACCCTGTGGCGACCACTGACGGGCGGGATTTGCCAATGCCTGAGAGAGGATGATGCTGACAAATCAAAATGACAGCTTTATTCTCTGGTTGTTAACACTCAAAGTAATAAGATGAGACAGCTCATCGTAATTCATCGCGTCTTCTTCAGCGCCTCGATATTGATCAAAGGGTTGAAACGATGTTCAAGGACGATTCCCTCAAGAACGCCGCCAAGATACTCTCCCCGCAGTTGAGGTATGTGGTGCCACTGGCGCGATGCTGACTCTCTTCCGATGTGTAGCTCTAAACTAGTTTCAAGCTTATCGACCTCTTGTGTAGCTCTAATCCTTTCGCCGAAGCGATCCTGTCCTTCATAGACGAATTGAAAGACAATGAAGATAGAAAGAGCATATTCTACAAGGAAGTGATTCAGGTGGCTTGTCGCCTCTATTTGACGGACGACCCCGCCCGACAGAGTCAGCTTTCAGCTGAGACACTATCCACTTACATCACGGATTTGGAAGTTCAACATCGTAAGAAAAATGGTATCCGGAGGGCTCTCTCGTCCGCCCAACCTCTGGTTGAAGGACTTCTGCAATACACGTCTGCTGTGGATGTCATGATTCAAGCAGATCCGACCGTTTCGGCACTGCTTTATGGTGGCGCGAAGCTCATTCTACAGGTAAGGCTTTCGGACTTGTGCTGTATATCGTTGTAGATGTTTACTCCCAACTGCAGCTGGCCAATGGCTACACGAAATATTTCGAGCAAATTGTTCAAATGATGGCGGATATCGGAGTGCAGTTGCAGTACTTTCACATCTACTCGCAGGAGTTTGCTCAGGAAAAGTATATGAATGGTGTACTTTTCAACTCATACAGAGATATCTTGTTGTTCTGGAGAGACGCTTCGAAAATCCTAAATCAGAGAGGCAAACGTTTCTTGGGAAGTGGCCTGCTCATTCCATTCAACGAACGGTACGCGAAATTCAAGCAAAAGCTCGACAAAAATGCGCAGAATATCAGGCATATGGCACAAGCTCTGCATGTGCAGCAACAGGCGAACTTCAATCGTACTCAAGAAGCTCAAGTGCGTGAACTGGGATTTGCGCTTGACAGGTCATCGACTCGGTCTGTGTCTCCTCGTCCTCCAAGCTACGAAGGACCAGGTCCAGGTAAGAACTCGCCACCAATTCATAGGTGCATGACTAAATCCTAACTTTCGAAGCGTCGCGCCACGATGAAATCCGTCGATGGATCGCTGGCAGTCGAGCCTCGAAGATTGATCCTCAATACGATCTAGACAGACATATATCAGCAAGGCATGTCGGTACATCTGAATGGATCTTCGAAGATCCGGTTTTTACCAATTGGCTGTCATCAAAAGAGAGTGCGACTATGTGGATGAACGCCGCTCCAGGATCTGGAAAGAGTGTTCTGTCTGCTTCAGTTGTAGAGCACCTCATGCAGTCGCAACGGAAGGACCAAACGAACGTGATCTACTTTTTCTGTCGTTTCGACGAGCCTGACAAGTGTAAAGCAATATCGGCTTTAAAGTCCCTCATAATCCAGGCGTTGAAGCTGATAAAGTATATTCCCGATGATTTATATCAGCTGTATCAGGATGACTTCACTGCTGACGACAGTTATGTTTTGCATGGGGAGATCGCCGAACGGGCCCTTGGCTTACTACTGAAACGCATCGAGTACATCTCAATTATCGTTGATGGACTTGACGAATGTCACGAGAGCATTCTTCTGGACTCACTGCTCCGCCTTCGAGACCAGAAGACATATGGCATCACGAAATGGTTCTTCGCTAGTCGAAATGAAGGTTTGGTGAGAAAGAGGTTTGAGAATTCCAAGTCAGCGATCCTTTCGGTTCCTAGCAAAGTTGTCCAGGCAGATATTCGGAAATTCCTCCAGGACAACTCCGAGGAGCTATGTGGCACAGAAGAACAATTGGAAAGGTTGACAACCCTATCGGAGGGCAATTTCCTAATGATGCGCTTGACTGTAGACCCGTTCCGGAACGAGGAATTCACCTGCTCCGAGGAGTTTCAAGAAGCTCTGGATGACTTCCAGCCTGATTTGGGAAATTGTTGGTTTCGTAGCTTGCAAAGACTATCCCAGCGCAGCGAGCAGTTCCAGGAGTTAGCTCAGTAAGTGAGACCAGATAAAAGTTGTGCCTGTGACTAACAACATTGCCAGGATGATATTCACCGCTGTGATTCTTGCTGTTCAGCCAATGACTTTTAACGAACTCACTGAATTTCTATCGATCAAGATTGGACATGAGCCATCAGAACGCCGCCGACGAACAAGAGCCGTCATCTTATCAGCATGTTCTCCCTTTGTTGAAGCAGACTACGAAGCCGACTTTGCAAATCCCACTATCCGTCTTGTGCATAAATCAATCGGGGACTTCCTCACCCAAGACCCGACGACGATAGATTTTGTTAGCGAAAGCTGCTACAGATTCTTCATAAAGTATCAAGAAGGGCATACCGAAATCGGTCGTCGGTGTTTGACATACCTCAACTATGAGGTCTATGATGATTTCAAGGTTGCAGAGCTAGATGAAGACTCGGTTGACCATGGATTCCTGAAGTACGCTGCTATATTCTGGCATCAGCATTTACAGGAGGCAGGGTCGAGCGAGTATTTCTACGACGAGATACGAGAGCTCTTGAGATCTCCAAACATGTGGACATGTGTTCGTATCCGAAGTAAATTCGCCCCGCACATGTTTGCAATGCTCGTAGCGTATCAGGGCAAGGAGAATAGCTATGACATGTCCATATCGGGGAATACCTCTGGTCTTGACACAGCGGAAGAATTCTTTGCGCATGCTTTACCACAGTGGCTAAGTACTTACGACGACCAAGGACATCACCTGAACTGGGGCTATCACATGTTTGTCCGGGAGTGGGGAGAGGTTCTTCTGCGATATCCTGACAAGATCCAGACATATTTCGCGAGTGTCCTTGGATCAAAAAGCTTCTGGCACATCAGCGATCAGCCGAATAGTGTCAAAGTAGACTGCTTCGACGAAAACTTGAAACTGCAGGATCGTATAATAAATTATGGCACAGCTAGCTCCTGTTCCCCGACCTGGCACAGGGGCTCTCTGGTCAATATTCTCACCCAGGCTCCATACATCAAAGACACAGTCAGAGGATACCGAGGCGACTGGCAGTTGCAACATTACGCGACAGTCTCACAGTATGATGTCTCGGCGAGCGTCTTTAGATACAAACAAAAACCCAAAAGCACCAAAGCAGGTGATGATTCTGACTCTGACACCGAAACTGAAACTGAAACCGAAACATCAGAAGATGAGGTCTCAGCAGCACCTGTCGCCAGTGATCCTGCGATATGGTTCTTGTCAGTCACAACAGGCCCGACTGACGTACACTGGTTTCATCGCAAAGCAAAAGCAGGAATATTGCAGAAGTCGGCGCCAATCTTCATACCCAGCAGTCAATGGGTAATCTGGCCGCAAGATGAAAGCAATTTCCTGTTCCTAAACACAAATGACTTCGAGACGTCCGTCTTCAGTCTACCATCTACGCCGACGCCAGATCTGATGATGATATCACAAGGCATGTGTTTGGCGCCTCAGTACTACGTCCATATGCTGACACAACTTAGATTTTCATGTCTCAACGGACACAAAGGAACTATGCCGTGCTTCAATTTACGGATCCACTACGAAAGGTTTCGTCATCAGGCACACGAAAATCCCTTTGCGATCACTAGGATCGCCCACTGAAGCTCCAACAATTGACGCTTCAGCAATAGTGTCCATGGAAACAACATGGAGATATGCCAACAGCAGTTTCTCGCTGCCAACCTCCTTCTGCTGGGAAGGTTCGACTTTATATGCAGCTCTCGGGTCGCCTGCCGTAAAGCTGTTGCGCTTTCCTCCTCCATCTGACTCAAGCAAGTCTCCCAAAAATCAAGTGATCCAGATTTTGAAGCGAAAGCTATTCATTCCATCATCATCCTACACGCGAGACCTTCAATTCCTAGTCAATACGGATGCTGATGGCTCATCCAACGCGACTTTCGCACTCAATGCTGCCCCGAAAGCTGAGTTGCCGGCTGTGAATCTGGAGTTCAAGATTGAACAGGATGATTGGAAAGCATATAACCCAAAAGAGAAAGATGAGGATTCAGTTGCTACGAACACTCTTGGGTTCTTGAAGGGAACGTATGCGGCGAAGGAACAGGCTTTTACGGTGCCCATCAGGAGCGGATTGGATTGGAGGAGGAGTGTTTACGTTACTTGCTGGTAGCATTTCAGAAGCAATACAATCCCGAGTCTCAAGGCGCTCGTGAAGAATCGAAGATGATGAGGGGTTCCTGGCTTAAAGCAAACATTTTAAAGTGGAGCTCGAAAACGATGTAAACTTCCTGTTTCCTATAAGGACAAGTACTTTTCCGCTTGACCTGCCTGCTTGCCTCTGCCTCTTCTCCATCTCGCTAGGCTCGTCTGT
The DNA here is from genome assembly GCA_026120085.1 of Cadophora luteo-olivacea. NCBI lineage: Eukaryota > Fungi > Ascomycota > Leotiomycetes > Helotiales > Ploettnerulaceae > Cadophora > Cadophora luteo-olivacea. The sequence goes on from JALRMC010000011.1 coordinate 364,780, forward strand.
ATCTCCTCTGCCGCTTTGGGGCGGCTAGACGAAAGTGGGGGACGTGTGGCAACCTTCTTTCATCAACATTAACTCCTCTGAGGTCCACAGCAATCACGGAACTTACCAAATAAATTCTAACCATGGTCATTATCAAAGTAAGAATCTGTTCAAGCCGTATTCCTCACACAATCATATCCATAGCATGACTCATGTTGAGTCGACATCTCGATTCTCCTGCCCCGCTCTAAATTTCCGGGGTAATCTTGTACCTGCATTGGAACTCGAATTTTCATACGAAGTTCCAGATTTCATTGGAGAGATTCCAGTGAGCTTGTATCTTATTCCTGAGTCGCTGCTAAAGGGTACTGGATTAGGAAGGTAGTCAGACTCAGATAGGCCGCAGCAAGGTCAGAAGACTTTGTGATTTTCGCCAGGTCCACAGGAACTGAAGTACAAAGACTGAGTGAAAGCTTACTTAAAATTCTGACAACATCCCCTTCCGGATCAATACACAAGGATTAAAATTTGAAAATCGACACCTTAGCCAAAGTAAACATGGCTCGCATGACTATCCGAGATGTGGGATACACTCCTGGCCAGCTGCCAGCTGGTTCAAAGAACTCAATTCTTGACGTAAAAGGCAAGTAAATTTCCGGGCGACCAAGACGGAATTACTGACAACACTTTCGCAGGAGTTCGAGTCGGTCAAGCAACTGTTGGAGAAGATGGAAGTTCCGTCCGTAGCGGGGTAACCGTAATCCTTCCTCGTGCTCCAGATGACATCTCGATCCCCTGCTACGCCGGAATGCACACACTCAACGGCAACGGCGAAGTTAGTGGATCGTACCAGATCAAAGATTGGGGTTTCACCAATATGCCAATCGCACTCACCAACTCCACTAGTTTCGGTACCGTCTTTCAGCAGATCTGGGAATGGACCTTGAAGAATGCTCGCGAGAAAGGCACGTCGCTGGAGACCATGAGCCACAATTATGGCACACCGATCGTTGCTGAGACGGCGGACTGGTGGTTGAATGATGTTCATGCTGCAGGGTTGAAGCCAGAGACTGTGCAGGAGGCTTTTGCTAATGCTACTACTCAAGAGGAGGTTCTCGAAGGGCAGAATGGCGGAGGAGCGGGGATGACTTGCCACATGTTTCCAGGAGGGACTGGTACCAGTTCAAGGGTTGTGAAAGGAGGAGAAGGAAGTGAGGGTGTGGAGTACACAGTTGGTGTTCTGTGCCAGAGCAATTATGGACATACGCATGATATGCAGGTACGTTACTCCCTCCCCCGAAAGATTGATCCAGAGGTCGCGTAAGGGAAATTGGAGAGTTGCAACATAAGATACGTTTAACGGTGGCTTACTTCAACAGATTGGAGGAGTCCCAGTTGGAGAGCTCATCTTGAAGGAGAAGGGATCACCGGTCCACATGTCGGAGACAGCAAAGGAAACCGAGTCAAAAGGAGGTAAGGCAGATGACGGCAGCATTGTCATCATTCTCATGTAAGATCCCTTCCACTCTCCTAAGCTTCACTCTTGTTATTCCATATCTTCGGTCCCATACTCTAAACATCCTCTGACGCTCTCAGCACCGATGCGCCAATGCTTCCCCACCAGCTTGTCCGCCTCTCCAGACACTGCGCCGTCGGACTCACCCAAGTCGGTGGGCACGGCGTAGGAACCAACTTCTCCGGCGACATTATCCTCTCCCTTTCAACCGGCAACAAGACCAACGAGAGAGTACTCAACACCCCCAAATCCGGTATCTCTGTCATTGAGAGCAATGACATCAAGATAATCAAGAATGAGAGTATGGATACCATGTTCCGTGCTGCGAGTGAGGCGACTGAGGAGGCGATCTTGAACTCTCTTGTGGCTGGGAGAGAGGGAAGAACCGGACACAATGGGATCAGGTTGGATGGATTTCCGGTTGATCTTGTGGGCGGGCTGTTGGAGAAGTATCGGGTCATTGTCTGAATTCCTCGCTCGAGATTGCCAAATGATGATATCAGTGATGTAAGCTGATTTTCAGAAGCTGATATCACGTTGACATATCCTACTGACATTTGTATGGCCACTTCTTAATGATCCAATAATACATGACTGTGAGATCTTCATAGAGCTGCACCTATCTCGCCCGGCCTTCGCGAGAACATAGCAATTCGCCCCAAGACTTTCTGTCTTAGTCATGACTCATGAATTGTCGTCCAAAAGTTCATGTACGAACCCGTCATCACTGTCGGTTTCGAGTTCAAGTGGCTCCCACGGTGGTGACGCTGTAAAAACGTAGTCATCGCTCCAACTACCAGGGATGACGAATCCCCATTCAGGATGATCAACCATGTCCCAGAATTCGGAGAACTTATCATCCATCTGCTCTCTGAAAAAGAACTGCCAGTCACCAGGCTTAGAACCGTACACGAAAGTCATGGAATAATCAGATTCCCTCCTTCTCCGAGCCACCGGGTCCCAGACGGTATGCTGAAAGGTATTCTGAACAAGGTCACTTGTCTGAATGCGGTTTTCTCTTCGTCCGTATTCCAAAAGATCAACTCCAGATTTGTATAGCACCCTCAGCCAGATTGTAAGCGATGTTGTGACACGTTCAAAGGGGTCTACACAGCCGCTGCCTAACATTCGATCGGTAAAGTCGGAACTGTCATCTTCTAGACAGCTACAATTATGCCGATTGGTGCTGGTGAACCCTTCCATGATTGTGCCAAAGGGTGTTTGGGGTGATTTGTAAGGCGTTCCCAACGCATGAAGTCTAGAGCCACCAGCTACGAGATCCTGAAGAAGACGTAGTAGTTCCTGAAGACGGTGGTGGCTTGCGGGATCTTCCACCCGCGATTTCGTCAGATGAACGTCGTACACTCGATGAAATTGAACCTGTTGCGCTCCTAGTGTCCTCGCAACGAAGTGGAGAAGCGTTTGTCCAATGTCTACAGTGCTTCGACAAAGAGTCGTGGTTATAGTATCTTCGCCCAACAACAAACGAACCATGGATGCTAGATCTGGCTGAGCTGATAGCGGCTAGGTGGAGGTGTATTTGTCTTCGCTCGTCTAAGTTCTGTTGAAAGAAGCGGGATTTTGTCTTCGCCATAAGCCAAGAGAGTCCTCTTGAATCACCTCGGGGGTTCATATTCATAATGGTATTTGCATCTAGTTTTTCTTTGCGGCGGTGAAATGGATCAGGAAGATCGTCTCCATCCATCGCTAGAAGTTCCAATAGTTCGAAGTTATCGGGCTTTGTGTGCCAAAGGAATATGAGCGTCGAAAAGCTAGTTCTATAATGTCTGTTAATCTTTCCCAAACAGTTCGAGGTAGAACTCACAAGCGATCCCACCGATCGACTTCGGTCGAAAGATTTAATCCAAGCAGCATGCGGCAAACCTCAAGTTGCCTATGGAGCGCAGCTATCTTTTTCAGGAGTTAGCAATCAAATACTGGCGCATCTTAGAGAACCAAGGAGCATATTAACATACCCTCAAGATTGACCAACCACTATCGGTCCTATCAAACGGCGACGCCAACCCCTTGCTGAAAATCCCTGCATAGCTTGTACATCTCCGGATTGAGCATACAGCATGACAGGCGAGTCCAATGGGACTTGGCTGTATACTCTCTATTTAAATCCGATCGACATACTTGACCAACGGCCTTGAAGCTCCAAGACTTTGGTTGTAAATCTGAGCCACCACGGAGCTTTTATGCGGACGTCCCAGGCAGCCTGAGATGATTTTCTATATTTTACTAGAAGCAGTGAACTAGCATTCCTGGACATGGCCATTGTGTCGGAAACAGCTCTGTTTTCAGAGTCATGCAACTCTACGCTTGAGGGAGACGGGTTTGGAGGCAACAAAAAGGATTATGGAGCAGCCCTCATCTTCATCTGGGATTCCATCTGCTGAAGTAGCAATTGGAGGAGCTGCTGGTGGTCTTGTCTCTGTTTGGATCTGCTAGATGTCAGCATTGAACGTTCGGAGGCAAAAGGGTCGAAAAGATTCTGAATATATCTGCCTCGACAGGTGCAGCATTGCTCTCGCATCCCTCACTCTCTCTTTCAGCTGTACCATCATCTCCTTCTTAGCCATCGCCTTGAAGGTCCCCAACAATTTGTTTCTCGAGACCTCTCGATGCATATCCTCAGCAGCCTTTGCAAGTATTTCCGTGCTGTGCAGACATAACTGTTGGCATTCGCTCATCGCAGGAGTGGTTTGGTCGTGCTTCAATGTAAAGTGACTGTATTCGGACAAGAGAAGCCGCAGTACATTCATCTCTGCGACAAGATATCTGATCTCTGCTGGGGCTTCCTTGACACTTTCGATAAACGCAACAAGCTTAATGATTTTTTCGCCAGTCTGAATTGCGAAAGCCGCGATTCCGACTGCACTTGCGACGACTTCTGCCATTTTGTGTTTGGTGGAGAGATCAAGTCCTATACTTGAAGAGGTAGATTTAGGGAAAGCTGTTTGATATCTGGAAGCCTTGCACTGAAGTCTTATAGAAGTGGTGATCAGGCTGAGCCAATACTGCCTCAAGCAAGTTGGGGAAGCACAGCCATGAGGCCATGTAACAATTCGCCTGCACAGTCCCGCGATCTGGGTTTAAGATAACCGTTTGAATTGGCAGCCAACGAATAGAAATACGGAAAAGGCATCCTCCCCAATCAAGTATCTCGCCTTTCAAGCGCCCGTGTTGCATGCTTCACGCTGACCGCTCATGAAAGCAATAGAAGCAGCCTTGCCAGGTCAAAGTCTCGAGCTGGAATTCAAGAATAACCAAATTCAATTGCATTAGATCAATTCCAAGGATTAGGTTCAACTCTTCATGCACTCATTACATCCAATTTTCCAATGAAGACCACCGTAGAACTCGCCAAGTCTTCCAACAAATATCCAAGAAAAGCAGAGAACACAGCAACGACGCAGTCCCAAATTTGAGTCTAGCCATTCAAAGAACAGACTTCAAGGTCCACATCTGGTTTGTGGCTCCTGGGTGTTCAGGATCCGTCCAAACCAAGACGGGAGTTCCATCCGCCGACTCCCCGTTCATGAGATCCAGCACCTTGTTTGGGTAGAACTCATTGAAAAATTGAACACCTCCCTTAGGAAGCGTCTTCACGGTCCATCGGTTGAGCGAGACTGCTGGAGTCGAGTCCTGGCCCGTGACACGGGCTTTGATGGCGTTGTCGGCATCGTCTTGGTCTTGCTGAAGTCCTATGCCGGCCGCTGTTAGCCCTTGAAAGAGGGAAGAATTTGGATTGCGGGGTTTTTGTACCTTTTGGAGCTGCAAGATAGGACCCTGTCTTGAAGTTTATGATCAAGACTTTGCCTTTGCCGCAATCGGCAATGAGCCAGATTTGGGCTGGGTTGTTTACCACGGCCGATGGCTTCCTGTTGGTAGATTAGTAGTGTTATTCGAGTATTAAGGCGAGATTATCATGAGACGACGACTCACACTCCGTTGACTTCAGTGTTGTCGGCTGGGCTGGCGTCCTTGAGATCGAGGCAAGTCCCTGTCTTTACATTGATGAAGATATAAGTGCCCGGCCCTGTGTATCCGATGGGGGTAGACATATCGCTTGGTGTTTAATGCTTTGGTCTGATTTGAAGAATGTTTTGGTTTCAATGTAGTTTGTTGTTGCGCTTGTGGATGGTTTTCGATGAGTAGCAGGATGGGATGTGAGTATATATATAGATGAAAGGTTCTTGGTATTTTGATCACCAACGGCCCTCGCGGGCCTCGCCCAGTCCGCCTATGTTCAGGTGTAGGACCTCACTTGTGGACCACATAGAACATGATGGCATAAGCATCACCGCACTGACTTCATCTGGATCCTCATGAAGGGTGTTCACCGCATCTGCTCATCATATTCAGCACACCACTATTGCTTGGCTCTACTCAGATATTTCACCGCTGTTATCGATAGCAACACGTCAAGGCTGGAGAGCAGGTATGAAGGAAAAGATTGAGAATACGACCCAAGACAGCGGCTTTCTGACAGTTTGAATGAGATTGGGCGGCACGTGTAATGAGTTGGTGCCAGACATCGCAGCCTTCAATTATGGAAACGGTGGCTTCCATAGACCTTGGATGGTGGGAGACTGACAGGCTGGCAGACTCAAGAAGTATATACTCTCCTACTGTGAATGAGGCTTGTAATAGGAGAAACTCCTTGACCCAGCGATGATTGGCAGATTCATATGGTAAGTGTAGACGTAGAGCGAGCCGAGCCGAGCCGAAAGCGCTTCTGAAAGTAAACAAGTACCCCTCAGGACAGATTGTGTGCCCTATCCCAGTTCTGATTGGAGCGGAGGCATCATTAAAGTAGCGATATACGCCACACCAGAAGCTGTGCATAAAAGCGGAGGGAGGGAATCGAGGCGTTCTCTTCATTTACTAGACCGTGCAAGATATCCTTGGCCCAGGGCCATATTTGAATCCCAAGTGCTGTCGAGCTGAAGTCTTTTGACCTCCATTTTCACCCAGCTTTAAAATATATGATATCATTGGACCTGCGAAAAAGATCTTGAAAAGGCTGTAACACAAGCTTCATGTAGCCAATGCTTGGTGTCATGATCTCGTAGTGGCATGTTGCCAAGAATGAAGCACAACTGTCGTCTTCTCCGGCTGTTCGGAAGTCAGAGCATGCAGGCCCAGAAGTGGTGGCTTTCGCGCCAAATTCTGTAGCGGTGAGGTGGCGAAAAGGTTCCAGCGATATTCCGATCCGCAATGAAAGATGTTTTATGCAGCACTTTTGGTTACCCAGGTCCAGAGATAATCTTATGACCACTCAGTCAGACACACACTACTTGGTCGAGCACAAGGCCAGATACTGCCGGGATTTTAGGGTCTCCCTGGAAAAACTTCCCAGCAGCCCCAAGCTGAAGCTACAATAAGGATATTGCGTAAATGTCACCTGCCTCGACGATACACAAATTATTGTAGGTTGCCACACTCTAGAATAATTATCACCGAGACCGGAGCCATCATCGAATGAACATGTTTGCTTCAAGAAGTTCCAAGCATCAGCAGCATCTCACATGTGCTACCTGGCTGGATGCGTCTGTATGGATTAATGAATCTAAACGTGGTACTCCGGCTGACTGCATACGTTTCAAAACTGAGCGGCCAAGACTCCTACTCGTGGATGCAATCAGGGGAAGAACGACAGAACGAAAATAGACTCCTGAAGATGGACATACGCCGAGAAAAAGACCGACGATGAACGGTCACATCATCAAACAGGACGCATTATCAGAAGGTAGCGTCTTTTCGCTGGCCACTCGATCCTGGAGGGACAAGTCAAGTCGTGATGCGGCATCGTGAAATCACCCCGCAGAGACTGGAAGAGGCTGGACGGGATGTGGAGATTCATGAACATCATTCTTGGCGGTAAGGAATAGCTCCATTGTTAACTTGACGCCTAGGTAAAGATATGGATTTCCATTGGGAATGCTTCCGAGGCTTGCATGTGAGAGAATGGCGAATTTTGATCAACAGCACTCTCCCGTAACAACTGGTTGACTATTTTGCCCATAGTCCTCTTCCTATTGTCGAAAAATCTTTCCCAAAAGGTAACAATAGCTCACATCCTCCCCAAAAGGTAACCCCAAATGCCTCGTACCAACAGACAGCCGATACGATCCTAGGCGACTCCCTAGCCACCTAATATACAACCACAATTTTCTACCTTCTCTTGCAGACACACCCACCGTAAAGTACTGGCTAAGATGCATCGTCCGCTCTTCTCGCCCAAGCGCCCGAACAGTCAACGGCCGCCAAAGCACTAACCTCGAATAGTATGGATGACATTGGGCCGTCCCTGTGGCGAGTACATCTTGTTGAGTGATATTCGGATTTCACAATCTGAGAGATCTTGTTATCAGAGGCTTCGCGGATGGTGCAAGGATGCTAGCCGTGCCCGATGCAAGCAGATGAAATGTTATGGCGAAGATGACGAATGTCCTGGTGTGATTTCGAGCGATGTCGTAGAGGCAAGTGCTGATGCTTAGCAGGGCATGCAGTATAGGGAGAAGTATGTTGGTTTGAATGGAGCATTGTTGAGCGATGTGTTGATCTTTCATTTACGAAAGCAGTAAGCTATGATCTGCCTACCCCTTGAAATAGCCGAGAAAGGAGATTCTGAGGACAGAGATGATCTAGTTGAAATCAGGACAGTCCAAACGTTCATATATGTGGTCGCCTCAGCTTTGGCGATCGATCGAACGTCTCAGATGGTGGTGTCATGTCGTGCATGCCTCCTGAAACATCAGCAGTCGCCCATTGCTCCACCGTCTCGCAGGATTCCTCGTATTCTATCAACGCAGGCGTGGAACCGCGCCGCTTAGAGGACCAGTACTTCTGAATCCTCGTTGAGTGGGACATGAAGCGTGGGGCTGGTTTGGTATCCCAGGCGATGGGTAACCCTCGCCGAGTGAGCAATTCCGCGATCACGATAGCCTGCCGAATTCCAACTGTTTCTCCAATATTCCGCAAACGTGCGGCTGCCCAACTTCGGATGGAATCTGTTGTCAAATCCATTGTACCGGCGAGGAATAATGGCCAAAGCACGAAGTAGCTACGTGATCCGTCCAACAAGCCCGATGACGATTGATTCAACAGTGATGGAGTGTGATGCGGTACACTACCGAGAATGTCGGCTTGCATCTCCAGCATGATCCTGACTGAGGAGTCAAGCTGAGTGGAGTTTTCGTCATCAGTAAAGATTGGGGTGTTGGCAGTCGAGGCGGCGAGCAATTGATCTCGTACCAATTCATGCAGGAGGATTCTGCATGTCCTCATCCCATTCCAGATGTGGCTCATCCAATATTCCCTGTAGACGTGATAGTGGCCGTTCCAAATGATGTCGGGATTTTCGTCTGTGTACACCGTCATATATTTCCACTCCTCGGGCAGGTCCTTGAATTCATCGATGAATCGCTGGTCAAGTTCTAAAGCTTGCTCGATGATGTTCCGAGGACCAACAATTTCACAGTCTCTCACTTTTGATCGAAAGATAGTAAAATCGATGATAACTCCAGCAAGTTGCCACCCAGGTGCCTTGACATCCATGAATTTTTCTACTCCTTGTCGCAAATCTATGATATGTTGCGGCATCGGTATTGTGCGTTGAATACAACTTAGCATTAGATTCGAGGTCACCTGCAGAAACAATTTCTGGCCAGCGGGACTTTTGAATTGCTCCGGACCTCGAAGTTTGACCAATGCTGCGGCTCCCTTGATATGTTCAGTCCACGAGTCGAGAGACCGTTCGTTGTTCCCGGAAATCATCTCGTAGATGCTGAGGACCATGACGGAGAAGAGCGTGCTGTCCTTTTTCGCAGCTAACGGAGACCTGAGTGCCTGATTGGTCAACTGCAGAGCCTTGACATAGTCCCTCCGGGCTCTGACCATAATTTCTGGGGCATGCATAGCGTTGGAAAATCCGGCTAGACCAACTGCGAGAATGCTCGCCTGCAGGTGCTCCTCGATGACTGCTGTTCCACAAAGAGTCTCCACGAGATCGAAGGCTCGAAACCAGGTAGGAGCCAGAGCACCGAAGAATGCAACCGACCTTTCCTCTAATGTGGGAAACATAGAGTAATTTGGCAGCATACTTCTGATGAAAAGATCGGTATTGGATAGTGGTGTACTGGGGTAGTCGGTAATTTCGCTGCCTCGAGCAAGAACATCGAGTGTCACAATTCCAGTGATAGAGCTTTGCTCAGAGTTTTCGACCGGACTCTTGGACTTCGACCTCGGTGCCTCTTTTGACTTCACAGCCTTCACTTTCACGGCGTCACTCTCGTTCCGGAACATAAGATCCAACTGGCTTCGGTACCCAGGGCATATTCGATGTGCCCGAAGACACTGACTACATGATGGTGTAGCTCTATCGCACTGGATCTCGTCAATATCATGCATTTGACATCATTGAACAACAGAAGCTACTGACTCTGGTTTTTCGCTTTCTGCACTCCGAACACGCCGCCGAAGGTTTGCCACAGTATACCATTTTGGATAAGAAGTACCGTATCACGGGCGAAGGGAATTGATGACTCTGAGTCCTGTATAAACTTTGCAGGTACCTCGCCTTATAACTTAAGCTTCTTTCATTGCTTCAATGTCATCATGCTCCACACGCACTGCGGCGTAGTGACTCTGCGCGCAGGGCGTGGAGCCCTGCTCGACGCGTAAGACTATGGCAGTGCCTCTGCACAATCGGAAAGCGGGTCTGTACGGAAGGGCCGATGAAAGCTTTGCAGTCCAAAATGTGAACGTCCTATGGCACACTTGTCAAAAAGATTAGATGAAGCTATCGATAGCTGACACAACACAAGCAGTGGATCTGGTTGATTTCGGATGATACGTGATCGACAAAGCTTGTCTTAAGGACTAACTGTATAAGGCATGCATGATGCTGTTTAGCCCGTCAGCAAGCCCCACTGAAAAGGGGCTGAGATCCCGATCACGAGACCAGCCTGCAAAATATGCGCTGTTACCCCTCCATCGTTGCGAAGACTGACCAGAGGGATGTGAAGCTACAATGAAGTCTCTCAATTGAACCAGAAGCTGACGCTAAAGCTGACACTGAGACTCCGTACATAATGCCACCAGCCGACGGGAATATACAGACATTCCCCTTCTTCCAGAATACAATCCACGAATTGAGCGTCCTTGAATAATGGGAACTGTTGATGAGCTGTGTCCTTGTCCTCCTCAGTCCCATCCCATCCACATAGAAGCCCGATGTCCACTTCGCTTGTGTTCTCCATATCAACACCACCATCCTCTACACCTCTGGCATACAGCTTCCCACTCTCTCGTGGCGCATAAAGTCTGATGTATTTCCTGCCGACAACCTGCGAAAGGATGTTATGATACGGATCCGTATGAAGTGGGCTGATCGTACCAGCTGGACCAAACCAAGCATTTAACAATGGCTCGTCCAGCTCGGGCATCCTGGAGTGCTTCTCGGCAAGCGGCGAAGAGTGGTGAGGAGGAGGTGGTGAAGTGAAGCAGTAATCGGGGATTGCAATATCCTGACGCAGTGAAGGTATTTGAGTGAACAGGTTGTGCTGAGCGAGATAGCCTGTTGATCGAGCTGGAGATTTGGGGTCGACCAGAATGTACTGTTGCACGAAGTCTTTGAAGGGAATAATCTTTTGTCCCCATCCTTCGTCAACGTAGCTTCGACCAAGTTCGACGGGAACCAGGCGCCTTCCGCCGATGGTTTTGGAAAGCAAATAGCTTGGACTGTTCCAGGATCTTTGGTTACGAGCTGGCCATTGATCTAATGCCCCTGTAATAATAATAGGCTCAGGGCCCAAGTCTGGATCCTGCGGCTGGGACATGTGTTTCTGAAAGTCGTCCAATGTTGGAAGATGCTTCCGAGGAATTGGATGTTCCACAGGGGGGACGAATGAAACATAGACAGGACATTTGTCCCACGATTTCTTGCGATCTGGCTCTATTTTCAGCCTCTTGGGTGGGGGACCATTCTCATCTAGCTTCGTTATTGAATACAGGTATATTTCTTGCAGTAGATCGAAGACTTTGTTGATGCACGTTTGAGCATGTTCAGAATCTGGAGGCCCAGCCATGATGAGGGCCATGTCAAGGACATTGACCATTTGATCGATCTGATTGCTCTCGAACTTTGGACTTCGCGCATCGCCTCTTTCGAGGCTGTTCGAACCTCCCCAGACCTCTCTCACAGCTAGTGCTGAGAACTTCAGCAGACTCGCCTCTCTGAAGAGCTGCTGCCAGCAAAGCGGAACATCTTTGAACGGAAAAGCATAAAACTTCTCCGTCGCAAGGCTGATCATATCATCCAGCCTTCCGAGGATGGAATCGTAACTTCCCACTTGATCCTTAATCGATTTGCCGAGATGGAGTAAGAGGCTCAAAATGGGTTCACCACAATGCCGAAGAACATGATCTCGTGGCGCAGCGCCTTCTTGCTGTTCTGACGGGGAGGAAAGCAGCTCCGTAAGCTTTGAGAGGTTGCAGAACGATTGTGTACAAATCATGATCAAGTCTTGCTCTCGAGAAGTACGTTCAGCCTCTCTCGTCGCGTTCGGGCCCTGAAACATGCTGCCATGTTGTCGCGAGGTATCGAAATGTGACTCTTGTAGTACCATCTGAGAATGTTTTGTTTCAGGTCGCTAACGAGGTGTGATCATGCGTATTGACGGCGTTGTGCTCATGAATCAGATTTCGAATCATGATGATTCTCTGGCGATGATGAAGATGGAATAATTCTAGTTCTGTAGGGATTAGATAGCGGAGAGTGCTGACTAATTGCAAACAGCGTTCCGATAAAAGGGGTTTGAGTTCAAGGATATGATTAGTCAGCATCGCCAAGCCTCTCTGAGCTTCTCTCCCACAGCCAAAGCCACCACCTCTCTTCATGATCTCCAGCGACTCAATCTTTACACATTGCTGTGAGTTCGGGATTTCATGCACAGAGAACATATCCGACGGAGTTTCATAATCATGGATCTTAGGCTTCGTTAGACTTTCAGCTTCACAAGTAAGCATGCCGCCCGACACATTTTTTCAATACCTGAACCTTTCCCCTCAAATTCCTGCAGCAGTCATTAAAATCTTCAAATCGATGAATGTCCGTGTTCGGAATCGAGAGATGTCTGAATCGCTTCTTGATTGGTCGAACACCGGATATCAGACCACATCGCACTGGTCAAGTTGGACACATTCAATTCGAGCGGGGTAATTCTCTCTACGGCTTTCCCTTCGTATCACATCGACGTGGACTATCCCCTTGAATTGCCTCATTTCGCGGTCACAGCATATATATGGTTCTATCCAGCCACTCCTAAGACTCACTTGTTGAGCTGAAACGTTCTGTTCAAGTTGGGATATCCTAGCTCTCGTTCTAGATTCTCTGTCGTGGAACCTCCATAAAGAGAAGGTTCTGCTGAGGCGACGACGTTCGTTTCATGATCTAGATCAGCCCAGTCGATTGCCTTCCTTTGAGAGGGGAAATCCGCAATTGAAAAGCACAACATATCGCGACAGTTTGGTCGCATTTCCCCGAGAACAGTCTAGTATGGAAGACCAGGAGCAGCTCTTACACAGGGCGCCAATGGCGACGGCCACAGCAGAGGCCAATGTAAACTGGCGATCTCATTTGCTTGCACGTTAACAGCTTCAGGTCGACAACTCAGATGAACCGATAGCGAGCAGTGGCTGCTGTTCTTTAGTTTGAGAGGTTGCCAGTCTTGCTGTCACTCTTTATGGAGAGACAATGTCAGTACAGTTGCAATTTGTCCTCGAGCATCGTGCTCGGAAAATTTTCAGTAATAGCTCCTGGTTCAGCTATCTGTTTTCGCGGCGGTGAAACGTTGCCTCTAGACGATACCATGAGACCATAACAAATGTGTCTGTCGAAGGCGGACCGGCGTTCGAGAGCCGGCTGAAAAGAGATGGAGGCATTGACATTGCAGTACATTAGTTCCTCTCCTGTTTGGTTGTCAACCAGTAGAGAATCAATTGAGGGCCGCTCGAGATATAAGTAGGGCCATATTCCCCCTCTCAGTACAGCTCAGTCTTCATCAGATCCATCTCAATTGATCAACACAAAATCATCTCACTTCACCTACTTTACATCTGTCCCCGCACTTCAGCATGGCTGTGTACTACGTCTATCTCAAGTACGCTCGTAGTGCGGATTACCTTCGGGCCAACTATGGTCGGTGGCTGCTTACCTTCGAGAGTCGACAGTCGGCGGACGAGTTCTACCGAGCCATGAAGGTTGTGAAGAACACGGTGAACAATCTTCGCTATGTCACATTCCATCGCTCCACACCTCAATTGTGGTGCTATGATACCACGGATGGCGAGCGTATGTAGCTCTCCCTTCTTTTCTTCTGGAAAACAGGCGTTCTAAGACCATTTCGGTACCTGTTGCTGACAGCTATTATTATTAGCTTGGTGGACTATCAAATTAATCCTCGAGGGTGATGCCACCTGGAACTACAGCGTCATGGCTACTCTCCTGAGCGATACCAATGGTACTCGTGACTGGCCAGTTATCAACAACATCGTTGAGGGTTCCGATGTGAGTACCAACATATCTCCAGACAACCTAATTCCTCCGCTAGCCATCCATTAATCGAATGTTCAGTGGTTCAACGGCGGCTCTTTCTTCATCCGTAACAAGCTCATCCCAGATCTTTACTGGCACTCCGACGGATCTGCCATCATCGCCACCAAGGAACGTCGCACCAAGTTCGTCGTTCGCGGAACTGCCTTCAAGAAGACCGATGATGAACAAGTCCTGATCCGGTCCGACAAGATCACCATTGAAGTCGCTGAAAGCACTTCGACCGACAAGATCCTGTTTGTCGGACATGACCGCGACAACGCGATTCTTGTCATCACCGCTGACAAGTATGAGTGGACATTCAAGGACTTCTTCGAGTCATTTGGCGCGAAGTGGTACACAGAATCTGGCAAAGACACGGAGAAGCAGTATCTGATCTACTCTCCTGCCATCTCGGACGAGTGGGAGTTGGTATGAATATCGAAGATCGTATGATTTTTGGGAACATGAGCATGGAGAGAAGTTTTTGCGAATAATGTTGTCGTCCATTTCAAATCAAGTCATTACAGAAAACCGAGTCCTTACCAGGCATGATTGATTTCCAATGGGCTGTCTTGCCAGTGATAAGCTCAAGTGAAGTTGTCCAAGCATTTCAAACATACTTTCCGGTCCAGCCGGCCATCTCATCTTCGTCCAATCTCGTCGCATTGGCGTTATTATTTCTGCATGCCAACGTCCTCGACGCGAATACATCTGTCAGCTGCAGAAACGAGAAAGCGAAAGAGCTCGAAATGGAATTGGCGCCAGTGCAAACAAGCTATTTAGAGAAAAGCAAACTCAGCTTCCAGAACACAATTTGCGTTCTTCATAATCCTTCTCTCGCAAATAACCCACATTCCAGGTTTTACAAGTGATTACCATGCCGTGGGTTCTCGGAACGAAGCCGAGCCCAACTCAGATTGATCTCCCTTCTCTAAAGTAGGGAACTGCCATCCCTCAAACAGGCACTAGTATGACTATCTCGTCGCAACTATGTTTAGACAACCTCGCAATTATCGTTAAATGCCAGATAAGCTTTTCTTGTGGTGCTTTTGGGGCAGTCTTGGGCTGAGTGCGAGTGCGCATCCGAGGCTCGTATTCGCAGTCGGACTTATTTTGGACTACTTACAACAACCATGAGCAGTGATTGGTCGCTTCAGATACAGCGATCGATGGCATCTGCCGTCCGAGATGGGGATCTCCAGGTTGGTGTTGGGGAAGGGCAGACGCGAACGCTCGCGTTGCAGCGTATTTAAGCCTTTGGACAGCGAGCGAAGTGACGCATGTACGATCCGAACATTCCTGACCCTGGAATTGTGGCTTGAAGATTTGAGTATAAGGGTCCTCTGGGCACCTCGATATTGCAGAAGTAAAATCGAACTGGCGCAACGTTTTACATATCCACCATATCTCGCTGTCTTGTCTTCGCTTGGCCAGAACAAGAACGTAAACACATGGACTAAGGAAAGGACCATCGCCCTCATTTCACCACCAACGACTCGAAGGAATCTACACAAGTTCGCCGACGAACAATTTTCTAAATCCTGTTCACAATCATCTTCACATAAACACTCCGACTTTCCACACATCCCTCAAAATGGAGACCCTCAACGCGATATCACTAGCAATCACCGAGCGAGCCTTGATCCAAGCAAGAGAAGAAAAGAGCTTCTGGCAGAAATACAGGTGGTACATTATTGGTGGCTTGGCAGCATTGCCTCCTCAAGCTGCACTGGGCTGGTGGTAGTGAGTATCCTCATCTTCCAAAATCTTCACTGTTTCCCACGAATTCGATAATGCGAGTTTCGGGACCGCGAATGGGGCGCAGATTATTGTTCTTGATTTGGGTATCACTGTAGCTAACAATACAGTTTGAGGAGACGCAAGGCGAAGAAGGCAGCACTCAAGCGATCGGAGGAAGAGACTGGTTTGGGTCCTTACTCGAACATGGAAGGGCACAGATAGGCACTCAAAAGTGAGAAAGGGATGGGATGGTCTGAGACTGGAGATGAAGCGTCAATGTTCTAAAGGCATCCAAAGAAAATTGTACGGCTATAGACAAGGGAGTTCGAATATCAGCCCTAATTTGAGTGGCCAGCGCTTCAGCAGGGGAGGGGAATTGTTCACTCCGCCGGACGGCGGTGCATCGCAACAGCGTACGAGTACAGCACGGAGACGTCTCGCGGGTCACCCCTTTTGTTTTGTTTCGTTTCGTTACTTGTCTCATTATATACTTTATGAGTTGACGATCGTTCGCGGTATAATATCCCGTTGTTGTTCAGATTGGTTCTGGGAGGAGTAATATATTGATTTCTATCCTTGATATCCTTGTTCAGTTGCCTGTTCCGTTCCCCCCCCCCCCCCCCGCATGTCCAATACAGATTAGTGGTTCGATTTTTGCTCATACACTATCAAGTCGTCACGATGATGAGCTGCAATCCGGAAAAAATGGTTTACTGGACACTGCTCCGATGATCTTGGCACCGCCAGCATATTTAGAAAGGTACTGCCGGCGGCAACCTGAATCTGCAAACTTCCGAGTGTATGATTAAGATCTTGAAGAACACTCCTTAAGTTTTTCTGGAAATGAGAGAAATTCAGTAAAGATATGAAAGTTGCAATTTTGGATGAGTCAAGGAAACGGGTTGCCTGGTAGGGCTGAGTCATGTCTAGTTAGTGAGGCTGAGACACTTCTGCAACCTCATTCTTGACCATGTCATCTCATCTCAAGATATTCATCAAATTAAACAAAGCCACCTTTTCTCCTTATTTTGTCCTGTTTCAGAATCACAATGCTCACGAGTGGCTCCACCTCAAAATCTCGCCTCGAGCTCCTTCCCATCGAAACACAACAAGCAATCCTCGGCTCCTTGACATGCATAGCCTCGCTCAAACAATGCGCCCTCTCATGTCCCATCCTTTATACTTCCTACAAAGCCGCAGAAAGTATGATAATTGCACAAATACTGTACAACCAAATTGGCATCGGAGTCCTCCCTGAAGCTATCATGGCACTCTCATCGTCCCGCCTGCAATCAAGCGATCTCGAGCCTTTTGCTGAAGCGAACTTCAGAAAGCGGAGATCTCCTCCGAGTGTTTTTGGCTTCAGAGATGCTTTTCTCATGTCCGAACTACATATACGGGTAGATTTACTTAGGAGGATCTTCTTTAGGAAGGCGCTCACGGCAAGCCAATGCGCCTCTCCATGGAAGCCAGCCTCCCCAGCAGAAATCGATCGCATTGAGAGGGCACTCTATCGGTTTGAGATTTATCGTCATATATTTGGTAGGTTTCAGCAGAACAGGCACTGGCGTGTCGAAGCGCAGCAGGGCATGTTCTTCAAGTATTTCTCGCCGTGGGAGAATGAGCAGTTGGCTTGTGTGCATGAGTTTTTGGCGCAGCTGGTGATACCCGGTATGTTTTCCTCCCTCACCTGCTTCAATGAAACTTCGGAAAGTGGAAAGACTTATGAAAACTTAGCTTTCAATGAGATAGCCGACCACGATGTCTTCTGGGGAAGTGCAAACATTGAGTCTGCGACAGACGCAAGCTCGCAATACATCCAAGCAATCCTCTGTCAGGGCCTGGGTCACGTACACGCGATCGCAACAGCCTTCAGCTATTCTGCTCGCAGAGCAGTGATGTATAGACTGTATCCAGCATACAGCGACAAGTTCTTCCATCGAGGCAGGAACAATGCGCACACTGCCCGCGCCATCGTTGCCTCTGTCAACGACCCTCTCATCCAAAGCTTCTTTGAGGATGATGACGCTGGCCCCGAAGATGCATGGCGCTTGGCTCACTCAGGCTTAAAGGCCAACGTTCCCAGTTTCATGGTCCTGACAAATTCATTCAGAGATTACACCACAGTCCGCCTTTGGGGATACGTGATGTGTGACAGGGCGAGACTGGATGAGTGGGGAGTTTTTAGGAAAAATTGGATCGATTTATTGAACCTTGGTTCCTATCAGGAGCGGGAAGAGAAGAGGAGGCTAAAAAATGAGACGAGAGAGGATTGGGAGAGGTCGTGGAAGAGGAGGGCGGAGGTGCACCTTGCTGGTGGATCTGGGTGGTGGAGTTACTTTGATGAGGGAAGGGTGGAATGGGAGAAGGGGAAATCAAGTCCCTGGGATGATGAGAGCAAGAGAAGGGCGTGTGTGCTTTGTATCGGCGATGTGAGGTGTGCGCCGCATAGATTGGTGTTAAGGGTTAGAGGGCATCGTTGATTGTCAAGCGAGGGAAAGGGAGGACTCGCCTGGTGGAAGGGGGCGGCCGTCACAATTCGAGACAAGATGATTGCAATTGAGAACCAGCTTACTGAAGAAATATAGTAGAACTTGAGACTTCACATCCAAGAAGTCAAGAATCATAGTCATCTGGAAGTCATCTTTTCTTTTGACATGTAAGGAAATAATCGTGGTTATGTAAGCTGGAACTAGCAATTTTCACATGCCTCACTTCACATGCCAAAACAGGGGTCCATGTTTCTTCTCGTCTCGCCCGCTCCTCCTCAACATTCTGCATTCCGTGCATACCCGTTGCTTATCGCCATAAACTTTGCCTCATGATTTCTCCGACATTTCTCTGGTCCCCCTTCTCATCAATGCCATTCAATTTACCAGGCCTGCTTCTTTTCACCAAAGCTATGCCCTCGTTATGATCCACGCATTTTATGCTCTTTGAGCTTCAATTTTTCATTCAGTCAGCAGATTGCAGTTCAGATTGGTTGCAGATATATTCTATTCTTAGAACTACATTCTTCGTATCTAGATTTAAGACATACACAACAGCATTCATACCTATATACCATCTGCTGCAATGGCACAACTTCGCCAACGCGTCTCCAACACTCCTCCATCCAACCTCCCTCTCTCCGACTTCCTCCCACGAACAAAAGAGCCTTCAATGCTCTACTCTCTTCTCCCATCAGCAGTCCAATCCCGATTACCCCGCCTTCCTTCTATCCGCCGCTCAGTCAGTATGTATGGCATGTCAAGAAAGCGAAAGCCCGTCGCGTTGAGGCCTTCGTCTGGCTCTTCCACCTCGTCTGCATCCTCCGGAATGCGGACGCCGGAGCGGGGATACACATCTGCCATGGTGCTGAGCGACACGAGGACAATGGTGGCAGACGATGGGCTGGTTGACTACTTTGTGGACACAGTGTCGAGCGATGAGGAGACCGTGATGCCGAGGAAAGGTAGAACGCAGGATATGGAATTGACGGAGAATAAGAGTGGGATTGGCTGGAAATTTGCGAATCAAGGTAAGCGGAGCGCTCTCCAAGCTCGCTACAATATGCTGACAATCGAGCAGGACTCAGTCTCCTCAGCCTAGCAGTCGAAGAATCCTCCACAATATCTCAAGACCCAACCTTCGGAAACGCAAGTTTTGCACGACAACTCTACCTCCACGCTCTTACATACCTCATTCGAGCTCTACCCGCAGACCTGACGACAGAAGAACAACTCAGCATTCGAAGTTCCCTCCCACAAGGTGTTGTTGAGCCTCTCCGCCTCGAAGTGAATGGCTTTTCCCAACCACATACCTCTGCCTCAGATAGCCAACCTTCGCTCCTCCATCGCACTTTAGCATCGACTATTGTCCAGTTCTTCATCTTCGCACAATTCGTCCTGCCGTACATCAAATACCTATTAAGTGCCGCATACCAATACGATCGCGAACACAAGATATCAGAGAAAGTCCTCAGTCAAGGGATCGAGACTGTCGATACTCTGGGCAAGGCGGGCTTGAGCTGGACGGGAGCTATATATGGCATGGGAGATGGAAAGGTTGGACAGGTCATCACAGAGACGGCGGCGTGGTTTGTTGAGGGTGTTACGGGTGGAATTCATGAGGGCGTAGGCGAGGGAATGGCCATAATGGGGGCTCCGAGGAGGAGTTCTGGTCCGGAGAGGAGATGAGTGATACGAATCAGTAGGAGAACGAATTGATGAAGTGATGGGAGAGGACTTTTGATTTATGATACCCACGCATGTCTATAATGATTGGCGTTATTGCTTTAGGCTCGTTTCTAGATTATGGGAATTTAGACTTGGACAGAGTTATGCAATGCTGGTTTTTGGAAAGGTTCTTTTCAAAGGATGTTCCGTAATCAAGAGGCTGAAAGTCTTGCACTTCCAGGTTGCAACCAGCAAATGAATTGTGACTTCGTTCCTTCGGGGTACCAACAGCTACGAATTTGATGCTCTTTGCCGCACATAAATTTCTTCATGATTGATTCTTACCGCGTTCTGAAATATCAAACTCGGGACTTTATTCGATCATTCGATCATACCATCTCATTCCGTCTTGTCCTCGTTCATCGACAGGGATCCGGTCATTGTGGCACGTGCTAGCGCATTTTACAAAAAAAAAGTCCAGGACAGGAGAAGTTGGGGACTGTCGACTGAGAACTTCAGCATCCACGACATTAAACTACATCGCCATCTACGCTCCTTGTTGTACCTTTTCGAAACTTCTATTTGTACTATTTAATACTTCGAATTCCATCGGGCTTGTTTATTTCTGGTTCCCAACAATGTTCAG
This sequence comes from Cadophora luteo-olivacea, assembly GCA_026120085.1. Classification (NCBI taxonomy): domain Eukaryota; kingdom Fungi; phylum Ascomycota; class Leotiomycetes; order Helotiales; family Ploettnerulaceae; genus Cadophora; species Cadophora luteo-olivacea. The sequence continues at coordinate 385,425 of JALRMC010000011.1, forward strand.
CGTTTGCAGAAGAGGCCCTGCCTCGATCTCTAGAGTCCTTCGTACTATACCCTCGACCACAAGCCGCATACCATCCACGAGACCCTCAACACTGTCATTATCTCTCCAGAGTTCTTCCAGAGTACCGCTGGAAGCAAGGTGGCTACATGTGTCGTCGCAATTGAGGAATTATGCTGCAACGGCAGAGAAGGACTATGGCGACTTACACCCAGCTTCAACGGGAGGATCACCAGCCAACCCTCACGAGACGCGAGACGTTACGAAATTTCAGGAGCTGATTGATCATGAAATGGTTCATTCCAATGTTGTGGAGCAGATTACTAAGAGGATGGGACATCATACCATGACGGATGTGCAATCGTTGACGATCAACCAAGGTCTGCAAAGCACTGATATGTAAGTGACTGATTAGAATTCGCAGCTTTTGATTTCTTCGCTGACTCTCCTAGTGTTGCGCAAGCACGGACAGGTACTGGAAAGACCCTCGGATTCCTCATCCCTACAATCCAGAATATCTTGCGAAAGAGCCCCGAATTAGCCCACCGAAAACGATACTCCCGAGCTCGAGCTTCAGATATCCGCGCCATCATCATCTCGCCTACTCGTGAATTGGCGGAACAAATTGCAGTGGAGGCAGAGAAGCTATGCGATAACACGGATTTGAGGGTGCAGGTAGCAGTCGGTGGCAACAGCAAGCGATCTATGCTCCAGAAGACCATTAGAGAAGGTTGCCATATTCTTGTTGGAACTCCCGGGAGATTGCAAGATTTGCTGTCGGATCCTTACAGCGGAGTTAGAGCGCCAAATCTCACCACATTGGTCCTGGATGAGGCGGACAGACTTTTGGATGATGGTTTTTCGAAGGACGTGGAGGCCATCCAGGATCTGCTGCCAGATAGACAAGAAGTCGACCGCCAAACTCTCCTATTCTCTGCGACGATGCCACGAGAGGTTATGCGACTTGTTCGACAGACATTAAAGCCTGATTTCCACTTCGTGCAGGCTGTCAAGGAAGGAGATCTCGCAACGCACGAGAAGGTCCCACAACACATTGTGGTTACACCCGGTATGGAGAACTTCATGCCAGCACTCCTTGAGCTGGCGAAGCGCGAAATCGCGAAGGCCGATGAGGCCAGAAAGACAGGAGGAGAGGTCAGACCATTCAAGGCAATTGTCTACTTTACCTCTACTGCCAATGTCGTCCTGGCAAGTGACATTTTCCAGAACCTGAAGAGCTCTGGAAGTGGTCTCTTCGGTCAACACCCACTTTACCCAGCCCAGATCTCTGAGATGCACGGCCAACTCTCGCAACAACAACGTACATACGTCTCCGACAAGTTCCGCCGAGCAAAATCAGCCATCATGTTTTCCACTGATGTGACAGCAAGAGGCATGGATTTCCCCAATGTCACACACGTAGTTCAAATTGGGCTCCCACCTAACCGCGAACAATACATCCACAGAATAGGCCGAACAGGAAGAGGAGATAAGACTGGTGATGGATTCATCATCGTTGATCAATCTGCTCTCGGAGAAGCACGAAACATGCTCCGCGGTCTCCCAATCATCCCAGACAAAACCCTCGAAACTTCCCAGGTCGACATGACACAAGACGCCCAATTGCCACAATCTATTGCGGAAACTCTCAGCCAAGTTGCCGAGGGAACGAAATATGTGAGCCGTAAGGTGAAAGAGGCGGCCTATATGGGAGCTCTCGGACAGATCAGAGGCAGAGGAGGAAACGCTACTGTCAAGGCTCTGAATCAGCTGACCAGATACGGTTGGGGCTTTGAGCAACCGCCACCCATTGCACCTGGTCTTGCTAGCAAATTAGGCATCAGCAGAGCTCCGGGTGTCAACATCGGTCACAGAGAGCGTGATGACGATGAGGGTGGCTTCGGAGGTCGTAGCGGTGGCCGAAGCGGTGGATTTGGCGGTGATAGAGGAGGTGATAGAGGTGGACGAAGTGGTGGTTTCGGCGGCAACAGAGGAGGCGACAGACGAAGCGGTGGCTTTGGAGGTGACCGTGGAGGACGAGGCGGCGGATTCGGTGGAGATCGTGGAGATCGTGGAGATCGTGGAGATCGTGGATTCGATAGAGGCGGACGAGGTGGTGGATTTGGCGGCGACAGAAGATCGGGCGGCGACCGTGGAGGATCTGGCGGAAGACCTCACCAAGATGCCAGCTTTTAAGGAGCCCCACTTTGTATGACACGGGGTGTATACTAGACGGCTGGTATGGATGTACTTCGGGTGCCATACTCTTTTCGTTGTACCGATATCGAGCGAGCTGGGGTTGTACAATAAGGCATTGCAGGGAGCCAGCAAGCGCGCAAAGATTAGGACGCGGGTGTCAGAGATGTACGAAAGAGAATGTGAGGGTAAATTTGAAATGAGGGCAAAGCATGTAGGAATAGTCACAGGCGTTCTGTCGGGCTGGGTTAGACATATCATTGCAGAGCGTTTGGGATTGGGAGCTGGCTATTTTGTCGGCAGGCTGGCACGGCGCAGACCTCCGAATGAAGGAGATCTGTGTGATGCGAGCCTCTTATAGACGCTTTGTATATCATAGCAGTAATTCAAACAAACTCTACTTCGCCTTCATGACTTGGCCTCCATATCTATTCTCTGAGACTTGAACTAATACCCAAGAATATTACGGGTCTTCTAAGCTCAAAGAATTCAGGAGTGGCAGAACGCTGGACGTCGGCTAGCTCAGGCGGTCTGACAAGCGATTGGTTGAAAAGACGTACTTTTAGAGCAAGCCAAGAGAACGCCTTACGTTTGACTCGACATCTTCAACATCAACAAGAGAGCAAACTCAGCCAAAAGAGAAGTACATAGTGGAACTACGCAAGAGAAAGCAAACACACTTTGCAGTGTGGAAGTATATCAGCAGTATGGAGGCTTTCATCTCTCGCAAGAAGCGAAAACTCTCTTCGCAATCACATTTCGCCACTCAAACAAGCACCCCTGACTACTCAAACGACCCGCTTCAAAAACCCAAGGCTGAGATCCAGTCCAACTCGAATCTTAATACTCAAATCCCTGAAGAGGACGAAGAAACCGAGTCAACAGATTTCAAACTAGCCTTGTTGTCATCACTACATCCAGAAACAGACGAGCAACTCCTCCTCGATGTCTTGCTAGCTCATGACGGGTCCGTGGATGAAGCCTCGGCTGCACTCACTATCGACAGCTCGTCACCAGCAGCGAAAAATACGACCTCAAATTTGAATTCAACTTCGATTTCAGGGACAGCAGCGACCGGATACCAGAGCTCATTATCAAATTTCATTTCCCAATCAGAGGCCACCTCAGCAGACCCAAATTTATCAGCCAAGAAGGCCAAACTCTTGACTAAACATGGTAAAACGCTACATCTCTACTCTCCTTCAGACGTGGAAGCTCACACGCCATGTTCGATCATCCATAATTTCCTGCCGGCAGATGAAGCAAATGCGCTGTTGAAGGAGTTGTTGGCTGAGGCGAAGAATTTTGAAAGGAGCAGTTTTAAGCTCTTTGATAATGTGGTGCAAAGTCCGCATACTTCCTGTTTCTATGTTGAGAGCTTGGAGGAGGTGGAGTCTCAGAAGACGGAGTATATTTACAATGGTGGAAAGTTGGATGTGAGTTTGTCTCGCTCGCTTTTCCCATGATCATTGTCCACGATTACTTCTTTTTGGAATAGCCAAGCATCCTCGCTTGCTCTTTTCACCCCCCCCCCCCCCTCGTCTCAACATCAACACAAATATTTAAACCTTTTCGCATTGGCCCAATTACACAGCTGTTGCTTTCCCAAGTGCTTACTAACTGTATCTAGGATGTCCGCCAACTAACACCGCTGATGAAAGTCATCGCACCAAAGGTGACAGCCGCAGTCAACAATTCCATCGCCGCCCGCCAAACCTCCCATCCTACCATCACCACCACACTCGAATCTAGTAAGCAGTCCATACCACAACCCGAACCTTGGAGACCCAACGCCGCTTTTGTAAATTGCTACAACGGGCCTACCGAAAGTGTAGGCTACCACAGCGACCAGCTAACATACCTCGGACCTCGTGCTGTCATCGGCTCGATCTCTCTCGGCGTCGCTCGCGAATTCCGAGTAAGGAGGATCGTCCCAAGCGAAGATAAAGACGATCCTTCCAAACCGAGTTCCTCCAAAGAGAAGCAATCAGATAAAGAAACCAAGAATTCCGACCTCCAAGGCCAGATATCGATCCACCTCCCCCACAACTCCTTGTTGATAATGCACGCGCCCATGCAAGAATTCTGGAAACATTCCATCGCGCCCTCACAATCCATCATCCCGCACCCTATCGCAGGCAATAAACGCATCAACATCACTTATCGCGACTACAAGGAGTATCTGCATCCGAAGTATACGCCGAGGTGTAGGTGTGACGTGCCTGCTGTTTTGAGGGTGGTGCAGCGGAAGAGGGAGAATCTCGGGAGGTACTTCTGGATGTGTTATGCGGGGAGTGTTGCTGTGCCGGTGGAGGGAAAGAAGGGGTGTACGTACTTCGAGTGGGCGGTTTTTGATGAGCGGGGGAGGCCGGTGTGGAAGAAGGGTGGGAGAGATGGGAAGGATGGGAGGGTTGGTGGTGCTGGAGAGGATGAGGTCAAGGTGAAGGATAGTAGAGAGGAAGGAACGTTTGGCGATGATACTTCGAGCTGAGTCTTGTCTGTTGGTTACTATTAGTCTGTGTCACTACGCGCATACCAAGATTATATTTGTCTATCCCTCGGCCCGGTATTTCGCTTAGTTGATATCACAATTGACCTCCTATCTGCCACGCAATGCCACCAATTTTGCCTGTCAATTCTGTTACCAGCCTGTCTAGTTATGGAAATCATCTTGTCACAGCTTCACTGGATGCAGCTAATGTCTCACCACTTTCATCTCTGAAAAGGTGGAGGGTAAATGTCACCTTCTGTAACATCGTCATCTTCTCATATGATTATAATCAGGCACATCGGCGATGAGGTAGATTGTAGTCTGGACCTTATCTAAGAAGAAATCGACAACTCAACGCTAAGTCAAGACTCCTAGCCTCAAAAATGAGAACGATAAAGATATTGCCCGCGCCTCAGCTGCTGTCCGTCCTTTGACAACCCGAAGCAAAATCCAAAACGTCATCCTATTTCACCAATCTCCCAAGCCGCATACCCTCCCAGAACCTCTCATCCAGCAATCCGAAACGTAACCACTGGCATACTTCCCTCCTTCCCTCTCCTCCTAGCAAGCAATCTCAGCCTATTCATGAAAACGACCTCATCGACAGCGGGCGGATTCGCAATCGAATCCCAAGCGTTCTTTCCTTCCACCACCAGCGTCTCGATATTGTCAAAACGTTCGACGAACGGTAATACCAGACCTAGCAGGAAGTCGTAGTGAACAACCAGGTGCTTGACTACTGCGAAAGATTGTCTTTCGTTTGGTGTGAGAGTGCAGATGCCGTACCATGAGTGTGGGTAGAAGTCTTTCATGGTGCGGTAGTCTGGGGTGGAATTTGTTAGCGTGATTCTGGTCTTCCGAGATTGCAAATGGGTTCGAAGGTGAACGATGATTCAAAAGCTTTATTTGGGCAAACTAGAGTGTAGATCAACTTACTTGGAAATACTATAGTATCCCGCGCAGGAGAAAATCGGATAGGCTTCCCCAGAAGCTGAGCTTCGAAGCATAGTGGGTAGATCTTGCCGATTGTCTCTTTCGACTCGAAGCAGGCATCCAAACCCGGGAATAGCGCGCTTTGTCCATAGATTTCTTCGAAAATGTAGTCTGGGTGAGGTATGATGTTGCGCGGGTCGGGTAAGTTGAGCTTCCATATCCGGATGCGAAGCTCTGCTGGAAGGAGTCCGAAGGACTCAAACAATGTTGAATTTGTTTGCAAACCGTTCAAGGACTCTGAGGGCTGTGGTAAAGCTGCAGAATCTAATAGCCCGGTCTTTCCTGGTAGGGGTTCTACTGCGGCGATGCTATCGCTGGTCTCCATGTGTGTGGTTTCGATCCTTCTGGGAGACTTGGAATTGTGGTCTGACGCTGAAGTCGTGCAAGATATGTTCTGTGCACATGAACTCCCGATCGTGCTAACTTTACTGATATCTGGCACATCTTCTTGTGTCTGCGTAGTGCGATTGTCTTCCAGCCTTGGCGATATCAACCAAGATTGAAGTCGGCGGCAGAGATCGAATTGAGACACGTAGTCCATCTCGAAATTGAGACTCGATGTTCTAAAGTACTTTCAAGTAATCTAAGGAGTCAGCTAGACTCATGTCGAACAATGAGCGTCAACTTGATACCACTTAATAAAAGTGAGCTGCACTTACGAACGCTTTCTTGAAGAGAAGTGAGGGTCAGAGGTGCGCAGAACGTGTGCGGGCGGAAATGATCGCGGCTCTCTTGCGAATATGTAACCAAGACTCAACACGAAATGCGCGATACCGATTCGGTCTCTCAGCTAGAGAGGTTTGATGATGTGGCATTTGCGACAACGGGGCTTCTTGGGTTTTCTATATCGATTTTCATTAGCGCCCAGTCCAAAGTGAATTGCGTAATTGTATTCAGCGGACACCGCATGGTGGCAAACTTCATTCTTGAGCCTTGAAATATGATTGAATTTCTAGAGAATTTATCTTGAAACGCTATTGCAAAGTTCCCTGGAGCTCTTTTCAGGAAGTGGCCTAGTCGTAAATTCCTCCCATGACAGGCCCAAAGACTTTCCCTGTCAGTCTGGCTCCTTTCTGAGATACTTCACAGGCTCCTTAGATGGTCCATCAGAATCTCTTAATCTCTTGATTTGTTTATCTAGTCGAAACCCGCCTCTACGATGCACAGCTACACTATCTTGTGCAGACTGTGCTACTCTCAATCATCTTTTAACAGGAGATCTTGGGGGTTTGAGCCGAGAAATGTATCTTCTTTGAGGTTTTGGGTTTCCCGTTTGATTGTTCAAACCTTTTTGTGAAATTTTATGCTTTGGTTTTCTGCCTCTTTTCAAAGAAGTTCATTCTTTTGGTTTGTCATAGTCAGAATTACGCAGAAGAGTGTACTACTATTACGCAGTACTTGATGAACAGCTCACTTGTTGTGATTCAATGTTCTCCAAGCTTCTCTAATCACAAGGCAGCCAGCGAGAGATCTTAGTTTCAATGAAACGCTATTCTACGACATTCTTCTAGGCACAAATGCACCCTGCAAGCTTTTCGGAAGACAAGGCCTCCAAAGAAGCTTAGGTATATAGTTCTTTGATGATGTATTCGAAGCGAAGAGCAGAAAAGCACAGTATCCAATACCTAAAGCTTTGGAGTATTGCTTGCGAGCCACAGTCTTACATACAATCAGAGAGCCTGCCCTCCTCATCTGCTGTCCTTCGGTCCACAGGAGTAGCTTCATTCTCCGAGATGTGTCATATCACAACTTGGATTCGGATTCAATATGAAGGACTCCCCCATACCACGGAAGCTCCGCAAGCCAATGCCAGTTGCCATGATCGGTGCTAGTGTTTCTGGTCTCGCAGCAGCTAAGTCAGGTATCTCTGCATTACAAAGTAGCAAATATTACTTACCGAGTACAGGTATTTTCCTGCAGAGCGCATCGAATATGATCCCGGCAAGCCTTGCTTTGCAGTGACCGTCTGCGAACGCAAGAAGGTAGCTGGTGGGGTCTGGAATCAAATACCTGCGATTGATCTGGATGCAACACCAATGTACGCCTCTGGCAACACCAACGTTCAGCGGTCAATGATGGAGTATGAAAGAATCCCACATCTTCCGAACACTCCGTTATTCCCGCGGCACTCTGTCGTCGATCATTATTTGCATGGCTATGCGGAATTCCTCGGAAGCAAGAACGTCATTTGCTACAACTCCCAAATCGAACTCGTCAAGCGTTTGCAAAAGGACTATCACAAGAGGTGAAGATAGATGGGAAGGACACAGCGACTGGCACTGTTAACAATTTCTGGTTTGACGGTGTCGTTGTTGCTCTGGGTACTTTCTCTCAGCCATCTGTGCCAGCTATTTTCGAGCTTGTTGAGCGCACAGGAGGGCTAAGATCATGCTCTTGGAGCATTACAGATCCACCAAAGAATTAATTGAAAAGGTCAGCATATTACCCAAACCGATATGTCTGGAACCTAATTGCAACACAGAGAGTTCTCATTGTTGGAAACGGTCCTTCATATTGGGACATGGCCAAGGAATCTCCAAAGCTTGCAACAGAGAAGCGCTCGTGTCTACAAAGAGAGACAAACGAATCCTGCTCAGCTCTGACAATCAACTACAAGTCTCCAAAGTCTTTAGAAGTGCCGGTTATCCTCATTGTAGCTTGGTGATCTTCAAGAAAGGGGACTCTCAGAATTGTGCGGTGTGGCAGAAAAGCCACAAGAAGTGGAAGGCTGCGTCAAGATAGTGGGACAAGAGGTGGAAGAAGCAGCTGGATGAATGGAAGTTGGAGATGCAGAAGAAGGACATTGGGAGAGTGGAAGCCAGTGTGGATGATCTTTGAGCTCAGCTCGCAAGGCGCCTCTAGACGCATGAGCATGGTACTCTGAAGTCTTGGAAAGGTCAGCGGAGATTGCACTTCGAGAGAAAAATGAGATCACTTCTTCCGTATCATCTCAAAAGGGTCTAAAATTGGGTCAGTTATAGCCAGGCATTCCGTACACATCAACATTCATCTTTAAATAGTAACATGTTATCTCTTCCAGCGAGAAATTTCCAAAATTTGCCTTCTCATCATCAAACTTACCCCTCAACGCGACGCCACGTGATATCGCGATTGGCCGAATGGTTCCATCTTTGCATGGAGCCATCCACATTAGGACGTAACACAGAAGCTACGATCAACAGATGACTCACAGCTGCTTCAATTGAAGCCACAGCAAACACGGAAGGGCGTCTTGTCACCGCCGTTTTGACGCGCGGGACGGGATATGAACGCGAAATCCCATGATCATTGGCTTCGAGGCTTGGTACCCCGCTTCAGCTGGCTGCATGTCAGAAATCAAACTGGCTTGTAGGAGCGGTGCATCTTAGCTCCGATATTCAGACAAGCAAGTTAGCTGTTGCAACAGAAGAGCAACATGTTATATACACTCCGCTGCATGCACGCTTTGCTGCACTTGCACTTGAACTGAGAAGGATCGTCACCCAGACTTTTCTACTCTTCACTCATCCCTCCACGCGCTCGAAATGGCGGAACTAACTGCAGAAATGAAAACCTACTATGGCAATTGCCACTGCGGAACTTTCAGATTCAGCGTCAAGCTTCCGGAACTGAAAGGAGCAATGACATGCAATTGCAGCATCTGTTTGAAGAAAGGAACTTGGTGGGTGATGGTAGGCCCAGGAAATCTTACTGTCGAGAAGGGTGGAGACCACTTGAAGAGCTATGAATTTGGGAAGTGCACGATGGAGCATAAGGTATTTACACAAACTCAATCGAAACCAGTGACAAACTAACGATTCAGTTCTGCCCGACCTGTGGCACCGGTGTATATGGCAAGGTCAAGAAATCACCTGAAGGGGTGGATATTGGTCTCAATGTATGAATACTCCTTTCCATTTTGCTACTGAGTGATTAAGTAGTTGTAGGCGAGAACTTTACGAGATATCGATCTCTGGTCTTTGAAAATAACGAAGTAAGTTTTCAACCTCTTGTCTTGCAAAGTCTTGCATAGTTGAAATCTTCGACTGACATCACTCACAAAGAATGAACGGCGCCGCTCTCGAGCCAAAATACATCCCGCACCCATACGATGGGCCAGAACCCACTGCCGAACTCGACAACGCGAAGATATACACAGGCACCTGTCATTGTGGCGCTGTAGGAATGGCAATGAAAACTGCAGGTCCGCTTTCTTCAAGCGGCCAGCATAACGAGGAATGCGATTGCAGCATCTGCGCACGAGTAAGTCGTTCTCCCAATTTTTCGTCTTTCCCGAAGACAGGTCTTCGACTTATGTCTCTCCAGGAAGGCGTAATCCTCACCTACCCCTCACCAGAGCAGGTCCAAATCACCAACGCCTCTTTCCTGACATCCTACTCCTATGGTCGCAAATTTCGCAGCTGGGAATTCTGTCCCGTGTGCGGCGTCTGCGTCTGGGCCAGGAAGCACGACCTGACTCCAGAACAATACAATGCTTTTGGTGATGCGGATGAGGACTATACTGTTTGGCGAGCGAGGATGAACATCAATTTGAGGATCTTGGAGGGAGTTGAGTGGGATGAGATCAAGATTGCTAGGGGTGGGAATGAGAGTGAGCCGAAGTATGTAGTGCTGTAATACGAGGTGAGTATGGTTGAGTGGAAGTGCCCCGAGCAGCTGTTGTCGTCGTGACAAGATGTGGTCTCCACATTGATGGTTCTCAGCCTAGGATGCAAGAATTTCTCGGACCTGACCCAACAAAGCATCACTTCTAGACGAGAGTCCACTTTACATTTCTTATGAAGTAAACATCACGTGAATAACGTGAAGATGAACCGAACAATAACTATCTACGAGAAGCATTTTCTACTCCTTACAATAATCAATTTGATCCTCAGTCAGACTTTACTTGCACTACAGTCACACTTAACGATGTCTAGCCCCTGGTGAATTTGTTGCAGGCATCCATCCGCGGCACAGTTGAGGCCAGATCCTCGCTTCCTTCACGCCATCCTCGACCACCCAGAAAAGCCCTCGATCATTTCTTCTCGACCATAGCAATACATGTTCATTCCAATTGCTCAACATGTATTATTCGCGAACTCTAATCCTCCTCGTAATCTTGATCCTCCTCTTCCCACCTAACGTCTTCATCATGGCGGAAATTCCGACTTCAACAATTCACAATCCGAACGAGAATGTCCAGTCAAGATCCGGTTATTTCTGAAGGAGCGCAGTAAATCCAAGGAGTGCAGTCTAGACGTCTATGTCTCAACTTCACATCTGTTAGAAACTGGTGGTGGCATCCTCTGGCTACACATCGCCACTGCCTCCAGTCTCGGACCTGCGTCGCGTCAATTTCCATCACCAACTCCCTATCGTCAGGCTCAACCCTCTGCACGTCCTTCTCAGAATACCCGACTTTTACATAGATCGTCGAGGCACCGCATATTGAGCATCCAAATTCCAAGACCCCTCTCCGTTGAAGAGGGCGTTGTCTATATGGATAAAATTGGTGCTGCGAGATGGCAATGGCTGTGATGTGTTGAGGTCTCTGCGGGATCTTATTTGAGATTTGAATAGGGGACGTGCGCGGAATCTGGAAGTGAGAAGTGTGACTTGTAGATGGACAAAGCGTAGGCATAGAACCAAATCATACATACGCTGATGCGCGATCTCTCAAATATACGAAGGAAGCATATCACTTGACGTGCTACATTCAAGATGGAAGACTGTACTGCAGAGCAAAGCAATACAGATTCGAAGACAACGAGTATTGTTGAAGTTCGCAAAGATCAAAGTAGAAAAGTAGCGATACGCACCGAATGGATTGTCTCTCCCCTCGATCGAGCTACCCAAAATGGGTATGAGATAGTAAAACAACAGGCTGAGTTGACCAGATCTTGTGCTCCACATCGAAATCTCACCTCGGTATCTGTAACGTACAAGCCCACCAGCTTTACTTCTCTGCAGAAAGACATTCATTTCATTCCATTGCGCCGCTACACAATCGACCAGCCACATATGTACGATCAGGATCAACATTAGACATCAAACATTCAGTCCGTACGTAGTCCTGCCACACAACCCTTATTTTCCATCATCCCCGAAGTGCCTTTCCTTTCCCTATAATTTTCCACAAATCCCCTCTCCCAATCCTGAATCACCACCTCAAAAATTGCCCGTCCCCCCAAAGAAAAACCCCTCAAACAAATCCAACCCCCCAGACGCCTCACTGAAATCATGCCCCTCACCAACCCCCTCCCACCCCATCCCCATGCCCAAATCCCCCGTCCAGCTCGCATTCCCATTTCCCCCATTTCCACTTCCCCCTCCTCCCCCATTATTGCCACCATCCCACCCCGTAGTCAAGAAATCCATACCGGGCGCATTCGTAAAAGGGAATTGCATTTCTTGATATGGGTTTGTGGCGTAGGTGGATTGTACGGCGTGGGAGTAGGCGGGGCCTTGAGCGGTGGAGGTTATGGTTTGCGTGGGGGAGTGCATGGATGTGGAGTGTGAGAGGGCGGAGGGGGAGGGGAGGAGGGAGGGGTCGATGGAGGAGGTGTCGAGGGTGGAGAGGGGTGGGGAGATGGCGTAGTCGGAGGGGGAGGTGCCTGGATTTTGGTTTTGGTTCTGGTGTTGGGAATTGGAGGTATTCTGTCTTGAAGGTCCAGCGAAGTCGAATCCGCTTTTGGCTTCTGCACTTGCACTTGGCATGCCGTTGTTGCTGCTGAAGCTGGGTGTGTTCATGTTTGAGGATGTCTGGCTGCCAAGTAAGTCATTCAGTCCCATGTCGAATTGTGGTTTAGGTCTTTGCGATCTCCCACTTTGTCTGGAATTTGAATATGCTTTGTTGTTGTTGTTGAAGTAGTCGGAGCTGTTCTCGTTGTGTGAGTTATTGTGCGATTTTCGACGTGTGGTCAGGCCCTGGGCGGAAGAGCCGAAGCCGGTTGTTGACATGCACATTTGCACCGTGGCTTTTGACATACGATCGAAGGCATCGCGGCAAGCTTCTGCTGGTGGGCATTTCTCGATGAGGTCACCGAGGACAGAGGTTGCTGCGAGGATAGTGAAGTCAACCTCATCCATTGTCTGGTGGATAAGTTAGTGTTTACTTTCGCTTAGAGGAAGATTTAGGGGCTCGCTTGGTGATTAGGGGGACTTACCAAACGACTCCGAACAATTGCCGAATGCCAGATAGCGTACAAGAACGATATACCGGCCATGAACAGGTGGTGGGTAGCAAGGAATGTATAGTTGACGAGATGCACACGATGCAGCTGCCTATACAACCTCAACACTCTCTGTCCTGCCTCTGCAACCTTTAAGAATACCCTCTCTTCGTCTTCTCTCAATTCCACATTATGAACGTTCGGACTATTGACCTCGTCACTGGTACTGAATTCTCCTTCGAACATTGGTGGTACGCTCAAGCTTTGTCGGTAAAGCATAATAACGCATTGCCAGTAGTTAAGCTCGAGGAATTCGACGGAAAATCCGACACCGGTTTCACGTTTCGTTGGTGCGGAGGATTTCCATTCCCAAAGCCGCTTGTCGATGTCGATTCTCCAGGATCGGAAGCTATCGTATTTTGAAAGGAATGGTGATGGAAGGGAAGTGTGCATGTACGGATTCCGTTGATTCGCTCCTCCAGCTCGAGCTTGTTGCGCTTGCTGATGTTGCAATACCTGTAGAATCTCAGATTGCAGTAATCGCAACCTGAAATAGTGGTACGCGGCATGCTTGTAACTCGGCTCGCTAGCCCCTCCTACCGGTTCCTGGAAACCAGATGGCGTGATATACTTGTCATCAAGCAGCGAAGGGAATTCCGTCGTAACCACTTGATCCGTGATGCCGAATGGCCGGCCTACACAAGTTGACACCAGCCGATCGAAGGAATACGTGCACCACCATAACCGCCTCCTGAAGTCGCGCACCCATTCTCGGCGTCCTCGTTCCCGAGCACTCCGCTCCCTCTGCATGCGTGCCACGTCCGAATCCTCTTTCTCGTCTGCGATATCCTCAAGTCCAACATCAATATCCTTGCCATCCTCATAATGCAATCCCAGATCGACAGCCAGCCTGACCGCAACACCAATAATATACCACAGGCCTGGCGCGACTGGTCTCAGCAGCGCGAAGCCTGCCAATAACAACACAGCCTGCAACTCCTCCAAGCCGCCACCAAATCCATCTGTCCTGTCAATCGAGCTTGGCGAACTAAGGCAAGACTCCAGATGTACAATAGCCGAAGCATGGTATTCCTCGGGCTGACACTGCTTATCCAATCCTGACTTCCTCTTCTCATCACCCTTACCGTCTTTCTCCCTCTCCCCGGAATCGCCCAGGAAAATGCCACTTCCGATCGCAAACACGATATTTAGCATATACAACTCCCTAGGCGTCCTGACCCGGGCATCACCTTCCGCATATGCTAGCTCGAACATTTTCATGAATTCGCCGCGATGCAGGATCGGAATTTGGGGGTTCGCGTGCTCGAAGTAGAAGTCTACTAGCCGCTTACCGACTTCTTTAGATGGGAACGGCGCTTGCTTGATGGTCGGCTTCGTGTGTAGGCCGAAGAAAGAGTCGCGCATAGATGTCGTGCCCGATCCTACTGCTTTAGCAGTGACGGGTGGTCTTGACGGCCTCACACCACTCTTGTCACTATTTGTGCCAGAGACAGAACTCTTTACAGCAGCGAACACCACTCTCGCGAATGATATTCCCGATGTCGAGCCCAGATACCTGGAATCTGAGGCGCCTTGCACAGATACACTGCCAATATTTGAGACGAGTTTATTGAGCTTCTCAGATTCGTCTTGTTTCTTATTCCATGCTGCTTCTTTCGGAGAAGGCTTATGCGTGAGTTCGGTCGAGCCATTGTATGGTGGAGGGTCTTCTGAGGCGGGCGTTTGCACTGTTGTTGGATCTGCGCCAGGTCGAGAGCCGTGGTCGAGAACTTCGGCTGGGGCGAAGGAAATATTGTTTTCTTGGAGGACCTTTTCGAGGTAGCTTACTCGTGATTCGAGGTAAAAGACGTAGCTAGATGTGTTAGCCAGTATTCCGAAACTTGACCCCTCACGTTCTCCAAATGTCGCACTCTACCCTTTTCTGACTCTTCACCCCTCGACATGCCAGATATCCTCGCGAGAGTGCCATAGAAAATTGCACCGAACTCACCTTCTAGGAATCTCCCTCTTCGTAATCGGATCATACCCTACGCACTTCACACTCGCTTTCTCACAGCTAGCGCAACTCGGCAGTCTTTGATCACACCTGTTCTTCCGTAACCGACACCTATTACACGCGCTCACATTGCGAAAGCTGCTGCTCTGTCCGCCTGCCTTGCCGCCTCCCCCGCTTCCATTGCCAGTCGCTGTTATGGGAACGATTTCGATATCTGGGAGGCCTTCGAGGCTTTTAGGACTGAGGCCTTTGATAGTTGTGCGATCGGGAGAGCTATGACGCGCCCGTTTCGAGGGGTAGCCAGTGGTCGAGGGGGGCGATCGAGGATTCATGATGCCCACCTTGTATCCTTCCCCCGTTGTTCTTTCCCACTTCTCCTGGGTCCTATCTCCTCTCCCCTACAGCAGGTAAGTTGCGCCGTATGCGCCTGACTCTTAGCACCTGTATTTATGCTATCTCGAGGTTCGATTGCTCAGTACAAGTCGGCGCCCTTGTCGCGCAGATGTTGCTATGTAGCGGTATGCCAGGGAATTGGATTGACAATACCACTGACTATCTAGGCTTATTCGTCTGCGATATCGAGATTGGATTTGAGGTTCTTCGAATAGCCGTGTTCATCGTGCTCCCCTGTCTACCTTCTCCAGTGTACTCTCTGCCTGTCGCAATAGTACAGTTCTTTGCGCTTCCGTTCCTGGTCTGCCGGCGTATGTAGCTGATGCGCTCGCTGACCGACAAGGCTGCTTGCTTGCTCTCTAATTCCAGCCGCGCAAAGCTCGAGTCCGCTTCCGAGTTGATTGTATGTTGTTGACGTTGACGTCGTAGGATGTGAACCGGAAGTCGCCTCTTTCCAGAAGCCTCCCTTACATGCGAATTTACCAGGTCACCCAGAAAAAGAAGCAAAAATACCGATCCGAATGGAATGCCCTGTCTGCCATCGGCAACCCAGCGGCAGCCGCGTGCTTTGCGTGGGATTTTCCAAGTCCCACATTACTTTATCACCAGCTAACAGCTGGGCCGGGAAGATACTGACAGGGGACAACGCTAAAGAAATGGCCCAGAGATAGGAGATTGATAAGAGCTTTAGCGAATCAGAGCACTGATGAGGTAGTGTATGTGCTCCTGAAGAAGGCTTAGTGTGGGATGGATAAGGAGGGGTCTTAGGTGTAGGTATCGAGTAAAGATTGGGTGCTTTGTAATTGTTTAGTTCGAGGTGGAAGTGGGTTTGATAGAGGGGACTTTGTCTACGAAGTAGTGCCTGAAGCGATACGAAGGAATTTGACCGAGGAATTGGGAATGGAATGCAAACAGCACTACAACGATATACTCAAGGTATGTCCTTCGTAGAGTGACAGATGAATTGGCTGTATCACCTGTGATGATCGTAGTGGGGGTTGCTTGTTTTGCTCCATCAAGACCAGGATCAAAGTGCAAATCTCAAACATGCCTCGGCACAGGACGACGCATACCTCAAATTCAGTATTCCAACCGCCAATACAAGATGTAAAGTCTTCAACAGACTCAATTGTATTTCAATATCACTAGTGGGAAACAGAACAACTACTGAAATCAATACTGGCTCCGCATCTAGTGGCGCTATTGTCAATTCCTAGCACGACTAAATGACACCCCCCTCGCTAAAGCCGACCCTCCCCCTTTTTTCGTTCTCGGTAATTCATACAATGTTGTTGTCGTAATTGCTTTGCACTATGTATATCTTCCACGAAGAGCTACAGATGACAGACATCTAACATTTCTGCCGCCCAAGTAGGTTGTCAAAACACACGCTCTATTGTCCTGGGTGAATGGGATTATCCTCCCACACCTTTGTTCCCCTCGCTTCTCGCGGTACTTAATAGTCATCGGGAAGCGGTCTGTTTGTTATTTGATTGTTTATTTATTTATATCTTATTGATAGGATATTTAGTTAGGCCATCAAGAACCTGAACATATACAAATCGCCGCCGCCAGCCCAGCCAGTTGTTACTGATATTCAGTGTATTGTTGACTGCTCCCCATCACATCCCATCCTCTCTCCATCATTCTCCTCAACTTCAACTCGCTTCTCGCGATCAAAAAATCAAATCGCACGCACACTCCCATCAAGCAAAAAGGTATATAGACCACCCCTCAATCCAAAGTACGCCAGATCCAGACTGCAAATGGAAGAACTAGAAAGAAGAAATAGATTCGATCATATGAACGCCGGATTAAATTATGCATGCATGCCTGCCCAATACCCTGTCCCATTGCACCCCTTTCCCATGCCTTCCTTTCACCTCTCCTCTGTCGCCATCTCAACCCATTTTCTCTTCCCATTGCGCCTCTTCCGTCCACACCTCTTCTGCTCTGTCCGCCAATTCCATTTCCCTCCCCATATTTCAGCATCTCGTCCCCAGATACCCGCGGGAAAAATCGAGAGAATGGCCAACATGTGCCAAAATCAATAACGCCACCCAAGCCAGATCTGCATCGGCATATGTTTTTGTTGGTTCCTTCTTGTAAAACTCCTGCTTCCTTCTTGTGCCGTGTTCCCGAGCGCCGTAAATTGATGTGTAAAAAGGAAAGAAAAGAAAAGAAACGCTAAGGGATATCTATCTAATAAATTTGAACGAAGATGAAAGAAAGATGAAATTGGGAAATGGCGTGGGCGAGATGATGGGTCGAGGTTATTGTCGGAGGCGAGGGTGAGGTGGAGGTGATGGTGATCATCGAGGAGCCATCTAGCAATGGATATCGTGATCGTCGTGATGTTTCCAAGTGGTAGTAGGATGGTGAAAAGGTTGTAATACAAAGATCCTCCAGAGGAAAGAAGAATCGAAGACGAACTGCTGACTGTTTTGAAGCTGAAACTGGATAAAAGTCGGATCCGAAAAAGTGGATTCGTTAAGTCGTTGATTGAATGCTCGCTTGTCGATGAAGATAAAGAAAGACTTTCCGCGAGGAAAGGACCATCACTTGATGGTCAGGGTATCGTCTAAGGTAATCTGTCGTGTCCGGTTCTCTCCTCCTCCACACTTCTCTCCTCAACATTCACAAGCGCCTCGTCCAGTGCCGCAACATGCCCCTCAAAGCCCAGCTCCAACTCCTCCACGCGCTCTTCCTCAGCCTTCTCATCCTCTACATCCATGCGTCCTCCCTTCTCAGTCATGCGTAAGGAGATGACCGCACCACCGACTGCAATCAGCGCGCTACACCACCAAGCCAACCCTCCATACCCACATCTCAATCCCACGCTGAACAAGAACCCACTAACAGTCGGTCCAAACGCCCTCGATAGACTCGCGGTGCTCGCCGCAACACCATTAATCGTCCCCAACATCAACAAGCTCGGCGCCGAGTTCGTCAATAGAATCGCATTCGCTGGATACGCCATAGTGCTGAACGTGCATTTCCAAATCACGACGAAATACACGCCGATCATACGGAGGGATGGTGGAAGGAGGACAAGGTAGGGAGTGGTGAGATAGAGGATGGGGTAGGAGAGGGCGATGAGGCGGAAGAGACCAAGGGCGCCGAGACGTCGGACGACGAAGGGGAAGAGGAAGATGGTGGCGAGCATTGAGTAGAGACCTTGGATGGAGAGGATGACGCCGATTTCTTTGGTGTCGAGACCATAGCCGGAAACGAACTTGAAGGGGAGGCGGAAGTCGTCCGTGGACTTGGGGAGGTCGGTGGAGAGCATGGTTGGGAGCATGGCGTCGAAGGTCATGGTGTGGCTGAAGGACGCGTTAGTATGACATTTCTGATATCCATGTTCATTTAGTCGATTAGAATTTCGTCTCCTGAGATTTCAGACTGACATGGAGATGTTATAATTCATCTCATCTCGATTGTCTCGCTTGGTCTTCTCTTGGTGGCAGTGGAGATGGGGAAACGAGATATGCACGACTTACTAAGCCAGAATTCCATAACCGACAATATTCAGAACGACTTGTCTCGTGAACGCCTTGGTAGCAGCGGGTCTGTCCCTCAACATCACGACCTGCGCAGGCGCATTGAGATCCAATGCTTCTTGCGGCTCCGGCGAGGGCGTCGAAGGCAACTTTGGAGATCCATCCGTCGTGCGATATCCAGGCGGCTGCTCATCATCACTCAACAACGACATGACCTCGTCGAGATCCGCGGCCTTCTCGCAACGACTGCCCTTCGACTCCGCGCATCGTGTCACCTTGCTGAGGATCCATTTCCCTGCCTCGAGGCCCGGATCGCGTCGGTATTTCTTCTCGGCATGCGTCTCTTCCAGGAAGAGGATCCCGACGATCACGCCGCAGGTGACGATCACCGTGCATACGAGGTTGGGGAGGAGGTAAGGGAAGCGCTCCCAGATCGTGCCTTTGGTGAATATGGAGGGGTAATTCGTCACTGGTCTGGCTAGGGCGCCGCCGAGTGTAGGGCCGAGGATCGATCTGATGGGAGAGAAAATGTATTAGATTTCGTTCTTGTGCAATGTGAGAACTGACAGAGATTATCGCAGGACTAGACTTACCCGAGGCACCACACGAATGGCATAATAGTATAAGCGCGAGCTACTCGATTTGTCAGTTTGAAGTTCCAGATCTTGCTTCGCCGCGGCCAGAAAAACGACCTGTCGCATTCCGGGTGATGGGGAACTGGGAAAATGCACTCACGTTGGTGTTCCTTCACCGTGACCATCTCCGCGACTGTGGTCTGCAAAACGCCAATGTTCCTAGATGCACCCGCCTGTCAGACAGAGAACTTTGACATCACATTACCACCTCCGTCATGCAAGGGTTCCGAATCCAACGAGAACAGGAAAGAGCGAAGAAAAACCCGGATTCCACATACCCGTTCAACAGACCTCCCAACGCACGAGCTAGTAATGCGACTGGCAGATTGGGCGCGAATCCGAAGATCAACATGCTGAGAGCCGTTCCAGCTAGTCCGGTGAGAAGGACTGGTTTTCGTCCAATTCGATCGCTCAGCTTTCCCCATGCGACGCCCGACGAGAACTCTGCAAAGGCAAAGGCTGAAGTAACCATTCCCGCGTACACTGATATCTCAGACTGGTTGTTTGCGACTCCGAAATCCTGGATCATGAAGTATACGTAGGGGAAGATGGACATAAAGGCGATGGGTTCGCAGATTCGGCATAATGCTGGAGAGATACTGTTAGTGCAGTTCTTCCTGGATTGTCCATTTCCCAATTCTCTTTTCGTGCAGGTCAGATGGAGTGGTGTCCAACTCACCCAGTATAGTCATCTGTCTAACAGGAAATGGCGGGGTCCCACTCCGGGAACCCGTATGCTGTGCGCCAGCCATTGCGAAGGCTGCAGCTCTCGTCTCACAGAAGCGACTCCTTTATTCGAGAAGGTAATCTCGCAGAAGTTTGGTTTGGTAGTGGTGAATGTGTTGTGGTGAGTCGTATCGAAGAGGATTGGTCTGGCACACTGAGAGGAAGAGCCGATTTGCAAGCTGGGGACCATATGAGGGTTATATGCTTTTTATTGGGGGGCGAGGCGGTAGATGATTATCTTGATATGTCGTGATCAAGATATTTCCTGCCCGAAGGGTGGATGGTCGTCCTGCACTTGTAACCCGAGAATATGTAAGTGGATGTTTTGAGTGGTCGAGTGCGTCAAAGCAAGATATGTAAGTGAGTAAGTTTCCGGCGTGGTGAGAGGACAGAGAGATGTTGTATGTCTGTCTGTATGTATGTATGGTGCGGTAAGTAAGATGATCTGTTGTGCGATGTTGAGATGGGATGCAAGTGGAAGATGTACTCGTGGAAGAGAAAGAAGATCAGGAGAAGCAAGCAAGATGTACCAAAGGTAGAGCAAATGAGGCGCTTCATGTACTTGACCGCCAGGGAGAAATTGTAAAGCTATTAAAGTACCGGCCGGCTAGCGGCCTCCCCTCGTAGATTATATTTCACTCCCTGTCCTTGTCAGTCTGGGTGTCTGGCCTTGTCCTGTCTGATGGGCGGTGACGAGGCGTTAGAAGCCAAATAGACCTTCCAGTCTAGTGCAATACGGGGAAAAGCTGAGTGCCATGCCGGTATTGGAACGTTATGGGCAATCTGCTTTGGGGTGTTGTACGAGTCCTCTCTGGTCACTGGTGCGGTATTGTTACGTCCTGCCCTGCCGTGCAGTGCCTGAGCCAGTCCACTGCCAGTCTGCCAAGTTGAACATCGTATGGGGGGGGTTTGGAGGGGCTGTCCTGGATGGGCCAGGAGAGCATTCAAATCAGGGGTAGAGAACCATGAAAGCGAAATGGTCGGAAAGCTAGAAGCCTTGCCATGCCCTGGTGAGTATCAGACGGTGACCAGTAGGTGGGCACCCTGTCACGGCATTTGGACCGGTTGGGCAGGGGAGAGGACGTATCTGACCCTGGCGAGAACAACTATTGGGAATCTGAGCCCAGGGGGTTATCGGGGAATGCGGATTATCGAGCCATCCCCCGTTCACAGCAGATAAAAGATAAAATATGTTACTTACGAGGGTATCGAGGACCAAGTCCCGCTGATCAGGGGTTGGACCTCCCTGCTAGACGATTGACTGCGTGGCTCGCTAGTTTGCCAGTTAGGTAGGTCATGGTCAGGGCATCGATCACTTGTTTAGAGCTAGCTGAGTAGCGTCTAGTAGCCGAGCACAGTCCTCTCTTCTCTGGCGGTGTGTGCGACAACGAAAAGGGAGTCAGGGAGGGACTCAAATCAAATCAAATCAAATCAGCTTGGATGAGCTGGAGATGGAGACGGCGATGGAGAAATGCCCGTATGACAGCTATCCAGCCAGCCAGCTTGCGCCCAGCGAAGAATGAGTGAGGCGGAGGATGAGGATGAGGACGAGGATGGGGTTGTCGTTTAGGAGTGCATGCTGCATGCACAGCTATCACAATATGCCAGATGCCAGATTCCTTTGCAGTGAGCCCGTATCCGCACTCTGTGTTGTCTTTTGACTGGCCCCCTCGGCTGTCTCGAGATGCGATGCCATGGCATACCGTCGGCCTGGTGCAGTGGTGCGATTGCGGTGAGAGCAGAGAAGAGTTGCACGCCCGGATGATAGAAGTAGCCCCCACTTCACGACATCATATCGCAGGCCATGCCATGCAACCCTGCAGCAGCCCACTTGAATCACTTCAATCCAACGAATCAACACTGCAAACCAATCCCAGCCCAGCCCAGCCGACCGGGGAGAGTCAAAGAGCTTTCCAATCCTTCCAATCCAACGTCCACTTGAGCGTTTCTGGAGAAATGTGGCCACGGAACAAGTGAAAGTGTGGGAAGCATCGTTCACATCCCTGACACCACGTTGCGACAAATGAGCCATGGAGCCACCAAACCAGCACACTGGTTCTGTCGATTGCAGGCCCAAGAGCTGGGCTAGTATAGGGTCCTGGTCACAGAGGCAATTAATAGCACTTCGAGCCTGTACTTAATTCAAGAAGCGGTGGCAGTTGGATTTTTGGAAATGCGATGAACAGAAGAAGACAGATAATCATGCCCCGCTTATGCTTTGCTTGAGAAATGGAGAAAACGTTGTCCTGTCTCATCTGTTGTCAACTTGTCATCTTGACATGTTTAACTTCGAGGCTCAAATCGTCTTGTTGCCCAACGGCGCCAGGGCTCCTCCTAGTGGCAGACTATTTGTAAGCTCCTGGTCCTGGAGAGCAGCAATCCGGCAGCTACAGCTCTCGTTCCGAGGACATTGCTCCGGCGGTCAAGCTGGCTGGCTATCGACGCCCGACGACTGAGGCCGTTCTATAGTTCTGCTGATCAGGAACATCATCACCAGTTATGATGCCATTGACGGGAATTTGTCCCTTTTTTCGAAATTTTGGATACGGGTTTACGAGGGCGACGTCGCAACTCTAGAAAGACTCTTCACTGTTGTATTTTCTGCTTTGGGATCTTGTACTGCTGAAGTGGTCACGACTCATTCCCGTCCGTGTGTACATGCGACCATGACAATTCCTTTCCATGATTGACTTCCTCAGCATGCAGTGTTCATGCAACAGATCTGGTGGAACTTCTCACCAACACGCCAAAGCTGCTCAGAAAGAATTCCAACGGCGTCAATTCTACGAGCATGAGCGCGTCCGAGCCCCCAAACTTCTATCACTCAGCGCAGTGCGAGGGGTGCTCGATACTGTACTGTCCGCATCCGCCGAACCTCTCTTCCTCACGCACTCCCTTCCCACCGTCCTTCGCTGATCACCCCAGCGAAGTTCGAGGCGAGCCAGGATAAGGGACCGAGCTTAGACAGCCCGCTTCCGGTGAGCTGGGAGCGCTAAGATCTCGCTGGGGGATCCTTGTGTCTCACTGGATGGTCATGGCTCGGGCTGAGTTGAGTAGTAGAGCTAGACTTCGATTGGACTGGTCAGGGGTGATAATAGCTGGGATGAGTGTGTGGCGTGGGACGAGTTTGTTCATGTGATCAGGTCTTTTGGTAGGAACTTGTTCCGGATGCCGGGGAACAAGGATAGGCTGAATAGAGGGTGGAGATACTGAAGAGAGTTCGGCTGGTTAGTCAGGGGAGACATCTGGAAAGGGGGAGGCGACTTGTGATGGTTGCTGGTAGTGATGATGAATGGTGAGACCAGATGATATCATCAGTCGAAGGACTTCATATCTTCATCAATTGTTGCATTCTTCTCAGCCCGAGTCAAACTCCCAAAAAAGAAAACAATCAGTCTATTCCGATCGAGCCTGAGCACATCGTCGACGAGGCCAATTGCTCGAAGCCCTCCTCTGTCTCTCGGAAGTCGAAACAGATTGGATGTGGCCTTCCCGGATGAACCGGCATAAAATCAGTACCCTGGAACGATATCAAGGGTCTTACGTTACCGACACGTTGGAGGCGGAGGCGCAAGCGCGTGTTTGTTGGTTTCAAGAGATAAGATGAAATTGTGATTTGATGTGGCTGCAGAACGAAAGCGAGATGGACAAGGACGGATGTTGGTTCAAGACCCTGGAAGTGGGAAATAACGATCCCCGGGATTTGGCTCATGGGATTGTGAAAGAAGGAATTATCCAACACGGGGAGCTCTTAGACTCCAAGAAGAACGAAGTGTCTTTTCCCCGGCTTCCCGACGATGAGGATACGATTAAAAGAGGGAGAAGATGTCAGCGTAAGCAGCCGCAACCGGGTCACCAGATCATAAGATCATATCTTATACTTGCTTTTTCGAGATATTGGTCTTGATGTGATGCCAATCATGCAATACATACAATAAAGATACGAGTCCAGGCTCCAGATTCGCCAATTGGGTCATAGCAGAATGATATTCATATAGCAGACATTCAAGCAAAACGAATGAGGAAATGTACGAAATGAGCTGATATCAAATTCGATGACGATCGTGATTTTGATGCCAGCGGGAAATGTCTCTCACGGACGGCTGGAAGCTGTCGTCCCTTTTTCTTTTTCGTTTCTGAGACCTTTCATGTCGATCTGATCTGAATTCAACAATTATTGAATTCTGTCAAATTTGATACGATGTTCCAAATGTAATCTCATAAACCTGGGGCTTCAAGTTCATCGATAGCGCGAACCAAAACCAAACCGTTATCAAACCACCAATGCTATCGACATGACCCATGAACCAGAACCTTCATCCCACATCTGCCCACGCTGCCCCTGGCATGCCCTTCCCCCCTTTCATCTAGAAAAGTCCCCATTTCCTTCTTTAATCCCTGCCTTGTTTCTTCGTTCTCCATCCGTCCCGATTCCGCGGGTTGGTGGCGGATGCATGGTGCTCTTCCCAATGGTTGGAATGGGATGTTTGGGATAGGTTAGCTCACTACTCCCAGTCTCTAGTCTTGTTTGAACCCCCCTAGGCAGTTCATGGGGGCGAAAACCATCAAAACGGCTGGCGCGCCGCCGCCGAGGATACGTGGAGTGGCGTGAGCTGATTGATGAAAGGGACCGGGCGAGCACGAGGAGCTTGTTTCAGAGCTGTGATCATCATCATCTCCATCATCGCATGAGGTCTGGAAGGACCCGAGGTACAGGTGTCATCCATGGCTGTGGCATTGAAGTCCCCCGACCTTCCGAACGAAACGAACATGGTCCGGATTATTGTGGCCCTGCTGCGAAGAAGTGATGGAAAACGGCGACCGCCATCCCACCTGGCCTGGCCATTCAATTGGCCTTACTCAGGGGTACAAAGCACACGCTCATCACTTCAAGGTTCATCACCACTGCACTGTTAATCATGGATGAGGGGTTCGGACATTTTCTGTTTTCCTTGCTTGTCTAGCTTATGTTAACCCTGCTCAGCATGTTCGGGCCCCTGTTCAAAGCCAGCCCAACAGGGGCCCAGGGCCACTCGACCTCGCTCGCGGAACTCAGTTCCCAAGTACCGCCGGGGAAGAGAGCCATGCGCTCGCTTGGTTCCACCCTAGAAAGAAGCAGTGGGGTGATGAGAAAGCCGAGCAAAGGGATAAGGCAGAAGGCTAGCCTTGAAACGGTAAGATTTGTGTACCGTTCCTGAGTTTAGCTTTTACTTTCCTGGAGGGGAAAGGAGATCTGAGCATGCGAGGGACTACGGAGTAAAGAGAGGGGGCAAAAGAGAGATGATGGAATTGTGGCCTGACTTTCGAAAATGAAGGAATTGGTTGGATATGAAGAAAAGGACGGATCTGTCCATTCTCACAATTGTCGTACTCGCACCTGAAAATAGAAACTTCAAACAAAGAAGTCCTTTCCTCAGCCTCAATAAACCTCTGACCACACCAAATCAAATCAAACATCCCCAGCCGAAGCCACGCCATCCCATCGGACGAACTCAAACACGCTTTTAATAGAGAAGTTATGCCATGCTAACCCATCAAGCATTATCATCATCAGCTCGCGGGGAACAGGAATCATCTCCAGGATAATTTGCCATCAGAATAAACCACAAAACTCAATCGCTCAAACCAAACACCGACAAACTCAAAATTTCTAGCCTTCTGAACTTACAGTATGAAGCCGAGATTGGAAGTTTACTATCATAATCAAAGCAAAAATAACGATCGAACGCCTTGCATACCTAGAGGCAAACCTTCTCATCGGGCAATTTTCTGCTGTTCTTTTCTCCTAGTGACGCGCTGCGATGCGATGCATGTCTGCCGTTGAAGGCTTTCTACTGCACGCTTTGATTTGACTACCTATCCACAGGCCAGCTTGCTCTTGCTCTCGCTTCTCGGCTACTCGATGCTCAAACTTCGAGAACCTTTCCAGAACTTGGACCTCAGAGTCACAGGTATCTCTCGCAAACTTGGAATTTTAGCCCTCACCGTCTCACCTTCTCTGTTTCCGTTTCATCATCGCAGTCCCTCATGACTACTTAGTACTCACTTCATTCTCACTAAAGACTAGTACTAAGACTTTCCCTTACTTCCGCTCCGCTCCGTCATTCCGTTCCTCTATCTTTCGTATCGTAATCAACGAAACTATACAGTACTTCCGTACTTCACCAACACTAACTCTCCCTTCCTTCGCTAGCGAAACCACACCGCCATTCCACCCATTCCACCCAGACAGGACCGCTCGAACTAAACATAATCATCTGATATATCTAGCGATCCTATAGTATGAGGCTATACAATTAGTCAACACTCAGTGACCGCTTCTATGACATGTGCGGTTTTGCTCGATGGGCATGACACGTTGTCGGGCGACAGCGACAGCGAAGAATGAGATGGATGAGATGGGGCGGAACGAGGTGAGGAGGGGCCGAAAGGGAGTGACGTTGGGAAGACCAATTGGAGTGCGAGGGATGGGAAAGGGATGAGTGGGTGAGTGCATGCCAACCGGAACCCCGATGCTGGGTGTAATGGGGGAGTGGGATGGTTAGGAGGAGGTGGGTTGGTGGGTAGAATCGCTCTTTGGCGGAGCTGAGGAGATATGAAGTTAAGGTATTGTGGAGACATTCAGGAGGGCAAGCAAGGTGCGTGTATTCTGTGCATATGGAATGTTACGATAAGTGTGGATTCATTATTTACATTGCCCTCGTGCGGTGTAGACATCTAGAAGGAAGAGAGGCAAACAAGTATAGGTTCCCAAACAGGCAAGTGGGGTAGGTAGCAGTGAGGGGTCGAAATTCCAGCTGTGTTACATTTCCTATCTGTATTTGCAGACATGGGATTTGAGATTTGAATTGATAATCCACTTTTCTGCATCTCATCATTCCTTCTTTTTCTATTCTTTCAATTTCTTCGTTTTGGCTTGCATGATGCAGTTGCAGTGCATTGCATACAGTATCCTACTCGGTCAGCCTCAACTTAGACGCCCGAAGGATGGTATACGGTGCTGCGAATGGGGTATGCAGAAGGATTCGAGGTAGGGTATTTTAAGGCAGGTCTGCATGTACATGTATGTACCTCCGCATACCTCATACATGCTCACAAATACTTAAATAATATCCCAGAGTAGATCCGATCAAACCCCGCTGCTTGTCTCCAATCACTCTGCGGTGGAGTAACGAAGAAGGAGTGGAACAAGCAAAAAATGCACCACGAGATCCCATCCAAAAGTATATTTTGTGTGCTCGGCGCTTCGCGATCATCGTGGAAGTCCTTCCGGCGTCCCGGATCAGACCCGACTGGAAGTATAACCTCGCCCAGTCGTACTCCACATGTCTGACTCTCAGTACAAGTATGTCACCGCCGTCATGCTTGAGTAATCGATCCTTCTTTCCATGCATACGGAGTGTACATGCATGTCTCACCTTATCGCAACGTCAGTCCTTTTTGTCAGTATCCCAATTCCATACAGCAGCTGCGCGTTTATTTTCGGGAGTACCGAGACATGAGGCGAGCGAGGGAGCGAGCCGGTCAGCCTCATACCCACGCCCTCCTGATTTGCTGGCCGCGTGATCGGTCGGCCCGTATAGGTAGGTAAAGTACGTGCCCTCGCTCACACCGCTCAGTCAAGATGTGCGCCGGTCTCGCTCTTGACATCGTGCCCGAACTCACCGATCAAGAAGTGCTGTTTCAAAGCTTCATCCTGGTCCTCTTTTGAGCGTCGAGAGTCACACGATACGAGGGTGTAGCTCTGAGTAAGTGAGGAATGGAAAGGGAAAACGGCTTCCGAGATTTTCACTGCGTTCTCGGCATATGAGCTGGGCGTTTGATGGAGGCGTTTGCATATGTACATGTGTGTGCCCGCCGCATATTTATGCACTGTGCCTTGTATACTTCATGGATGTTGATGAATTGTGACATGTGTGCACTGTCTGCACCAGTTTTAATGCGTAGTCGTTGTTTCTTGTTTTCTTTTGGGCATCTTTATTTTTTGGTCTGCTTCGATTGGTTAGCAGGGTACAATAGGTGCGCATCAACTGATATCACATCGCATCACTCTGCATGCCCACGATTGTCGGCTGGGCTATCTTCAACGAGCACCGGGTCGTGGAGATGCGCTTCTGAATCTGCAGTGATGTTGGTTTTGTTGGTTCTGTTGGTTTTGTTTGTTGGCTGGCGAGTAGCGATCTTTGGCTCGGGTCCACAATTGGGGGCTCTGCTTCTTTGAAATTTCTGCACCGTTCCGCTGAGCTCTTCCTGCATGAGCGTGTGTGTTGATTTGAGGTACCAATAAGCGAGTGTCTCCATACGATGGAGATAATCTGATACGATATGAAGGGAGCAAGCGAGTCAGAGAGATGTCATACGGACTCTGTCATGTTATGGCATCGTCAGCCCTGCATGATGTCAAGTTGAGCAGGGAATTTTGATTCATGCTCGTGCCTTGTCCGACATTGTACCACATTAGGCACCACTCATGTTCCCACTTTCCACATTTCACAATATTCTGAATAGGGATTTGAAATCCATATCCTCGTCAATTTGGTCACGAGATGGTGTTCGAAGAGAACGAGAGGATCAGACAGCCTCATCCGCGTTTATGCTTCTCT
This sequence comes from Cadophora luteo-olivacea, assembly GCA_026120085.1. NCBI lineage: Eukaryota > Fungi > Ascomycota > Leotiomycetes > Helotiales > Ploettnerulaceae > Cadophora > Cadophora luteo-olivacea. The sequence goes on from JALRMC010000011.1 coordinate 414,130, forward strand.
TACCGCTTCGCTTTTATGCATGCACTCGTCCGTCCATCTGTTCTCTTACCGTCTTCTCATCGGCCCAGCCTCAACCAACATATGCGGCCCAACCCGGCCCTGGCACTCAAGTAACCTATCATGCACTCGTCGCAGCGCCATCTGCCAGCGCCTTTGAGAAGATGGTAGACTGAGACATGAATTGCATACCGATATGCATATGTAAGCTGTTTGCTTTCTCGGGGGCGATGGCATAGCATTAGCATGGGCGATCCTCAACCAACATCAGAACCAACAAACCTTTCAATATCGTATCAATATTTCAAGACAAGCGAGAGCGGATCGTGCCGTGGGGGCCATAGAAGCGGCCGCGCGTGTAACGCTTGGATAGCATTTTGCTGGTGGCTTTATACTGCCAACATCTCTGTCCCTCGTCCCTGGTGTTGGTATTACGTGGCGCGAAACCAAACGGTCGAGGGCTTTGGGATCTGGGTCCTTACCCGAAAATTTCGCTTCTTCTATTACCTATGTACATAGATGTCATTGTCGGAAGAGGCTCTATGAATGGCTCGGGGCGCGATCCGCTGTTCTAGTCTTTCGTGATTGTTGATACTCGCTCATTTCCCATTTTCCTCGTTTCTCGGCCAGGTTCGAGACCTCATGCAATGCACGTCGATTCGTGTATCACAGACAGTTTGAATCCTTCCTCTTCTCATCATTTTCATCTCTCAATCGTATCCTTCCTATTCCAGAACATGCGAACTACCTTCGGGAGATGCCTCGTTCAGAATTGGCGAGGTGCAGCTTCTCCATAAGACAACTGCAATATCACGATATCTGTCTCTCAACCTTTCTTTGGGAGCTGATGATATGACAGGTGTGAGTCTGACACTGCCTGGTGTTCGTGTACTCGGGGAAGCATCCTGGCGAATCGAACGGGGCGTTGCATTCGTTTTTGGGTCGCTCGAATTGGCCTCGCACGGCAGATGGATGGCAAGCTGCGTCCGTTGTTCCGAGGATCTACAAATGTCAATCTCGTGGTACGTGACTTGTCGTTTCTAGTTCCCTGGCGCGATGTGTAGCGTATGCTGTGTGAATATCAACGACCTGCTATTGCTTCGCAAGAAGGGTCAGATGATGATCAGATGGGTGGTAGGAGGTTTCGACAGATCCAGAATGGAGTTGACATGGGATGGAAAGCCTCTCCCGGCCTCACACGTATCATGGTTCGTGTCTGGGCAATGTAATGCATGGAAGGAAAATAGTTGCACGGCTTTCTGTTCTGTTTCGATCCTGTTGTGTTGAGACGACGAGTGAACTTTCTGTTGGTGAAAAATAAGGAGGCAAGCAAGAGCTGTCTGATCTCAAGTGCCACTGCCTTGATCGGCAGAGAATGATTGAGATTAGATTCCTTTTTTATGTGATCTTTCTGCGATACCCTGATTATGACAAGTTTTTATTGTTGATATCTGACGAGATAAGAAAATTGGTGGTTGTTGTCTCGGTGTTGACCTCGGGGGGTTTCACTGATTGACAATCTCCGTTGGTCTTGAGCACTCAGTATTCGCAATACTAGTGATGGCTATGATTGAAATGTAATCTGACAATTAGGACACAGTTTAGAGGGAAACACAAAGAGAAAGAGAAGCAGCGACGATGCAGATCTACCCTGCTCCACGTGATGGACAGTCACGAGCAAGCCCGGAACAATGAATCGCCGTCCCAGTCACCAAAGGGTGGGTAGATAACTGGTGGCGGGGTAAAAACAATAATCACAAAGCCTTGTATCTCTTTGTGAATACTACGTAGTCTTTTCAAGCCTACATTTTCATACGAGACTACGAAAATTGCTATTGCTCGAGCTTCGAACCAGACAAACAATCACAACTGCAAATATGGCAGGCAAGAAAGCTGCTGGAGAGAATACAAAGAAGGCTTCAGGCAACGCAAAGAAGGCCGAAGCCGCAGCTGCAAAAGCCGCACAGGAGAACGCAAAGAAAGCTGCTGAAGAGGATCAGGAATGGGGAAAAGGTGCTAAGAGTACAGCAAAGAAGTAGGATCATTTTCATTGCATCTCAAATCCTTCCGGTGTCCTCCTCGAGTCGTTGTTCTCCAAAGTCCTCGAGCTTTGGAGGGGAAGAATTACCCCGCATCACGACAACAACACAACAGCCCACTTTCTGCAGCAGTTACTGATCTATCGTTTTGAAATGTAGGGAAGCAGAAGCAGCAAAGAAAGCAGAACAAGCACGAAAGAAAGCCGAAAAAGACGCCCTGCTTGCCGAAGAAGAGAAAGAAGCTCGCGCAGCCCCCAAGAACTCCAAAGTCGCAGTCAAGAAGACCAACAAAGGCCTCGATCTCTCCCAGCTCGACGATACACCTTCTGCTGCACCTGGTGCGCTCAATGCCACCGGTATCGACAATGCGCTGGATGCGCTGAGCTTGACTACGGACTCGGCGGCCAAGATCGATAAGCATCCGGAGAGGAGGTTCAAGGCAGCTTTCGCGGCATTTGAGGAGCGCAGGCTGAAGGAAATGGAGAGTGATGGAAGCGGACAGGGTCTGAGGCAGAACCAGAAGAGGGAGAGAATTCGGAAGGAATTTGAGAAGAGTGAGGAAAATCCGTTCAACCAAGTCAGTGCGAGGTATGATGCTAGTAAGGATGAGATCAAGGAGTTGAGGGAGCAGGAGAAGGCGAAGATTGAGACTAGATTGGGCGGGAAGTGAGGCGAGGAGCGCAATCATATGGAGTGACATACCGATGCCTGATGGATTCTATCCTAGGGAGTTGAGAGAAACCTGATGAGATGGTCTGATGACAGGCCAGGTTAATGAGATCCTAAAGAAAGCATCCTGGTGCATACACAGCACATATTCATACGCCCCCAAATAGGATAATGCATTCATGGATAATGACAATAGACAATGTTTTGGATCTGTCGGTCAAAACGTTTTGTCGGTGAACTCCTCGAGTTGAGACGTTTCGTGCTCTAGATTTTTTAGCGATATTGTATCTCGAAGCTTGACTTCACGTCTCCCAACCTCAATCTACGCGTCAGTAACACAACGATGGCACCACGACGGCTCTCCAATCTGCCCGCTGTGCGGAAGCAGCATTTACTTGTCGAATTGTATGTTCACGATACTCCTGAACCATCTCCTCAACTTCTGGATAGAATGGGAAGCTAATATCGGCGTCGCAGCTCAAGTCTCAAGTACGCCTGTCCACATGGCGTCTTCATGTCCCTCACGCCCGGCGACCCAACCCTCTGGTCTGGCGTTCTATTTATACGGAAAGGCAAGCCATGCTTCCTCATCTCCGTTTTTCACCATTCTCCTCACACCAGCGCATCAGCTAACTTCTCCATCTTAGGACCTTACGCCCCCTCCATCCTACGCTTCCAGATCTCCTTCCCACCAACCTACCCCCTCCTTCCACCCCTCGTAACCTTCTCAACCGATATCTTCCACCCGCTCATTACACCCCTCACGACCTATATGTATACTACAGACATCCAAGACGGCGGCACCGTCTCCGCAACCGACGAGGAGCGTCTCCCGCCCGGCGGCTTCTCTCTTCGGCACGGCTTCCCAGGCTGGTTCGGACGCGCAAGTCGGCGTAGCGCGGATCGCTCGAGAGGAACTGGAGCACAACTACAGACGCCTGGCAGAGCAGGAGGGAGCTGGAGCGGTGTGTCAAGTCCGGGAAGTGTGGTTAGTGGGATGAGCGGGAGCCCTACACCGGGGACTGGCACGACCGGGAGTGGCGATGGTTCTGGAGGGAAGAGAGATGAGATTAGCACGTACGAGGTGTTGAGCTATATACGGAGTACGTTTGATGATGAGACGGTGCTGGATGGGGTTCCGTTGGAAGCGGCCGGGAATCCGGGGGCGTGGCATGCCTGGAGGAGTTATAGGGTCAAGGCGGGGATGATATTGCCTGCATTATCTGGAACTGGGAAACCTGTGGGGAATGCTGGAGAGGGGAAGGATAAGGGGAAGGGTGCTTGGGCGGATGGGTCGAGTGATGATGGGAGTAGTTCAGGGGTGCATGATGGGTACCAGAGACTGGCGGGAGGTACGAGTGCGCCTATGGCTGCCAGGAGACCTGGAGAGTGGAACTGGGAAGGTGTGTGGGAGGTCAGGGTCCGCAAGGGAGTCGACAATTGTGTGGCTGAAGCTGTACTCTTTGGGAGGGATGCTGGGGATGATTTGATCAGGTTCCTAAATTTGGATGAGGGGGAGGTGGAGGGAGTGATGGAGAAGGTGAGAGCGACTGTTGAGGTGGGCGATGATGTGCAGAGAAGAGGTGTGGTTTAGAGCTTCGATTAGAAGGGTCGGAGCTGTGCTGCTGGGCAGCTGTTGAAAGAGGAGAGTTTGGGCATGGTTCTGTTTTGAGCTGATGCTAGCTGAGATACCCATTCGCAATATGAAGTTGAGTAACCTGCCCTGTGTCCGAGGAATAATGATCCTAAGATGTCACATTGCATACCATCTACTGCGCTGCTATACCTCACAGAACCACTCTGAAGATATCTGATGTCCCGTTCCTCACCTCGTTGCATTCTCAATGCTTGTGGAGATTGCTCAAAGTAGAGCTACAGGTTCGGCTCGCAAGATAATCTCTTTGCTGAATCTGTATAAATATTTCGCTCGCTACCAGGGGCCTTGCAGAAATCAAAAGGTCGACCGCTCTTTCCTAGAGAAGGTGGTACTCAACTCGAGATGCATTGTTTTCGCCGACAACCGCTCCTCTCCTGTACCCATAATCACAGTCTATTTTGCAACGTCCACATTACTTCAAGTTTTGGCTATGAATAGCAATAATCCAGCAATCGGAGCACTCGTCCTAGTTCCGATTGTAATAGCAGCATCCGCAGCATTTATCGCCATCAAAGCCAGCGAGTTCTGCAAACGCGCCGGACGATCCATCAAGAACTTCTGGAACAACAACTATCCTTGGTCTAGCACCAACCAGGCAAGCCGCAAACGCAAAATTCGAAGATCAAATCTCCGCTCTTCCCAACTCTACGCGGATTCCTGGATTGATCTGGAGAGCATCGACTCCCGAGAAGGTTACAGTAGGTTCATCAACCAAGAGCCCTCCCGACGCGGCAAGTCATTCAGCGAAGGTGACAAAGAGGAGGCCTACGGAGACACTGCACAGAGGATATGGCATCCGTCAAGATCAACCCGTCTGGCGTGGAGCTTCGCGAATCCGAGATCACCAAGCCACAACCACTTCGAATCATCAAACGTAGTCAAACCGTCGCCAACTGCTCGTCGCCCAGAGAGGTTGTCCGTAGAGGACGTGGATCGTCTAGCGGGTCGTACGAGAGCAAGGGAAGTCCGCCGCAGGGAATCGACAGACCTTTGACAGTCAGAAAGAAGAGACAGGAGAGAGGAAGTGTGATTGCGTTGAGTCTTGAGGAACCTGAGGCAGATGCTGATTCAGGAAGTGCTCTTTCACATATCATTAGAAAACATTCCAGTCAGTCAAAATTGTGTTGGGTTTGGAGTGGTGCTGACATAGTGCAGATGTGAGTGAGATAGATGATGACCCAGATGTCACGCCAAAAGCTCGTCGATCAACAAGAACTGCCAGTGCCGGTGCTTTCCTGAAGTCCGAACTGTATCAGCGAGGTCAAGACATTGATTCCACGAAATTCTCGGTCAGGGATTGCGGACATGCGATGTTTACAGCACAGCCGTCAAGTAGAAGATCTCCAAGTCCGAACAAAGCTAGTCCACCCAAGATTCCCGACCGCCGCCCATCTAAATCTAAGCACTTCTTCCTCCGAGCCATTGGTGGCCGATCGTCTGATGAGTCGAAAGCGATTCGGCGAAAGGATTCCGGAGCATCCAAAGGAACATTGATTCGTCGTCTGTCGCGAAGCAAGAATTCCAGCTCTGCGGATTCTTACACAGACAGTATCATTTCCACGGACAGTGGTAACTCTTTCCAACCCGGAAGTCTGGATATCACAGAGGCCAGCATCAACTCACGACTATCTTCTTATGAAGGGAACTCTCCGTCAAGCATAATATCCGATGGTCTTCCACCCGATGTGTTTGTTCTCTGGCCTCAGATTACTATCACTCCCGAAATCTCCAGTGTCGATACCGGATGTTGCTTTCTCTGGGTAGCAATTGAAGTAACAGGTAATCTGCAGAAGGCATATGGCCACGAGACACGATATGATGGGCCTATATCATCGAGCTCGCATGTTTCAGGTAAGTCAGCACTTGCTTCAACGCCGCAAACACTCATGATAAGTAGACCTCGCGGCTTATGGACGTTTACATTCTATGCGTATCGACCTCCATCCAGGGCAAGGCTGCCTTGTATCAGAGATTATTGGGGACCTTCATACGAGCAAGACTATCCGAGCAGGAGAAACCCAACTCATCCTTGCCAAGATCCGATTTAACAAACTTACTGTACCGAGTCATTTGAGAGAGTCGTCATCAGATGGCCTCATTGCGCAGCTCGAGAACGATCTCGGTGATACTCTCACCCCCTATCTGACAGTGCGGCTCACCTATAAGCACTCCGGCTTCCCAAATATCAAGAAGCCCGCTGTCATCTCGGATGGAATGAGCATGCATATCACGCGATTACAAACAGAGGCGACTGGAGTCATCAAAAGACACAATCGCCTTTCAGCTTGGTCACCTCGAACTTCTCAAACCATCTACGCCCCACTTGAGGTCAATCCTCTGATCATTTTGGTAGAGACATACCTTCCATCAGATCAAGCTCGTGAAGTCATCAGGAAGCTGGCAGGCGAGCGAATCCCTAACCCTCTGGCGAAACGGTTCGAACACGCATGTGGGTCAAGCGAAGAGACAGTCAAGCCAGTCCCGTCTAGTCTTGCAGCCCATCTTGGTTCTGCAATCTCATCTCCACTAGTGCAAATCGCCTCAGCCAGAGGCGTTATATCACCCCCACACAAAGCAGGTTCTCCAAGTCCCTTCGCAAGATTTGGTAGCAGATCCGCTCAAGTCGACAGCGTGGAAGAGATGGACCCAGCAAGGCGAATCTGGACAGAAATGCGACGCCATTCCCGTGGCGGCAATCGTTCTCGGCATCCACGAGGTAGTATCAGTGCTGACCATTACTTCAGCGTGGACGACAGTCCCAATAATCGTATCACCTCGATCAACACCACAGTATCTGCTTTTTCTGCAGGTCAAGGTGGAGGAGAGCTGTGCGAGATCAAGGAGGAGAGAGGTCGAATCATGGATATGGCATTGAAGAACAAGAGGAGTGTAGGTCAGGAGACACTGAAGAGTATTGTGCCGAGTGTAGGCAGGCAGAAGGGTGGCGCACTCAGTTCGTTGGGGCTGGGCGTTGGGAGGTCGTGGGGCTGGAATGCCAATTGGTGGTGAATGAACTATTGCTTTCCGGTTTTATGATGTTCCTCTATTGTTTTCAGGTGTCTTTTTTCTCCTTAAGTGGGTAGAGTTACCGTAGAGTTGAATGGAAACTCTTGAATCATTCGTTTACGCGTGTTATTTTTCAATTCTGCTCCTCCCACAGCGTATCGCCAGTGGTGAAGAAAGGGGTGAGGAACGGTATCAGCGCGTTCGATATTTTTCTCCGAGAGTGCGCTGAAGAACTAGACTCTGTATATGCTCCATAATGAGCACTTTATAACCAGAGGTCTGCCAGTGGAACCTGAGGAGTAGGGTGAAGGGTGTTGGAATGCAACTTCGAGATATATTTTTATGAATTCAAACCTCCAGAAGGTCAGGGCGATCTCACACTGTCTCGCATTCTGTCTGCTGCTATATGTGTTGCTTGAGAAAATCTGGGGCTCTCACGTCAATTTTTGAAGCGTATCCAGTTCCGGAATAGATTGAATTGAGCCGATCTTCATTGAGACATATCATGTAATTTTCTTTGTATCCATTCCTGGAGACGTGAAAAGTAGAAATGCTCGTCAATATGAGTTTAAATCTACCTTATGCATGCAAAGGGGACTACTCAGCCAGCAAGCGAAGCCCTCGATGTAAACATCACTTTCTTCACATGAATGATGGGGAGATACTCAACCCTCAGAGCCTTTGCATTAAAAATGACCTTGTCTTCGCTAATCAATCCTGAAGAACCTCACATCAAAATGTCACCGCCTCCTCAAACTTGCCACTCAAGATATTGATCGTCAAGTCACGATCTTCAATGATCCTTTGTGCCTCATCCAACCTTCCCGCCCTCTCAAGGACATCCCGATACATGATCAAGCAGTTCAAAGTCCAGTCCGAGAACTCCCCAAATACTTCAATACTTGCAACGACAGCCCTCAATACGGACACGATGGCCGCATCGACATTACCGTCAGCTTCCTCGATCCTACATATATGCATGTGAAGCGACGGCAGCATTCGCTCGCTATTGTCAACTTCTCATTGACTTTTCAAAACTTCCGTCGTGGTGAGCCGAGCATCGTGTAGATTACCCATCTCCAAGTATGCACCGGCAAGATTCAATTTCAGGTTGAGGTAGTCCTTGCATCGATCATGATTCTGGAGCTCCGCTTGTAGGATCACACGGCGACCCAGACTGACTACTTCCTCGGCCCTCAGCAAGTTATGATTGATCAAGCGCCAGATGGTGTCAGACATCATATCCTGGATGATAGGGTATGCCCCTCCAAGAGCATCTTGGATGATGTTAATGTAAGCGAGTAGGATATGGCTTGCGTGGAAGATGATGTCTTCCGGCTTAAGTCGAAGCTTGAGTTGGAGAAGAAGACGGAGAGGATGGGAGGAATCCGCCCATGCGAGCTTCTCCCACTCAGCACACAACGACTGAATTAGCCATGGGGCAATATCCGGACGCTTCTTCGCGAAGGAGAGGACCGAAGAGTACAGGAATGGAAAAAGTCGAGGGTCTTCACGCATGAGTTGCGAGGGAGAGTCCTTGAGGAAGAGTTGTAAGAATTTGAAGGCTTCCGCGTCTTTCCTTTCAGCCAAGACCCACGTCGCTGACATGATCGAGCTGCACCAAGCCGGGACTGTATCCTCGTTTTTGAGCCCGCTGATCTCATCTCTTGGCCAACTCTCCATTTCAAAGGATGTCCTGACGTGGGAATTGAGTAGGTGAAGATAGCGATCCGGAAGAAGCAGCTCTGCCGGTGGTAGAAGCGACATTGGACGTGGCACGGCACTGCCTGCATCCCCTGCCATCGACTTGTTCGAAATTGCTGACAAGAGGCGCCGTCTCTCCCCCTCTGGCAATCTATGAGAGTATTTGCGAAGTTTCTTGCTCTCCTCTGAGAACTTTGCTGCACTGGACAGATTGTTGACACGGCGGCCACCGAAGAGAAGCGCGCGGTTTTTGGTCATGTTTTTCTCGACTTTCCATAGAGTAAACTGCGACTTGTACATCTTCTCGCTATTTAGTGAGTGAGAGTTAGATCCGCCATATCTTATACGAATCTAACACGTGTATCCAGCACAACAGGGAGCACTCACCTGAGATTAAGTTGATAAACTTCCCGCATGTGCTGTCTGACCCTTGCTAGCGACCAGTTCTGATCGACATACAAATCGACGATGATCTCCCGGTACCTCTCCCAGCCATTTGGAGACAACTTGTTGATACGTGTAGCTAGAGCGAAGGATTGAGAATCCATGTTCTGCTTGGCGTTGATCAGATCTAGAACTGGTATCGAATCCACTACCTGCAGTAACGAGGGAGGTCTCTTTACCGTATTTACTTGGTCATAAGATGTTCTACAGCAGTCTTGACTGTGGCTTTAGTTGGAACTAGGCTTATTTGGCGTACTATGAGGCTTTATGAAAGATCGATTGTCTAATGTAAAGTCGGAAGAAGCTTCAACACTGAAGTTCGAGCCTCAAAGAACCATAATTTGGTCAGTGACGAAAGTATGTTTACTCAAGAAGCAACCATGTGAATGATTTCAAACATCACATGTAAGGTACTGCAATCCATTCATATTCCCTTATCTCCTCAGTCCAGCCCGAATTCTGAATCGCGGCAACGGTGACAGCTTCTGCCACAAAACGATCGGCCAGCACACCAAAGTTGGCTGCCACAATGCGGAAGATCAAATTGTCCAATTCGATCAATAGTACCACTGACTCAGCATCATACAGAGCTCCCTTGTTGGCTTATTGTCGATGATGCTTTCAGCCTAAAGTTGAAAAATACCTGGCCGACTGCCAGCAGACAACGTGCCGTCACCCTTCTCGGGAGTGTGGCGCCCCCGCATGACAGGACCCTGCTCATGCACAAAAGTTCTCTGCATGACAACTTCCATTGGCTATAGGATACACCCAAAGCCTGCACACAGGGAGCTCTTGATAAATCGAAGCAAACGAGCTCGCAATTGACCAACGAGGACTCAGACTAAGGCGAGTTGCGATGAAGGGCTGATCACCAGCTCGGTACGAGATCACTCAGAGCCTCATTACTGTAGATGTATCTTTCAACAACACCACACGATGCCTTGCCATCACTTCAAGACCATATCCCGTTGATGCAGAGATGCCACGATCGCAGGAATTCCAGGTAGTACAGCCGCCGAATCTCATTTATATATGAGTGGATACCACTCCCCCTTGACTGACGTCTCCTTGCTTTTAAAACAATCAAGTTTCAGTCTTCTTATATCTCAAATCCTGCCTCTATCTACATAGCAAGATGTCTTCAGTCAGCCACAGTCTACTTCCACACCAGAATAAATGTCGGAAACGAGGTTGCTGCAACATCACCCCAAATGATTATTGCCCGCCACGTTAGCAAATATTGCACCCTGCTTGTCTTTCTTTAAAACACAACTAACGTAATGGGAGCAGATCTCTGCACAGTTGATGGCTGCGGAGAGGAAAGAGAATATGGTGACTTCTGTGTCCTTCGTGGGTTGCATTTCGTCAAATGTCGAAATAAAGGGTGCTAGTGCGGAGACTAATATTGCAGACGTATGTTTCGAAAAGGGCTGCTGTGAACGAAGGCAGTTCGGCGACCTCTGCATTTCGCGTAGGTGGCAATTCCTCGATGATCCCGTCTACGGCTCAGCCAGACTGAAAGTGATTGCAGACGTTTGTCGAGCCGAAGGGTGCGAGCAGAAGCATTTGCCATGTTCTGGATACTGTGCAAATCGTGAGTGTGGCCCCATAATCGTCCCGAGAATCTATAGAAGATGACAATTTTGGTAGACGGTAATTGATACCAAAGAATTGGATTGAAGATGTAGGAGGGTGGGATCAAGGTGCCATCGGAAATAAATTACTTGCTTTAACACTTAATGCTGACTAGAGAAGTTCTTGAATTCATCCATAGCCACTCTTTACACGATATACATGATATTTTTGTGATGAGAAAAGCCTTTCCTTGTAGATACTGGCTGCAGTGATGCAAATACCACCACTAGAATGCCCAGTCGAGTTCTTGAGGCAGCTTCCCATGTCCCCTTGTCTATGCTCCAAGCGGACGTCGCTTGCTCTGCGACTCTGTCGTAGAAATGAATGTAATGAATATACAGAAAGAGTTCACAACGTAAACAGAATTTCCTTAACTGCAGCAAAAGCTGAAGAGAGAGGGCTTTTCATACAGAAAGTAGCTGAAGTTCCGGGTGCGAAAAGAAACAATCGCCGAGCCCAGTTGATTGATCTCCGTGTGGCCAAGGATGCTAGATAATTCCCATTTCCAGGCTCAAGTGTCGAAGAAAACCAATTGCACTCCAATCTAGTTAAAGTCGAGAGGATCGTAACACAGAGTGCGGTGGTCATGAGCTAAATAACTCTTCATTGTGAGCGAGAATATCCATCCATGAAAGTTCAATTCCGTCACAAGATGGAACGAGTCAAACGGCTGAGCCAGAAACACACAAACGAAGGTGTTTCGAAGAGCAACCGAAGACGTCGTAGATTGTGACAACGTATATGTCGCCTAAGGCGGCGACAGGCGATCAGAGTGCTCTAACGTATGTGAACTGCCAATGCTCAAAGCAAAAGCCGGTAGATATTTACGAGCAAACGATCAGAGACTCGCAAGAAGTGCAGGGCGCATCAACCCGATCAAGGCTGGTCGCGCAAGAACTCATGCTTGTCTATAGTATGGCTCAGGACTGAGGCCACGTAAGATGTTTATTTGTTCCAGAATCATGGAAGTTCTGGGTCCAGTCATAGCCGAGTGCCATTTGCCCAGGGGTACGTGAGGATTCCTCAAGAGGAGAGTAGCCACGTACTCGGAATGGCGAGCTGAATCCCAATGGCTCATCGGCCGTTGAAGAGGCTGGGAAATCATGGGAGTGCGTTGCTACTTGTTATTAGTGCTGTTTCCTTGGCATGCAATATTCCTTCGAAAATAACTTGAACATGGGAATGAGAGATACATACTGGCAAATCCCTGAGCCGGTGGTGTTAAATGATAGATATTCTGCTGAGCAGAATTGGCCTGTTTGGGTGCATCATCGCCATGGTGGACAATTGATCTCCAGTCATGATCGCTATAGGTCCCGGATTGGCTATCTTCAATGGTCATCGAAAGCATATTGCGTGCCGGACTTGTGACCACGGCATCATAAGAGGTGAAAACAGCACGACCAGCAGTCATCGTGTATCCAGGTGGCGCTTGGGACCGAAAGACCTGGTACATTGGCGTGATGCGAGATCCATGAGCTGCTTGGCTTTGTTGACCAATTCCGTGTACTTCGGAATCAGGCGTGGATTCTGCGGAGGACAGTACATCTGTCGATGGTGCGGTGGTCCACTCGAGGTCAGGGAGATCGCTGTCTCGTTGGAAAGAGCCCCTGGAAGGCCCCGAGCACGGGTCGATAGTAATGGAGATTTTCATAACACAAAAGTCCCGTTTCGCACTCTTTCGAGGAGACAGTAGCTGCTCAGCCCAGCACGGAAATTTCCCACAGGTATTCTGCAGCCGTGCAAGAAGCTCTTGAGCGATCGATTTGAGCCATGTTCTCAAAGATATTTGCAAGTCATCATCACTCTATAAAGCAATTAGCACATATCACTCGATGCTGTCGAGCGATTGACCTAGTAAGGGTCACTTACGTAGAGTAACTCGTGCTTCCCTGATTGAAAGTTCTGGTTGACATGCTCCAGTTCGCAGTACAGGACCCCAGCAGCCGCGATAATGTTCAGTGCATGGTCTTGGCCGGGACCCCCACTGTCGAGGCTTCTCAAAGCTCCTACAATGTCATCAAGAAGCGCAGCAAACCTCAACAAACCAAACTTGGTGACCTGTTTCTTTGCATGTCTCTCCTCGCCAGGATTGTGACCTTGGTTCTTCTGTTTCCGAGGCAATATCAGTGTTAGATAAGCTCCCGCCAAGGATGCTCGATACACTAAATGCGATCGATCATCAGAGCCCTGCATCTGCAAGCTCAGGTGTGTCCACACGAAACTATCCATGTCCGTTCGCACGGCCTCGCTCGCCGGATAGAATGGTTGACGAATGGGTATCGAACAAGCTTGGCGCGCTTTTGTCGATCTACTTTTGCTAGATTCGCTTTGGATGTCGAAAAAAAGATTGCATTCCACAATCCCGTCGCCGTTGGATGATAACGGATCGGAGTCCTCCATGAGCCTATCTAGACAGTGACGCACGTCTGCTCTGTATGTGAGCCTAAGGACACAATAACGACATCCAATCAAAACATACCACTGTCAACAAATGAGATCGAATTCTCAAATAGGCGGTCAAACCGGGAAAGGCATTTCGAGCAGCACGTAGTCCTGCTCTTACGGTGACACTGAGTGCCTTGAGTCAGAGCACTTCAAAATTCAAGGCTTTGGGAGGCACACCTTTTGACTTTTGTAGAAGCAGTAAAAACAAGATTCGGACGAATCAACTCGCTTAGCTCGCCGCCTTGCTCTTTTTTTGGGGCTGCTCATGTCTGTAATCTGTGGTCAACGCCCATCGAAAGAGAATGCTATGCAGGAGCGGAAAAGAAGAAAACCAACATTAACTTTCGAGTGGAAGGGCATTGCTGAATATAACGTGCAATCCGAGCGTGCGTGAGTGCGGACGAGTCGACTACTTCATGGTGCGGCCACAAGTGGCAGCTTTTGCCAGAGCCGCAATGTAAGAAGTCATCGCGATGGTAATATTTTGAAAAGGGCAGAATTTGTTGGCAAGGCATATTCGGTGAACAAGTTCGGCCGTACTTCCTGGGTGCGGACACACGACAACAGAAGAGGGCTTGGTTGGGACAACGAGAGAAAGGCAACTGGGCAGCTATGCAGGACACGGCCGTACATAGGTCAGCGCTTCTTTCCAACCACTTGACTGAAAGGCGGATGACCTTAGTTATGAGACATACGAAAAGTTTGTCGCCAATCAGGATTGCAGTAGCAGATTTGTAGAAAGCAATTTCGTTAGCAGGTCTGCCTTGTAACAGCGTTGGACAAGTGGTCCGCTTTTCCAGATCTCCCGCCCGGTTTGGATGCGCGACGATTATCTGCAGCCTTAGGCTCGGTCTGACCTCCCCACCCAATTAAATGCTCTTTGTAGACTCCATGAAATGGCAGGTTCATAAGGCTCCAAGCATCAGCCTCACAACTGCGTGCGCTCAATTGGTTGAGTTCGCTCGCCAGCTGAATGGGAGTGCGCGCCACCCACACACAGCACCACGGCCAGTTTACATTTCTCGTCAGTTCACCCTCATAATCCCGAAATCGAAGATAGTTCATCCTCGAAATCTGCGTCAAGGCTACGCATGATCCTGCGAAAGTATATTCGTGCGAGAAACAAGTTCAGAAGAAAGAGCTGTAGTTGGTGTAAACGATTGGTCGGCACATTGTTGCGCACGATCTGGACGTCAGTCACAGCCTCATCTGTCGGCAACATGGAGCTTGGATTGTCTATTGGTGATATCATTTCAGTCATCACAATCGCACAGAAGATAGCTCTAATTACCAGAAAGGCATCAGGCACTTGGGATGCTATGAGCCGTGAGCTGGAAGCTCTCCACGCCGTCTATGATCAACTACACGGTGAGATGATAAAGCCAGACGCAGGGCTGGATGGAGATGAGGAGGCAAGAAGGACTGAGATCTTGGGTTTGAGTCGAGACTTTCATCAGGCAATGAGCAATTTACGTCGAGTATTGGAGACCTACACGGGAACAGTTCCTGGGAGAAAGGGAAATGGCGTCAAAGCACGATTGGAATACCGATATATGGATGGAGACCCTGCAGAATTAAAGAAGATACGGTACGATATCGCCGCCTGCAAAGAATCCATGACAAATATTCTCGCTCGAACTACTCTCGAAGTGCCTGTCATTGTTGAGAATGGAATCAGACTTGGGGATCGAGGAAAAGACACAAGCAGAGTAAATGGAGGGAACAACTCGATTTACAACGGAAAGCCTTGCTCAGAAGTTGTGAAGGATGTGCCGACGCCTACAACATGCAGTGGTTGGTTTACACCTTCTACATACCAATATGATGAGCCTATACTGACATGTTTTAGACGATCAGCCCACAGAAACAAGGGTACACACTCTACAATCATCTTCGGATGAACATAGCCCAGCACGATTAAATAAACATGTCTTTAAGGACCCGCTAGATCCAAGTTACTCGGTTCGGAACCGAGACTATGTCAAATTCTTCAAGGTTGGCAGAGTCTTCAGTACTTTATGGACAGAGGGTTACGGTGGGAAGACCCATACAAAAGACTCATTCGTGAGCACGGTGGTATTTGGAGAGCAGGTCCATTCCAAAATACGTCGCTTCGTTGTTGTTCGGAAAGCCGACCGATCTTGCGTTTGTCTACCAATAACCGTTGTGAATTCGAAATCTCACTCGCGTAAATTACGGTCAATGGAACTCGCTGAATACGGTGTCATCTTCAGCACCACTCTACCTGGTCATCTGGATGGAATAACTTTGCGTCCAGTACGGGTTCAAGCCGCGAAGGGGAACGGGCCTTTCAGAGACTATTCTTTGGTAGATTACGCGAGACCATGCACGATTGAGACCAATGTCAAGGTGAAAGAAGTCGGCATTCTCGATTCAGATTCAAGAGATGTGCTCATGGCCAACTTCAAACAAGTATTTGTATCGTTCATGGAGTCAGAAATAGCTACACAAACAACTCCCAAGTCCAAGTTTGCTGGGATAGCTGTCCCGATGCAACTTCCATCAATCAACAAACCAGAGTCTGCGACAGAACTCAACATGATTTCCGACCGCCAAGTGCAGCAAGAGCAGAATGCCGAGTGCCATATACCAGCACGAGAAAATAGCTTCCCACTGGTGCAGGAAGGCAAACTAGACTCAAGTAAAGAATTTTCCTTCAATATTACATGGCACCTTAGCTGACTAGAATAGAGTTCTGCGTTATCACCCAGCCAGGGAAGTTTTTTAAGGTAGGCCGAGTATTCAAAACTCTCTGGAGTGAGCCAGCTGGGGGAACAGCGAAGGATATGGACAAATCTTTCTACAGTAAAGTTGGCTTTGATGAAAGCGTCTTCACGAAGATTCGCCGATTTATCGTGGTCCGAGATAAGACTCACAGCTGCTTGTGTCTACCCTTATACACATATGGTGGTCAGGGCGCCTCGAAACCCGAATTGAGAGCTAGAGATCATGTTGCTGTTCGCATCTGTGCGACTGAACGTGTTCCTTCACCTGAATCTACCGGCGAAGACTTTGAAAAGAGTCCTTTGGGTGTTATTGTCGAAGATAATGAGGAGAAAATAGATCCTATGACCAGGATCAATTTGGGCCAGGTCTTCACGATCCAGCACAATCTCAAAGTCGCAAAGGTGGGAAGGATCCATCCGACCGACATCGACCGCCTCAAGCAATACTTCGTCGAAAGTGTGACAGCATAGGACACCACTATGAACTGCTTGCAACTTCCCGGCTTCAAAATCGCTATTATTACTTCTCTTCAGCCGTTCCTCCTCCCTCAAATCGCCGGTGTGAGCAAACACGAATCATTCCGGGTATTCTGGATGCTGCAATCTATTGGTGCGATGTGCTTTATTGCTTTTGTCTCTTCTCTCACTTAGCCGTCTGGCCACCTTCACGATTCGGGTACATGAAGAACTGAATATGCGCTGTGGATCGTTCGGGATGTTCGACTGTCAGAGCAGTTCACGGGGGTCTTTTACAAGGAACACAGCTATTTTAATAGTGGAGAGTCATTTCTCGTTGGAAGGAGTCGGATCTTACTTGTTGAGTGGCGCTTAAGCTACTATCACGAATGAAACGAATTCTCGTGAACTACAAGCTCTGTGAGACGGGTTATTTGTTTCTTTAGCTATCTACCTGTCAATCTGGTTCATCTGCTTCATCTGCTTCCGTGACTCAAATTTACACCTGATGCGTGACCCCGCGAATGCTGCCAATTATGTCCGTCGAAGTGTCGGCTAGGAAAATATGTGCTTCACTGCCCTCGGGTCTTGCCAACTTATTTTAAACATATTGGCGTGAGTCCCGCTTAGATGATAAAAAAAAAATGAGATGATGGCCAAGGAAAGATGTGCTATGTCTAATTCTGCCATGCTCCATACTGAAGGCTCTGTTGGTACCCAATGTTGTTCTGCAATCGGAGTTCACTTCCACGGGGATAAGTTGGAGTAAATATAGATCCAGATCCATGTGGCATTGAACCGTGGTCTTGACGAGTCTGAAGAAGAGCCAGATTGATAGTTGTGGGCATCATAGTCGGTACTTGTGCTCCTGGTGCGGCGTTTGAGAGTTCCGTCATCGAGAAATGTTGTGTGTTAGGGCACCTATCCCAACGGCCTTGAAGGCATTGATGGCATGAACAACAGCTAGAGCCCATACCGGAGTCAGACCAGTGAGATGGACGGTGGGGGAGGGAGGGTCGACAATCATCCATTCCTTGTACGAACAGGTCTTGCGCGGCAACTTCTAGAGGAACTGCTGAATGAGCTTGCGACATAGGTGACAAGTGATCCTCAGCATTCGTGTATGCGCCACCAATCAGATAACCACGATTGTTGTCGACAGGGCACAGCGTAGGATCCTGGTACATCTGGGTTGCTGGAGGTGGCTCTGTCATGGCAGACAAATGACCATCGGTATCGCTTCCATCACTTAGAGCTGGCTTATCCGGCCCAATGGTTCCGTTGTAGCTGTCCCAAAGCTCTTTTTGACATCGAAGTACAACTCCCAGGAGTTCAATTCGCTGCTCTGACGGGATTTGATCGAGAATTGAAGCGGCGTGTTGCTTAAGAAGTCGAGTCATGTGTAGTTCTACGTAGTCATTAAAATCTACCTTGTCATCGGAGTTGACTGATCAGTTAGTTTCAATAGATTTTGCGTGGCAATTGAAGGACTTACAAGGAGATCGCGGCGGATCATCATCCGGAAAAAGCAAGAGATATATTTGTCTCCAATTTTCCTCCGGGTCTGACACTCGTGATCTTTTCTTCAACTCCTTCTTCATTTCAGGTGTGATACCAATTGTTGGTCCGGGCGGAAGCTCTTGGCAGCGTTCTTGTTCCCTGAGGTGGGCAGCGAGTTCGTGCTGTTCTGCAAAGGTCTTCTGACAGCGAGGACATAGGATCATCGATAGGTCATGGCATCGATACAAATGTTCCCTACTGGTTGTCAGAAGTGAAGTCTATCTGCGGATACAGTTCAACTTACTTGAGTCTGGTTATATCGGGGAAGCCGAGTCCCGAACATGCCCTGTATCTCCATGTAGTGCCGTTGTAGCTATAATAAACTGGATCCCGCTTTTGGAACGGACAAGCAAACCGCCTTAGAGTGTTGTTTGAAGACGTCTCCTTGCCTTTCGAGTTCTTGTTCCCCGAATCCTCGTCTTCATCCTCATCTCCGCCTATCCCCAAAGGTCGCTTATCCGATTTACTCCCCGAAGCCTTGCCTTGAACGTGGCCGATTGGGCTTGAACTTGTGCCAGATGATTTCCTCGCGGGCCTTCGACGACCCGAGGAACTCCCTTCCCCCGGGGCTACTTGCGTAAAGCCGGTCTGAACGTCAGGACTTGAGAGCGAGGAAGAATCCAGATCAGACAGCACGAGGTTCCCTATGAACGTCCTCGAAGTAGTCGCGCAAGCGGCATGATCTGTCGGAGGCCAAGTTCCAAGCCCTAAGTAGCAGCTCTTTCGATAAAAAGTGTCTGTGAGAGCGCTGCCGTCCAGAAATTGTCCGTTGCAGCTGCATGCCCCCTTGACAGATGTATCGTCGCCTGGACAGATGTAACCTGAGCAATGTCTGTCGATCACAGGTGTAACAGGCATCGATTCCACTGCATCATTATCCTTATCCGGGAGCTGCTCGGTATCTGTACCGACGGCTGGCTTAGTTTGCTTGTTCGTATCATTATCCTCGGGTTGTGTGTTTTGTACAGGCAGAGGGGCAAGCAACTCGGGGTCCGATGGCTTCTAATCCAAAGTATCAGCGTATGTTCCGCCTGTCTTTCGTAGTTGAAGGTATCGACATGCCGTTGGAGCATCACCGCTTGACCCAGTATCTCCTTTTGAATCGTCCAGTGTCAAGCGTCGAAAATCCGACACAACTCTATCCTGACTGCTGTCTGATAGAAAATTAACCAAGCCGCTGGAAGCAGGGTTGCCACCATAGGTATAGTCGTCACCATCGTCATACTCGTCATCGGTGCCATTGGCTGGGTTGTAGATTTGCGAGTGTCGAGGTAAAGTCGAGATGCCACTGCCTAACCATTGGAACAAGGTCAGTAGTGTTCGCAGAGGCACTCAGCGTTATACCGGGGGCTACAATCGACTGACCAAGATCAAATGCATTCAGTGGCTGGACAGTCCGCGGAACTGAAGCATTCCCAACCCTGGTATGAGGATAAAGGATGATTGTCTCTCTTGTGTTCTTGGCCGAGCATTCCCCAAGGTCGCGGGCAGAAATATTGCGCGTCATTTCGGGATATCACAGCTCCTAGCGCTGTGCCGAGAATCCATGTTAGTAACCTCAGGCTGTGACGAACTTGGACACGATTGCACACCAATAATGTCTCTCACTGTTTTACAGCTCCCAAATGCAAGAGTTCCTTCAGAAGAATACCAGTCCTGTAGTACCTGGTTAACTTTACACAGTCGGAGTGGCTTCTCGGAGCGGCCAGCCAAAATCAAAGATAATGTTAAACAACGTGGATGAGTACAGATGCAGCTCCCCGTGGAGAAGAGCCAGGCTCTATAAGCCAGAGTAACGCCAGAACCGCAGAACCCATCATCATATGCTACGCGGTCGTCTGCGATCCATCAGTCTCCGTCGCGTCAATAACGAGCACTTGCTCACTGTTCATGGCTGGGATCTGCTCACCAATGGCGGGGTCATATTACTCCTCCTTCAGAAAAATACCCCGCTTTTATGCTTGCATTGGTGTCGTTGGGCCGCAGGCAACATCAAAGTGAGCAACTGCTCAGTTCAGAGACATTGCATTATCTTTAACAAATGGGATAACTAAGAGCCTATTGAGATCCATCAAGAGGACTCCTAATACCATCCCAGAAAGACGGTGAGGCCCAATGCCATATCAGGTTGACTGCAAGGCCGATTTCAAGGCCGCAGGACTTCCATAAACCCTGTCCAAATTCGGTGTGGAAAGCTGGGGGTCCATCAAAGACGACCAAAAAGTCGTCAGACGAAATGAATCGCTTCCATATTTCATGGGGAGACTAGTACAGACAGAATAAGAGGGTGGCGGAGTGAGTTTGGAGAAGCTCGCTGTACAATAAATTAGAAGAGAGGCGAGATGATGAAGGCTGGCGTCCTTTTACAGACTGCGTGTTATGCGCTGGCTTACTCTCCTTATTGATTGCCCACATGGTCTGCAATCACAAGGGCTGCAGTACATAACACTGAAATATTTGAGTCATATCCAGGCCACTACTGTGTTTGCGATCGGCTCGATGAAGAATATGCATACAGAAGGCATCTAGGCAGAAGCGCAGCGCCATGAGAGAAACGTATGCAGCCAGCGCTTGCGGCTTGCCGGATTCCTGCTCGCTAAAAAGAAAATAAAACAGTGCTCGTGTAGCACATTTTTAACGGGACCACTGAAACTTCAGGGGTGGCTCGCTAACGACGTGACAGGAGCCCACTTGACTTCCTCCCCGTGATGCAAAGATCATGAAAAGGAAACATCTTAAAGGAAAAGGAACCAGTACTGGAGTCGCTGCGAATGAACGAATATAAGGCAAGGCAACTTCCCGAGCCTTCATATAAGAAAGAGTGGAAAGAAAATCAAGGCAACGAGCCTGGAACAAATCCTCAACAGAAGACTGCCACCATATCGGAAATTCGTCACCAGCTACTTCGGTACCTCGGCTTAAGAAAGTTTTTAGCAGACTAAAGACTTAAGGGCTGTTGAACCTAACTTGGTTCGTGATTGCATGAGCTTTCGAGCTGACTTCCGGAGCAGCCTTGTTGGAGATTCTAAAAACCTTCTTCCAAGATATTTGTGCTGGGTCGGAATATATATGTCACTGAAGCCATTACAGGACTCTACGGTGGGACCAAGTCAGTCCTTAGAGTGTACGAAGTCATCGTGTACCTATATCATTGGTGTCGATGGCTGAGTGGTCACTGATTGGAGATACTCTATCATGTGCGGGGTAGTGGACATGTGGTGCAAGGAAGACCCCTCCATGAAGGAAGAAACACGACGTACAATACGGTAAGATGGGCATACTGTATTGACTTCGGTGTTAGAAACGGATTGTAGGAATGTTTCAACAGCGCACTTGCAAGAAGAAGGTCGTCGAGTTTAGCTTTCATTAGTCCGTGCTCTAATTTAGTTGACCCATTTTTGGTCAAGGTTTGTTTACTCCACTTTCTTACCGAGACAGGCCCGTTTCACATTACCACGTGGAGTCAGATGTACTGGTAGATATGGTCTGCCTGATGAGAATTCTGTTGCTTGATGGGTTGTGCTGTTATTCATCATAGCATACTAATCTGTCGATATTGTGGTGTTGTCTTGTTGAAAGACCTAAATGAAACAAAAGTCCGAGCCCAAATCATTCCCCACTCGTTCGTAGAAACATTGCAACCTAATAGAGAAACAATCGACCTGCAATATGAATCAAAGAAAAACAGTGAGCTAGGAGATCCGTGGCGTTATATTGTTGAAAAAGCGAGTAAAGTAAATGCTGGCTTCTGATTGTTGCGTCGAATATCCATACATTTTCAACCGGCGATCCTCAGACTCCGGAAACATTAATGAAGTCAGCAAAAGGAAATGGTAGAAAGCGAAAGGCGCGATAGATGTGTGTTGGTAGACAAACTAGTCGGTGAGGATATCATCCTCGTCCTCTTCTGAGGCACGTAAGAGAAACTGCAAGTCAGGAGATAGGTCGCTAGCTGCCATCACAGAGGTCGAATCCATGACGTGAGATGGGAGTTGCTCTATTCCATTGGGCATGTCATATGACATTGCCAGGGCTTGCAGCAAAGGGGAATGTGTTGGTGACGTTAGGAATATGTCACCGCTTGCTCGGTTGGCGAAATTGGAAACAGATGGAGGACGTTTCCCGCAAACTGTGAATTTGTCGATGCTGAGCGAGATTGCAAGAGACAAGGTTTCATGTCGGCGTCGGGCATCCTTCTTTGATCCTTGGATCGTATCCTGCCACCGAGGATACTTCCCACAGCCACTTCGTAGATAGTGGGTGAGCTCCGCTTCGATCTTCTCAAACCAAATGACCAGCAAGGGTTTGAGCGACGGCAGCTGTAGAAACTTAGCATAAGCAAAGATCGTGACAGCAATAAGAAGATATTGAACGTGTGACTTACATGGTCTGCGAGTTTAGACAATGCGCCATGGCGCAGATTCCTTCTGAAATATGCCACTTCGTATCGCAACATGACTGCAGCGGCATATGCTTCCAAGGTCTCCCTTGGGTACTGTCCCAATTTGTCTTCAAAGCGAATGGCATCCAGACAGCCACGAAGAAGCTCGCATAGTCGACAAAACGCAACGTATCTGAAGTACGCCTCTAGGCTATACCGGCGTAGCTCTTCCACGTAGATAGTACCATCTATAGTCGTCACAAAATGCTCCAAGACATCTGCAGAGATGGTGGATGACAACAGGTGTATGTATCCGCCGGCAAGAATGGCATGATGTATAGTCTCAGATATTCCCTTCTCAGGTCTGAGTGGAATCGCACAAGCCTCCAGTACAACAGTATCGAGACTTCGTGGATCAAATGGGCCATTGATGTCGATCAGAGGTGTTGTTGAAGAGCGGCCCGTCGAAGAAGTAATCTGTAGTGAGAGAATTCGAAGGTGTTCTTGACGCAACAGATCCAACGCGAGCCAGGACAAAGGTTCTTGTGCAAGAAGCTGACCGAATTCCGCCCGAATGACTGGAAGAGGACTATCAGATAATGAACTCGATGGTGAAAGGTGCAGAACCTACGCTCTTCATACGGCATGCTAGACTTTGGCGTCGAATTACAGCCATGTCGCCCTTGGGTATTGACGCTTCTGCAATGGCGACACACAAGGCTGACAGGATCTCGTGGACACTAGAAAGTTGAAAGATACATAATCAAATTCTGTATTTGGCTGATGATGTTTGTTTCTACTTACTCCGTGCTTATGGTCCCAACATGCTCCGCAATTGGGAAGCTTTGCAGCCCTTCTTGCCATCATCAGAACTCAACAACCAGCTACGTATATATGATCAAGCGATTCTCGATGTCGCTAATAATAGACGCTGGTGATCTTGGTGATCTGCTTGGAGCTAGGACGAGGTATGCATTGCTAAAGTGCGCGGTGAATGTTTAGATGAGGGAGATCGAGTAATGGTCAAGACAGAGTTCAAGTAGATTGGACTCGATGCTCACGAGCGACGGAAGCAGCGCTTTAGGTGCGGCCTCCATTGCGCTTCAGGCCCCTGTATTAGGAACGCCCGACTAATGTGAGGCCCGCCGTGGTCATTCTGAGCCGTTCTGTTCTGATAGGGCATAACAACATGCCAGCAGCAATCTTCCAGCATGTTCAACTGGGACTAGATCAATTGTCACATAGCCATTCCATCAAACAATGCGGGCATTGTTATTATAAGCCACTATCATTTTGTAAACTATTCACAGAGTACGACAGTCTATATCCTAGAGAGAAGCCTCGGGACTAGGAACACTCTCTCAGTATCCGCAACTCTAGACTGCCGACAAGTACTATCCTCGTACACAACACGACAACTGAGAAATATGAATGATTTTGAACCGCATTTGACGCTTCAAACTGACTTCGAGAGCAGAACACGTCGACTTGCAGAAATGATCTGTATTAGAGAAACAACAAAGGAAGTAAGCTCACTGGTTGCGCAACAGTCACGTGGATGCTGCATGATAAGCGCCACCATTTGAAATTCTGTCGCGATCGAGGCAAAGAGCTCTTGTTCGGTTCAAAAGCGCAACAATAGCCCTTCAAGATGCAAGATGAGCTCAACGCCGCAAGGCTCAGATTCGGGCACGTCCAAATACTATCGCGACAGTGCAAATGGCAGCTACGTCGACCACTCTCGTGTGGATACGTCTTCTGGTGACGAAGTCTCCACCACGACAGTTGGCCAACCCCACTATCGTAGGTTCAATTAAAACCTACTGGAAGCTGCTCCAGTTGTGACTAAATCCACGATAGTGTCCTCTCATACTGGTTACGAGCCATCGATGGCCTCTCCTCGATCTCCCGGTTATGAAAGTAACGAATATTCGGTGCAAACTACGGCCTGGCAGCCACGGACGAAGGAGACATCATATTCTATCGGCTCTGAAACAGGCGGTTCTGTTTGTGGAACTTGCGCGCAACGATTTCGGCGTCGTGCGGATCTCGAACGGCATGAACGAACCATACATGTCAACAAGGCCTCACGACCGTACAAATGTGAAGTTCTTGGATGTCGAGCAAAAGTGAATAGCTGGGCTAAGTTGGACGGACTTCAAGCACACAATGAAGCATGGCATGGGGACGAGATTGCTTTAGTCTCAAACAGCAAGGATGAGGAGCTCCACCGCCCCGAACCTCCCAACTACTCTAGCTCGACACAATACACCACTACCACAGGTGTAGTCTCCGGATTTGGAGCGACGCAAGGCCCCGTAGACTTAATCTCGGGCTTGGCCCAAACGTCTCTAGAATCAGGCTCGAATTTTGCATATTCCTATAAGCCTCAATTTACTGGACGAGATATCAGTACACATGTCAGGAGCAAGGACCCAAGCACATCAAGAGAAGAGTTTAATCCTCGTTAGTTCTGTGGTGTTTCCGAGTTAGCATATACTGACTATGACAGAATACAAAGTTCACAGGGCTTCGGAGTTCAAACGGGGCAGAGTCTTCAAGGCTCTGTGGAGCGAGCCCGTAGGGATTGATCGTAAACCCGGCGCTGAATCTGATGCCGATGTCGAAGAGGGTCGGGGAAAGTCCGGAGCTAAGTCCTTCGTGAAGGTTCGACGTTTTGTGATCGTAAAACCTATGGAAGGCCATTGCATCTGTCTGCCAATCCTCACCTACGCTGGTCAAGGGGTAACAAAGAACGGAGTCCATGCTCAACATCATGCTCCAATGTTCAACGAAGGTCGCAAGGTTGTTTATGCCCAGGGCGAAAGGGAGAAAGGCCTCTCGCGGATTTCGATCGGATTCAAGCCCGATGATCCCAGACATAGGCTTGACGGCATATCGAGGTTGAACTACGCAAAAACATACACGGTGGAGTACAATGTCAAGGTCTGCTTTATTGGAAAAATTGCCAAAAACAGCGAATGGCAGTTTGTAGCGGACTTTAACGATATGCATCCGCCGTTAGAAATACGTGGTCGCCCGGCAGATGGCTCTGGATCCAAGTCTGTTGGGAGCAGCAACACTTATCCAGGAGTGTTGTATGATGACGATGCGCCGACCTCTTCCCAGAATTTTTCTACGCCTTCTTCACGGCAGCAGTATCAACCGCAGTATCAACCGCAGTATCAACCGCAGTATCAGAGCTCGCCAACGCAGACATCAGAACAGGCCTCTACCGCCATCATCGATGGAGAGGGCGACAATTACTCTGAGGAGGATCTGTACTCCGCGGTTTGAAATGAAACTCCCTGTCAGACTGAGAGAAGCTGGGTGGATGAGATATGCGTCAGGGGCAATCAATGGCGGATTATCAAGAGAAAGTGACACGTCACGGGAATACTATGACTTAAGTTCGTGTTTGGACGGCAATTCGGTTTCCGTTGGTGCCTTGATAGAGTGCTGGGATGCATATGATTTGGCGCTGGGGCATCTGCAGTATCGAACTTGCTTTGAATGGGCAGGACTAGGCTCAAATTTATAGATTTGCATCAAGCGGCGCGTGCACTTATCCCAGGTGTAGCTTGTATTGTTGCCTTGGATAATCAGATGTCGGAGTCATCTTACCATTCTCTCTCTCCCTCTTTCAAGATTCTATCCTCACTAGCACGGCAGTAGTTGAACCATTCGATATAGAAGTGGCTGGGCTTCGAAAAAGTTACATAACTGCCCAGATTGAGGTCTTTCTCTTCTAAGGCGTTCTTGATGCTACTGTAGTCGAAACGGCGGGCACGAGACGCAAGCGTTTGAGACACATCTACCTCTCAAATATCTTCAGAGACAACTAGCTTCACACCTTCTGAAAGTACTGGTCGATCACACTCGTCACACCCGTGTATTTTCCACAAGGCACGAAGTCAAACTCATATCCGAATGCTTTCGGTCCAGCAATTTCCAGACCTCGCTTACTCGTCCACAGCGGATGAGCAGCCGCAACAAGGACCATGACCTTCAGTCCATAACGATACTCTGGAACACCACAAGCTTCGCCCGTCAGCGTGTCGAGCACCATGATGAGATCCGGACCATTGTCAAGATCTACATCACGGAGCGTCAGTTCACATCATCATTATGTTCACTTGCGGGACGGCTTACCTTTTGCTCTCCATCCTTATAGAACGCCTCAACAAGCAAATTCTCATTTTTGAATGGGATCTCGACCCTCTCCGGTGCGGAATCATCACTCTCACCCGCTTCACTCTCCTTCTCATAATCTTTGAGCTTCTCAATGATGAGCTTGCCATAACTATGCCCCTTGTATATCGTATTTCCGATACCTACGATCTTACCCTCGAAGACCTTCTTCGCCGTTTGAGGGCCGCCGAATTCGGCGATTAGGTCGTGGTGGACATTTGCGATGGTGCCTTTGACGCGAGCCTTTGCAACGGCACGCCCTAGACGCCAGGCGAGGGACTGGGACTTGGGAATACTGAATTGCTGGAGTTCGGCCTTGGTGCATGGACGAGCCGAGATACCTGCTGCAAGGCTATGATATGATTAGCGTTGACTTTGAACCGATATGGGAGGGAAAGCGGGGATGTGTGTACCCCATAGTTATACAAATTGCACGGAGGACTTTGTCTACAGCAAGTGCGTCTTTGGATGTGCTGAATGTCATTGTTGTTCCATCTCCACTTGCCAGACATACTGGAAGGAGGTGGTTGATGTCGTCGTCCTTTGCCCCAATGAACAGGGAACTCATCTCGAATGCTGGGAATGCTCGGCCTAAATTTCAAAGTTAGCAGACATCGGAGGATCTTGTTTAAAGTCGCTTACCCATGACATCGGCATCAACACAAGGAATCTTGTAAGCATGCGACATATGAAGAGGAGCAAAGCCATTCGAGCCACCAATTTCCGCAGCCATGACGCCTGAGAACTTGGCCCCGAGATGCTTCTCCATGCCCTCCCAAGCTTCACCAATCATGTTACCACCAAGGCGCTCGATGGCAATGACCGGACTTCCCATTCCAGCTACTGGTCCACACAACGCATCTTCTGCCAAGTCTTCGATATCAACAATCGTAACATCTCCGCCATCACGCAGAACCTGCCGAAGTTCGAGATACGAGCCGTAAGGTGTACCTCCGCCTGCACAACCGAGAATGTAGCAACCGATCGAGATGTAGTAGGCATCTGTTTCTGTCAGATGCCAGACTCGATTACTGTCGACGTGTGGTCTGTATGTTTCGTGATCAATATCTGCCTCGGTATATGCCTTCACGTCCTCGATCTCCCACTTCTTCGTCTCATCGTAGACCTCGTCTGTGGAGGACTCCGGAACATCGATCTCGGCATTGTTCAAAAACCGCTCATAGTCGACAGGCCCAACGACTTTGACGACGATCTTGGACTTTCCTTCGATGTAAGGGATCCCAGAAACATCTTCCTCGATTATTCTAACTTCGGTTTCTTTTGCCCCTCTGGCGACCGCTGCAGCGATTGCCTTTTCTTTGACCTCAACCAACGTGGTGTCTTTTTTATCGTTGTCAACCATCAGCTCCGCCGCCTCTCCGATTTCGGCTCTAACGCAATATTAGCAAACTGAAAAGATCTAAGAGCGTTTTGACGTACACAGCAGCTCCTACTGCGTTGGCAACTCCAGAATGCTCGGGTATTTCAATCGAAGCAACTCCTACCAGTTCTGGCGGACACAGGAAGGCTCCACCTCCTACCAACAACAGACTACACGGCTCGGGCGAAGTCTTCATCCTGTCGATCAGATCTTCAATCATGATCTTCATCTTCTTCCTCGCAGCCTCTATCGTTTCGAGCAGAACCTCCGGCGTTGCATTACCCACCTTTGCCTCTCCAGCTGCGACCATGATATCAGTCGCCGTCAAAGAGTCGCCTCCAAAGCACTTTGCTTTCTCCCTCAGAGCTTGTCCCACACTGTCTGGTCCGATACTGAATCTCCCTTCTGCACTCTCAGGCACGTGCACGAGCGATCCACCTCCAAGTCCGATACTTTCGACCTGTGGTATCGCGAAGTTGACTCTCACCCCTCCAATCTCTGTTGATGCGCTTGCCAAGCGGGGAAAGCCACTTGGGAGAAGGCATCCAATATCGGTCGTAGTTCCCCCAATGTCGATCACATATCTGCTCTCTGTCTGTTTGCCTGCTGATGACAGGAAAGAAGCACCTCTGATGGAGTTGGTCGCGCCGGAAGCGAAGATCTGGATTGGAAACAACATAGCTTCTTTGGAAGATAAAAGTTGCCCAGAGTTGGATGTTAGGTACAACGGACATTTCAGGGCGAGACGTTTCATGGCTCGTTTGAAGCCATTGATTGTTCTCTTGGCAAAGCGCAAGATGGAGGCATTGAGGATGGCTGCGTTCTCTCTGGCCAATATACCGACACCAGCGACTTTGTTCTTGTCAGCCATATATTCGGGTGAGCAGAGCAGAGAATGTTATCCTACCATCTCTGGAGCATACAACTTCAACCTCTTCGCCAAGTTCCCTCTTCAATATATCACGAACCTGGTACTCTTGCTTGTATTTCTCATCGAAAGGCGAATATATACCAATGACAGCAACTTTTTGAAGTCCCTTCGACTTGATGATCTTTGCCTGCTCAATAATCTCATCCTCTTTGATGGGGCCGATTTCTGAGCCATCAATCTGGACACCACCAGATATTCTGGCACCATAGCCATTGATTACTGCCTCACGTCAGCAATAATTCTCATGCCAAGTGATGATGAACATGCGTACTTTTTGTCAAAGCTGGAGGGAAGTCGATAAATGGTGGGGTGTTCTTCATGTATTGTCCAGCAGCCAATCGCAAGACGGCTACAGGCTCAAGTCTAGAGGCATCTCGCTCCACAACGGCGTTGATGAAGTGCTTTGCCGTTAGAAGAGCTCTTTGAAATTACTCAAACTCAATTCACTTACTGTCGTGCCAATCATTAGACTGGCCACACTGGACGGTGACGCATTGGCTTGTTTGAGTAGTGTCCGAATGGCTTCTTCAATTCCCGTTGTGACATCTGTGCCTGTCGTGGCTTTGAAAGATGAGATGACAGCTGCTGGTCCCGACTTGGTGGGGTCGAGAAGAACTGCATCGGTATTGGTCCCTGTCGACGGATGCATTAGCACCACTGTGGTATGAATATCACGGCCAAGCACTTACCACCGACATCTACACCAATTATCAATCTTTGAGAAGCCATAATGGTCGATTTAGATCTGCAAGTACAAGAAGAAAAACTTCCTGGAAGAGAATTTTGACACGAAGTGGAAGTTAAGCCTTTCACGTGAAACGACGTAGGAGGACAGGCTCGTTGGATCTCGTTACTCATATAATCTCATGTAAACAATGCCTATGCCTGATCTGGCCTGGTATTGAAGGTGATAGCGTTCTCCTCTACCTAAGTCAAGGATGGGGGTGCGGTCTTGGCCGAGCGCGAAATTGAATTATGGTTCTTGTGCACCAACGGAAGGGAGAGTCCGATGCAAAAACGATCAGATAGCCAAGGTGAAAGCTTGAGGCTGCGAAAACGAAGACCACATCCACACCTTCAATGGGAGGAAAGAAACGAGTATCGAAGCTGAGAAATATCTAGGAATCTACACTTTGTTGATAGCGAAAAAGGGGCGAAACTAGCCCCGCCTATTTAGCTATCGCTTGCCTATCGCTCGCCTATCATAGCGTTGAAACCAACCCCGCGGTGGAGATACAATTCTTGGTGGAAATTATTACCTAGCCAGACTTTCATACAATTTTGCGAAGCAAGCCCAGCTTGGATCTCGAATTTCGTTATTATCTGAGACTGTTTTGAGTTTGGCTTGGCTTTTTGGCAAGGGAGTGAGTGCTACAGCAACAAGACTTTGAATTAGGAACTGCCAAGTTCAGCAATGGCTTCATCGGGATTTCAGACAAGCGTGAAAAGACATCGGCAACTGCTGTCAGAAGTTAACAACAAGGTCAGTAGTCCTTGTAAGGTCTCTTATTTCATTATCCATATTCTGACAAAAGTAGATCTTCTCCAATCCAGAATTGGCTTATAAAGAATTTACAGCACTCGATACACTTGTGGCAGCATTACAGAGCCAGGAAGATATCAAAGTCACTCCCCATGCTTACGGAATCGAGACGTCCTTTGAAGCAGAGTATGGATCAGGAGGAAGAGTCGTGACATACAACGCTGAATACGATGCTCTCCCAGGACTCGGCCATGCATGTGGACACAACCTGATCGCGACTTCCTCCCTGGGAGCTTTCTTGGCAGTTGTTGACGCTTTGAAAGAGAGTGGAAAGCCTGGTCGAGTGCGCCTTCTGGGAACACCAGCAGAAGAGGACATTGGAGGAAAGATCAAATTGGTCGAGGAAGGAGCGTACAGGGATGTGAATGCATGTTTGATGATGCATCCCACGAGCTCCAGTGTGTATCCTGAAGGTGTGCTGGGAGACGCGTATGACAGAACACTAGCGATCACAGCGTTCAAGGTCACGTTCAGAGGGAAGCCAGCTCATGCCGCATTGGCTCCGTGGGAAGGTGTCAATGCTTTAGATGCAGCTGTCGCTGGATACACTAGTATCGGAATATTGAGGCAGCAAATTAGACCAGATGAGCGTATCCATGGAATCATCAAAGAGGGTGGGGCAGCTGCCAATATTATCCCCGACAAAGCTGTGTTGGAGTTTGGTGTGAGAGCTCCAACACTCGCCCGCGCAAAAGCCTTGGAAGCAAGAGCTTGGAATTGCTTTAGAGGAGCAGCAGAAGCCACAGGATGTGAAGTTGAGCTTCTTCCTCTAGGAGCTTATGCCGACCTCAGACCGAATTTTCCCATATGCCAAGCCTTTCAGGACGCTATGGTTGGGTTCGGTCATCAAGTACAAAACAACACTAAGCGAGCAACGACGCCCGCATCGACTGATCAGGGAAACGTGAGTTATGAGTGTCCAAGTTGGCAGGGAATTTTTGGGATTCCGTCTGATGGAGCTTTTCCTCATACGGCGGGGTTCACTGGAGGTGCGGGGTCGGAGGCCGCCTTTGAGAGGTGTTTACTTAACATTGAGGGGATGGCTGCTGTTGGGTATCGTGTTCTGACTGATGGTAAATTTGCGGAAGAAGTCAAGAAGAATTTCGAGACTCAAAAGTGGGACCAAGAACGATAGAATTATAGAAACTTTAGCAGCCGGATGTCGTCCTTAATCATCTGCTCGCTTAATTACCCAGAGCTCCTTTCCAGTCTTGACGATCTACTCAGGCGTACAGATCCAATGATTTCATTGATCCTCAATAAGCTAGACTATGGTTAGGGACTCCATGTTGATATCTCGACTCCTGAAGAATTCAATACTGAGCCTGGGATCACAAGAGCCCGTATCCTCTCCAGTTCCGTGAGCGGGCGGTCGTGGAACACCTTCCAATCTTGGATCATCAAGCTGCAACTTTCCAGTATGGCAATCTAAGAACGAGATCAGATATTTTCTCGACTCATCATCGTACTGCCAGACCGGTCGACAACCTTCCGGGAATGGACCCAGTATTGACTCGCCATACATCGCTCCATCATAAAACGCTTCACCAACTACCATATATTTACCAGCATCAAGTGGTCGCAGTACCATTGGAGAGTCGGACCCAAGAACCACAACTATAAGATCTCTAGCTTGAGTGTGTTCGGGAGTCAGCGTAATGGTTCCATCAGATGACAGCGCAATGCTGCGGTCAAGTAGAAAAGCAGCAACTGCCTCGATGACCAGGGTTTCTGGCACTGAGAGGGGTACCAGCGCTTCATCAGAGTTAGATTCAAACATTAAAAGCTTATGGAGAAGTTCTTCGATTCGACTCGCAGTGACGGCTTCTTCGTTGGACAATGGGGGAAAGTAGTTCTCTGCAAAAGCCCCCGAGAACAGCGCTTGGTATAGATTGTGCAGTTGGGTTTGATTCCATTCCACGTTGCCCCGAATCCGCATTTCGCGCACCATGCGGATGAGCTCTCTCCTCACTTCTTCAGGCTTAACATCACTGGTGTTGTGAAGCCGGCAAGGCTCACATGAGATACTTTGACCAATGACTACTCCAGGCACAATCAGTGTCCCTTCATCGGGAAAGCTGCAGTAGCTGCCGGAGTTTCCACTGGCATGTGTCATCGTAAACGGTATTGCGTTTCGAGCAGTCGAGAAATCAGGTACCCTAGCAGCGAGGAATTAGGAACGACAAAAGAATTATAATCCATGGGAACAGAAAGAGCATGTCTTAGGAGACTTTATTAATACCGACAACCTGGAACAGGAATCAAAATAGGCTTACCATGAAGGCAGCCCATCGCCGATACCTTTGCGGCTCCCAACTTGCGTGAGAACCTTCAGACTATTGTGATATCGAATATAATCGACCACAAATGATCTATAGACCTCCGAAACGGGCTTCTCGTAGTCTGGCTCTACCTGAATATCACGTTCTGTCGCCATTGACGTCAAAGCGTAAATTCTATCCCTAGGATCGGAACAGATGCAATGTTTCGTCTGATCGGCAAGAGCGAAAAATGAATTCGATTCCACTAACCCACAGAGGTTGAACAACAAGAATCTGGTACTCCTCGACATATTGTCGTAGAAAGACTGTTCCCAAGGTTTGTGCAGGCAAAAGTATCCAAGGACTTGGATGTCTTGCCAAGAGAGCGAATCCTCACCACACAACACCTCGATATCTTTGGCGCAGCGGACCTCTTGCCAGATCCAGAGTCGTCTGAACCAGTCCCGATTACAAAGACTCGTCACGGCTTTCGTTTGCTCGACGTCAAATGGTAACTTTGATTTCCAGTCTAGCCAGTGCGACTCATCTGTTCGTGGAAGCACCTTCATGGTCCAGTGGTCAATCTCGATTTTCGAAGATAAAGTACGCACACAATCCACCGCTAAAGAGCTGTCATCCGATTCCTTTCCCAACCATACTACGACTCTTCGAGCCCTCGAGTAAATATCGGCCATCCTTTGTACTTGATAGCTCCTTTCTTTTAAATCCTGCTGATTTATGGAAACAGCATCGATCCAAAGCGCTCGAGGCTTATCCTGAAATCGAAGGTACGGAAGTGCATCTGCGAGGTTTCGCGTTACGGTCAAAGTATGGCTCGCTTCACTCCCGATAGATATTTCCTGCTGATCTTCCATGGAACCCCATGTGTAAGAGAGTGCTTCATAGTCTGGCAAAGTGACTTCGTCGAACGGAATGACGTCGATCGAGACTCTGACATCGGACGAGATGGATGCCGGAAGCAATTGAAGAAGCCTGATCTCAAACGTTGTTCTGCCGAGAGACGTGTATTGATAATTCTTTAGGGACATGGAATGTCTAGGACTGTGTCGGTGGAGGGTCGTGTCAGTCTTAGCGCTGTGATCATTCATTTTGAAGGGAAACAAAACGACGATGTGTATGCTAGATCACTGTAGAGTCGTAAATACTTAGATACAAGGAGACTTTCGAATGACGATGTTTTCAAACCTTGATTTATGCGTGATGATACGCGTCCCACCTGACTGCAGATCTGTGTTACCAGCCGGACGAATAAATAATGCTTATCCTCCGTGATCCTCACTCACTTCTCGTCACTTCCTAAAGTGTCCGTATTACGTGCTTGAGACGTCAGCATCTGTTAACCAGCCCTCCAGCCACATACATCAGCATACCTGAATAGTTTCTGGCTGTGCGACGGGAAGAAATTGACCAGAGGCTGCTGTTTTCCTACAGCTGCTTTGCTCCTGGGACGTAGTATGAACTAAGCGAAGCCCCCCTGAGAGTGAAGGCAAGATTGCCTAGGACATGTCCCTCGCTTACGAAGTTACCGCATGACGAAAAGAAAACATGGTGTTCTAATTGCTGAACGAACTTTGACGGGAAATGGCTAGGGAGCATCTGGTATATCTCGCAAGATTACGATGGGATTGACATCGCATTTCCACTTTTCTGGATTCTTGCCAGTAGACTTATGCAATGTCAACGCAGAGCACGTTCCGAACAAGCCAAAAGTGAAACAAATATTTGCAGACTTTCATTCGGAGAGCCAGTATGTTCGGCGTCGATGTTTCGAATAGAGCTTGGAATATTTGAGGCTCGTTTTGAGATTTAGCACTTCAAATGTGATTCGTTCTAGAGACTTCTCTGGTTGCATAGACCGGCATTGGGAGAAGGCTATATGCCGGACACAGGCTAATATGTCCTAATCCCCGGAGGAAATCATTAACATTAATCACAAGTGCGAAGTGCCGAGCAGGAAGTACAATACCAGCCCTAGGCAACACGTCTAAACGGGCGGTACAGGTTGACAGTTCGCTAAGAAGCGGGGTTGGTATTGATGAGACGACTTTTAAATACGAATACCAAGCGAGTTCTAATCGTAGAATTTATCTTGGAAAGTTTATTTTCTCCTTGAAAATGTCGTCAAAAGTAGCATCCATTATTGTAGCTGTATTACCAGCAGGTAGTCCTGTGGTGCATGCTGCAGAAGAGTATCCTCCCCTACCGACATGGAAATGCACCACCTCGGGAGGTTGTGTCCAGCAGAACATTTCCGTGGTTCTGGATCAAGACTCGAAGTTCGCTAGAGGACCTCCTGGATCCAGAACAGCTGCTGATTATGCTTCAATGGGAGTCTCTACCTCGGGAAGTGCAGTAACCATGTATCACTACGTCAAAACGAGCAGTGGCCTCAACAGTGCAACACCTCGTATCTACCTTTTGGGTGCCGATGGCAAATATGTCCTGATGAAACTCCTCAATCAGGAGCTTCCCGTAGATGTCGACACCTCAACATTGCCTTGTGGAGAGAATGGTGCATTCTACCTCTCCGAAATGGCTGCCGACGGGAGCGGTGGAAGAGGAGGGTCTGGTGCCGGTGCTGGAATGGGATACTGCGATGCACAATACTAAGGATTTTGCTGTAGCGAGATGGACATCCTTTAGTCGAACTCTATGGCCACGGCAATGACGCCTCATCCGTGCAAGGGTAATACATGTGGCAAAGGTGGATGTGGTTATAATCCTTACGAAAGCGGTCAGCGAAACTACTGGGGACCTGGCAAGACTGTTGACACCAGCAAACCCTTCACTGTGGTCACGCAATTTGCTGCCAATGGTGGCAGACTGTCTCATATCACGCGCAAGTACATCCAGAACGGACGCCAAATCGGTAATGGGGGAATGATATCAACTTGTGGAAATGAAGGCACCGCCGGAGGCATGACTGGGATGGGCCAAGCACTGGGACGCGGGAGTAAGTCACGCAAATTTCCTTTTGCAAAAACGCAATGACCTCGGTCGGTGAGATCGAGAATGTAAGTGAGAGTTGACAGCTGACATCTTAAAAAAAACAGTGGTACTAGCGATGAGCATCTGGAACGATGCAGCTCAAAATATGGTGTGGCTGGACTCTGGCAATAATGGGCCTTGCGCAGCTGGACAAGGCAGCCCGTCCAATATCCAATCCCAACGTCCTGATACCCATGTTGTGTTTTCGAACATTCGTTGGGGTGACATTGGATCGACTACCAAAATATAAACCGAATGGGCCATATATTCTACTCCCCACTTTGAGGAGAGACATGGCAGATGGCTAGTCTAGGGCCTTCAGGCCTTGAGCTTCGTAAATACCAAATTCTGGCAGAATGCGCCTTACGAGCGATACTGAATGAAGCACCATGTCCAAGATTCAACCCTGTACAGACGTAATATATATTCTGCGCTGTGTTGACATTTCTTGCTGATAGATATCGTGTCAGAATTCGGTTTCAGCCAAGTCACTAAAATCTCAAAGAAGTATTGCCTGTATATAGTATTCTAATTTTGGCATTCCTGTTGATTTGCAATCCTCCAAAGTAGCAAGCCTCAGAGCAACAGCGCTTAGACGCAGAGTGTGAGCCCAATCACACGAAAGCTCACCGAAGAGGCCAAGAGACCTCAGCCGCACCACACCGCGCCACGGCAACATTAACAGCAACATCTTCATCCTTCAGCATCTTCAGACTTCAGCTTCAACCGTTCTTTTAGCACGATGAACATGTTTTGACTTTGCTGCGTATCATTCATCATCGATATACTTCAGGGTTATCTTGCATTCTCGGCAAACAGGCTCTGTGACTGCGTGTCCAACGGCTTCCGGCTTGAGACACCGCTGGTCAGCAACTGGCAGTCATGGAGGAATTCAACCATCCTTATGATACTGCTAGAGAAGACATGAAAAGCGACTGGTACGTCAAGATCGCGGTTGACCTCACTGTTGGCTTTATCGTTGCCATCGTCACCAGCATCGGAATTCACATGATCTTTGGTCCAACAAGTCTCTTCATTCGAACGTGTTGTTTTGCTATTTTTTGCCCAAGAGAGCTGTATCATCTGATCAACGGCATCATCATCAAGCCTTTTTCCACCGCACGATTTTACACTACTGAAACGGAGTCGAAGGCCTTTTTCCGTGCTGCGTTTCTCCTCGCGGGGTATATAGGAACTCTGCTTGGAATCCGGTTGATATTTGTCACGTTATGGGTATTTGGGGCTGTTTGGGATAGGCTTACTTGGACAGTCGTTGTCTCCGCCATGACCGCTGTAGGTGGACTTGTCGTGTTTGGTGGCAAAGGTCTCTCCTATTTGAACAAAGTTGGCCCGTACCTTTTGGCTTGGATGGTGAGCGCATACTATCGATCCAAGATCACGTCTGATAGAATTGGTCACTGGATATCGGACACCAAGATCTGCTCGTTGGCGTTATGGACAGTGCAAGTTCTGATGAGATGTTGTCTACGGTTTCCAAATCCGACTAGTCTACCGGTCTTCAAGTTTCCTTCGCCGGGCTTCAGCGACTCGGACCTGGAGGACCTTCCCCTAGAAATCTGCAAGGGTCAAATTTGACTTCTTCATATACGGCAACGAGTTCCCTTCCTGGAAGTACATGCGGATCTCCAACCTTACACTTTTGGTGAGAACCCAAAATATGACAGCATCTCATACTGTTGGGGCCAACGACAATTGGAGCACTCTGCGGAATGTAGCGAAAAACCCAAGCATAGAGTCTCAGCAGACGAGGAAGGCAAAAATTGTTGTGCATTTCAACCGATCAAAGAGAACATGCATCTCATTGTGCTCAATGGCCGCCAACACTATGTTCCGACAAATGTCCACGACATTCTTCGTCGACGGAGCTCCTTCCTTCGTCCCTCATGTATTTGGATCGACTCGATTTGCATTGACCAACTCAATCTGGAGGAAAAGAATCATCAGGTTCCAATGATGAGATCGATATGCGAAAGGGCTTCTCACGTCTATGTTTGCCTCGGAGAAGACAAAAGCGCATGGCTGGCGATGTCAATGGTCAATGAGCTCATATTCGCTTTCTTCATCTCTACCCCGGAGAACTTCTCTGCATATATCTCAAACTTGTATCTCAGACGTCTCAGTGGTAAGGACTCAGCCCTGAATGCTCGTGTTGAAGCTTTCTACCAGCTTCTCTGTAATAAGTGGTTTACACGCGTCTGGGTGTTTCAAGAAGTTGCTTTCGCTGGCGCCGTCACCGTGTTGTACGGCAACTGGCGAATGATATGGGAGTATTTTGGGACACTGGAATTGATTTTCTCGGATCCTAGATTTCATGAGCTCGTGGGTGTGTTTATGTATTCCGGGGAAGCCTTCATCGACCGCAGATTCAAAGGCCTGCATCAATTCATCGTCATGGATCAGATGAGGAGGAAAAGAAAGGATCTTGGCATATTCTTCCGTGGTATACCGCTGGTGGACATACTTCGACGAACGTCCATATTGCAGGCAACAGTTCAGGTCGACAAGATTTTCGCGGTTTTGGCTTGCGCAGAAGGGTTTGAAAATGAATTGAAGGGTTTCATTGATTATACGGTTCCGTTGAAAACAACTCTTTTGCGAGTGACAAATCACACTCTCCGCAACGGACAATTATTTCAAAGCTTGCCATATGCCGGTATTGGGTGGACGGAAGTTGAGATGACGGCAGAAATTGAACCAAAAGATAGAATTCCTTCGTGGGTCGTTGACGTAAGCATATTTCTGATTTTGGGTGAGACTTTAAAATGTTACAAATCACTGCTAACAAGAATCATGAAAAACAATAGTGGTCAAATCCTCGATCAGAAACGGGAACTGTGGCTGGATCACCTCAACGCGGAACGCCCTACCGAACAGGCACCAGCAGACGGGCAAAAATATCGGCTCACGAGCTCACTGACGAAGCAAATGAAGAACTTGTCATGAAAATCAAGATTCGAGGACAAGTGCTCGACAAGATTCAACACATAACTTCCGTCTGCGATTTCAATCACGAATCAGAGGAAAGTTCTTCAATTCTCAGCAGTTTGCCGAGACAAGTGGAATGGTTTCAGGAAGTGGAAGACTTCATCGCCTCACATTGCTCTTCCATGACCCAGAGCGAACAACAAGAGATGATGTGGAGAGTCCTGGTCGGCGATCGAGGATCCAAGACACGTCCAGCACCAGATTCGTATGGAGAGCACTTTCAGACGATGCGAAATACATCACTCGAACTCCAAGCTGTAGTCGACGATTATGGAACAGAAGACTTACCCAGACTCATGCAAGCCATTCATGACCATGGTCCGTTCGAGGGAATGTCTACGAAGGAAGATTTAGGAGATGTTGCGCGAGATATGATCTGTGGTGATGCTCTATATGAAAGTGCTGCCTTCCCAAGGAGAATGGCTATTACGCAGGAGAAGGGCTGTCTTGGAATGGTTCCAAAAGGAACAAGAGATGGGGATCTAGTGGTGCTTCTCTGGCGTGCTGAAGTCCCTTTCATATTGAGAGAAGGTCCCGTGGTGGATGGTGTTATTGAATATGAGATTGTGGGTGAGTGCTACGTTCACGGTGTGATGGACGGCGAAGGGGTAATTGGCAATGGCGAGGAGCAGGATTTCATTCTTTTTTAGGTTGAGTAGTAAGGTTGAGCAATCACTTTGCTTTATTTGATACATTAACACTTCCGAATGATCTGCTCTTTGTAGGTCTCAAGTGCTGTTGTATTCACGTTCTCTTCGCTCTTCTCCTCCGCCGTATCTTGTCACCGAATGGATTTAGACCCAAGCATCTTCTAGCCTCCTCCTTCCTACCATACTCATAGAAGTCCGAAGCAGGCCTTTCTTCTGCATCCTTGATTTCAGAAGTGCTCACCCCATTCCGCTTCATTGCTTTTATCGCTTTACGTTGTGATATAAATGCCTTCTTAAGCTTATTTGGGTACTTGGAAACTTCAGCCCGCCTGTAATCGTGTTCCATGACCTCTGTTTGGTCCTGAAGAGACTTTTCTTCTTCAATCGAGTCTTCGGAACTGCTCGTACATGCTGCAAGCTGAAGGACCTCTGCCCTTTGAATGCGTCTATGTTCTTCCTTTGCTTCTCCCTGTGCCTCGTCATGTTTCAATTTATCTCGAGCAGCTTTCGCCGCCAAGATAGCATCTTTCTCCGGACCATCAGGTAAAAAGTTGACATGTTGTTTCATGTCTTCCCTCCTCTGCTTCATTGCATAAAGTATGATGCCACGTGGGTCTTTCAGCTCCGACACACAATGATCCAATAAACTCGCTCTACACCCAATGATGTCGCCTCCCAGCACCTTGACTCGGTGTCCCAGTTCCGGGAAGCAGACATCGACAGAACCAGCACCGATACCATGGGCAGTCCAGCACGTGAAAGAATTATCCGCATCCCCACCATCCTTGTGAGGTTCCGCACCCTGATTTTCAACTCGAACTTGCAGTGTTGAAAATTGGAATCTGCTGTGAGTTGTCAAGCCAGTATCTTCATCAACAAGCCACTGGCGAAACTCCTGTTGCTTGGCAAAGGCTTCAGGCTTAACGACCGAGTACCACAATCCCACAGCGACCTCGGTCTCTTTTGTCTCCTCAAACCAGGTCTTCACCGCTTCGCCTTTAGCTTTACGATTCGGATTGCCCCCCGCACAGCCTCCAAACGTATCCTCGCACATCGTCTGACACCAACGAGCAGCTCGCTTAGCCGTCTGATTGTTCTTCTGACCTTGTTCATGCAAATGTAGAAAATGGTGTGTGCCAGAAGGCAGACCTTGTTTCTCGAAATGTGTTCCCTGGTCCTTATGGTACTGCTGATGAGGATGCCGGGCGTCAGAAGCATCTGGATATGCAGGATAAATGCTGTTCAATCTCGCGCCGACTCGCTCGTTCGTGATTTCGATTGGTTCGTAGCCCTCAATACCTCTGTGAAGCTCGTTGGCGATGCCTTCACCGCGGAACCAGAGAGTCTCGCCGTTCTTGTCGATGATTCTAACATTACCGGTAAAGGTTTCTTCTTTGGGGATCAGGGGCTGTTTGTTCTTGGTCTTCGGGATAGGATGAGTTGTCGTGACTGTGAAGTCTGTGAGTCTGTATGTCTGGATGGTTGTTGCGAGAGCTTTAAAATATGGTACTAAGCGGTCAATTCGCTCGGGATCCAGGACATCTGTTTCTTCGATACTTTGGTGGATAAATGCTACAGAACTTATTAGATACTTTGATTTGGGGTTTGAGATGTGAACCAACAGAAGTTCTCTGGCTTTGAGATGAAGTCCGTCCAGAGAGGTGTATACTTTTCTTTAACTCGGCCATCTCGCTCTCGAACGTATTTTGTGACTCTTTCGTGTCTTGAATTTGTCTCTTCCGGGGTCGGATCGGTCCAAACTTCGGGGTGGTATGGCTCCATCTGGTCTGCCGACAATTTCGGCCGACAGACCTCGATGACTTTGTTCTCTCCCATCTTCAGTGCAATATCCTAACCTTCGGGTTCATTCAATCACTATTTGTACTCGAATGCCTTGGAAATCTCTTGATGAAAGAACATCCCTAGTGGACGAGTCTCAAAGAGACTGTAAGTGTTCTTTGTCCCTTGTCCCTTGGTCGAGAATTACTTACGAATATACGAAACTGTTTACCACAATATTCTCTGGTGGAAAATAGGGATATAACGTAGCTTCTGGTGATTGAATCGGTATCATATAACAAACAAATCTGCTGTGCCGAGCTCTACATAATCAGACAGACACATGAACATGCTTATAGCCGTCACGACTTTTTGTTGTGAGCGGGACTCAAAAGGGTCTACTAAGCTACTTAAACAATGTTCCTCGACTCTCCGGCACGAGAAGTTGAAAGAGAATTTGGTTCTTCCGAATCCGGTCGGAAACATCCGGTTATGACAAACATGATAGCTTCTCTTATAGCTATAGAAAGCGTGCCCCGAGAGTCATTGTTGCTCAAGTCATGGGAAGTTAAGCTTTTTTACACTTTAAATACTATTTTGCAATCAGTTTATAAAGGGATGTTCTTTCATTATTATGATTAATGTATGTGCTACCAGTGCCCATTCCAAGAGCTGAGATCTATTTAGTGCGTCCAACCCAACTAAGCTTGCGTGGCATTCACTGCACTGGCCATGGATATTCTGGTAGAGGCGCTTTCGTCTCAGTGAAACCAATCATCGCTGCAGCCCTCATCCCCAATCTATCCAGCCTCAACGTCGTCACGACCCGCAGGAGTGTATTCCTGATCCCGATGCCCCACCACGTCTGAGGTGTAAACAATTGCATTGCGAAATCATTGCCCTGTTTGCTCTTCACAAAAGGGACCATGAGCTCCGAGTACCCCTCCAGCGCTCTGTTGACATCGCCATCGCTTCTGAGAAGTTCTCCGGCAAGGACATATCCTCCAATAATGGCCAAGCTAGTTCCGATTCCAGGTGTCGCATACCCTGCGTCTCCGAGAAGGACGACGTGTCGATCGTGTAGCTTTGGCGATCGTATCTGGCCGAACAGTGAACAGTAGAAGTCATTGCTTTCGCGCATACCCCGCAATATTTGGGGAGTTAGCCAGCCCATATCCGCGTACAGCTCTTCCATCAATTTCATGTACGACTCGTTCCCTTCCTTCAAAGCTTTGTTGAGCCGCGCCTTCATCTCAACGTTCGAGTCCCACGTCACGTTCATGAACATTGCCCTCGTGCGTCCTTCTGGATGGGGATCGGGTCGGATATTAACAGCGCGACCACCAGTTGAGCTGACTCCTTTTGCTAACAGACAGCCTTTCAACAAATCTTCTTTGATGGTAAAGTAAGCAATATGCACTCCCTCATCATATATCTGATCTGATGGATTGGCGTTCAGAAGTTTCCCGCGAATTTTCGACCCAAGGCCATCCGCAGCTACCAGAAGATCGTACTTCTCCACCTTCTTGCTCTTCGCCAACGTAACCACAACCCCATCCTCCTCCTCCTCATAAGTCTCCACAGTCTCGTCAAAAATGACGTTCACCTTATTGACAACAGGATCGATGAAGATTTTCGCCAGTTCTCCGCGGAATATTTCGTACTCCGACGTCATACTCTGAATATCTGTCCTGCCGGTTGCTCGGAATGTTGCGATCTCTTTGCCATTCATATCCAACATCTGCATACCCTCTTCTTTCGTGGATTTCTTGCGTATCTCTCCTTCCACACCCATCCACTTGATAATGTCGACGGCTGAGCTGCGAATGTCGACACTGGCGCCTGTCAGCCGGAGCGCAGGGTCGCGTTCGACTATCGTAATGTTTGCATTTGGATATGCTCGTAGCAGGCAGGATGCGAAGACACTGCCCGCGATCCCTGAGCCTGAGATGAGGACCTTGAGTCCTGACATGGTTGGTGTTTTTGAGATCATTTTTGAAGGTTGTTATGGGTGTCGCGTTGCTGAAATCCTCTTGGCATTGCGAGGGAAGCAGCCTCATTTATATCGATGCCTCTCCCATGCTGCCGCCTTGCAAAACACGATAGACAACATATGGCTTTACGTATAATTCGGGTTGTAGCAAAGCCCGAAGCCTGACCCGAGAATCGGGGTAATTCAGAGAAGCATGACGACATGACACAAAGTTGTTCTGATAAGCTTAATTCCCCTTTCTTCGGGCTGTGATAAAGCCCGAAGTTCGCTAAGCGGGACTCTACGGCCCCTATCATTGGAGCGCATTGCAGCGACCACGACTCTCGGGTCCGGTAAGACGCCCAGGTGTCAACATGAGTCAAAATAAGCATACCACTTATCTCTAGGCAGAAAACTAGTTTTTGCTTGATCTCTAGACCGAAGCTTGAATGCGCTTCCGGACAATGGTACCGTGCCGCACTCAACTCCAATGACTTCCTTGAGTCGGAGAAATCAGTGTGTGTTGCGGGTCTCTTGGTGACAAAATTGTTACATCCAGAACGCAGGCAAGAATTGAAAATAGATCTC
Organism: Cadophora luteo-olivacea; assembly: GCA_026120085.1. Classification (NCBI taxonomy): domain Eukaryota; kingdom Fungi; phylum Ascomycota; class Leotiomycetes; order Helotiales; family Ploettnerulaceae; genus Cadophora; species Cadophora luteo-olivacea. The sequence continues at coordinate 458,184 of JALRMC010000011.1, forward strand.
ATCACAGGAGTAAGAATCAGAATTGCCGTGACCAACTTGTTTCCTGATGTCAAACGTCGTTAACTTGAGGAAGACAGCCTGGGCTGCAATGGCAATTTCCATGGCTCCACCGAAATGGTTGCGACACTATCTCTACCCATGGATTCCTTTTTGCTATCGTCAACTTTCCTCGACTGTCTCTGGTCCTGCCAAAGCCATGCAAGTTTTCCTTCCCTAAACTCAGAAGTCATTTCTTTGTGTTCTGATTCTTTTCCTCTTTCGACCTTGGCTCAATATGCTGGTGAGCCTTGATGCTAATACACAAGGCGGGGACAAAACCATTTCGAGCGGAAATTCGCAAAGCTGACTTTCGAAAGTGGCTCTTTGTGCCCCCATGTTCCAGCAAGTTGAGCCTTCCCAAACCATGATCATAATCGTTCCATTCACGTCATTGTAGTGCCAGATTCTGAGACCATCTGGCCCTGGCACTCTTTCGCTTTTAACCTATACCAAGGCAATTCGTTGTAAGAGTGTGCCGTTGGGAAAGCGATCGGGAACCATGAAGTTTTGAAGGAATGTGCCTACAATTTGATAGGTAGGTGGCAGATTTCTAGCACTCTTTCCCAGAAGCTGTACATGCCGAGGTGCCAGCAGAGTGCCTCCATCCGAGCTATAGCAGTCAGAATGCGAAACACGGGCAATGATATCTCCAACCTGTGCTGCTTCTGGGACATTGGTAACTTGAAAGGGTGGATCACAGCCCTGTTTTCAATGTTCACGTTTGATAGTACAGTATCGATCCATTTCCCAAAAATCATATTTGACTTGAAATGCATCACTATTGTTGTTGCTTGGAAGAGAATTAAGACCATAAAATCTTGTTATGGGGATGCAACGTTCTCCTTGAGAAGAAAGATGACCAAAGGCAGGAGACTCGTAAGAGGCAAGATATCTTCGCAGGCAAGGCCCATTCCTGTTGTCCGTGCCTGTAGGAGTCTCTGGAAACCGGTTTCGACGATGTGATGATCGTAGGTCTTGGGGCCGCAGATTGGTTTGTCGGAGAAAATTACTTTCAGCATGTCATCAACCCTCGATACGGTTGGAATATAATCATGCAACGTTGTTTCCTCGAACGACATCCATAGACCAAAGGCTGATCTAACTTTGTGGCCAACGTGAATGATTTTTGCAACTGTGTTCACCTCTAACAGTAATGCATGCTTATCATCTTGTAATACCTCAAGTAACATGTTTCGCTGTGGAATAAGATCAGTGTGTCGGGTTGAGGTGTGCCATGTCTTAGACCAGTCTGGTACCCACGAAGATAAACCGAGATGATGTTGACCCAAGTCTCGACGGTCCAATAATGCAAAGGCATTCACACCTTCCACAAGCATATCGTATGCCACCTCCGCGTAAACCTTTCCAACAATTTTGCCATAATCAACTTGACGAATCCTTTCCGCTCTTCCATCCTGCTTGGAGGCCAATCCAATGTGAGCATAAACGACATCTCGTGGATCAGAAGCGCCGAGCCCTCGACGACTTTGAACAAGATCTGACAGCTTATTGCCTCGCGATCTTTCTAATACAGACAGCTCTAGAAAGTGGCTATTTCGAGCATTCGACTGGTGTTTCAAGACTTGGAAGTCGTTACCAATTCTGTCGTCTGGAGGCACTTTAGCATCTACTGAAGATGACTTGTATTGTACGAAACTGCAAAGTTGGCGTTTTCCGGATCCTTCTCTTCGTCCGCGTTTCGGGAAGAGCTTTGCCTTTGCCTTACTAGCTCAGAGCCGAGCTTGCAGAAATCATTCCACCTGATACGTGTCTTTCCCCACTGAATGAAAGGATCTCTGGACAGGACCAATTCTTGTAGAATCCGGACACGATAAAATCAGGGCCGAGACAAGACGCGTTCGAAGCAAAGCAATAAGTCGCTGCAATCCTGGATGGAATCATCAGAAAGTTCGTCATGCTATTCACAAATCTTCCGAATTCCTTTAGTGACAATTTCAAGGTCTTGGCTTGATGAGTCTAGAAAGATGATCGTGTGTGATGCCGAAGAATAGATCCGACCCATTTGCGTAACTTGACTATTGCGCTCGGAAATATTGAGTTGATCGATACAGATAGCATCTGCCCAAATACTCAAGATCTTCTTATCGTCTCGCAAGCATGCCAGAGCATCGTGGAGATTCTTGGTCGCCGCGAACGGCTGACTATCGACCTGTATGATGCGCTGATCCGAATCATTCCCCCATACGCAGAATAATGCGGTGTACGGGCTCAGAATGTCATATTCGTACTTGCTGAGGGATGTGTGTTCAATCGTGCTGGTTATCGGTGCTGGTCTGTCAGGAGAAGGCTGGACGTGGAGGATGCGGAAGACGTTAAGCTCTGCGAGTGGACGGTACGGAAATGGAGGGACTGACATGGTGGCAAACCCTCAGGATGTATTTGAAAACAGCCGACTTCAAAAGTTAGTGATAGTAGAGATAGTATGAGACGAAGACGGAGAGATTTCAAGATGGTGCTAAAAAAAGATTGAGGTTGAGAATGTGGCTGCACCTGAGCTGGGCGGAAGTCGAATGCAATTGCCATTGGCTCGGGTAAAGACGCGTGTCGGACTTCTGCCGGGTTCAGACTCACACGATTCTGCGATGGCAATTCTCATGCGATAAAAGCTTCGAGGAATACTGATACCATGGCGAATAGAAATTGTAAGGATGGCGTGCGACGGTCAATAAGTAAACACGTGACTTCTCGCCGTCAGGCATTATGAGTCTAAGGAGGACCTGAATGTTCCGTAATCAATGGAAATGGGCTTGGTCGTAATGAAGACAAAACATAATTTTTGTAACTTGATCTTCTTTGGTTAAGGTTCGACCAGAAATGGTTTCGATGAGACTCCACTGGACATTGGTAAGGAAGACAAGACAAGGGGCTGCGGCCTGGTGTTGACTTGACGGCCAAGCCGAATTTAAAAAAAAGTCGTTCGGGGTGGGGAAAGAACAATCCAAGGATTCCAAGCGACTTGTTTGAGAGAAATTGAAACACAATGAGTATAAGGCGATGTCACTTTCGGGATTTGTTGTTCTCCTGTCCTCGCTAAACAAATCTAGGGGCTCGTCCCGCGGGGTGTTTCCGCCGTGATCTCATCCGCTTCCCTTGTCCCACAACAGCACCCCGCACTTAAGGAGACTGATACCCCGCCATTTAGTTCATTTTCAACAGTTACTGTAAGTATCATGCTTTTCTGACTTTCACCTGTCATATTGAGTGCTTCTTATTCCCGGCCCGTCATTAAGAAACTGCTTTGGAGGATCCGCTCTGAGAAGCTTCGGATGAGGGCTCTTTATATATTGTCCAAGGTCGAGCCATTTGTTTTGTCTTCTTTGTAGAGTAAAGAGACAGAGAACTCAAGGAACTTTTTACGTTAAGCCAAGGATACTGAGCTGAATTAGCCTTCTTGACAACTTTGATCTTCGAGATGGCGCCAGGACATTCTGAAGTCGATGTATTGATTGTGGGCGCAGGTCCTGCTGGGTACATGCTCTTACCCAAATCTAGAATGAGTTGAGTTTGACGACTACGCAGGCTTATGGCAGCCACTTGGATGGCAAGATGTGGGATCAAGACAAGAATCGTGGACAAGAGAGGTTCTAAGATCTTCAACGGGCACGTCTCCATTGCAAATCCCACATCAAATCCCGGTTTCTGACTTCAAACAGACAAGCAGACGGACTGCAATGCCGAACTCTAGAGGTATGAGCTCTTATCTGGGTATGATGGTCTCATATTGATGAGACATAGATCTTTGACTCCTTTGGCTTCGCAGACAGAGCCTGGAAGGAAAGTAATCACATGCTAGAAATTTGTCTCTGGAACCCTGACTCCGAGGGTCGGATTCGAAGGTCTGATAGAATTCCGGATACCATTCCCAATATTAGTCGGTTCCAGCAAGTTGTGTTGCATCAAGGTAAACCCCCCAAATTCCAGAAAATCCACCATCCTAGTCAGCCAAACCTAAATTTTGCCAATTAGGTCGTATCGAGCGCTTCTTCCTCGACTCGCTCAAGAAATACAGCGACATTGAAGTCGAGCGTGGAGTCCTTCCCGAATCCCTGAAGTTCGACGAGTCAAAAGCCGAGGATCTAGATGCCTATCCAATCGAGGTCGTGCTCCAACATCTTACTGACGAGGAAGCGAATCCTGATCAACATGCTGCGACCAATGGAACAGCGACTTCAGATGGGCTATTTAGAAGTAACATGGCTGCGGACGATACGCAAGAGCTTTTGAAGAAGGCTTCCACGAATGGGAAGGCTGGAACGAGAGAGACTGTGAGAGCCAAGTATATGATTGGATGTGATGGAGCGCATTCGTGGACGAGAAATCAACTGGGGTATAAGTTGGAAGGAGAACAGACAGATTATATTTGGTAGGGATCGTTTCTTCGTTCTCGATATGTTGCGAGCTGACAGTACTACAGGGGCGTGCTTGACATCATACCGATCACTGATTTCCGTAAGTACCAGAATCCGAGGATCTGAGCTATTTGCTGACTTTTGTATTAGCTGATATCCGAATGAGATGTGCCATTCACTCAGCCAGCTCTGGTAGTGTGATGGTGATCCCAAGAGAGAACAAGCTTGTCCGTCTTTACATCCAAATGACCACAACCGAGAAGGGAGGAAACAAGGTAAGTCTTTCTGAGCCCCAAACGTCATGACAGTAACTGATTGATACAGCTCGACCGAAAATCTATCACCCCTCAGCTGATTCTTGAATCCGCTCAGCGCACTCTAGCACCGTATAAACTCACCTACGAATACTGTGATTGGTGGACCGCCTACCAAATTGGCCAACGAGTCGGCTCCAACTTCTCGAAGAACGAACGCATCTTTCTCGCTGGTGACGCAGTCCACACGCACTCCCCGAAAGCAGGTCAGGGTATGAATGTCAGTATGCAAGACACGTTCAACCTAGGTTGGAAGATCGCTGCCGTTGTAAACGGTACGGCAGACCGTTCGATCCTCAAGACCTACCAATCAGAACGTCGACGCATTGCTCAGGACCTGATCGCTTTCGACCATAAGTTCTCCCGCCTATTCTCTGGTCGTCCAGCCAAGGACGTTATGGACGAAGCAGGTATCAGCATGGATGAGTTCAAAGACGCCTTCGTCAAAGGCAATATGTTCGCCTCAGGCGTAGCCGTCGATTACGGCGCCAGCGTGATCGTCGCCAAGGAAGGAGATGCGCAAGAGCAGGGCGACGGTTCAGACGTCGGTCTCGAGAGGAGCAAGCGCGTCATCGGAAATCAAGCTCTGGCTAAGAATATCAAGATCGGAATGCGGATGCCTAGTTTCCAGGTCTTGAACCAGGCTGATGCTAGGCCGTGGCAGTTCCAGGAGATGTTGAAGAGTGATGGACGATGGCGTATTGTGCTTTTTGCTGGTGATGTTTCGACTGCGAAACAGATGGAGCGAGTTGCGAGACTCGGATCTGTTCTTTCTAGACCGGAGTCGTTCATCAAACGGTTCACCCCTGCTGGAAAGAAGATTGATTCTGTCATTGATATCTTGACGATTCATAGCGCGAAGAGAGCTGAGACTGAGTTGCACAGCTTCCCAGATATATTCCATCCATTTGACGAGCGTGAAGGATGGGATTACTGGAAGGTGTTTGTAGACGATATCAGTTATCATGAGGGCTATGGGAATGCGTACGAGAATTATGGGGTTGACAGGTTGGATGGTTGTGTGGTGATTTTGAGACCGGATCAATACGTTGCGTGGGTTGGGGCTCTTGAGGATACTGATGCCATGGATCACTACTTTTCGGGATTCATGGTTGGTAAGTCGTAAGGTCGAGAGTGTAAGCAAACTGGCTGGAGTTCAATTTTTGTCCGCAGGAATCTCGAATGTCCATGGTTTGTTTGCTGTTAAAGTTGAGTCCTTAGAGCCAAGCACTCCACAAGATCAACTTTCATCGTACCCCCTTGTGACCTCTGATGTCGAGTCTTACCAAGATGTAGGGTTTAGCTCGTCGAATGATCCGTGCAATCACGATGAAGATCTGTTCAGATGCCAGGATAGGATTGGGAGTTTGATAAGAGCACTACTGCCGATTCCGCCTTGAATTTTATCTCATGTCAGCAGTAAGGTTAAGGGGTTCGCTTGCAGGGTGTGGAGATCCAAACAAACAAGAATCCAACGAGGGAGACAGACCTCTACCCGGGAAGACGAGATACCCGCGCAACAGATTAATTTCTCCTCTAATGTCGGTATCAACTCACTTCCTACACCGAGACTGTATCGGAAGTGCCTGTGATACTTCTCGTCGGCGTAGCAGTAACACCGACCCTCGCTTCGCTCCTTGTCGGATAATGCACCCATCGACTTCTAATTCCGCAGCGATTCACAAATGCTTACATGAACAGGCATCAGCTGATCTTACAGGCTTTAGAATACCTAGCCAGTCGTGATGTGCTCTGAATCCGATACTCCAAGTGCCTTAACCGGCGTTTTCTACGGGGTAAGATTGCTCGTTTAGGGGCAGTATCCGGGGTCTGCTACCCCGCTATTGGCGAGCTTACTCCCCAATGCCAACTGAAACTCGGTTGTCGTTTCCCCCACCCAATTACCCCTCCACAATTTGCAACCTTCACTCGAAAGCTCCTCCCCCACCAACCTTCAAAGGCTGACACCAGTAACCACACCACCCCCTCGACCTAAACTCAACTATGTTCCCATCACTCCCCGGCCCGGTTCTCGCGCGGAGACCATACAAGCGTACACCGATGGTCAGCCAGCAGCCTTTCGGAACAGGGGACGGCGTGCTGTCATTCTAGTGGCTTATGGTCAACGACGTCCCTTAAATACTTGGAGCTCCTTTGTTGCTGGAAGGACTTCTGATTCTCCAACTCTACTCCAGACCTTTCAATCTGCTTCCCCCCAATTATACTGTCTACTCAACAGGTCCCTCATTTCCCTACGATGGCGGCAACAAATGGCAACGCCAATGGCGGAAACGTCATCCACGACTCTCGATTCGACCCCAACTTCACACAACATGTCATTGACGCCACAGGACCCAAAGCTACACCGCGGATGCGGAAAGTGATGGGAAGCTTAATAAAGCACGTCCATGATTTCGCACGGGAGAATGAATTGACTGTCGAGGAGTGGATGGCTGGAGTCGAGATGATGAATTGGGCGGGGAAGATGTCTGATAACAAGAGGAATGAGGGGCAGCTTATGTGCGATGTTATTGGGCTTGAATCGTATGCACTTTCTCCCATATTCTCTTTCTGAAGGTGCAAATGATATACTAACAGCTTCACAGACTTGTAGACGAGATAACCTTCAAGCTCGCGGCGGAAACCAACGATTCGGCAACAGCCAGTGCTATCCTAGGGCCTTTCTTCCGACACGACGCCCCAATCCTCGAAAATGATGACACGATCGTGAAAGATGTACCTTCGGATGGGCAAATCGTATACATGCACGGATATGCTACGGACTTGGTGACCAAAAAGCCAGTGCCGGGCGTGTGGGTTGACGTGTGGCAAGCGTCGACGAATGGCCTGTACGAGCAGCAGGATGATAATCAACAAGATTGCAATTTGAGAGGGAAGTTCAAGACAGACGAGAAGGGATACTATGGTTTCTACTGCTTGAGACCGACGCCGTACCCAGTGCCAAATGATGGTACGTTTTCTCACTTTATTTAAGTGAGCACATGCTCACATATATTTAGGACCTGCTGGGAAGCTTTTAGAGCTGTTGGACAGACACCCGTTCCGACCTGCCCACATCCATCTCATTGTAAGTATCTTTTGATTGCCATTTTCGTGTGCATATCTGACCTTCCCAGGCCCAATGTGATGGTTACAAACCAGTCACCACCCAAATTTTCGACAAAGAAGACAAATACCTAGACAACGACTCCGTCTTCGCAGTCAAAGAATCCCTCATCGTTGACTTCAAGCCTCTGAAGGGAAATCCCAAAGCTACTTTAGAGCTGGAATATCCGATTGTTATTGCACCGCAGGCGAAGTAGTTTGAGCGAGCTTGGTTGGGACGTTGAAATTTAGGCGTCGGCGTAAATCATATCTACCACGCCATCAAACTGTGCTGCGGTATCAATTCCGCTGGATATTAAATCCTTTCAAATCCATCGGTGTTTGAAATGCTATTATTTTTGCTCCGGTCCTCCATTGTCAAGGTTTCGTAGTCTTGGTGATGTCCAACCAGCCCGCATCCGGCCCGCTTCCGATCGTGTCGGATGATGCACTCCCTCTCAACCCACCTCTTTTTCGCGGTGTCTTGATTTCTGTCGTATGCACAGAGAACCGAGAATTCTCGGTCGAGGGGTCGAGCTTCCAGTATCATTTGCATCGGACGGAATTTGAGCAATTGCCAGCTTACGTCCTTAAACCCTCCTTCTCTGTTCCAAGCTTGTTAGCGAGCTGTCGTATTGACTTTCAGCATTTACTTGCCTGTAGTCAAGAGCTTGAGTTTTCGGTCTGGTCAGAGGAGTATACATCGCAAATACTTACACACTTACCTAGGAGGAATTGTCGCTGTTGCCATTCATACACAGTCATGATACTGCTGTGTGTGGGGGAATTGTGGGCCTGTACTGCGAAATGGTTGACTTTGGGGTCGGAGACTGTTCACTGTTTCCGGGGTGATGAAGTTTCTGTTTGAAACACCTTCTCGGTGATTGTCTGCCATTATGATGCTTCGTTTTGAGATAGAAAGAAACGTTGCTGTCAAATGCGGCGTCGCTGTCATTAACGGGGAATTTGCTCCTTGATATTGGCCGTTATTCTGACGTAACTAAACACGCATTTCTCCAGAATTAAGCGCAAGAATTGATATCCTCAGCCGAACGCAATCATACGGCCTCGCCCCTCAACGTATATAGAGCCAAACTGTGTGAGATGTTGTATACCTTTGTCCTTCATTCTTGTAAGCCGCGCTTGTCTGCTTGATGTTCACTGGTAGGCACTGGCCGATCTCTTTTGCATTCTCTATTTCGCTTCCTCAAATAGCTAAAGGGGAATCTGAGTGCTGATGGGGGAAAAGTATGCAGCCAGTATGGGACCTTTAAAAACTTCACACGTGAAGACTGATTGAAAACAACTCAGAACTCAGGGGGTGTTTCTCTGTGAGGTTTATCGACATCATATTCCGGGCACCTAGACCGAAGACCTTGTCAAAGAGGCTAATTGCAATACATTGAGCAATTCGGTTTCGGATGCTGCACTAGCTGGGTTTTACTTCTCAATGAACAGTATAAACAAGTCCCAGGGGGTTTCCATGACTGCTTTAGTCATCAGACATGTTATTATACGAATTCTCTACCAAGATCCTTACCATAACGTTCGTTTGAAGGGAGCACATCCATTGTTTACTTCTACGCTTCCACCCCGCAAAGCGGCAAGTGGGGCACGCCACCTTCAGCCATCCGAGGGTTTGGACCTACATAACTCCAAACTTCTCTCACTTACGATAATCATACAAAACGCCATTTAGATTCTACAGGTCTAGAAGATCATATCTGAAGATGCCTTTCAAAATAATAAACTCAAAATCCCTCTTCTACACGGACACCCCCAGTACCTCCTCATCACCCAATGCCCACACAACCCTCTTCATTCACGGTCTGGGCTCCTCATCCTGCTTCTACAGCACCATCATCCCATCGCTCACGTCACAAACCCGGTGTATCGCTCTTGATACGCCCGGATCCGGCCTCTCCGCTCTGGGATCAAAAGAGCAGAGCATCAAGACAATCGCGGAAGATGCACTCGCGCTCCTCGACGCACTGGATGTGAAAGAGAAAGTCGTCGTGGTGGGCCACTCGATGGGCGGTATCGTGGCGAGTGTGATGGCTGAGATGTTCAAGGAAAGGGTTAAAGGTGTGGTGTTGTTGGGTCCAGTGAATCCGGCGGAGGGGTTGAGGGATGTTTTTGGGAAGAGGGTTGAGGTTGTGAAAGCGGGTACGATTTTCACTGCTATTCTTTACTTTGATCATATACGACTGCGAGACTAGTTACTGATATGAAATAGATGGTCTTGAGCCCCTTGCAAACACGATCCCCACAGGTGCTACAGGATCAAAGTCGACGTCACTCCATCATGCATTCATCCGCTCTCTGATCCTTGGGACTTCACCTGAGGGGTACATTTCACTGTGTAACGCTATTGCCAATGCTACGAAGCCGGCTTATGGCAAGATTGAAGTTCCATTGCTCATTTTGGCTGGAGAAGATGATAAGACTGCTCCGCTGGTAGGCGCCGAAGCGATCGTGGGTGCGTATGGAACGAAGGATGGGGAGAAGAAGGTTGAGGTTTTGAAGGGCGTTGGGCATTGGCACTGTGTTGAGGCATCGGAAGAGGTTGCGAAGCATGTTAGCCAATTCCTAGGGAACGTTTGATGTATTAATGCTCGAGCAAGTCAACATAGTCTGAGGTTATAAATGAAAATATTTTCCTGTATCTCATTGCTTAGATTGTGTGTGAATCGAAACCTTGCGGGTATTACACTAATTTATTGTTATCTGAAGTCCAGTTTAAGTTCATATGAATGTGATATACACTAAATCAGGCTTTTACATCAGAATTTTCAATGCCGATCGTTGATCATCACGCATCGAGAACGCCAGAGCGCCAGCTTCGCCAGAAACACAACCACGCGGCCACCCCAAAACAAGCAACCAGGCCGGCATCCCCATCCCGCTAGTCAAATTTTCCCAGAATTTAGAAGCAGCCAAGGAATCACATTATCACCCAAAGATAGTCTTCCATCCCATCTCATCCATAACATCCATCCAGAACACCTCCTGCCCCAAGTCCGCCCTCGCCCACGTCTCCTGCACTAACATCAACGCCCTTACAATCGGTTTCGCCGGCAGCGAAAGCTGGAACTCTTGCAACCTCGTCGTGACAAACCTCCTCGCGGACGCAATATCCACCTCTCTGTTCGTCAGACTGTTGAAGAGCGAGCTCGAAGTCGCAGGCATGAATCCAGACATCGGATCAGCTGTCGACGCAGGCGAGAAGCGAAGTTCTGAGCCAGCGGCCAAGATCACGATCGGTTGGAGACAGCGCGTTCCGGATGTGGAGGGCAATTTCTCGAGCAGTGAGATCGTGTGCATGGCCAAGGAGATGATGAAGTCGGAGGGTGGTTGGGTTGTTGGTATTGGGAGGAGGTTCTCAATTGCAGGGTCAAGAGAGGATGATGCGAATGTATTGGAGGTGAAAGGGACACGCTTGAAAAGAATTGATGGAAAAATGCGGTAGATTTCGAGGAGGGCGGCGCATTTGTAAGATTCTGCAAGGAGGATGTATTGGTGGACAGGTGTGTTTTCGTCGCCGGCATCGACAAGATTGCATGCCGATGGTGGTTCAAAAGCTAGGAGTTCTTCTTCCAGAGCCTGAGCTTTTGCTGTGGCTTCGATGGTAGCGGCTGAGTCTTGCGGAAAGTCCATATTGAAACCAAGATCTAGGTTCAGGAAGTCGAGGGATCCAGCTTCCTGGGCAGTACTCTTTCGGTAGCTTCTGATGAGGCGACCAACCTGTGCAAATAGCTTCTGCACCTTGGGGGCAACTCCGGTCCATGGATGTGGGAAGACTTTATCGCCATCTTCCGAGACGTCACTCTTGGGTGATGTTGAGGGACTGGTATCCCTAATCTCGAATTCTCCAAAGCCAAATTCATCGATGTCCTCTTCAACAAATCCGGCCAGCATGTCCCAGTACAAAATGCACTGCTCGAAGAATTCATTCTGCCGACGTGCCCTATTATCCACGACGCCGCCTTGCTGCTCGAGTCGCCGTCGATTCAGTCTCTTTGCAGTCTTCAGATGAACAAGACCCAGGTCTTTCGGATCGTGCCATGCTGTGGTCTGGCCGACCAAGAGCACTGTCAACAGCGTCTTGTCCAAGTTCTCTGCAGGGTTTTTGCCACCCTGCGGGACTTGGTAGAGACATCTGTACGTCTCCCTCTGCATCTGCATGCCGACCGGAGACATGCGGGGGAAGTGGTTAGCTAGGTACGCAGCGGCCATGCTTTGGATGGCATAATATATCGGTGCCGAGCCATCCCAAAGTCTTCCGACAGTTGACCGAAAGGGATTGAGGGTCCCATCGAATGAGGAGAAGATCTGACAAACATAGCTGAAGTAGTATTCCACTAGCATTGTTGGGAGATGGAGGAGAAATTCTGGCACTGTAGAGCGATGAAGCTGTTGTCGGATGGCTGACAAGCTGTCCGTGGCTGTATTCGAATCTCTCCTTGTGCTGGTCTCGATACTTGGAGATCTGGGCTCTGCGACCATTGGCATAGTACTGGTTTCCGGATCTCCTTGGGTTATTGGGTCGGCGAAATTTAGTATTTGGTCATCAGATATCACGGGAGCTGTATTCGATGGTCCCGCGACAGACATCATTGACATGAATGGAAAAGATCCATCTTGATTCGGCACCATCATTTTCTCATGCTTGGTAGACCAGACCAGCGACTTTGACCTGTAGCCTGGACAATTCACATTCTTCTTGACACATTGTTGACAGCCCGGCTTCGTTTCGTCGCATTTCAACTAATGAGGGGTCAGTGCCAGCTCACGGAGCTAATGCCAAGCGACATACTCTTTTCGCCTTGCAACGTAGACATCCGTTACGACTCTTCGGTGCCCTTCTCGGATTTAAAATTGCTGCCTCGCGTGGACTATTACTCTTCTCCTTTGATATGGAACTGGCTATGTTTTGCATGGCCTCTGAATTTGCATGCCTATTCTGGCTCAAATGTCCTCAAAAGTGGGGTATTGATAAGCCGTCGACCACGTCTCGAAAGGGTGCCCACCGTAGGCTTGGAAGAAGCTGGACTTTGTTTGAATGCTTGTTCTCCGAGGCTGAAATACTTAGACGTGCTCTCAGTCGTGACGAGCTCGAGTGTGTGAGGATGAGATGCAGGGTCGGAAAATCCGGGGTTCTTCGGTAGATGGCTTGGAGATAAAGATAAGAAGACAACGGGACATGAGGCTCGAGACATTAGTATCACATGACACCTATGGCAATGCAACCAATAATACAATTGAATGCTTGAAAATTAGTTGCGAGAAGTGTTATCTTGCAAATAATAGTTTTTTAATTCTAATTAGTTCTTAACTAGTTGAGAATAATAATAAAATTCCGGCTTTTCGTCTCACCCATAACGCAAGCTTGCAACTGGGGAACCATTTAGCGGTGCAACTTCTCACATGCTTGGTATAATTGTCTTGCCTATGGAATGAAATTTTGCGCTCGTGGTACATCGATCGCTCGCAAGTGAAGACTGGACAGTAGAACCTTTCGACGTGCGTATGCATGCATTCATATGCTGATGTAAATATCTCTTAGTAGCGTGCCTCGTGGGACACATCAAACACTAAAAAGTCCGGGTATGGTTTTTGCATTGCAGGCTACCATAATGAGCTTTCGAAATTACAATACTATAAATCGATTCCATCGACTTACTTGTGAGAATGTATCAATGGAGAGGTAGGTCTTTTGTCAGGTTTGCCAAGAACAAGAAATTGCTGCATCCTCTCCCCTCGCGGCTGGCTGCTACTACAACGTGCTAAGTGTGACCCGTGAGAGGGCATGATCATGGATCATAGCCACAGATTTCAATGTCTCATGGCAAGGCCAATTTAGTGCTTCGGTGAGAGGGATAGGGTTGCACGGTTCGCGTGACATACACTAACCCAGCAAAGTTCAACTTGGTAAGACAAAACTGGGAGGTTGATTGTTTGCGGTTCAGCCTGACTAGACCAAAATGCCAGTTTCATATGCAATACTCCTCTACAAATAACCTATATGATCACGTCAAAGTTCACTGCCCCTACTGTCTTTTCACTGAGACACAACCAATGCCACACCAGCCCTTGGTCGGAGTCTGGCGGTACTCCTACGGATCTGTTCACCCCAGATGTACCATGGCAAAAATAAGGCAAGTATTCCCAGCTGGATGCCTGCCATCTGGGCGAACATTGATTTCAAGCCACTGCTTGCCAACCAATTCGGAGCCTTCAAAGTCATGCCAAAGGTTATCAGATGAAAGGCAGCATTGACAAAAACCACAACCTCGCTCCGAGTTCCGGGGTATATATCGATGAGGTAGGAATATATAGCTGTGGGAATGAGCGTCAGGCTGGCAGCCTGCAACGAGTATCCAGCAGCTGCGCCTTTGGTAGAGTAGTTGTCGGCGAGCGACCAGGCGAAAGCAAACAATCCAGCTGGGCCGGTGAGAAAGGCAAAAATGACGGTTATGAGACGGTGCTCAGGCCGATGATGACCACCATTTCTTTTCCTGAGATACTTGGAGATACTATCTGCTAATGGACCGGCGATGGGATATGCCAGTACGACGCCGATCATGGTGGTCACCGTGAAAACGCCAACTTTTGCTGGTGTGTACAGGTAAGGTGGCGGTGAAAGGAGTTGAGCCGAGAGGGCTGAAATTATTCCGATCCTAGCAAAATTAAGCCATGAATAATGTCGTGGGTGTTAGGAATACTTACCACCCAATAGTCGTACCGTAGACCACTGAGCCGAACAACACTGGGGGATCCAAGGTATAGGTGAATGGCAGAATGAAAGCTTGAAACCATTCTTTTACTCCACCACCTTGCACATACGGGTGCTTCAGGTAGAACACGTTATTCCAGACACTCCGACGCTGAATCGATGCTTGCAATGAATCGTCTCCAGAAGTCGGAGTTGCGATTGTTTCGGACTCAACGGCTCGCTGAAGGGTTTCGTCCATGTCTGCGGCAGTCTGGTTGTTCTGCACTACTTCAAAGAAGGCCGTCTCGGGTAAGAAAAGAAGAGTGCAGAGCAGATTCGCTCCTCCCAAGATTGAAGTAAGTTTGAAAAACCACCGCCATCCGTGATCAGTGACAATGTATCCAGCGATGAGAGGGCCAACTTGGGCGCCGGCGGAGACACTGATGGAGTAGACCCCCATAGCAGTCGCGAAAGATCTTTCAAAGAAGAGATCTACATAATTCCGAGTCAGAAAGGGGGGGTTGGAAGATGAGATGTGATTTTATTACCTCCAATAATTGCAGGGCCAAGAACCTCCACTGAGCCCGCCCCTAGACATGCGAAAATTCTTGATCCCAACAGACTACCATATGACTTTGCGACAGTCGACCATATCGAACCCGAAAGAAATACTATAAGGGACATCACGATAACAGGGCGCTTTCCCATCACTTCAGATGTTGGCACCCATAGCAGTGGACCTAGACCCAAAGCCAACAGGGAGTAAGCGAGCAGCGAAGCAAATTTTTCGGAAGGCATATGAAGTTCTGTGATCAATTGCAAATATGCTGTCGCGAGTCCGGCCTTGTTACTGTGAGTTAGCAACGACTTCGGAGTCTATTCATGGTAGTTCTGGTACTTACGGAATACGTGTTGCCTAGGAAAGCAAAGATACAGACATTTACCAGTGCTGACCATCGTATCCAAGGAGACCAAAGCTGGCGGATCTATTTAGTGTTCAAAGCCTTTGAGACAGGTAATCGAACTCAACATACTTTAGGATGATCTCTCCATGCCGCGGGAACCGACCGCGCAACTTCGATATGGCTGGAGTCAGCCGCCTCGGTTTTGCCATTGTCGGAGATCGCGAGATCGCCGGTGGTATTCATTTGTGTGGGCGCCGTCTAAATCCAGCTGTTGTTGGAAGTCTTACTGAAATATAAAAGAACAGCTGTGGTTTTTGAAGTGCTCACGGAGGGCAGGAGATCGCTTTATAAATCTTTTGTTATGCTGTGGTAGTGACAACAGATCGGCGGAGCTTCTCGCTTAGCAACTACCTGTAGCTATTAGGGCCCCGCGGGGGTACCTAGCAATGAGTCTACCTACCGGGGCATTTCATCAAACAGATTGTGGGGAATCCGGGGAAGTGGTGGGGATGCAGCTCGACCTGTCTCGAACATGTGCTAGTGAATTTGTCACCACAATCACTTGAACCGCTCCCAATGTCTATTGGTTCTAGACTCCGCCGCAAAGGTTATTCAAGCCGTCAATCCAAATAGCTTTCTATCAATATTTGATGTGTACAGTGTTACAAATGCTATACCCGCAGAGCGGAGCTGGACACAATTGGATTTACAGTTTCTACCACACCGTGAGCTGGTCCCCACCTGTGACCCGGCAGTTCAATCGGTTTGTATCAGAGCAAATAAGTGAATTCCGACTGTCCGAGGTGGTCATGCTGTAGTGTTATTATTTTCTGAGTAGCGAGGATGCTGAGACATGCGGACTCTGGAAAACCACTTGCCTTAACATAAGTAGACCGGCGGATGGGTAAACAATCTCCTAAACTGACAGTATTTTGACTCCTCGTTGATTACTTGCATTGGTCATGTCAAAATACTGTTGCTACATTGGTACAGATATCAAAAAGCTATCCAGACTTGCCCAATGCTATTGCAAACTTCTGTGGAAATGTTTGCTTGAAGTTTTCGTGCCACCTCATTGCTCTCCATGCCACAATTCCATCTGGCCGCACCAAAATTGCACCATCCGCTTCAATGCCACAAAGATCCCTCCATGTCTCGTCTTTCGGGATCCAGCCGTTTTCCCCAATAACCTCAATATCCATCAGATTGCTTTGAAACGCCTTCCAGTTTGTGGCATCGCCTGTGAGGAGAACGAAAATGTCATCCCTTACAAGATCCCGAGTGCTGACATCTGTATCGCCGCGCTGTAGCCAGGCGTGAGGTAGATTATGTCCCGGAATGGTGCTGGGATGATAGTTTGTGAAGTCGAAAGAACCGTCTTCCTTGATTTGTCCACCATGAAACTCTCCACCTTGCCCTTCGTCATCGACTGTCGGGTAGAACCAGCCAAATTCGATTCCGCAGGCATGGAATTCGTGGTCCGTCGTTTTGGATGCCTCGATTACATTGGCGCGTTTCTTTTCGTAATCAGGATGGGATAGGTTGAAAAAGGCCTCCATGTTTGCGACGTTCTCCTCTGTGCTGTTCGTGGTCGTAACACCCAAGGCTTTGTCCATCACAGCGGCGTGATTTCGCATGTTGTTCAGTGAGTTCTTGGCTACCCTTGTAGCAATTGGCTTACGCTCCGTCTCGTATGTATCCAAGAGAGCATGGAAGTCCTGTGGCTTGCCAGAACGAATTGCTAGTGCCAACTTCCAGATCAGATTATGTGCATCACCCAGCCCAGAATTGAGACCGAGAGCACCCCATGGTGGAACGCGATGAGCAGCATCGCCAACCAGGAAGATTCGGCCTTTTTCGGAACGGTATCTCTGTGTCACTCGTGCGTTTACTAGCCAGTGCGAGATGGAGAGAACATTGACATCGAGGTCTGGAATCCCCAGGGATTTACGAACTCGCGCAATGGTCGATCTATCATCAAACTGAGCTGGATCGTCGGATAATTTGGGTGCAGCAAGAACGTATTCATTCCCGAGGTCTGCTGGATCTTGAGACATGTTGTATCTGTCATATGGGCCGAGATGGTACAGGTAGCCAGTACCCAAAGATCCATTCATCTGTGGGTTGATGAGCCATGAAATGAAGACTTCGGGATTGGGATGAATATTTCGAATATCGGCTTTGAAATGCACCGTGATCATATCCAGGATATCACGCTCGCCCTCCCAGCCGATTCCCAGCAACTCCGCCGTACCTCTGCCGCCATCTGCGCTGAGAACGTATTCGGCTTCCACTGTCTCTGTAGTGCCATCCCTTTTTTGGACTGTCATTGATACGTGGTCGCTCCTTTCCTCAATATCCGTGACTTTGCTGTTGTATTGCACTCCACCTGGGTTCAATTCAAGGGCGCGCTGCTGCAGGATAGGTTCGAGTCGTATTTGTGGCAAGACGGAATATTCAACCGGACTCTGCTTCTTGAATGCTTCCGCGTATTTCCCACCAGCCCAAGCGTCTCTGACCAGAATCTCGCGGTCATTTGGTCCCACACCGGTAAACCAGCCTGTCTTTCCGATCATTTTCCCGGGAGCTCGGTGCTTTTTGAACTGCTCCTCGATCCCCAGCCGGCGAAAGAGTTCGACGCTTCGTTGATTGAGTCCACATGCTTTGGGATGGATCGATGTGCCTGGAAATTGTTCGTACACGCGATGAGGGACCTTCAATTTTGAGAGTAAGGTAGAAGCAACAAGTCCTACTGGGCCACCGCCAATGACGGCGACAGGTAACCTGGGCTTTGCCAAAGCACTCGCGAACATTGCGAGAATTGGCGACCTAAGCACGCAGATCTCTGGCGATGAATAGTTCTTGGAAGTTGAGACTTTGGAACGCGGTTCTTTTGAACAACGACTTGAAATGATGGGGGTATTGAAACGCAACCGGCCGCCTAAGGAAGGAAACGAGGAGATGCTGGTAGTCTTAACCGGTATACAGTACCTGGCCAGCTGGAATTAGGAAATGGCTGAAAGAGATCGAGTGTCAACACACCGGAATAGATTGGAATGGCCCTTGTGTTTGGAAATGGAAAATTAAGAAGCAGACCACGATCCAGGCGAGAATGACCTCGGACTGGGCCGGAGGCAGATCCATATGCTATGCCTGCATTATGCCTACTGCGAGCCAGCCGCAATAGGCGCAGTAGATGCCCCGCCCCGGGATGCAGGAATGGTTGATCGAAAAGCTCTCAGACGGTGTAGGGCAATTTCCCCTTACCATGAAGCTATGTCAACAATGAAATTTGTTGTGCGAGGCACCAGTTGACATCCGGGGAAGTCGGCAGCGACGGGGAACTCGGCACCAATGCAGTGGAATTCAGGCGACTGACACGACAAGAATACAGTCCGGGAACGTCTCTCGGCAGCTTTACCCAAAACATAAGCGCCAAAACTCAAGCAAGTTTTAAGCCAGCGAGATCAGGATAATAATTTCATGCAGGGGCTACTCATGAGGATTATCTTTGCTGCTCTTATGCCGGCTAACCCATCCCGAGATCCAATCGTTGAATGTGATTGGAAATAATTCCTGCCAACTATGGGGCGTGGGTCACGAACAACATAGAGCATCCAAACAGCTACACACTTTACTCCTTTATAACCTACATCGGCTTTCCAGATTGCCAATTTTCTCATGGCGGTGAATTCTCTATATCGCTACAGAGTGACGAGTTGTCAATTCCAGACAGTCGGATTTCACAGCACGATAGCTGCCAGACTATTCGAGAGCTCCAAAGTCTCCTCACATTGTGTCCGAAGACACTTCCATCTCTCGACAAGCAAGAACTGCGCAGGCAAAAGCCATCAATCCAAAATGAATGGTGCTGAGCCCTCCATACCGCATTCGATATCATCGCCATCAACTCGGACCGACTCTCTTCTCCTTGCCATCAAGTCTCGCAGATCGCAATACTCACTTTCCAAAAAATTGCCTGTCTCGGAAGATAGAATCTTGGATATTGTGGCAACGATTGCAAAGCATACTCCATCATCGCACAATTCGCAGTCCACACGTCTTGTGGTGTTGTTGAACGAAGAACATGTCCGTTTATGGGACATGACAATCGACGTTCTGCGCGCCATGGTACCTCCGGACATCTTCAAGGCAGCCACAGAGCCGAAGTTGAGAGGATTAAGAGAGGGGTCCGGAACGGTAAGTTGAATGAGTCGCATCTAATTGATTGCTCTGGATAATCAGCGGGACAACAGCTAAAGTCTCCTTCGCAGGTACTGTTCTTTGAAGATGCAAGTGTTGTGCAGAAACTCCAAGAAGACTATCCGTTGTATAAACAAAATTTCCCAACATGGTCAGAGCATAGCAATGCGATGCATCAAATCTTATGTAAGTTAGCCGACTGACGCTCCCAAGGGTTTCTCCCGTCTGCTGATCCGAAGTATATTTTCATGGATCCTGCAGCCTGCTAACAAGCCTTCGCAGTGTGGACAGCATTAGAATTCGAGGGGCTTGGCTGCAACCTTCAACACTACAATCCTTTGATTGACGAGAAAGTGCGAGGCGCCTGGGGTGTGGAGAGTAACTGGACTCTGAAAGCACAAATGGTTTTTGGGGGCCTTGCTGGCAAGGCCAAGGAGAAGAGCTTTCAGCCGATGGAGAAAAGGCTCTTCGTGTATGGACAGAAGGCAGTTAGTGAGAAGAGTTAAGTTGTATGTTTCAGATTAAATTGCTTGGGTGGCTGGAAGGACAAAGTACGAGCAGCTAAGACATGGTTGCGAGAATAGATCGGAAAAGCAATTTTCAAACTTCTTCCATCCATGGAGATGACCTTTGGATACAGCAAATTACCGTCCTATACTCGCCTTGCGGACTTCATGGAGTTATCTTCTGAGCAGGACATTTACGGTACTACATTTCCGCTGTCTAAATTTCTGGCGCCAACACAATGGAGGCTAGCCCTTTTGACTAGCAAGTCTTGCTGACTTTAACCCACACAAGCCTCCTGTGATACAACACAAATCGGCTCTGCATCCAAAGGCCGATGGACGAAGTCCCAACTCTCCGTGCTCAGATCCAAAAATCAACGTTCATGCCTCCCAGAAAGTCGGTATCGAGGGGGAGATCAAAAGACGCGAGATCCTGACCCTCTGGATCGGTCATATTCTGTAACGTAGATGGATCCTGAGACTGGAATGATTCTTCAGCCTGTAACGTTGTTCCTAAGCCCTGATGTATGTAGTCTCTGAGCGCGGTGGAATCATTGCAGCCGAGGGGTGATTTGCGGGAAATCTTCGAGTATTCTCGGACTAGACGTAGAAGATGCACAATACATCGCTGTATCATTGGGTTCCCTTTATCCAGCTCTTGTAAGAGGCGAATAGCACGGTCGATCAAAGCCCTGATAGAATTGGTGCTCTCAGTTGTGAAGAGGTCCTCAAATGAAGAGTTTTCGGATACTAAGAGGACGCCAAGTAGGACAAGCGAGGCGTTGAAGGCTAGAAGCAGATGCATCAGCGTCGGACGTGAAATACAATTGGAAGGAAAACGTACTGAAATAGGCTGAAAACCACCAAGCACCCATGATTTCTATTCCTGAGCGATACGTTTCCAGAATTGCGTCGATCATAGCCATCAGCTCTTTACATGAGGCGACACAGTCCCGAAGGTAATGTATGCCATGGTTGCGGAGTAGAGGACCCCTTTGCTGATCGTGGGTGCTATCCACTGTATGATCAAGGAAGCTTCCGAGAATAGGCCGCAGGACTGCGATGCGCACGCCAAGATATCTTATAGTCAGGAGCACACGGCATCGTTGAAGTTCAACACACTGATCCTTCAAGGTTGGGAATTCTTCCGCTGTCGTGATTTGGATACTTTCAGGTAGCCCTAATTTCCAATCGAGAAGTTTGCAGGTTACGTTGAAAAGGTTGGAGAGGACAGTCTGAGTCTCAACTGTGTTATTCTTAGTCGCATTTTCCCCGTAAAGAGTGGCAACACCTTCGCTCAAGACAGATGTTAGTGTACTAAGAAAGATTTAGTTTCAGGCTGACGCAAGTGTTCAATACTTACATGACTGCCTTGAACATCAAAACTCCCGTATTTACCAGAGGAGGCGTCACAATGCCAGACTGCTCGCCTTCATCCAGGACTTCTGGTAATCTGACGTTTGATAGGGATTTGGGGATCATTGGTGGCCTGCCGAAATTGGTGCTTAGGATACTGTATATGTGTGAGTATATTAGTACACGGCAAAAGAATCCGGGACATACCGGTCGTGAATCACAATCCAACACCAGGCTCGCTTACGCATTTCTTTCTCCTTCACTGACGCATTTCTCGCCGAATCTTCATCATGGAGACCAAGTTCTAGGGCGGTTTTTACGGCAAGTCCATGAAATGTCCACGCTTTGGATGAGTGTTGTGTGCCTTGCATGTAGCTGACAAGGACAGCTAGAAGCTGGGCTTTGAGAATGTCAGCTCGCATCACTTCAAATTCGAGCGGACTTACCATTCTGAAAGGTAGACTTCATGATAATGTCCGGCATTACTAGCGCAACTGCCCGTCGGCAATACTTTTCAGCCACCTCTGCGAGCTCTTGAGTTGGAGATGTTGATGCTGTGACGTTACTACAGATTGCAAAAATAGCATTCAAGAGCGCCAGCCACGACCGTGTGACAGACCTGACCCCATTTGCCAGAACTCGGTGATAGTGTTTAACGACGGAATCTTTGTCCAGAACAGGGTTGATGAACCCTACTGTTTTAAAGTAAAGTTCAATCATCTGCATCACTTCATTTTCAGGGGGCAGAGTCAACAAATCATCGCTGGAACTTGACTTCGAGGACATGTGGCTCCCTCGTCCAGCCCCACTGAATGGAGACAAATCAGCATTCCGGATTGTTGGATACTGAGTCTGGTCGACATAGCTCATCTCTCCAGGGGCCCCTCTCGCTACCATCCGAGCCATTGACCTGGTGATTGTCTCGAGCAGAACAATGTTGGATGAAGCACCTTAAAATAGTCAGCACATATGCCCTCTATGAACAGGCCACATGAAACCTCACCAAAGAAACCGACATTCTGTCCCGGTTCTTCTACTAAGACAGCGGCCATTCCGTCAGTCTTGTCCACGTTGCCTCCATATTCTTCGTCTTCTTCAACGGCGTTATCTTCGTATCTTGAGCCGCCACCAACGCTTTCATCGCAAGCAGCCTCATTCGCAACACCAACTGGTCGTGCCCAATCAATATCCAGTGAATCATTAGTCAACCGTCGCAAGGTTTGTTCTAAAGCCTCAAGGCGGTTGACTATACCGGCTTGCGATTCGGATGGCAATCTTTGGGGTAATTTAAAACTTGTCTGTCATCAGAGGCAGTGATGGAACTCACTCTGTTCCCTGTCGAACCCTCAGAGGCTGGGCAGGCTGCTGATATACGCATTCCAGATTCAATTCGGCACAAGTTGAGCATTTGGGTCGAATTCCATTACACTGTAGAGAATCAGTCTCGATATAGTATCAAGCCTGTGCGAGCAATTCAGCTCTTGTGTGAGATGAGTACCAACCCTAGTTTTCCGGGTACGACAGCCTTTGCAAGCAACAGCTACACGCCTGCGTTTGCGTGGCTCGTGCTCGTGCTCGTGCTCTTGAGTAAATGACTGCTCTTGTTGGTCACTCAGAGGAGAGTGGTAGCCATTTGCAGGCGCACGATTGGATTGCGACATTCTGTAAAGTAGGTACAAAACTTGAATTGACCTAGGGACTTCAAAGCTGCGAGAATTGAGGGGCAGACACCGAATGCAGGGACCTCGCGGGCCTGTTCAAACGTCACTTCAGATCGTACAAGTGCCGAAATCTCCGAAGACCATGTCCCGATCCCGATCGTTACAGAAGCGGAGGATAAAGTCGGTGCGGTCGGGTAGACTTCCCATGAGTTGGTCGCCCTGGGCGGTCCGGCGCTTCGTCAGGCGGGTGGGTGGTGACCAGCATAAGCATGGACATGCAGAAGGCCACAGGGCGGTGGACTTGACGCAGCACGATGCAATCTGTTTGTGTAAATCAGACAGTGATAATTTCAAGGGTAGAAACGACGTTGATGTCGACGTTGATGACATGACAAGTTGGCAATCCATGCGATGCGACAGGGCTCAGGCTCAGGCTCGACCTGAGTCCTAGGGAGTCCTGCTAGGCTAGGCTAGCCAAGGCAAGCTGGCCACCCCGCATTGGCAATTGGCCTACTGAAGTTAAACCCCGCAACTATTCTTGTTTGGCTTCGCTTCGCAGGGCAAAGAGCAAAGAGAACATGGAAGTCAATTTCGAAAATGGCCGACAGGAAATTGACAAAATTTGCTCGCTCTGATTAGAAATGACAACTACCTTAGTGTACAGTATCTCCTCAATGAGACCCAACCCAAGGTCAGAGTCAAATGAAGTCAATATCAACATGAGACGAATTTTACGTCAGTCATCTTTACCTGTCCTGTGCTGTGCTGTAATATGGCTTGTGTACAAATTCTATTCAATTACCGTAGCAATTCGATCATGCTAGATAGACTACCAGCCAGTGCCAGTAATGAGGTGGGTGGCCAGAGTTGTGGTTGCCAAACTCTCCACCTGGGCAGGGAAGCAACGTGGGGAAGATAGCCATCATGCATGTGGGGAAATTGGAAGATGCGGGGAGATATTTCAAGAGGACTAAGGTCGGTACAGGGGAATCATGGGTTACCTAGAGAACCAGGTCTTTGTGTTCTTGACATCAAGCCCGGACGGAATTGGCTGTGTCTTCTGACCTCCTGCTGGATGTGTCTGCCGTACGTGTATGGCCACTTTTTAAGCGACGCTCGCTGTTCGGCTCTCGCTTACAGTAACCTCGTAAGAAGCCTCTTTGCGTTCCGCGGGATCTCTTACCCGACGAATCGCTCTCATCCTCGTCCTCAGCCTCAGCCTCAGCCTCATTCCTCACAATTGACTAACAGACAAAAGCGATCCATACATTCACATTCACAAGCATACACTGCTCCTTCATAGCGCAGTTTGAAACATTTCCTATTCCCCCAGAGAACAACCAAGGGGATTTTCTTTTCGCAGAGGACTGACTGAACACGATCTTACCTTCTATGCTTATCCTCACACCATGGCGTCTAATCCTCCTGCTGCCTGCTGCATGCAGGGCTTTCGGCACGAAGGAACATCCAAAGGTTCCATTAAAACTTTGGACAATTTCGAGGTCTACATTACCCACCCATCCGAGAAGACAGAGTTGAAAGGGCTCCTCTTGTATGTAGTCACAAACTAAGCAAGCTCGATCGAGGAAATCAAGATTGTTCGCTGACGGCTTTGAATTCGTAGCTTTCCCGACGTCATCGGGCATAAGTTTATTAACTCGCAAATTTTGGCTGACCAGTTTGCTGAACTTGGATTTCTGGTCATGCTACCTGATCTATTCTATGGCGACAGCTTACCACTTGTTCCCAAACCCGGTCTGGACATCATGAAATGGGCTGCTGGCGAGTACAACGAAAAGAAGACGCCACACAATCCTTCCACTGTGGATCCAATCGTGGGAAGGTGCATCAAAGAACTCAGAGATGAATATGGCTGCCAGGTAATTAGGTTCGAGCAAAGGTGAGCTTCATTCGCTGACCAAAAGGTAGACTGTCGCGGCTGTAGGATACTGCTTCGGTGCCAAATATGTAATTCGGAATTTGAGGTCGTCTTCGCAGAAGATCGATGTCGGATACATTGCCCACCCTTCCTTTGTGGATAAAAAGGAAGTCGAGGCGATAACCGGTCCGCTAGCCATTGCTGCTGCCGAGTCTGATCGAGTGTTCTCTGTCGAGAAAAGACACGAGACAGAAGCGACTTTGAAGGAAATGGGGATACCATACCAAATAAATGTTTACAGTGGCGTTGAGCACGGGTTTGCACTCAGGGGAGACCTGTCCAAGCCGGACCAGAAATATGCCAAAGAATCTGCCTTTTTCTTGGCTTCTCACTGGTTCAAAGCACACATTCCAGGTCTTGAAAATACTAGAAAGGGACGGTTTTAGTTCTCAAGTATTTACATATGCGCCTGAGTAAGCAATACAAGAATAAGATTCATAGAACCAAAACAATGTTTCCTTGCCTAGCTACGAAATGTTGCTGTAATTTCCGTCTTGTGAAAGATGCCTGTCAAGAAAACACAGCTGTCAAGTGTCTATATTTAAAGTCAGAATTTGTGACGGCATCAAGTCACATAGATGAAGTGATGCAGCCTCTATGAAAATTACGGCTTTAGGAGAGCCATAGGAAAAGCAACTAAAAGACTATCCAGGTGTAGTTCTAAGTAAGTAACCAAAAAAGAGTATCTCGAGCTATCTATTTCCCAATTCTCCTTCAGAGGATGTTACAAGAAAGATAGAATCCCTAAGGTGCAGCTCAGAAATCCATTTCCGCTGACATTACCCACTTCGCTCTCGCGGAAGGTGAAGGAAACTCCGGCTGGGGAAAGAGGGGGCGAAACTCAGATCTGGACATGCCTACCAAATGCACACCAGACTGTGGCAGCTAACGATACCGAGCCATAGTCTGGGGGGGCTACCCCGCGTGGATCTAGGGCCATCGGTGTTGTACGACTTGAGGACCAGCCCCCCTTCGGGTATACAGACACAGTGAGCGAAGACTAGATCCGAGATCAAAACACCTTTCGGAATGGCTGAGAATCCGAAGAGCCGAAAATCTGAGGATGTGTGTATACAATTTTATACTTCATCTATGGTCTAACGTTCGAAGAGAATCTTCACTTGCCAAAAGTTACAAGCCTTGCTTGCATGAGCATTTGAAACTACCAGACACAGCCAGCTATTCTTACCTTTCCAGCCAAGCCGATTGACCCATCATGGATTCTCATTTCTTGGGCCGTTACTTCGCTCAGAAGCAGCATCCTGGAATGGAAGAAGGATACGCCACCGTTGTCCAGGAAAATGGTGTCAACGGCCATGTCAATGGGAATGGTGTCAAAGACCACCTCAGTGGAGACACCCACACCAAAACATACCACGACGGTAATGCCGACTATCGCAATCCTGCAGATAAGACAGACAAGCGGGTTCTCGCTGCTGCACCTCAAATCCCAACTTTCGATGACCGAGGTCCTTTTTTGTCCGGCTTTCAGCGCCCGACCAAATTCGAAGGACAGATCGAATACCTTGAAGTGTACGGAGAGATTCCAAAGTCTCTTTCAGGAACTTTCTATCGCATAATGCCCGATCCAATGTTTCCCTCATCTGTTTACAATGATCAGGTATGTCCCAGAGTCCTTCTGCTGGTAAGGATTGAGCTGATTTGGAAACACCCAAGTGGATTAACGGTGATGGGAACGTGAGTGCATTCAGGATCAAGGATGGTCGTGTGCATTTCAAACAAAGATATGTTGAGACCGAGAAGCTTCAGAGGGAGAGGGATGCCGGGCGAGCACTGATGGGTTAGTGGCTATTTCCGCTGGGCAGCAATCAATCTTGACCTCTTTCAGGCAAATACCGAAACCCGTATACAGACCTTGTGGACTTCCGCTACCGGACAGTCGCCAACACAAACATCGTCTGGTTTCGAGGTCTACTCTTGGCATGCAAAGAAGATGGCAAACCCTACGCAATGGATCCCGAGACTCTTGAGACTAAAGGTGTCTGGGATTTCGGAGGACAGTACAAGAGTGACACAATGACAGCTCATCCAAAGTATGACGTTGGTACCAGGGAGCTGTTGACTTTTGGCTACGAAGCCAAAGGACTTGCCACCCGTTCTATTTGCTATGCTGCCATCGACAATGAGACTGGAAAATTTAACCAGGAAGTCTGGCTTGAGCCTCCTGTGTGCGGTATGCAGCATGACTTTGCAATCACTGACAACTATGTAAGATGAGCCTGGTTGAAGGAGAAATATTGTGGCTAACGTCGTTGAAGGTTGTCTTTCCCATCAACTGCCACACGGCAGACTTGGAGGATATGAAACAGGGAAAAGAGCACTGGCACTGGAATCCTGATATTCCTCTCTACATTGGTGTTCTCCCAAGACGAGGAGCAAAGTCTGAAGATGTCAAGGTATGTTATCCTGATATGTGGCAGCCTCAGTACAAAGTCCATCCGAGCTCCAGCTGACCGGTACGCCGTACAGTGGTTCGAGGGACCAAATGGATTTGTTGGTCACGTTGCAAATGCCTACGAGGAAGATGGCAAAGTTGTGATTCAGCTCAGCCATGCGACCGGAAATATGTTCACCTTCTGGCCTGCCAAAGACGGCAAGATGATTCCAATGGGAACTCATGCTTCAAGACTCGTGCAGTGGGACATAGATTTCAATGCCATCGACATCCACTTGGGTCAACCGAAAGTCCTCATCGAGAATGACAACGAGTTTCTCAGAGTTGACGACCGAATGGCTGGGAAACACCACACGCAGGTATTTGGCCTGTACTGGGACACCAGCAAGGACTGCACCACCGAGTATGAAACCATTTTCAAGAGAGTGGGAGGTTAGTGTTCTTGGCCTGATGTTGTTTGGTTCTCGTGAATACTGATTCATTTACTAGGAGGCTTCCCTTTCTTCAACAAGGTGTACAGGTACAATACTATCACACGCAAGACTGACTATTACTTCGGAGGTCCGTTCAAGCTATTCCAAGAGCCTTGCTTCATTCCTCGCTCCCCTGACTCTCCAGAGGGCGATGGTTACATTATTGTTCTGGTGAATAATTATGAAGATATGAGCAGTGAGTTGGTGATCATTGACACTAAGGATTTTGAGAATCATGTCGCTTTGATCAAGCTGCCAATTCGCCTCCGAATGGGTATTCATGGAAATTGGGTTGACGATGCTGATGTGGATGGACACCCTGGCCCCGTCATCGCAACTACTGATTAAAGGTGTCGTTGGGCAAGCAGTCGTGTTTTATTTACACCTGGATGTAGAAAGAATTTTTAATCAATCAAGGAATTTCAGTGAAATCGTGTGTTGGAAGAATCTTGGAAAGACCTTTTTCTAATCCGTGAGATTCCCCAAGTCATGGTTTTGGCAACATCCGATGTGTTGTGCTCTCCCAAGCCATCGAGGGCTCTTAGTGCATGCCCCTCATGTAAGCCCTGTAGCAAAAGTCCGTCTGTTCCTTCCTAAGTTCAAGATCGTAAAATGATGACTGAGTCGAAGTTTATTGAGGGTTCCTGAGTGGTCATAGAAACGTTGATCTACACATGACTTTCGGCCGTGGATCAAGATGATCCGGAGTGGTGCCCAGTCAGCATGGACACACAACAGCTCGCGATCAACCCGCGGAAAACCAACCCGTCACGGTACAAAGGAATGGAGAATAAGCAATACCGTAGCTCTATTTAGGGAATTTGAACCTGTCAACGGACAAAAGTCTAACTGGTCTCATTGTGATGCAAATTGGCTACACTATCTCAACTTGACATAACAATCAAAGTGCGGCTTTGCAAACCACCCAGAAACAATGTCTATCTCTTTGGAAGGCTCACACAACGAGAAGTCGAATCTACGATAGATCTGCGGTATGACTTTGTTCAGCTCCAGCAGACTGATGTTCTTACCAATGCAAGTGCGTGCTCCAGCGCCAAACTGCTAAGTTAGTCCCATGAAATGTTCACCGGGATGAAGTTGGATCTTACAGCTAAAAAGTACTTTTCTAGAGAAGCACTAGATTCCTCTAGCCAGCGCTCCGGCCGAAATTCTGCTGCATCCGGCCCAAACACATCGGTGTTATAATGTAAAGGCCAAGCTCCAACTCCAACTTGTGTCTGGACATATGGTCAGCCTTGTGCTTTTCTTCTGACCCCTGAGTGAATTAATTTACCCCTTCCGGAAAAAATGTCCCAGCGATGGTTGCACCACCATTTGGAACAACACGCCACAACGGTGTATCAACAACTGGATGCTTTCGCAAAGCCTCTTTGATGACTGCTTGCAGGTACGGCATCTTTGAAGCTTCCTGGAAGGTGACGGGATCGGAGATCAACCCTGCCGCTGACATGTCATCGATCTCTTGACGAAGCTTCGCGGCTGCTTTCGGATGCTGGCACAAATGATAGATTATGGAACTGAGACTGATAGCCGTCGTGTCTGATCCCGCTGCGATATTGGAGCCAATGCTGAGTTGGACGTCGATCTCTTTGAGTTTTTCACCCTTTCTCAAGTCGAGAAGTTTCGACAAGAAGTCATTCGCATCTGAGCTAGTTTTGCCTGTCTTTCTAGCAATGAGATGGTGCTTAATGTATTCACCAATGACGAAGTTCGGAAGTGGCAGCTTAAAAAATTCCGCGATGAAAAAAGTGGGTGGGATGACCCAAGGCACCAGACCAACCTGGGAGCCTGTCACTGTCATTTTATGGATGGCGTGGAGGATCTGGTCATCTGCGCCTCCGTTACGCAGGAATCCAAAGGGTTGTGCGACCTGAGAGTTTGCAGCTCAGTACTGGATATAAATGAATGAAGATGATACATACAGTGATATGTCCTATCACGTCGAAAGCGTAAAGCTGCATCCACCGCAAAATAGGAAGGCGTTCCTGGGCTCTCGCCTTCTCAGCTAGCACCTCAGACAGTTCTTCGTTGACGTTGTCGACGAACGGCTCATAAGACACCAGTGAGGTCATCGAGTAGAGTGAGGATACTTTTCTCTTGTCTGCAGCGTGCTTGTCCGAGTTTATTTCAGAAAACAGATCCTTTTTATCGAGGTCCGGGTGACCAAAGCCCAGGTAGAACCGCGTTTTGGCGAATTTGGACCCATGACCATAGATCGTCTTGACTGCTGATGGATCGTTGATACTGTATTGATTGGGTGCCAGTCGGACAATGTTGCCTAAGATATTAGTGAATCTGGAGCTTCCAACAATTCCTCACTCTTACTGGAATAAGTATCATGAATCTCGTGAAGTTGCTTGTGCCAACGACGTTTTCTGACCTGCTTTAGTTGCCACAGCACAGTAAATCGTCCCAGGAACGGGCCAGGTATAGAGCGGAGAGGGTCTCGCCATGCTCGCAAACAACAGAGTGCGAGATATGCCCCCGCGAGAAGATAGATTGTGGTAAGGTATGATGTTTCGGTGACAAGGTTCGCCAAAGCCATAATTGCTACGTACTCGTATATTGGTGATCGTATTGGACAGAGAAAGAACAATAATAATTTCGAGATATGGATGCTTTATCTTTTCATGTCTCAAGTCTGTGTGGGACTTTGGCACTGGATCGCGATATGACAGCTCCCGCCGGAGCCACCACTGCTCAGGTTCTATGACTGGGTAGCCAAGCACTACCTACATCAGGTAGTTACTCCATGCACCCCGCAGTGGGGAAGGCGCAGACTCGTGTGTGGGGAGGGAATTGGAAGCGATAGTCGTCGGGTATCCTGCACCCGCGGTGCTTCTTTGTACCTCCGGCGTTTGGGTGTAGCGGCAGGCAGGAGTCCAATTCTCGCTTAGCACTGTACTTTGCATCTCTCCAGGTTTTCGACGGTCTAAGCCTCGAGCGTATTTGACGGCAGACATTCTGAACTAAATACCGAGCGTCGGTCCATGATTTGAATATTTCCGTATATCTTACTGCCTGCTGCACTCGCTTGTAGCTCAAGACGTCTTCTCCATCCACTGCATCTCCAAGTTTTCGTTGTTACCTTTTGAAGCCTCGTACTCTGCTTTCGTTCTACAACTGTTTACCACACAAGCTAAAATAAAAATGGCGCAAACTATTGGAGGATGCAAGGTGGCAATGACCCCAGCATCGCGAGACTTTGTAAGAGTTTGGTCCAAGTTCAACCCGTCAAAGCAGGTCCTTCCTGCGGGTTGGAAAAGAGAGCCGACATATCGGGCGTTGCCCGCTGCCATAATCTGGGAGCAAGATGTACCCATCAAGATGAGAGACGGGGTAATCCTTCGTGGTGACACTTTCAGGCCAGAGTTCATGGAAGGGAGGCCTGTTCCTGCAGTATTGTCATACAGCCCGTACGGCAAGACTGATAAAGGTATGAGAAATGGCAAATTCAGTCGGGGGCGAAGTTTCAAAATACTGGATTGCACGGGCTGACAAGCTGGAAGGGTTTCAAAATGCGATTTTGAATGATGTCGGAGTTCCCAGGGAGCGTCTCAGCGGTCTGGAGTCCTTTGAAGGGCTCGATCCAGCTGAGTGGTGTGCTCGAGGTTATGCCATTTGTAATGTAGATGCGCGTGGTTCGTATGAATCTGAAGGCGATATCTATGTGCATGGTGCTCAGGTACTTGTTCCTGCTCTCCATCTCATGTTGAAGTAAATATTGAGCATCCGAAATTTTAGGAGGGTCGAGATGGCTATGATACAATCGAGTGGATCGCAGAACAGCCTTGGTCAAATGGTGCTGTGGGATTAGCGGGGAATTCCTGGCTGGCAGTTTGCCAATGGTAAGCCATCTGCCATACACATAGTTACCCCTTCGTTACAAAACACATCTTTTTCTGATTAGATGAATAGGTACATTGCGGCAGAGAAACCACCTCATCTCAAAGCCATGGCTCCTTGGGAAGGTGCAACTGATTTCTATCGTCAGCTTCTAGCCAGAGGTGGGGTTGTGAATGTACCCTTCATCAAATACATCATGGGGTCCTTGACAGGTACGTGGTGTTTATCAAGATCATGTGCACCAATTGACTCTTAGTAAGGGCACAATAACAGAGAAGACACGTTGGCTATGGTTGAAGAGTATCCACTTTTCAATGAGTACTGGGAAGACAAGAGGGTCAAATTCGAACGTTTGGAGATCCCAATGTCGATCTTGGGCTCCTACTCTACTTTCCTGCATACTGAGGGAGCAGTGAGTGCATTCTTGTACTCTGCATCTCCAAACAAGTGGTAAGCATCTTAATGTCCTCAGTGTCGCAAATTGGGCTAATCTTAGAAGGTTCCGGATCCATCCAACCCAGGAATGGCACGATCTTTACTCCGCAGCAGCTACTGATGACCTGAACAGATTCTTCGACAGGTACTTGGTAGGCGAAGATAATGGTTGGGAGGCAACTCCAAAAGTCCGTCTCTCGCTACTGCGGTTCAACGGGCCACCAATTACCAGCAGGCCAGAGCTTGAGTATCCGCCAGCCCGAGTTCGATACAAGCAGCTCTTCTTGGATGCCAAAACCGGGACTCTAAATGTTGACGGAGCGCCACAAAGCGAAAGCACAACGGCTTACGATTCAACGTCCTGGGTGGACGAGTCTCATTTCACATACAAGTTCTCAGAGTATACGGAGCTCATCGGGTATTCAAAAGCTACGCTGTATATGTCCTGCGAGGATACTGATGATATGGATGTCTATGTACTTGTTCGCAAGCTTGACAGAGACGGGGTACCTCTTCTCAACTACAACATCCCTATGAAGGATTATCCGCCTGGTAGGAAGAAAGAAGATATCCCGGACCGCAATCTCTACAAGTACATTGGGCCTAATGGCTCCCTTCGTGCATCCATGCGTGACAGGCTGGACACCGATCCCACGGTCAGTCCTGACAAACAGCACTTGATCAGCCCAGCACAAATTTATCGACCATACAATAAAATTGAGAAGCTAAAACATGGGGAAAAGGTCAGGATGGAAATCCAGCTCTGGCCTGGTGGAATCGTTTTTGAGGAGGGAGAATCATTGCGCTTGGAAGTCAAGGGTCACATGATTACCTTCCCAGAGAACAATGACATGAGCAAGAAGGGAAAACCCACGAACTTGAACCAGGGTATGCATCGAATTTACACTGGTGGTAGTTCTCCAAGTCAGTTGCTATTGCCGCTTTGTAATTAGATTCCTAGTCATTGAATTCAGTTCCCATCTCGGTGACTGATCTAGTTGGTGGGAATACCGTCTTGACTCCCCTTAAAAAAAATCTACAAATTGGGGTAGCGAAGCGAAGCCTTATGATTGCTTCACGTCTTCACTGCGGAACAGATTCGAGCTGCGCCTTGGATCTTCAGGACGTGCTCAAATTGGACGGTCAGGATTGGATCCAATTACAATTCTGAGATGCTCGTAAGCGAGAACTGCAGAATTTATTTATGGGAGTCAAGACGGTATTGGTGACGGTATAAGCTGGTCGATTTAATTTTACGTCCGACCATCGCCCTCGTGAAGATCATCTCTCAAAGTCATGATAAGACATTGTCAGATTCGGTGTAAATATCTTAATTAGAGTTGAGCTTTTATGACGCCTTTCCGCGAGTGTATCTCACGGATGTCAGGTTATAAGTGCATCGAGTTTAGACTTCACTCAAAATCACTCCTTAGCCAAGTTTTCTAGTTTTCTCGCCAACCAATCCAATCTATTTACAATTTGTTCTTACCCTCAAGACCCGGAATTCTACACTCGACAACCGCTGTTACCCCCTTCTGCACACTCTCAATGGCCTTCTCAAGCACAACTTTGAAATCTCCCACTGTCTCCGCATATCCAGTGTGAATCCTGCCGTTGCTCGCAGCCTTTGCAATACCGGCAAAGTCGGGACATGGATTGGCGAGACTGATAGACAAGTCAGAATTTGATGAGTGCGCCCCAACACCATCCGGGTGAACTAGTTCCAGCGATATCCGTGGCGCGTTCCATCCGTTGTTGCTAAGGACAATGGCCAAGACAGGAATAGAGTAGCGAGTAGAGATCCAGTAGACACTGCTGGGCATACTGAACATATACGTGCCATCCCCGATGATTTGCACGACGAAGCTCGGACGACCCATGGAATTGAGAGCAAGTTTGATACCAAGTGATGCACCACCAGCCCAGCCTAGGCCGGTTGCTCCAGATGATATGTAAGAGCCTGGGACTGTACACTGTAACTGATCGTAGATTGCAAAAGTGCTTGTGACTGCCTCAACGCACCACGTCGTATTGGTAGGGCACATGTCTTTGAGCGTCGCCGCAACCCGGTTCGCATTCAGAGGTAATGATCCGTTGGAAATAGCACTCGCAAGAGAAATATCCTTCAATAGAGACTGGTAGGTAGTCTGTCGGGAGGTTGCTGCCTGTTTGAGCCTCGAAGAGTCCCTTGCACCAGAAGAAATGAGGTGGGTATTCAGCTGCTTGAGGGCAGTGTATGAGTCCGCGTACCATCTTCCAAGGGCGTTGATGTAGAAGACAGGAAATGACCGTTTCAACGGGTCGATATCGACGTGATATATGATGGCGTCAGTCTTAACTTTGCATTTTGCCGGTACCCAAGGGACGTCGCAGTCAATGATTAAGATGAGGTCGGCCGCCTCTATGCTAGGATGAGTTGAGTATCGTCCACTCAACCAAGCCGGATGATTTGCTGGGAAGCAAGCATCACCAATGCTTGTGTCAAGCACTCTCAGACCTCCGATCGTATCTGCAAGCTGAACCAGCTCGGCTGGCGTCTTGAGATTCCTCCCCGAGTATCCTGTTATGATCAGGGGATCACTCGCGTTCACCAGAGATGACGCAATTTGCTCAACGACATTCTGTGGCAAAGATGAAGGCCCTGTAGGTTTCCAGAATCTCTGATCAAGTTTGTATGGCTTGATTTCGCGCTCCAAGACCTCTCTTGCGGCGTAAAGATAAACTGGGCCTTTGGGGTCTGACATTGAAATCTGCAAAGCTCGATTGACCATTTCCTTGACATTGCTGCTGCTGCGGATCTCATTGGTGTATCGACAGTACTGCCTGACAATTGCTGACTGATCGGGGATATCTTGCAGCCAGTTGACAAATTCAGTCCTCGATCCCTTCTCTTCACCATGAGTGGTGGCGGGACAGAGACCAGCAAAAATTAGAACTGGACTTCGAGCGATATGTGCATTGTGTACTGCGCACCCCAATGCTTGCGTACCAACATCCACGTGAACTATGACGGCTTGGGGCTTTCCCGATGCTCTCGCATATCCGTCTGCCATAGACAAAGCTACCATCTAGGGTCCATTAGTACCACTCTGAAGCAACTTGAATGGTGTTGCAGACTTCACTAGGACAAGTAATGATCTCGGGAAAGTTTCCTGGGGAATTCTTTCTTCCCTTGGCCATACTCTCCATTATTGCAGGATGATCAGACCCTAAATTAACAAATACATAGCTGACGCCGGCCTTGGATGTGCTATTAGATGCAGTGCCTGGGACGTGGGGGTTCGTGGAGTCAATTTACCTCCCACAACGCCTCAAAGAAGGCATCTGAAGCTGTGTAGACCCTGAATATGATAAGCGATCATTCGTTTGCATTAACGAGAGATGGAGAGATTCACATTGTGCTTTTATTACGCGTGAATGATCTTATTGTGAGGCTTTTTCCTGGAACCGGTGCTTGACGTGACAACAATTTACTGCCAGGAATATAAAGAGAGAAAACACAAGGAGACAATTGATCGCCAGACTTTTCTATGCAAACGGTATGCAAACGGCCTGCTGGTTCACATCTGGATCTGTGCCGCATGTTAACTTTAAACAACAGATGTTGAGGCGGCCAGAATACGGGCTGCCGGAAGTATGTGCCGAGAGGGGGAATTTTTCTGGGGATAGGAAAGTAGTGGGGAGGAACATGGCGCTTGACATGCCGGCTTACGCAGGCGGAAATTCAGAGCCCGACCAGCCACAAACCTTGCTCCCCACAAACATAGTCCAATTACCTAGGTAGATGGTTTTCTTGCAATTTGCGGGGTGAACATTGCTATACAGAACATTGTCACAAAGCGGTGGCACTAGTCAAGCTCAAAGGAGTGTCTCCACGCCGTGGTCTGCCCCCAAGGTACATAGCTCTTTCAGAAGCCAAGCTCTGGTCGATTTGACCGGAGCGTGCCGATATGGTAATTTGTAGTGGCCTCAGGCTCGATTCCGGGCATAGAACGATTTCTATTCATCTATCTACGTGTATCCTAAGTTAAGAAAGCCGTAGTTCACTAATAGTTTAATTTTCTTTCGGTTGATAATTTAATTCTACTAGACTGACGCCCTCCTCGAGGTATTCCCGCGTTAGATCTTATAGCTGATCTTGGATGTTATTATAGCTAGAAACTTTTAATTCGTTAGCCCTCGCCCGGCCGTGAATACGAGCGGCTTACCTGTTGTAAGCATCTTCCTTTTTCTAGCTGTCGTCGCCTGAGTACTAGACTTAACGTCTTCAACATTCTTTACATTTGCTTTAAGAATTTATATTTTTCTAGCCTTTGTCCTATGTTAAATTATTTCGACCTTGGGCTTTTTGATATACTTTCCTAACACTTCTTCATGGAAGATTTCTAACAGTAGCGCTACGCCTAGATAGGTTTTCGCTTATTTGCCGAAAAGATACGTAGGGATATCATTAGTAGACTTTAGATAGATCGAGATAGAGAGAATCTGAATATTAACTACATAATTAATCGTAAGGGTTCAGAGACTTATATATCTATTATCTAACTTATTATCCTTTAAGACATCATTTAAGAGTGACTAGGCTACCACGGCATCGGCTAGCTTCGTTAGTAATTAACAAACACCGTATTTAGAGACTTACCTTTGTGTCGAATCTGCTAGACCAGATAGATCCGACGAGCCTAGACACGGCGAGAGTTGTAACCATAAATCAGTTTCTAAATCAGTTTCTTCAGGTATGGCAAGTGCGTCGCGATACCGAAGCCGCTTACTACCATCAGAATACTCTCATACTCGTCCATAGCTACACTCGTTCCATAAGGTCCACTGAAGATCACGAGAAAATTTTGCAGCGTGGTCTCCCTTTGCATGGTACTACGGTAGATTGTCCTTGCAGCTGGTGGGACTTTATGTCTTCTGGACAACTTGCGCGAACAAATATGGCCAGCGGGAAGATGTTGTTGACCCCAAACGCCATCGTTTCTCCGCCGTGCATGAGCGCAACAATCGATGTCTTTTGCTTATTTAGCAGTCGATAGCCGCTTGTATGATAACCCTGGACGTGAGACGTGAAAACTCCTCGATGCCAACCACGCGAGTCAAAACCTCGGTGGCTAGATAATTTCCGACACGTCGATGACTTTCCCTCAAGGCTGGACCACCAACATTTGCATCTCTCATCGGTGTCATCAGGAGCTTCGTACCATTCTGATCCGTTGCGTGATGAACTTGGATGCCAGCTTGTCGACTGCGGTGGCGAATGATAGAGTCGACAAAGTCTTGATCCGCCATAGATATCACTCTCGCTTCTGCTTCAGCTACCCTCAAACTATTGTTGAATATCAAATCAGACAAATCGAAATTCGAATTTTGTCCTCTTCGTTCCTCACAAATAATAATAGGAAAAATGTATGTTGCTATCTAGCTATGCTTTGCTAACCTCACTTGCTGTCAAACAAACTGACGTCTCGTTAAATGCAATGCGATAATCGCGTAAACGAAACAATCGCCACACCATTTCTTCCGGCTCCTATGCTGAGAAATGTTCCATATACTTGTAAGAGATTTTCTATCGCTTAGGCCGCCCACAAGATGCGATCAATACAAGATACGATGGAGTATCGCAGCGAACACCACACCAATAGCCGACGCCGAGAGATATTCATAATGGCGCCAAAGAAATTTGGAGTCATGAATTCATTTCCATTACTGCATTAAATCATTATGATCATATAGCTATTTTTCTCCATCCCAGATTCGCTCACTTCAAAGTGAGAGCGTCTCATTGAGCGCAAGAGCTCTTGACGAATTACCCACGAAGAACGTGTACTCAGTTCCCAAAGTCAACTTCCACTTCTGAGCAGCAACATCCCAAACACTCATGTCCTTTCTGTTCAACTCGAACTCCACAGTGATGCTCTCATTAGGTTGGAGCATGACCTTCTCGAAACCTCTCAGCTGTCTGATTGGCTGTCCCTCAACTGGGATGGACAGGTAGAGTTGGGCTACTTCTTGGCCAGCGACGCTGCCTGTGTTGGTAACACTGACTGTGGCGGTAGCGACGATGTCCCAGAGATCGGCTTGTCCTCCTGCGACGACCTGGCCAGTGGGATACTCAGAAGGCGAGCCACTGACGCAAGAGACTGTGAGGTTGGATAGGGAGAAAGTGGTGTATGAAAGACCGAATCCAAACTCGTATCTTGGCTCGATGTTGGAGGCATCAAAGCCGCGGTAATCGATGTACACGCCCTCGGTGAAGTCGTCTTGAGGGAAGCGGTAGAATTCTCCATTAGCCCCAATGTCAGTGATTGGATTGAGGATGCGACCGTAGTCAGACTCGTTCTTGGCCACGGTATATGGAAGCTTGCCACTGGGGTTGACGTCGCCGTAGAGAAGTTGAGTCAGAGCAGCGCCAGAATCCTGGCCGGGAAGGTGGGCAAAGATGACAGCTGTGACGTTAGGATTCTCGATCCATTGATCGACGAGTCTGATGCCAGCGTTGTGAATGATGACGATTGTGTTGTTGTGCTGGGCAGCAATGTTTGTAACCAAGGCGTCCGAGAAGTCGTCTCGAAGACTTGGACGATCATAACCCTCACTGGCTAGGGCGTTGATGAAGACGATTGCAGCATCGCTCTCGGTAGGAACATACGCAGTCGCGTTGATGTTGACAAAATCCCAGTATAGAGCAGTATCTTCCTTAGCTGCGCGTTCTTGGATCGCGTTGAAAGGTGCCGAGATATAAGGCGGCGTAGAGGCACCGGAACCACCTCCTGTGTAAAGCGTACCGTTTGCTGCGATCGGAGGGGGAGCAGGACATGTCTGGGCGATTCTGTTACCGAAGCCGCAGATGAAGTATCTAGCACTGCTACTGAGAAGACCGAAAGCCCAATCCCTGTTTGTAGGGTTAGGAGTGATGGAGTCGGGCGCCTTAGCGTCGTAACCAAAAATAGAGAGAATCTTTGGCTTGCTGAGGGGAAGTGCGTTATTGCTGTTCTTAACCAGAACATGACCTTCCAAAGATGATTGGAAAAGTACTGGTCGCGCTTCGGGGACTCGTGCTTCTACCAGTGTATGGGGCACCAACACATTCGCAGGCATTCCGATTCCAGGGGCGGGGTATTCTGGGGAGTCTTGGCCAACGAGATACCAAGCTGCCATGATTCGAGTAGCCATATCAGTGAGTCTGCTCTCTGGTACTGATCCGTTGTTGACAGAGAGCGTGAGGTTTCCTCCCCAGAAAGCCAAAGCACTTGGCATGACCTGGTAAGACAGTTAGCCGAGATATCACAGTTTGTTGACACTCCCTCTTGTGCTACGTACCATATCCATTCCGGACAATGCTGATGCAACACCAGAGTGCTGCGCACCCCAATCGCTGTAGATATTTAGCAAATGACTTCAATGAGCAGGAATGAAGGGATACTAACGACATGACTAAGCCAGGGAATCCCAATTCTGTCTTGAGAATGCCATTAAGAGACTTGCTGTTCTCGCATGCATAGCTATTGTTAAGACGGTTGTAAGAACACATCACTGCTGCCGAACCAGCATGGATGGCATCATAAAACGGCCAGAGATAAGCCTCATGGAGGGTGGCATCATCGATGTTTGATGATGATGAAAGAATCGTGACGTTGTTGCTGTCAAGCAGGATGCTACGGGCAGTTTCCTGCTCATTTCCGATGAAATGCTTCGTGCAAGCGACGACACCTTGGTCCTGAATTCCGTGGACAGCGAGTCCGGCTAGAACTCCGGCATGGTACGGATCGTTACCGAATCCTTCCCAGTTTCTACCTCCAAGCGCAATTCTTCCAAGTGGACCAACCACTATGTTGCTTGTTAGTATGTTTTACTCTGAATTTGGGAGATAATGGGGAATAATAGAGCACGAGGGCTTGTAAAGGAATAAGATGAAGCTGAGGCAACTTACTTGGGGGGCCAAGGGCGATGTTCACACCCTTTCGGCGAAATTCGCCTCCCATATGGTATGCTCTCTGGTAGGTGAGGTTCTTGTTCCAGCTAGTCGAATCAGTACCTGTCAATCATTGTTTGGATTTTGGTGTCATACCTTGCACCGTCCGAAATGCCACTTGTGTAGGCATTGACAAGGTCGGTACCCCGCACACCGGCGCCTGCATCAGACAGACATAGGCCAGGGAAACCTAATCTTGGGATGCCAGGGATATTGCCACCACAGCCTCTTGAGGAGTTGCTGACACCGCCGGTGATACTAGTCTTCTCCTCGAGAGAAAGTTGAGCAACGAAAGCTTGAGCTTTAGCAATTGCTTCACCCCAGGCACCAGATCCAGTTGTTTGAGGTGTAGGATAGACTGGCTCACTCTGACCATAAAAGTATGAGTCTTCGGTGATGAGCTCTTGGGCAGTTGTTGCTGGTAAAAGCAGACATGCCGTTGCGGCGAGCAAAGAGAGTGCGTACATCTTGAGAACTATGTTGACGACGAAGATGATCAGATATTCGACGTGGAATCTGCGCCGGATATATATACTCGACCAACCTACTTGTCTAGTCTCAACAAAGGGACCTTGGAATTAGCACTGGACATCGTCTAGCCTTTCCCCGGTGATAATCCACACTCAGAGATGTTCGTGTTGATCCGATTCCAGGACAATGGACTCTGTCCAAGGACCATAAAAGGCCCTTCTCTCTGTACATACACGCAGTTACATATCGCCAAGGATGAAAACCCCATGAAGATGGGGCGGGAGACGGTAGAACATCGGAATATGTGCAAGGAATTGCTCGCGTGGTAGTGGTAATGCTGGGAAACCACTTCCCCACTCTCCCACTTTCCAGAAATCTGGTGAGGGCGGAGTTTTCTTGTTCTCCAGCCCTAGACTGGGTAACGAGGGTGGGCTGCTACTGGCCCGCGTTCATCGTGTTCTGGGGGAATTTCGGTTCGGTCCAAGAGTTCGGACGAAGTGGACTGCCTCTTGATCAGCTGGTCGATCAAATCTGAATGTAAAGTCCACTTTCAAATGTGGAGTGCAGAATGTCGGTTGGAAATGGTTACGTATACATATCCGTACACAATCACGAAAAAGGTGATGAGAAAGATGGTTTTTTGCATCAGTACTCAGCACCAGTGAGGTTGATGACCCGTTGAAGATCCTGTCAGATATGGGGGATTGCCGACAGAGCATGACTCGCAAAGCGCGACTGTCATTCGCCGCCTCCGCACCTCTGTACCAACGAATACGTCAGTGTAACTTCGTGGCGTTTTTTTTCTACGTTTGTGTCGGGCCGATACAGAAATAATCGGGAAGTGAAGTGTGGGGATGCGGGGGCTGGGATGGGAAAACCTTCAGGCCTTGCCCCCATGGAGAATTGAACCCGCATTTGCCAAGGGGCCCCGGGACGAAGATTTTGGCACTCGGTACCTGACACCGGCTAATACTTCTCACGACTTTCGGCCTACGAAAGCATTACTAACAGATGAATGATTGATCATTGCTTTCAAATGATAGATGTTAGAGGATGGTTTGGTTGATCTATGTGGACGGCGAACCACCAATTTCGCCCAACCCTTCTTTTGAGAAAGTTGATATCCACTCCTCTGAATGGTAAATCTTCGGTACTCATGCACCTTAATCCACTGCGAATCTACTAGATATCCCATTGTTGATTTTTTGGGCTCGGTCTTCGGTGCATGAGAAAGCATTCAATCAACCGAGGCAGCAAGCATCCCCCAGATTCCCAACCGGCTGCTCTTCGGCTTACGGAGCAAATGCTACGTTCTGTCAGAGCAAGTGTCCAGACGGACGGAGACCTGCTGGGCGAATCCAGTCGTGGAAGAGTTGCGATTGGACAATTGAGGGGGGAGAGTAGAAGTGCATGATTTGTCGGTGCTGACGTGCTGTACAACCGCAGGAAAGGGGGTCTCGCTTCGGCTGTCAACATGACGACCAGTGAGGAGCAGGATTGAAAGCCGTGTATCGCACTGCAGAATGAAGAGCCTCCACAGTGCCATGTGAAATCAGGAAAAACTATTCACTTGAAATGAAGATTCTTATAACCTGACTTCGTATGCTACTAGGTGCGAAGACATAATTTCTACTTGCATATCATACCTACTATAAAATGAATCAAACAATCTGATGTGATTCCTATCGTGGCAGCCCATCTAACAATTCACGCTGTTTTCTCGAGAAGTTAATCCACGGACTTCGAGTATCCTGTCCTCATAAAGATATTCGAAGGCATAACCCGCTCCTTGAACTCTTCATCTAGAACATAACCGATCTCTTCGCCCTCCTGCTTGAATCCAAGCCTTGCATAGACACTCCGTCCCTTCTTTGATGCTTCAGTCACAGCCTCTAGCCCTCCTCTCCTCTTTGCTTCATTCAATCCCCATTGCACCAGTTCACCCGCAATCCCCTTTCTTTGAAAGGCCGGGTCAACAGCGCAAAGATCCAGTGCCATGATAGCAGGTGGATCACGACTCGCTGCTTCTGTGACAACTTCCTTGCGCTGCTTCGTCAACGAATTGATAACCTGGTAAAGAAACTTCTGAGAGGTTTCATCATCGGGATACAGCGTATTCATCTGAACAAGGTCTGTCGTTGGCGCATCGCCATGTCCCTCTACTGTCGACAGCTGGACCCAGATAGCCATT
The DNA here is from genome assembly GCA_026120085.1 of Cadophora luteo-olivacea. Classification (NCBI taxonomy): domain Eukaryota; kingdom Fungi; phylum Ascomycota; class Leotiomycetes; order Helotiales; family Ploettnerulaceae; genus Cadophora; species Cadophora luteo-olivacea. The sequence continues at coordinate 501,125 of JALRMC010000011.1, forward strand.
CCGGCGATAGCCTCCTTGCCAGACTGATCTGGGACCGTGGCTTTGAGGAACACGACATTCGGGTTTCCTGCTTCGGTGAACTTTCTCGAAGCCCAACGACTTCGCAAGCGGCCAGCGCCTGAGATACCACCTTCTGGCAAGTCCCAGCCGGGGTTGAACGCCGTCCAGATAGCGTCTGCGGTTTGAGTTCCGACTAATTATGATATCAGTGTGTGATACTTCCAAATGCTCCACCTATATGTATCGAGTCATGAGACAATTTCTTGTTGCTCCTCAAACAACATTATCTAGGAACAATGGAAACGTACATGCAGCGGCAGCGATGGCAAAGCAGCGTGAGAAGTCATCCGCATTCGTGATTGGTTCAACGCGGACCTGAGAGGTGGGCTGAGAGTCAGCCATCTTGCCTGGCTGAACGGGCTTCCGTGTTGACGAGTAAAGCTTTAGTGGGTTCGTGCTGGTCGTGACTTGGGTAGGATGATCTGATGCGAATGAAAAGCAAAAATGGGGAAGGTTGGTGTTGAGCTTAGTAAGTGGCGCGGGGTTAGGTGGTATTGAGCACCCTGGCGGGGCATTTTAGCATATAACTTCGTAAGCGAAACCCTCTGTTTACGCTTACAGGGTTGGAGGATTGGCAGGATTAGGCACTGTTCGATGAAGGTCGCCTCATTGCTCTTACGATAATATCAGGTATCGGAGTATGTTTAGATAGATCCCTGAAGCTGCGATTGTTGTGATGATAGCTCCGGAACTCGGATTGCATGACATTCAAATCTCGCAGACTTCGTCAAAAATAAAAACCAGTGCACAGCGGCCTTCCAGTTGTCAATCAAGTAGTTTTTATGTCAGAAGCTCAGATTGAAAAGCAAAAAAATCCATCAGATGATCGACTGCTAATCATGTTCATCATGCAGACCGAATTATCTCAAGTGACAGAAACTCGTGCTTATGCACAAAGTTTGCTCTCATGCTTCGCTTTGGCTCCTGGTCTGAATGCAATGACCGACTCTTTACCCAATTCCATAATCAATAGTTTGCTATATTCGTCTGATTGATCCCTACAAGTTCGGAGGCTGTCATTACTTACATTTCCAGACATACTCCCCGTAAGAGGACCCTGATCCCTATATATATATCTTTACTTGAATCAAATCCACATGCTCAGGCATCTACATGTGATTTGGATGCAGCAGACTTGAAGGGGCGCAAACGAGTGGGGATATGACCAGTTGACACTGCTGATACCACCTGTAGTCAGCTTTTGATAATTCTGGGCGGTCTGGCTCTTTGAGGTTGGCTGGGTGTATTTGAGAGACTGCATTGGAGCGACTTATACATGTGCAAAATGAACACCCATTTGCAACAAGACCGTGAACATAAACCAAAGCCCTGATAAAAATACTGTGAAGTTCATACCGGTCCTGACCGGCATCGTGAACGTTATCGTCTCAATATGCTCAACGTCTGACCTCAAAAAACCTCTTCTCACTCGCACGTGGTTGTATGAAGAATTCAATCATCGTCCTCCTCCTCTGCCGGCGCCGCTGGAGCCGTTGTATTCCCCGCTCCATTGCCAGGAGCCGCGGGAGCTGGAGCAACTTCTTCTTCATCATCACTGTCATCCTCCTCCGCCGGAGCTGCTGGTGTCGTCGAATTCGTCGCTCCATCCGCAGGTGCAGCCGGTGCTGCTGGCGTAGCGTCTTCGTCATCGTCGTCATCTTCCTCAGTAGGAGCGGCTGGCGTTGTTGCATTCGCTCCACCAGCGTCTGGGTTAACGGGGGCAGCTGGTGTAGCCTCTTCCTCGTCGTCGCTGTCTTCTTCTTCGGCGGGAGCGGCGGTTGTGGTTCCGTTTCCCGCGCCCGCGTCTGGTACGGTGGGGTCAGCAGGAGCTGCTGGGGCTGCTTCTTCATCATCGTCGTCGTCGTCCTCTCTTTTGGAGCGAACTGGGTTGCGGGGGGTAACATTTGGAAGTGTGCTGGGTAGACTTGTGTTAGCCTGGAATGTGACTGGGGACGAAAGGTGAACTAACACTGTAGGATCTCGAGGAGTTAATGCTACTGCTGAAGACTTCTTGTCTTGAAGAAGCCCTGCTAATGGCGAAGCATGGGCTGATGCTGCGATGAGCATGAGGATGGTAGAGGCTTGGAGCTTCATTCTGACGGATATCGTGATAGAAGAGCTGATATGACAGACTGATAGAAGTCGAAAGATGGACTGAGTTGTGGAGAAAAATATGAAATTGGGCGAGGCCGGCTCTGAGTGGAGTGGATGTGTAATGTTGAAGGTTAATTTCTGATAGGGATGATCGACGGAGATTCCACAGGAGGCAAGACAAATGTTGTTATAGACTTTGACATTCTGTCAAAGTGGACGAGGTGGAATTGAAACGAGGTTAAACACACTTCAGGCCAAGAATAGATGCGGATGCTTGTTTAGAGTTTGGATGGGATCGTTCCCGGACTGCCCCAGGTATCTTGCGGCCTTCATTTGATCGGTCCGTTTCGATGTATTCTGAAACTTAGACACTGGATGGTCTGTACACTACCTAGGTATCGGCATTTGGCAAATTTGCCATGGTCCCGTCCCCAACCAGATTTGCTGTTTTGCTCTGAAGAGAAAGTGACACTAAACAGACAGTCTGCAACAATTCCGGAGGACTTGATCCTAGCAGACTGGCGCCTGGCAAAGTTTAGACACCATTGAACTCTCTTCAGAAGAGATTCCAGCGAAGTAGCTTAGATCATATGGATCCGTGCTCCATCGAGAAGGCCATCAAGACTAGCGATTGCGCAATTCGAGAGAAGCCGCAAAAGCTAGGGTTGGAGAAGCTTTTCCGCTTTCAGAATATACATGGAGACCATGTGCAAGTAATCCAGATCTAAGCTGCCAGTATCAGACGAGGACGGGGATCTGATGCGAGTGTTTAACAGATGAAACGCTTATCGCAGTAGATCTGATAACCTTCTGCACCTTCTCGATCCCTAGTGGTGGAATTGTCCAGTCTGCTGACAAGCGGTATTGATTCTAAGCTGCCAAGCAGGATATATTTAGAAGAAGTTTGAGTTTCGGGGACTGGTAATAAAGTTTCGAAGATCTGATCTGCAGAATCTGGGGAAGGCAGTGCTTTCTTCCGAGAAGGGAAATATCCAAGGAGTTTCAGGTTGTTAACTAGTTCTCGGTTGTAGAATATAGCGACGGTTTTCAGGGAGGCGAGACGCTTGGCGATGTTGGGCTTGAAATAGGACAAAACATCATGACCGTGCTGTATGACGACCTAATTCTTGTCTCTAAGGACGACGGTCAGAGATATACGGCCTGGACTTCTTGAAGATGCTGTGGCTGACATGCGAGCTTGACAGCTTGTGCATCGTTTGGTATCGAACTTTATGATTGTACAGCTACAGGTCGCGAAGTGCTTTCAGATGTGCTAGGAATATATTGTTACTGTCGCTGTAAGTGGGCGTGGATATCTACATACAACTTCGAAAAGGAGGATTCGGCGCGGCAAGCTGAAGCAGGTTAGGCATCATCGTCGCCTCTCAAGAAACTACTTTGCCCTATCCTGGTTGATCTTCTCCACCCTTTGGAAGACCTCTGCTGTTTTCTCCCATATAGTTTTCGAGACCTGCTGATGATCAAGCCCCGAAAGCGTGGCCTTCTTGGCCTTCTCCCCCTTCCACGTCACAAGATAGCCTCCACTTCCAGCCTGGCCATTGGCACCAGTAAGAACAGCAGATCCGGCTGGTAACGGAACACCACTTGTAGTGGGTGAATTGGGTGCTGGCTTTGCAGGTGGGTACATACTGCTTGTTGCATGGAACAACTGTCGTTCGCCTGTCTCTTCTGCGCTCACGAAGAAGGGATAGAGCAATGGTGTGAGTATCTTTGTGCCGACACGTGCCCATAGCGGAAGTTCTCGAGAGAAGCCTGTGTTAACGACAGATGGTTCTGTGTGGATGAAAGTGATTCCAGGCTCTCGGCTTCCGTATTGCTCTGCCATGAAGTCATTCATGATAATGGTGTGTGCAGCATTCTTATATCCCGAGAAAGACTTCTTCAGCTCAATATCCGTCAAGTCGATTGTACCATATGAATTTCCGGTACCAAGAAGACTGACAGAGCGAGCGAGGTTTGGTGGAAATGTGCTGGCGGTTCGAAGCTGAGGGATAAGATTGGAGATAAATCGCATTCGAGACCAGAAATTGAGGGTTTGCTTCCGATCCAAGCCTTCCGGGGTCTCTGTTTTCACACAGTCAGCAGAGCTCGTTACATAGAAAGGGTCCTGCAACCTACCATCTCGGCCTCTCATGTTCGCATTGCCTTGTGTCTGGAAGATCAGATTCACATTCTTCTCCTTTTCCTGTATGATCTTGCACGCTCTATCCACCTCTGACAGTTCCGAAACATCTGCCTTGATGAATTCTACTTTGCCACTTGTGTTCAATCCCTCGCATTCCTTGATGATTCGGTCTGCGGCGGTTTCGCTTCTTCCGACTAAGTAAACTTTGGGGGAATCTGCATGCTTGCGAAGGCTTTGAGTGTGAACTCTCCAATACCGCTTGTGCCGCCAACTGCCTCTATTAGTATTCGATCGATCCAAATGCGACACAAGGGTGCGTACCAAAGAGAGCTACAAGTCCAGGGCCGAGCTCGCGAAGTCGTGCATTGGATGCATGTACGATATCCAGAGCGACCATGATGGCTGTGATTCCACTTGTCAAATGGAAGAAAATTATCACTTGATGATATCAATCAAGTCAAGAGTATTGCAAGCAATCGAGCTGGGAATTACCATGCTTCTGTTAACGCGGTGCGATGCCTTTGTACTTGTTGGAATGTTGTATGATGTCGCGCAATTCGGCCGAGGCAAGGCTGTCGCTCTGACGCGGCCGCATCAAGTCTCAGTTCAGATGCAAGCCTGTCAGCACCTCACAGATTCAAAGCCACACTTTCTCTGTCCATATCGCCGACAACACGGGAACCCAGCGTATCATACGTATGCATTGCTATGAGCGCAATTTGAGAGGGAAGCCTAAAAAATATGCTGCGCCTTCTTTCTTCGTTGCTCAGGCGGACTTTGGGTTGCCCCTCCACCTCTCCGCTATCTGTTGACATGTCTGATACTACATCGTCACTTCTTAGCTTGGATTTGAGGCGCTGCCGTCTGTCTCTATTGTTCATGGATTATGCGAGCTGGTCTGGCGAATGAAGTTCCTTGGAAGAGATTCTATGTCAGAGGAGATTGTCGGTCCTTAAGGATACTTCGCCACAATCTCTTCTGAGGCTTAAAATTGAGCAGTTTGCCGATGATACAGTTCTCGACTGGGGCAATTTGAAGTCGTCGAGCTTCACGAGGTTTTCGGCTTCTCTGGAAATTGCTCAGCGTACAACTGTCGTTGGTTCTCTACTGTATAAATTTAAGTTAACAAGTTACTATCTTTAACTTTATCCAGCGTATCTTTCAATTTCGATATTCTGACTTGGAAGGGGTTTTCAGCGTCAGGGATCAGCAGCTCACTGTGGCTGCCGGTGGCCCTGAAGTACTTCTAGGGTTGCATTACAGTACTGATCTCGCCATGGATAATACTCAAGCTTCATATAATCTTCAGCCGAACAAGCACAAGCTTTCATCCAAGTCAGATGCTTTCGCAAATCGGGACGGAGGTTCCGGTCAGGTCACAGGAAGTCATCGAAGTTGTTCGGATGAAACGCCCAGGATTTGCCAAGAAGCAATAATATATCCGCAACCTTATAACCCAAGTCACGAACCCTCTTCCAAGATCAATCTTCCATCTGTAGGAAGAATTGCATGGTTCGTACCCGGAAACATACTCTCTTTGGGTCTAGGCCTGCATATATGGGATGGAAATGCACATCCATTGCACAATTCTCCGTCGCGATATGCGCACAAAAGCCATCAGCGTTATGGCTGCAACCTGCCTGCCAATCTGAGAGATTGCTTGCATGCTGCGGGGCATTTCATTTCGTTCATCGCATTCTGCATTTATATCGCATGATCTCCTAATATTTTTCCTTATGTACCTGTGTATCTTTGCCTTCTTTGAGCCACCGTACTCATCCCACTTTCGTTAAAGATGAAGCTCTCTTTCTTGTTGCCGGCAACTCTTTTCTCTGCTTTCGCAGAGGCACTTACTCTTACTACAGCTACTGCTTCATATACAGTCAATGCTGGATCAGCAAATGCCTTCGAATTTGTAGTTTCGAGAACGAACTGTGATATCACTTCGTTGAAGTATCGTGGTGTTGAAGCGCAGTACAAGAGCACTGGCTCTCACATAGGATCTAGTCTTGGATCAGGTACAACTGTTACTGCTCAAGAAATAACAAGTGAGTGCTTTGATTATACAAATCTATGGAGTACGCAAGCTGATTCATGCTTGAACAGGTGGCTCTACCAAATATGTAAAAATCACCTGTGCCACTTCAACACTAACACACTATTATGTGGTGCGAGATGCCGAAAGCGCGATTCACATGGCGACCCATATTACTGCCGAACCAACCGTTGGCGAACTGAGATTTATCGCACGTCTCAACGAGGCTGTCCTCCCTACCGACGATGTCAGCCAGGCATCTGATATAGGTGGGTCAAGCAGCACAGTGGAAGGAGAGGACGTGTTCGTCGTCGGTGGACAGACTCGGAGCAAGTTCTATTCCAGCCAGAGATTCATCGACGACCAAGTACACTGCATGAGTGGTTCCGATATCAAGGCCTGCATGGTCATCCCCGGCACTGGCTATGAATTGTCCTCTGGTGGACCATTCTTCCGTGACATGTATGTCCTGCTCCTTGAGTGTTAGAATCCTGCTAACAGGAAGCTAGTAACACCAACCCAACTGGATCCTATAGCGGATTGTACTTCTACATGAACTCGAACCACGCTCAAACCGAAGCATACAGAATTGGTCTCCACGGTCCATACTCACTTTTCTTCTCTCGTTCCGGCATCCCGAATGCCAAGACTGATCTTTCGTTCATGGGCAACATGGGACTCAAAGGATGGGTTGGAGCAACTGGCCGTGGAACAGTGAAGGGCAAGGCATCTGGCGTCGATGGATCCAAGTATCAAATCGTTATGCACTGGTATAACGTCCACGCTCAATACTGGGCATATGCCGACTCAAGCGGAAACTTCGTGTCACCAGCTATGAGACCAGGAACATACACTCAGGTTCTCTACCAAGATGAGCTGAAGGTTGCATCGGCCACAAACGCTGTCGTAATTACTGCTGGCGGATCAGTCACAAGCAATATCGCGTCAACATGGAGCACTCCCGGCGTCACTCTTTTCCAGATCGGCGACTGGGATGGTCAACCAACCGGCTTCCGCAACGCCGACAAGCAACTCCGAATGCACCCAAGTGATTCCCGCATGTCTTCTTGGGGACCACTCACCTTCACAGTCGGATCATCAGCCACTAGCGACTTTCCTATGGCAATCTTCAAGGGTGTCAACGACCCTGTCACCATCAAGTTCACATTGACTGCTGCTCAAGCCAGTGGTGCTGCCACTCTGAGGATTGGAACAACTCTTGCCTTTGCTGGTGCCAGACCCTCTGTTGTGATCAACGGAAAAGCTGGCACTGTGCCAGCTGCACCTACTGCTATTGATTCTCGAGGAGTGACAAGAGGTGCTTACCGTGGACGTGGAGATATCTACAACTTCGCAATTGCTTCTGGAGGCTTGGTGACCGGCTCAAACACTGTAAGTCATAGGTCTCCTGCTAAAGTGAAGTGCAAAACAGTTCTGACAAACTCGTATAGATCACCATCGCTGTGGCATCCGGATCGAGTGGAGCTTCCTTCCTCTCCCCCAACTTCGTGAGTCCTCGATCTTACTGCTTTGTATGTTCAAAAGTGCTAACGTCGCAATAGATCTTTGATGCTGTCCATTTATTCCGCTAGAAGCGTGACTCGTCCCAAGCAGTAACTTTTCGATTCTTTGTCTATTCTTTGCTGATATCTCGGCACATTTTTTTGTATATATTTAGCTGCTCTATGGAAGTAGCATATATAGGAAGCTCATTAAGAGTCGATGAAGGTCACACCAGGGCCAGAAACCCGATCATTGATTTCTCGTATTTTCTGGAAAGTCACAAGCACGTGCGACTTCGGAAAGGTCTCGCTTAGATGCAGTGAGACGGGCTTGGTAAATAGTCAAATCCGACACGGACAGGGCCATATGTGAGCTTCGGCGAGGGTCTACAACGCGGAAGATGTGATTGCCACTATCGCATCCACGTTTTATGGCCCTAGCTACTGATGCCACTCCCAATACTCTGCCACACAATGGAAGTTCTGGCAAATCAAAGTCCAGAACCCCGTCATCCCAAAACTGACCATACTATCTCCTTGCAACTTCAACTTCAACCCTCACTTCAATAGGGCAATAAAGGATTCCTCCTTCCCCACCAACTCATCCATATCATACCCCACCTCCGCAAACCTCCCCGCCAAAACCCCCGCCTCCTCACTCACCACTCATACCATAAAATCTCCCACGAACTTCCCCTCCACTTAAGAACAACGTCCAGCCTTGCCCCCCGGGGAGTTCAATATCGTAGCCACATGAGAGTTTGGCCACATGGACTTACCAGTTTCTATTCACCAGTGTTGAGTCAGCTATAAGTCTTTGCAATGATTGGGGCTGCCAGTTTTTACACGTGTGGCTCTCATGAGTCGCAATTGACATGCTTTTTTCGACCGTTGGGTAAGTTTCGAGGCTTGAACGAGGCCTAAACTGTAACAAGAAGTCTTCCGATTATCGTCAGCGTATTGCTGACGATTACTACCTGTTAAGCAGTGCAGGCATGTTCCTCCGGGGCGAATAGGTCGATTGAGGTGCCAAATTGATGTTTGCGTGACAGTGTGTCCGGGAAAATACGCTGAGAGGCACCTATTTTAGGCTGTGCGGGTCAACCCCGGCTCTATCTCTTTGCTCCTCCATTGCGAGTGGATAATACGCTATAGATAGATATATATACACCTCAGGCTTTCGACCTGTACCAGTGGCAATCGTGATATTAGCTCCTGGTACTTGGAGATGCGATGAAGATCACAGCTCGCCAGCCTAAAAGTACCGAGCTCACAGAGAGCGAACCAAGCAGCCCACGGCGAAAAAGGAGATACCATAACCGTAGCAGCGAAGGGTACGTCCTCGTCCGCTCACGACTATTTGACATGTTCATTGCTTACAATGAACGCCAGTTGCCTTACATGCCGTCAACGACGCGTGAGATGCGATGAGGCAAAACCTGTGTGGTAATGGGTTCTTCTTTTTCTCCCTATGTCTTTCGCAGATGTTCCATGATAGCTGGCATCTTATGCTTGTTCAATAGATGGCACAAGCACATCTTCTACGATTTCTACCTTATCAACCTGCATCAACCACGCGAAGCCAATTGCTAATCCACATTGACGCACTTAGCACAAAATGCCTGGTTTATGGGTGGAGCTGCCAGTATTCTAGCGGCTTACTTGCTTCTTCCAATCCTCAAAAAGTACTCATCTCGACGTTAACCTCAGTTTCAACCGGCCAATTTGGGGTTCTGCCTGTCAAGATGATCCTAGCATCGCCTAGAGCCCTGCATCACTGTAATGCCTACCACGTTCATACGGGGTTCCTGGGTTCCATTCGCCTAACTGACTCTCCCATGTCTTAGATATGTATTGCCAGGAGCTTGTGCGGACCACGTTACCAGCAAGCCCTCACGCGCAAGTGTATGTCCCTCCCAAAACAAGAGGTCCCCCAGAAACTCCCTGGTTAATGTATCCTTTCTTAGAGCTGGCTTACCAACCGCCATGGAAGATCCTGTAGGTTTCAGGACTGCGTTAGCCTTGAGCATCGCTCACTTGCGCTTTTGTGAGGATACCTCTGCTGAGCTGGAACAAACCAACCTCGTCCACAAGCTGGCTGTAATGGGATCCATTCACCAGCATCTTACGCAATTCTCAACCGACACCAGCGGTTTTTTCATACTCGTAATTGCGCTGCTTTTTGAAATCGAGGTAACACTTCCATGGTCTCCACTCATCAATTCTCAGGATACTAACGGGGACTAAAAGTTCGCTGCAGGAGCATTGGATGCTGCTGAGGCGCACTTGCAGGGAATGTTCATATTGATCGAGATGAGTACCTATGACCAGGAAGACCAGCTAGATGTGAGAATGGTGTTGTTGTATGCATTTATCCCATACATGTTGACTTTCTCCTTGTGTGGCCGATCCACCCTAGCATCACAACACTAATATCCTTCCCATCAGCTACTTCTGTCTCCTGAAGGAGGCCCGAGTCTGCAACATAGCAAGTAAAGATCTTACCGTGGTCACACAAGCTCCAAATTCGAAGGACTATGCAACTGTGGCCTTCTTGTATATGCATTTGCTTCACGACTTCCTCGTCGAGCCCAGTAGGTGTATATTAACACGAGTCTCCGGTGTGGATACTCGGCTGCTGCGCTGGTTACTTGCGTCTCTTGGAGACGCCAAGCAAAATTCTGCGTCTGGACTTCAACACAGCAATCATTGGGTCTGGCAGACTGCGGTTGGGGCGTACGCACTCACGGTAGGAAGCTTGTGGCCTCAATATGGAGAGAACAACACAGCATCTGCTCAGGTAATCCCGGAGGATCTAGATCAGCTACATCCGGTTGCCAAGGGCAGGATATCGAAAATCTCTTAAAAAGGGGGCCTAGTGGGAAAGCAAAGTGGGCTGGCGGATAACAGTGTACCAGCTTTGACAGCACTCATCCAACCTCGAGGCGGCGCCCAAGAATCGGCACATGAAAGCGAAGCAGAAAACGATAGGCTCTTGGAGTTAAGAACTTGGACGGAAGAAATTGTTTCCGAATGGAGAACAAGTCAGAGAATGGTTCAATGGAAGAATGCGGGCATAGTTTTACAAAAGATCGAATGGTTACGAACAAGCGACGGCTTGAAAGCCTTAGAACAGATTTGTCTCGAGTCAGAGGGAGACGACGAGTTGTGATGAGTTCACACGGAGCATACTGTGCTGGGCATAGGCTTACGGGTGGCTTCATGGGGCTGAAGATGACCGCATGAGGTACCACATAGCAATCTGCAGGCGAATGTCTCCAGCCTGGCATGCAATTGCCTGGCGACTGTTTTGGTGTCATCAACATTCTAGTTGGCCATGTATATAAGCGACTCAGTAATGTGTATGATATAATTCAAAGTCTAAGTAGTATTCGCGGTAGGCTGTCCCCCCGTGCTCGTCTCCACTGTGTACCAGCCTCTCAATAAGACTTCTAAGTTAAAGGGTGGTAGGTTCAATATCTATTCATGTGATAAAAGTAGATATCAATGTATGTTCTCCATGATAGGTAGCAAAAATCTAGTTGCATGTATGTGTTCTCTCAAGAGAGGGCCAGAAAAAGCAAGTTGAATGATACTTTGGCATCCGCCCCAAAATAGGTTCGTTACCTTTCCTCACTAAGACATCCCTCCTCTCCATAAGGATTGAAGACATGATCCTTCAAACTTTGTCCGGCTTTGCTCAAGAGCAAAAAGAGACGTGAACTGACGGACCACCTGCTGACCAGGACCATGACAATAAGATATGGAAAGAAAAGCACAACTTGAGGCAAAGGTTCAAGCTAGAACGAAGGTATTTTCCCGTTATACGCAACACTTGCAGTGATTGCAACCAGGACAGAAACAAGTTCAAAAATTTCAAGCGGCAGAAAGAAGACGGCAGTGGTGTGTGACCCTGACCCTGAACATGACCCTAACAGCCGTCGACCCAAGTGCAGCAGGTGCAAGCTTGCCCGCCGCACAATGTACCCCCGCAGGAACTGAGCCTCATGCACCGTTGTCCTTCATTCTGGAACTTGAAGGTGGCGGTCCAGCTGTCAGTGTGAAGGCAGAGGTACTCCTGCGTCCATACCCTGGTACCGAAATTGCAGTAGTCGTACCCTGCATTGACGCCCCTATGCCAGTTCCCGTCGTTGTACTGCCAGTCGATAGTAAAAGGAGGGTCACGGCCCGCTGGAGGGGAGGATGCTCCCGCCCAGTAGTAGGTCTGCATGATGTCGGCGGTCGCGATACGGCCGGCGACGAATAGGAAGGCGGGAAGCTTGGAGAACTGCATCTTGCTAGATGTGTTGTTGCAGAGAAGTGCAAGTGGTAAAAGGTTATGAATAATTAAGAGCGGGATGATTTGGAAAAGAGCTAGTTCTGGTGTCTCGCGGCTGGATGGATGACGAGGAAGTGCTGGGATTTAGAGCAGGTGGAAGGCGATGGTGAAATGAATGTTTAAGAGAAGCAAGGGAGGAGAGGCACCTGTAACCTTTATAGAACGTTAGAGTGGCACCCTTTTCTGAAACACCCGCTGGAGAAGAAGTCGGGAAAACATCAGTCTTCGCACATACCGCCACCACCAAAGTTGATTCTGTGTATCCGTAGTTATGGAAGATTAACGACGCCTGCATACTACAGCAATTGCCGAGTCCTCGCGTATAACGTCGCTGTAAACAGCGGTTCCATTGTGTTCACGACGGCTGCTGCATACTGCAAGCGTTAAATTAATTATTGATTTGGTAGCATTACTGGCACCTGTGTACTGCAAGGGATATTGCCAAGTTCTTGTGTATACTGCTAACGCCAAGGTTCGCTCATAGAATTAACGACGCCTGCATACTGCAAGATTAATTGCCGAGTCCTCGTGCATACTGCTACCGCGAAGGGTACTTCTGCAGATTTAACGACGCCTGCATACTGCAAGAGTAATTGCCAAGTACTCACGCATGCACATTGAGGTAGTACGAGGCGATTTTGGAGGGCTGAAGACAGTAAGGACAAAGTATGAGGATGAGCTAGATAATGAACAAGTTGAAAATGAACGAGCCAGTATGCTTTTTTGTTCGCATTGAGATTGCCGAGGACGAATTATGAGGAACCTATCGAAGGATTCCCGAGAATTCCTTGGGTTTCGACTTCAGATCTATTTAAATTCAAATGACGGATTTCTCCCATTTCGCAGCATCCTCGTTGATGAGCTTCCAAACCGGGTCGTCCTCCTTCCAGGGCTCATCCATCGGCAACCCCAGTCGCTTATCCTGAGTCCGGTACATGCTATCGATCTTGCGAACATCAGGTGTATTTCTCAAGAATCGAAGCTCCTCAGAGTTCAGAAACTCGTCATAGCTCTTAATATGCGGGTAATACTTTGCTTGATTCTTTACCAGCTGCTGACGCACTTCGAGAGAGCATGACTTCGGTGCGTGAGTACCCTCGAATATCCCGTTGGAGGCTCTTTCAGTATTGGTGACTTGCACATGGTTGACGGCAAATTGCACTAATTCAGATTTTGCAGCTGTCGAGCGTATCTCTTGCATGCCGGCAACTGTGAAGACTGTGCGGCCGAGATTCAATGACCGGAGGGCTGGAGAGAGGATGAGGGGCTTCAAGGCTTCGATGCAGTTGTCGTCAAGGTAGTTGAACTTTTGACTGTGGGCTTTCGTAGTCTGGGAGGCACCAAGATCGAGAGTATGGAGAGGATGAGCTTCGGTGGTAAGTGCTTTGGCGAGGAGTGAGACTCCCGTGCTGGTGAGGCCAGCAGAGGCAAGAGTGAGGCGCTTTACGGTCTTGTTCTTAGCGAGCCCAGAAGCAAGTAGTGCCTGTAACAAATAACAAAGGTCAACGGTGTTGGGAATCAAGTGACAATCTCTCGACGTAAGTGAAATCTGGGATATGTATGAGATGAACTTACAATGCCGGCATCGCCAATGGGATTGGTCGATAGGAACAAGCTCTCCAGTGCACATTCGGGAGACACGAGATATTCGGACAGACTAGCGCAAGCACTTTGACCGATGCCATTGGCATTCAAGTATAGATTCCGAAGTGAGGAAGGCTTCCCGGTGATTGCATCAATAAAACGGCGTGTCCCCTCATCGCCAAGCTCAGTAGTCTCGAGGTCCAAAGTTCGAAGATTCTGGGTCTTGAGGACAAGCTCAGCAAGAATTGAGCTGGAACCAGGACCCAGGGGGTTTCGCTTGAACCACAGATTGGTGATCGATGTCGAAGTGATCATTTGCGAGGCGAGCATCTGAAGGCCGGTTCTGGTGATGTGACAGCCCGCAAGATACCAGGTCTCCATTCGATTCGGGTACTTCGCGATGAAGTCTGCAATCATCTTGGCACCTGTCGATGAGATTGCGTTATTACCCAATAGAAAGTGCTTGATCTGGTGATTGAACTCCAAAGACTTCATCAACTGTCCGATGTGGGTGGGACCCACTACTTTCTTGCAGAGGTCGAGACGGCCATCATCGTACACTATACCTCGCTTGAACTCCAGGAGGGGACTCTTCCACAGTAACTCGGTACCTCGAGTACCGTTGAAGCTTTTGTTCTCAGATTCAAGCTTGAATTCAGACTCAAAAGAGCCAGGTCCGCTGATCTGATCGAATGCAACGTCCTGCTCCAAGAATGTAAAGATGGGCTCGAAATCCTTGGCCTTACCAATTTCAACAGGCATGAGGATAGCAGTTGGACCTTTCAAATCAACTGGATCAACATCCTGTCCAGCCCATGGACCTTGAATCCGGATCCGCTTGCCACCTGCATTGTTTTTCGGCTGCAGCTCGAGTGCCAAGCGGAGTGCCAAGCGGTCTCGTTGCTTTTGACGAACAAATTTCTGGGCAGGGAGTGCGAGGCGCTCGTACTGGATGAGGGCAACTAAATCTGTCGTGTCGGGAAAAAGTAGTTTGGCAAGCTGTAATGCAAATGGTCGTTGTGATTTATTCCGGCGACGAGGTAGGGCTTTAATGACAGCCTCATTGCTGAAGTCTCCGTTCTGGATGGAATGCAGGACATCAAGGTATACGTCGTTGGCGTATGTAGAATGCGTTTGCATTGAGGAGATAGTTGACTCGTCAGGCTCGATGGTGATGTTCTCGAATGATGATGTTGAGGTGTCGGACCCGTATGTCAGGCTAGAAGGAGGAGGGGAGATCGAGCGCTCTTTTTCTGCCGTCCTGATGGTCATGGTGAGAGATTTCAGGTCGGCTGGCTATATCAAACCAGATCTGAGAGTGTCAATCTTTCTTGATGAGTACTTGGTGATTGGGCAAATGATATCGGGAAGGATTTTCGCAATCGTGGTTGCAGGAACAGAGATCAAAGTTGTGTGGCGTAGATGTAGAACGCTAGATGTCAAAGTATTATCAAGACCAGACTCAGATCTTTGGCTAACGCTCTAGATTGAGTGGAAAGAATGTTTTGTTTTATAGAAAGTTGAGGGACCTGTTTCTCGAGGCCGAAGCGGAGTCATCCGGCCAGCGAAAGCCAGTCACCCCTCGCCGAGTATCACTGCCCACGAAGAGCATAAGACATGTCATTTAAAGGGCGTACAAATGTTTCGCATCACCCAAGCTCGAGATTCTTGAATGGAAGGCTCTAGAGACAAGATTTGCGCATCAAGAGGACCTCTTGACATTGTCGTCGTTAGATTGAAGTGGCCGTGAACCTCACGTGTCTTCCTCGTCAGCCCCACTCAGATTTTGCCGAGGACATTCCCTCAAAAACCGCCCATCGAGCCACTGAAGCCCGCGAGCATCACCGCAACCCATTGCCTGGCGTTTGGTATTCAAGATGGTGTTTGAATCCTGCCTTTCGATGCCTCCAGTCGGTCTAGGAACATTCCGTCTCAAACGCGACGCGGTGAAGCCAGTTTTACGCGACGCGATTCGGCTTGGGTACCGTCACATTGACACAGCAGCCATTTATCGTAACGAAGCAGAGATTGGCGAGGTTCTCCAGGAATTATATGCCTCAGATGAGTACAACATAGCTCGGGGTGACCTCTGGATCACGTCCAAGTTATCTCCTTACGATATGGCAACTCCACAGAATGCGCTCCTCAAATCACTCGCGGCACTTCAAACAACCTACCTGGACTTGTACCTCATCCACTGGCCTGCTATGGCGAGAAAGCCAGCTTTTAGCCCCGAGAATAAAAGGTTGCGGCTGGAAGCCTGGAAGGTACTGAACGAGGCCAGAAAGCAAGGGTTGGTCAGGCACATCGGAGTGTCAAACTTCACTGTCGAGCACTTGAGAGAGTTAAGCGAGACCGAATGGGGCATCAAACATGCTTTTGTTCAAATGGAAATACATCCTTGGTATTGGAGAGACGCAGCCGAGATCCAGAAAGTTCTTGAAGAGCAGAATTTGAGCATGGTGGGGTATGCCCTGCTCGCTGAAGGCAAGTTGATGGCTGACGATTGCCCTGAACTCCTCGAACATATCGCACAGAGAACAGCCTTGACGAAGGTTCAAGTGGTGCTATCGTGGGCGCAAAAGAGGGGCTGGACTGTTTTGGTCAAAAGTGAAAACGAAAACCACCTGAGACAAAACCTGAACATATCACATGTAATGGATGCCTTGGCAGCCGATGATATCTCGGCTATCGACGAGATGTCCTCGGGCGGAGAAGAAAAAAGATGCTGGGATCCGAGACTTGTCAAGTGAAGTGCGCAGTTGAATTTATTGACTATCTTCTGGAAAGAATACAAGCACAATATCGCCAATAGCCAAGTCGATCCATGCTCTCTTTCCGGTACGAAATTGCGTTGCCAACCATTCAGACATGCGACAGGTAGTCTCGGACCGCATTCTCTGGGATGTCTTTGTACAAGTAATTGGGGTAGCGCTCGAACAGCTCCCAAGACGTTTGCTTCAACAATGTTATCTGCTCTTCGACCCACGGCTCGACCTCATCTCTCTTTGGAGACTCATCAGCAGAATCAGCTGCCTCAACCTGCGCGATGGCGTTGTTGACATTCTCTTGGAGTCTGCGAAGCTTGTGAAGGAGGAAGTGGTTCTGCCATCCGGCGATGTCGGGATGATCAAGGTTGACGCTACGGAGTGAGGTGCCACTATCGTCAAGTCTGGTGTCAGCAAAGGCAAAACTTGTCACCATGCTGATTCTTTCCGGGGCATTCGTGGCGCGAAGAGCAGCGTGCGTAAGATGGGCTCCTTGAATCAGAACTGCACCTCCCATTTTGGCACCTCGAGCCTTCAGGATCGAACCGTCTCCGATGCGAATTGCTGTCTCGCCGCCATCCATGGTGCTTGTGTCGCTCAGCATCACGACACAGGAAATCTGTGTTGAGTCTCGATGCCATGCATCTGTCATGATCTCGTCAAATTGAGATTCGGAGCTACTGGTCGCTGCCAATGGGCCGGATGGCACTTCTCCCAGCTTGTAGACACCTGCAAGTCCCTCGGGTCCAAGTTGGACGTTGCAGTAGCCCGTCTCCCCTTTTCTGCCAAGCAACTTCAGTGGGAGACCGAAAGCCTTGCTCACAGCTTCGACTGTGGCAGGATGGTTCCATGCTTTGTTGATCCAAGTTGCAATCTGCTTTGATTAGCGAGCTTCTGTTTAGCTATCAATGAACGTACCTCCTCATGCTGGCTGATCGAGCAGGGCGCTCTGACCCATGCTTGCATGTGCTTATCAAGGACCTCTTTTCTCAAAAGATCGCGCCGAAGCATGCGCACGCCTTCTTCGGAGAATAGCTGGAATGGTTCGGTGAAGCACATATCAGGGGCAGTCTTCGGTCTGGGCAGGCCCAGCTCTGTGAAAGAGTGGCGGGCACTTGGCTCTTGGAAGGCCAAATGTATAGCTGGATCGAATGGAGGCATTTCAAGAACATCGATAGATGTGTCGGTCGGAAGCTTCTCCGAAGGATCCTGGGATATCTTGGGCGCGACGGTAGCCATCTTGAAAGCAATCAGGGACAATATTTTGCGATTTTGGTAAATGGATTTCGTGTCTAAACGCGGTCAATGCTATATATCGATAAGTGGCGGCACAAAGTCAGGTCAACTGACGAGAAATTCCAAGACTCAGATGGCACGAACTTTGCTATCACCGTGAGATCCAGGCTATCGTGCGGTGTTGGGAGGTTTTTCGCCACAACTGTGGTTTTCTATTACTCGAAGAGGGCACAGGACACCGTCCGTAACCCGACTTCAAATTGATATCTCGAGAATCCTAATTTGTACGAAGATCACGGTTATATTATGCATTCGTTGCGAAGCAGAGATGTAATCGTCCATTCCCAAGAGAATCGAGATATGTCCCCCACTTTTGAAGGCTAGGTAGTGAATCTTGGCGGCTCAATCCTCAAGTTGTCAGACTTAACGAACATGTAGAACTCATTATATGGTGGGCTTTCTAGAATACGTTCGTCCGTATTGTTGCCAAAAAGAAGTTGAAAGACATCTCCATGAAATGGCCTCTTGAAATTCTCGCGCGCTGTCCGCTTCAGGCTGTCAAGCATTCCTTGCTGTTTTGGACGAACCTATTTCTCCCATGTTCCGCCAGGCCAAGCCCACAGCTACATGACTGCATTCCCAGGATGTTGATGTTTCCATAGCTTTGGGTCTAAGAGAAAGAACACGCTGATGCCTTTTGTCGACTATTCTGAGGGGTGAGATGCGGATGCTATCTTCTCCGCTCATGCATGGATGCATGCTATCTCGGGGATCTGCCTCTTATCGAATGCTTGGCAACGGCACATGGTCCTCGTTTTGCATGGCAGGGGTTCAAGTTATTTCCTACTGGCCAGGTTCCAAGTTCAAACCCCGTCTTTCTTCATCAAAAATGGGATATCACCAGTTCGTGTGATAGCTTCATCCTACCTGCTTCCGACACCTGCTTCCCCAGGTATTCCTAGACTATCAATGTTCTGAAGAGGACACTCTCGAGGTGCAGCTCAATTGGGGGTTATCTGCTCAGTCCCACTGATCTATTCAGGGATCATGCCTACCTATCTCTCGGGTCTGATAGCTTTCCAATCAGACGTCTTTTTAATACAACAATTCTTACTGGCAGAAAGGCGACGATACGAACGTTCCAGGCCTGCAACTACCATACGGTATTGGTTGTGCACTGTGCAGCTGTTCCCTTGTACAACTTCACTTGGTATTCTGAACATTGAGATGTTATCTATACTCCACTCTGCGTCGTCCAGATAAGATATACTTACCACCTTATCTCCTTGTCATTTCTATAACTATCCTCATCTTGCCCCTTCAGGGAGCCGAAGTTCAGCAAGCCTACTGTACTTGACATCATCACCATGTCTGTCCTCGATCGCCTAAAGCATTCCCCCGCCGTGGTCACGGACGGGGTCCAGCCCGCCTCCACTACCTCTGGTAGCGACGCCAACCCTGTGAGCAGTGGAGAAAAGTCTGAGAAGACTAGCTACGGCATCGATAGTTCGCCCATGGATGTCGATCTCGAGGTCCAAAAGCCTGTCATGGTAGACATCAAGCTCGGTGAACAGGGAGCTCAACGTATCGAGTTGATGCAGCAGGTTTGGGGCAAGCATGGCAAGAAATATATCTTCACGGCGTATGTTTCCCCCATAACACATCCTCTTTGGAGGGCTTTACTGACATGATTGCAGGTTGGGTCTATGTATGATCGCTTAGTGAGTTCATTGGCCCGCGAAAATGAATCAACAATCTGACCCACCCTAGCGAGTTTGATGAAACTACATTCTCAACGTACTACAACTATGCCATCTCAGACTTCAACCGAATCGCTTCAGCTCCTGCACTCGCAGTTGCTTGCAACCTGAGTTTCTCACTGTTGAAGCCCATCTGGGCCAAGTCTTCTGATCTGTACGGTCGAGCTGCCATCTACCCAGTTGCACTGGGATTCGTTACCCTTGGACTTGTCCTTGCGGCGAGTGCGGAAGGATTTGGACAGTTCTCTCTGGGAACGGTTTTGAGAGTCTGGGGTATCACTGCTTTGAATACTTTGAATACCACTGTCATTGCAGATATTACCACGACTAGACAGAGGGGTTTCGGAGTCAACTTCCAGTTCTTTCCATATCTGGTTCTGCCAGTAAGTCTCTTCACCTTGTCTTGATCAGATGCTGTAAGTTTCGTTGCTCACCAAGGAATAGTGGGTATCTGCATTCATCGTCTCAGATATCGTAAGTCCGGGTGGGATTGGATGGGCGTGGGGTATCGGAATCATCGCCATCATCTTCCCATTCGGTATCTGCGCCATCACGTTCCTGCTATTCAAGTACCAGCGTCGAGCCAAGAAATTGGAATCAGCACTCTTCCAAAGACCACGCATGACCATTTCCGAAGCCGCAGCTGCGATCGATCTCGGGGGCTTGATGATCATCATCCTCGCCTTCGCGTTCATCCTGATCCCACTGTCACTTGCAGCTCTCCAGCCACAGGGCTTCAAGACCCCTTGGGTCATCGCTCTTATCGTTCTCGGTGGTGTGATGCTCCTTGCGCTTCCCGCGTACGAGAAGTTCATTCCAGCACAACCTTTCGTGCCTTGGAGTTGGTTGACGCACAGGAGCATTGGACTTGCCTTCCTTCTCTACTTCTCTGACTACATGGCGGCAGCAGCTTCGCACAACTTCATCTACAACTGGGCGCTGATTGCACACAATTTCACCATTGTTCAGGCCGTCAACTTGTCGTACATCAGCAGTGTTATGGTATTCTGCACGGGAATGCTGTTTGGATTGGTGATGTGGAAGACGAAGCAGTATAAATGGTGGATTATGGGAGGTGCTGTTATCAGAATTATTGGATATGGTGTTATGTTCCGCGTGCGAACTGCCAACCCTAGCAAGGTCGAGTTGTTCATTGTGCAGCTTATTCAGTAAGTCTTCATTTCGGTCCACACTATCACATTACTGAACACGGAATGCTTACAAGTCGCTAGGGGGCTCGGTAACGGTATCGTCCAGACTGGTGGATACGTTGCAGCTGTCGTCAACGTGCCCCATTCCAAGACTGCACAGATGGCTTCTCTTGTTGTGATGATTGGCACACTCGGCGGCGCTATTGGAACTGCCATCTCAGGAGCAATCTACACCAACACATTCCGAGAAGAGCTAGCCAGGGCTCTCGGTGACAACTCGACTCCAGAGCTCATTGATGCACTGTTCAACTCCATCACATCTACCTTGATCCCAGCATGGGGAACAGTAGAGAGAACTGCTATCAATACTGCTTTTGACAAGGTCACCTCCTACTTCTTCATTGCGGCGATGGCAATCATTGTGCCCTGCTTCCCGATTATTTGGTACTTGCCGAACCAGACTCTAAAGTATGTATTCCTTTTCTTGATGGGTGGACGATGCTGAATATTTCACAGTGACAGCCAGAACTTGGTTGAGGAGAATGGTCTTCTAGGCGGGAAGATCGATCTTATGCACCGAACGACGACTACTGAGGAGCAGCCGAATGTCCAAGGCGAGACGAAGGAGACTAAGGAGGCGAAGTAATGGGAAGAAACATCATGTCGGGAATGTCAAATATAAAGTGCAGGGTGGTTCTGTGTAATTAATGTATATGGCCCAAGATCTGGTACGATCAAACAAGTTGATTGGTATGCTTTCAAGGATGCATGGGTTTTTGATCCAACAGTAGCAGCATCTCATCTCTGAGTGGAACCGTACCCTGCCAATTCTGTGATCAATGCTCGTCTCGTAAATTGTCTGTCTTGGTGACCTGTGATATGTCCGATGCAGGCTTCTTTCCGGGGAGAAGGAGCCTATCTGAAAATCTATTGGCAGGTCTGCAGAGTTTCTTTAAGTGAAGATAGAAAGGAAGTAAACAAACCATGCCGAGCGCGAACTTTGTTCAGAAGTAGAAGTAAGCTAGTCCGATTAGGAATAGTGCCTTGGGGTTCTTGTTCTTTCAGCCTTGCGCGCCTCGTCTGTTGAATGCACCCGACAACATCGGACTTCATGTCCCAGGCCAAACCTCGACAAACGACTGAAATTCCGATACCATGTCCAGCGACTCTCATCCAATGCTATAGGATCTGTTGCACCATTGTTTCCATTTCAATTGTCTGCGACATCCGCAATGGCGGTCCTTGACGAATTCCTTTCCTCCATCCTCAAATTCCTCAAAGCAAAGGATGCCGTTCAGCTGCAGAGCTTTCTCCAAGTCGAGCCTCCACTGCCTGCCGAATATCTACAATTAAGCCAGGAGCTAAGGTCCTCATGGGGCGACAGCAAGAGGCTGGAGCAACACATTGAGAAGCTTCTGCCATTCAACGACGATGACAGGGCTGACGAAGGAGGATCATGGCCGGGCTTCCTTGTATTCATACAAGAATACCTGGAGTTCTGGAAGGATGCGGACTTTGATGATCTGGTTTCAACACATGTGAAGCTGTCTTCGCTGATAGTGTAAGGTTTCCATCAACCCCGCATTGCTGCTCTCGATGCTGAAAGTACAATTCACAGTTCCTGTAATACCGCCATGTCGAATGCGACATACGGGATAGTGATGCTTCCCACTTCCATACGCCTATGTTCAAGTCTTGCGAGACTCGCTATAATGCTCGACAAGAGACCTGACTTGACACGGAGAATGGTGGAAGTGAAGGATGTTGATCAAGGAGAGAAGAAAACATTGGTCGAGGCCACCGCGGAAACTATACAACGAGCGTTTACTCTGTGCCTTAACGAAAGGACCGCTAGTAGAAATGGTATAGGACGAGATGGGAAGCCAGAAGGGAAGAAGATTGGAATATACTCGTTTGCGAATATGGTTCTCAAACTGCTCTTCAAAGTACGCAGCACGCACCCAATCCGATATTCCATGTCTAACGTACTACGCAGAGCCGGAAAACATCATTGGCCAAACAACTCTTTACAAACATCGTAGCTGCTTCGCCCCCTCTAGGTCTCTACCCAGCAGCACAACGCGTAACCTACCTTTACTACCTCGGCCGGTACCATTTTGCAACTGGTCATTTCTACTATGCGCAGCAGTGCCTTCAGTCGGCCTATGATCAGTGCCATAATAGATGCATCAAGCAACGCCGAACCGTCCTCATATATCTCGTTTCGGCAAACCTCATACTGGGTCGTCTCCCATCCCAAGCATTTGCTAATCGCCCAGAGTCGGACGTGCTCCAGAAGTTTATACCGATTGCAAATGCCATTCGAAAAGGAGACATGCCAGCATTCAAGAGAGCTCTAGGGCCAGAATCTGGAAATGAAAGGTGGTTCTTCGAGCACGGAATCCTCTTGCAGCTGCAATCAAGATGCGAAGTTCTGGTGTGGCGCTCACTGGCTCGTCGAGTCTTCCTTCTTACCTACAACTTTCCCTGGGACCCAGAATCAAAGAAGGCCCCTACGTTGAGTCTTGATGATGTCGTAGTCGCGTTCCAACTTTGCCAGAAACTTCTGGAAGGCTGGCAGAAGCCAGTCGATCCACATGCGTTCATGCAATCGGGACGTACTCACGCTAACGCAATGTTCATGAAGACTCCAGACCTGATTCCGCCTCAAAATGGAGCCAAGGCCCTCGTTAACGGAAGAGGCACGATCTTTGGCAATAAGATGCCAGAATTGAATGATATTGAGCCGATCATTGCAAGTCTTATTCAGCAAGGCTTACTGCACGGGTTTATAAGCCACACTCAGGGGAAATTTGCTATCATTGGAGCAAAGCAGAAAGGTGGACCGCTACAAGCTGGATTCCCGCCTGTGTGGGAGGTTCTGCATGATAGAGCAGTATCTCAAAATAGGGTCGCTGAATGCCCGGGTTGGGTTCAGAGAGAAAAGAATCTTGGAATGGGAGGAGTGGTCAACTTGACCGGGGCTCGGCCAGCTGGCGAGAACAGCTGAAGAAATTTTGGACCTGATTTGGAAAAGATGACAGTAATGTAAAACGACCATAACGACTTCATACAACTTCGAAGACCTCTGCCTTCCTACCCACTATCTGCGCTGTGCGTTCTAACATCATGTCATATGTACTCGAAGCATTTGAGGACATGTCGTTGTAGTCACTTTAAGTCCATCCATACGCCGTGTCCATCTCAGTGTCGCCTGCCAGTTCAGATTCTGTTCTTGTCGACATCGCTACTTCCTTCGTTTCTAGCCTCGGACTCCTTTCGCCTTCCCTCGGTCCCCTTCATTTGACTGGCTGAAGGAGCAGTCGGTGCTATGATAGCCTGTACCACCTCTGCGTTGAAGCTCGGGTTCATCGTCGTGCCACCGTATGGTGATCGATACGGACGCTGCTGCTGCTGCTGCACCAATGAAGAAGCGAAACCACGATTCTCGCTCCGGCTTGACAACAAATTTGGCCAAGCGAGAGCTTCCTCAGCAGTAGCCTCCGGTCCTGGCAAGTAGTTGTGGATGTAGGGAACTCTCTGCGACGGTCCACGCAGGCGTTTTGCTTCTTGGCGAACTGTTTCACGCGTCAGATCGGCATGCATATGTTTATGGAGTTCGTGAGTTAACTTACTTCTTGCATATTGCATCACACCATCTTCTCCCCAACTTCCCAGAACTGCTTCAACCGGAACGCGTCCCCATACGAGGTACTCCTCGCCAATGACAGGATCGGTGTGAACTACTCGTCTATCATTCGGGCGCCCCATGGTGACAACTGCTCGTCCTCTGATAACCGAGACACCCATCTCCTTCAACTCCGCGCCTCGAACGCAGTAGACTCTATACTCGGTATCGTTTCCCATTCTGAGCAGCTCCGCCTCTCTCTCGGCCAGCTTTCGGGTTGAGAACAATCCAACGAAGTGCGCATGAGTGGTTGTCTTGTACGTCAATGGAAAGTTCATGATGCCGCAGTAGTTATCGTAGAAGACCTCGAGGTGGAGCAGAGAGGCTGGGAAGGCGTCGGGGTTCTCTTCGCTTGGTACGAGGCCGCTGCTGCAGGCTTCGAAGCCTTTGAGGGAGGGTGAGGAGGGGGACTTGTCGGACCAGCGTTGCTCGACTTTGAAAAGGTATTGAGGGATGTCATCGGCCGGGAGGCGGGGATCTTCAGCGGGGTCGATGACCGTAGGTTTGGTGGTCGCCATTGTGGTATCGTTGAAGGTTTCGAGCTGAGTGGGATGGGGAGTGATACAGCACAGGACAAGGTTGTATCTGCTGTCGTTGGACTGTTCGAGAATTTCTCGGTCAGTCGCGGTCAAGATCGAGATCGATCGAAGACGAGTGTATGGTGAGGATGGAGAGTGAAGAGAATAGTCAGAATGCGAGAACAAGCCTTTGTGTTATTTCAAGGTCAGGTTGAGGTGCAGTTAAGCGTGGGCGAGATGAAGAATTCTCTGCTCGAGTGAATGTCAGGACGCGATTTCGCTTCAGCCTTGCTGTCAACATGTCGCTTGCAAGGTGAACTCGAGGTGATTCTGGCACACGTGGTAGATGTCGCTTAATGAAGGCATCCAGACCCAGCCGGACATGGGTTTCGTCGCATGCTTTCGTACATGAAGTACGTGAAATGTATGAAAGCAAGCCTATCATCATACTGATGCTTCTGCTAGTCCTATAATCTCTCCTTGTGTAGAGTCCCTTCGCTTTCAATGAAGCACGATACAAAAATACAAGCTTGGTGTTTACTTTCTTTGCCTGCCAAAACTTCTCCCGAACATCAACCACAATAAGCGAAGTACAATCTCATATTGAGTCTCTGCTGTCTATCAGATGTTAGATTGTTAACTGATCCTTATCGATTCACAACAACGAAGTCATAGGACATTTTACAGCTCGACAAAAGGTATATCAACAGTTTATAAACTAACAATGGCGTTGAAGACAATAGTGCTCCATCATGCTTCCTACTGTAGGATTTACTACGCTTAATATTCAATCCCATGGAGTTTCTACATCTCAACAGTGTTGTAACTCGACTAAGACAGGAACTATGCAAAAAAGTCTTCGATTTCACTTCACTTGCTTTAAAACTTACTTTTGTGGATGCTCTACAAGACTACAACATATGAGCAGTTCAAATACTACTCGATACCCTTTTCTATGGCAAGCTAACCCCTCTGCAGTGTGGTGGTGGTAGGAAATCCCAACCATTAACTGCTTAGAGCTGCATCTCGCTTTGCTGCATCTGTTGTGAATACGGCTGCGAAGCACGATACACACTGATCTGATATTATAGAATGTCAGTTCGGCTAGTGCCTTTTGCGAGATGAAGAACAAGATAGGATCTTCTTTGTTGCAGATTTAGATCTTTGTCTATATCATTATGTCGTATGTTCAAGTATAGGGGTCGTTGGAAATGGAGGTATGAATTGCAGTCTTATCTTGTAGAACAGTGCCCGTGTTGCGGAATCAAGAGCGAAACAGGCAGCGATGCGGTGTCTGTCACGAGATGTTCGGTACTGGCTGAAGGGAAGCGCCATTGGCAGATTGTAGGAAAGGACGCGGGAAAAAGTCTAGATCTATCATGCGAGGATACCGCCCGAGATTTACAGCCTACAACCAACTCAGTGCAAGATTAGACTTTCTAGCATCCGCCTTCTTATTCATCTACCTCCTCAAACCTCAACGGCGGCTCCCCTCTACTCCTCCTCCAAAAATTCGTACTCTCACAAATATCCCTACACCCCCTAAGCAACCAACTATACTTCCTCGCAAACCCCTCCTCAACCTCCCAACTCCCCGTCAACCACGGATCACTCCAAACGATCAACCCCGTCCTCCCACTCGAGATCCCCTTCACCTTACTCATCCCCTCACACTGCCTTTTCTCTTGCTCTTCCCCTTGCTCTCCACCATCCCCAACATCATCCTCACCGGCCTCAACACCATATAAAAGATCCATACAAAACTCCTCCGTATCAAAACTCTCGCCCGCCCTAATAAAATTATCCCTCAACTCCCGATACGGAAAGCCATCGACCTCAGGATGATGCGGCACCTCAAGCTGCAACCTCGTCGGCTTCAACGCCTCGGGCAACCGTCCCGTCAGCTCCGCCACGCCATCGCAAGGACCCTGGAAGGGGGACGGGATGTCGTCTTCCATGAGATCCGGGTCGAGGCCGAGGATGTGCACGTTTTGGAGGAGCGCCCGCACGAGGTTGAAGTGGAGGAGGGTGAGCAGCTTTTGGTCGGTGGGGAGGGGGGTTAGGAGGAAGGTGGTGAAGGAGGGGGGGCTGGAGAGGATTAGGCGGGTGGAGGTGTAGATGCAGGGGGGTGGGTGGCTGGAATTGGTGGTGCGGTTGGGGCGGGTGGAGATGGAGGTTATGTAGGCGGCTGGGTTGATGGGGAGGACTATGTCCTGTTGTTTTTGTGGAGATGTGCTGTCTTGGATGAAGACTTGGGGGGTTTGGGTGGAGAGTTTTTTTCGGCGTTTTCCTTTGGGGTGTTAGTGAGGTATACATAAAGGTAGATTGGAGTGGATGGAGGAAATTAGGTAGTGATGGAGAAGGAGAACCTACGCGAGGCGCGCTGGTTTAAGCGATTTTGAAGTTTTCGTCTGAGAGCTGTGCTGGTTTTGCCGGTCCAGTCTTCTTCTTGATCTTTGATTTCTGATCGTTGGGTCATATATTGGAGCTCTATTTTCCCGGGTATAGGTCTCATGTGTTGCTGCTCTGCAATTGGATCTTCTATCCTCCAAATGGGGCTTGGCGCCTCATCTTGCGGGGGTCCTGACAGCATCGTGGTCTCTTGGCTTTGCTACACCTTTGTCGACTCGATTAGCTGAAAAGGTGAAGGGATGGAGAATTGAACTGCAACGTGCTGACTTCTGTGCTTTGGATATATTTTTACTCTTAGTAGGCAGGCGGAATTAAGAAGGTATCCGTCCGTGGTCGTCAGCTCGCTTGATGGTTATGCAGCATGCTGACAACGCTAGTCTGAAAATGGTTTGGTGTTTCTCAAGCCCCTGTCATTTTTGTTGATACTGTCTCGCTTGGGTTGACCTTGCTTCAACATTCCGGAAACCAGACTCCACTACTTGGCGACGAGAAAACAACATTCCGACCAAAGAAAGCCTAAAGCTCCTCACATTAAACAATCAGGAAACTTGCCTCAGTGATGCAGTAAATATACTACCTTAAAGTACTCTTGAAAAGTCTTTCCAGTATGCTAGATTCAAGACTCCAAATCGAGCAGTAAACTCATCAGACTATGTTTATATTCAGCTTCGATCAAAATTCAATGATGCATTGATCTCATATCTATCTAATTATCTATATTCGTAAACATTTGCCTCATTAATAGCACAATTCGATCTACCCTTAAACCCAAAATAACAGAAGCCAAACAAAATGCCTATAAACAAACCCGCCTCCCAAAGATCAAATAAATCTTCCTGCCATATGGCCCCATCCAGTCCAATATGAAGACCCTAAAAGCGAAAACTCGATGACCATCGCCTCATATACTTCTCCTCCGCATTTCTACATCTACACCTTCATCAATCTGACTTCGCATCACTCCACTCAATGTACAAAAGCACCCACGCCCACCAACCCCAGCACAACAGCAAGCCCCCATCTCCGCCACCTCAACCCTTCCCCACCAGTATTGCTCAGCACAAACGTCTGGTTCCCTCTTTGATATGATGTCGCATTGACAACAACCGCAACAGAAGCATACTGCGGCGCCACACCCGTCACAGTCTGCACCCTAGCATTCGTTACGACAGATATAGATTTCGGGTGTTCGATGAGCGCGGCTGGTGAGATGGTTGCTACTGCTGCTATAGAGATCTTCTGGATCGTGGTGATGAAGACTTGTACGTCGTTCTCAGCTGGTATAGTCTTGAGTGCTGGAGCGACGGAGGAGGTGGGTGTTGGTGTGGTTGTGGATGTGGATGAGGCGCAAGGTACGGTGACGATTACGGTCCCGTCCATACCGCAATCAGCGCAGATACGTGTCATTGTCGTCATTGGGATCTCGTGAGCGGTTTTTAAGAGTGCGGGTGGGGCGCTGGTTGTGCAGCCACAGTCCGTGTAGGTTAGGGTGCTGGTTGTGGTGTAGACTTGGAGAGTGGATGCTGCGCAGGAGCAAAGATCGGTGTAGGTCGCTGTGGTATGTTAGTTCTGATTCTTGTTTGAAGTAGGGAGTCAGGTCTCATGGAGGGACTTGGGTCGAAGATATGATACTTACTTGTCAATACAACTGTGATCGTAGTCTCCTGTGCCTGGGGGTTAATAGCAGCAATCGTGACTGCTGCCGCGGCCGCACCCAGCCCAATAGCTATCAGTGACTCGAGAGGACTCTCACTGCTCCTGCTTGTCACGAGTCCAGTACTCGTGCCTACAGGCGCGAACTGTACACGTCCTAGATTTGCTGTCGACCCTCCGCTGTCAGTCTCACCGGCGCCCATCGGTACACCAATGAGCGTGCTAACTGGGGTCAGGGAGATGCTAGGTGTTGGAATCCCCCCCGAGGAAGGAGCGAAGTGGACTTCTGAAGGATCAGCTGTTGATAAAGATGAAGATACTAGAGGATCAGAAAGCAACAGCTCGTTCTGATAGACTGTCAGGAAGAATCCTGTACTTTGACGCTTCTCCAATCCGGCCGGTTGATCGAGGTGTCTGTGTTGGTGCTGGAGTCCGCCTCTTCTGCTGATGCCAAGGTTGAATTGAAGACCGCCGCAAGCTTCTGATGGGCTACCTGGACAGGAGACTGAGCATGAAGAGTTCGATAGAGTGGTGGTATCGGTGATGTCACTGCCGCAGTAACAGGACGTTGAGAATGTTCCAAGGTAAGCAGAGTTGCTGCAAGTTGATGCGCAGAGTGTGACTGTCATGTTCTCGTTCGTGGCGGAGAGAACGAATGTTGGGATGTTCAGAGCGGATGATGAGAGACAGCCGACATATGTCCACCCTTGTATGGAAGGTGTCTGAAGAAGCGTGGCGTTCTGTGAACTGATGGGGAAAGGTGGAAAGGTAGCTATTGGGGATGATGAGCCAGCGGTCATGGAATTTAGGGCTGCGTTCAGTGAGGGAATACAGCTAATGAGACGGGTGGAGGATTCGGACAGTAAAGTCGCGGATGGGATGTCTGTGATAATGCTATAGGAAGAGAGCTCACCCGATGATACCGAGCTAGGAAGAGTTGTTGGACTAGAACCTTGACCCAACGTGATGGCTGTTGAGATTGATATGGTGGTAGCGATCGAAGTCCCCAGTACCGGTCTTGAAGTGGAGCTTGAAGTAGCCTGTGTTGACGTCGCTGTAGGTTCTTCGGCAAGGGTAAATACTTTCACATAGTTGATGTCCCAGTACCTAGATTTCGTCAGCTGGCTCATTCGGAAATTCGTATCTCAGTGTCCTGGCATAGAAGGTTATACTTACGCATCCGCAAACGCTGACGGATTGCCGGCTACATAGTCGACACAAGTGCTGGCTTTCAGGCTGCATACTGGATCACTGCTCCAAACGCTTCCTGCCCACTAAATTATCGATAGTCAGTACAAGGCACCAACTTAGGAGCCAATGATATTGAGGCTCTGGCAGAAGTGACAGAATCAAAATCTAAATGACTTACGTCTCCACAGAACGTCGTATCAAAAACAATCTGATGATCCGCAAAATTATCATCAACATCGCAATTCCCCTGAAAATTGCCATCCGGCAGACCCCAATTGCTCGGGTCGGGCTGCCCGCTAGTTATGTCAGCTGGGATAGAAGAGCGAGGAAAATACCATATGCGGATGTAGTCTGAGGTCCATTGCGTGGCGTAGACGCCGCCGTTGACGGAGTTGAAGGCATCGCCGTAGGAGGTGGAGGAGCCAGAGGATATACTGCAGCCGTAGCCGTTGTTTTGGTTGCAGTCGTTTGTTTGAAGGGTACCGAGGGACTGCGTGCCGGCTATGGTGCAAGTGTCGCCGCTGTGATGAGAATGTCAGTGTCGGTGATATGGCGTGTAACGTGTGGAAGGATCGGATCGTTGATTGCACTTACGTGTGGAGAGTCATTACGTTCGTTGCTTGAAGGCTGACACCTGTGGCAAGTTAGTATCTGGAAGTGAGCGAGTGCGTGTGGTGTAAAGCTGCTGATTCGAAGCACGAGGATTCTGTTGCATAGGAGACTAGCCCATTGACTAGAACGAGGAAAGACTTGCCTTCGATTATATCAATTTCGCCCCCATTTGGCCAGTTGGGACCAAACATCCAGACTGCGCATCAGAAAGGCGTCAGCTCAATCCCATAATCCCACGTTGAGGTAAATCCAAGGACATGTCCACTTACAAGCTGGCCACTAGATCGTCACATCACAGTCAGCATATAGATCTCCAATTCAGTACCCCTCTCAGCTCGACCCCTGAGAGTGCCTCAAGACAACCAAGCATTCCGCACCTCCAAATCACAATTAAATAGGATAGCCCAGAAGAAATACTCACAACGCCACACTCATTCCCAGGCATATGCTGCACGTCCGCTATGAACAATCCATGCGTAAACGTCTTCTTGCTGCTGATTCTCACACTCTCTCTTCCTCCACCATCACTACTGAGCACGGTCGTAGAATCGACGCTCATGCGCGCTACATTGTTATCTGTAGAGATGAGAGATTTGGAGAGGGAGGAGGATTGTGATTGGTAGGATACGAAGCCGTGCGTTGGGTCGGGGTCCTGAATTATGTTAGATGATGGAGTCAGGCTGGCATATGGAGCCACAGTAGAGGGGGAGAGCAGGGAAGGGGAAAGAGGTTGTCTGCTAGGGAGGAAGAGAAGAGGGAAGAATTACCGTCCAGAATTCAAAACCATCGAAGAAAGTCGTGCCTGAGTATTCGGTGTCGAGCGCGTATGTGCTGCTCACTATCGCGTAAACGCTCGATGAGAACAGCACTGAAAAGAAGGCAAAAGCAAGGATTGCAGAAGAGAAAAGAGCCATGTTCAAAGCGTTTCTTCGTAAATGTTTTGTAAAGTTGAAATGTGGAAAGGGATGAGGATGGTAGGGAGAAGGGTAGGAGAGAGGAGGAAAGGAGGGAAGTTGAGATGGAAAGAAAAGGGTTCTTGCAGACACATGTTAAGGAAGACCGAGAGGGGCAGGGCAGGAATGCGTTGTAACAGATTTTCGATAGTGGTCTGAAAGTTCATTCCTGTTCGGAGGTGATCACGGGAATTCGTGGTTTTGAGACAATTGTTGACTCAGTCGGTAGTTTTCGCGAGAGGCTCGCTTGTGAAGTCAGGGGCTTCGGCTGGACAACCTGACATTCCAACGAGTATCAATTTTCCGAAGCGTCGTAATCGTAAGGACGTGAGCGAGCGGTGGCTGTCACTCCAACCCCATGATTACGCTCTACGAAGTCCACTCCAGCCTTCCCATCCATTGCTGCCCCTCCAACCCCAAGCAACAGCATAATGCCGAGCTAACATTTGCCATTCTTCAACTTCGTCCAGTCCTTCCAACCTATCCACTCTCTCCTTTTCTGTACTCGGGACCCAGTTTTGCCAGATATTTTCGACAGTCTCGGCTTCCTGCCCTCCCGCTTCGCCATCTCCTTGGAATCCAAGATCCAGTAACCGAGCCTTCTGATCGGCGAGTGTTTTGTAATGTTCCAATGTTGGCATGGAGATACCTCTGGAAGCTAGATTGGAGACCATAACTTGTCCAAACGCATCATCGACGCCTATGGGTTCGTACAACACAATTCCAATTGAGGGTATTCGGTCATTAAACCACTTTATCACATCTCGAGCAATATTCATATCCAAGTAACATAGGCAGCATTCCGATATTATCAGTGTCGGTATCTTGGTTTGTAGGCCTTGTATATCGTTTACATCCTTCAAGTGTGGCACCTGTCGTAGATCCATAGGATGGCAGCAATATGTCACTTCTGATTTTCCATCCCTCGTTGATCGAACACCCCAGTCTGTATCTTGTTGTGGCAGCCCGAATGTGGGGCTCTTGAATTCTGGGAATAGGATTTCATCCTCACTCTTTGATAATAATCTATTATTTGACACTGTCCTCGATTTTGTTGTCGT
Organism: Cadophora luteo-olivacea; assembly: GCA_026120085.1. Classification (NCBI taxonomy): domain Eukaryota; kingdom Fungi; phylum Ascomycota; class Leotiomycetes; order Helotiales; family Ploettnerulaceae; genus Cadophora; species Cadophora luteo-olivacea. Next base: position 533,888 of record JALRMC010000011.1, read on the forward strand.
GACTGAAGGAAAATCGAACTCGTGGTAAATGAGGTTATGGTGTTTATTCTTGGACCGTAGGCGGAAGTATCGTGTATCTGTTCCTGCACCTAATGATATTATTTGTTTCTTCTGCGGTGAGCCCTCGGCTTCTGGTTGTGAGAGGAAAGCACTGATGAGGATATCAAGAGCTGTTGTGCGAGCGTAGGTTCCTACACTGATGTTAGCCACTGCTTCTTCAGGACCATGATTTGGCTCTTTACCTCGGTTTATGATTGGCATACGTCGTGTAGCTTCTCTAGATACGAATAGATATGCAAATGGGTCTTCAAGATATCCGAGGGAAACTGCGCTGAGTCTTGAGACTGCTGCATCTGTATCTGTAGATTGGATGGCCAAGTCTTTGCGTTGAGCGCTGGGCCCGCTCTCGTCTCCTCTTCCCCCAAATCGAGGTGCGCCCCGTCCCCGGCCGCCTCGAGAACGTGGTCCTCCTCGCGAGGTTAAGAGATTTGGAATCTGTGGTGCAGACATGTCGTGGATTGACGTTGGGTCTTCGGTGTAGACTGGATGAATGGCGCGGCTGAGGAGAAGTCGAGGCTGCGGCTGCCAAGCATCTGAGAAGGCTGAACCTCCGCGGAATCACGCGTCGCTTGGTGTACCTACGGAGGCAGACTCGCATATGTTGGTTTGAGTAACAACAACATGAAGTTTCTGTGGCCAATTCGACTTCTAACCCAATCCCATCACTTATTAACTGTTATGCACTCACATACCAGAAGCCCTTCAATAACACGAGGCTGTTGAAAATCGCGCATCTCTCTCGACTCTTCAGCCTTCTGCACAATCCTTATCTTATCATTCAATCGCGTCAGTGACAACATTCTTGGGCACGTACAAAGTACGAATCGCAATTTGCACGTATGTATTGTGCAAAGTAATACAAGACATGTACTGTCCAGTGACAGATTACTGGACTTCTTGGAGCCAGGAACATGCCATCGTGGCTGGCTGTTAAACCTTATGGTCAGTGTGGCTCGCAAGGCTTCGTGGCGTTCAACAGTCTCGAGTATTCACGAAAAGCATGCCAGACAATTATGCAATACATGTGCATAAGTAGCGATCATGAATCACGTTGCAGCGATGACGTGCCTGCTTCATTTCGGGTGTTCTCACTTCAAATTTCCCCTGTCTCTTTTCAGCGACGATGGGGTCTAGAAGGGAGAACATTTCCGCGTGGAGGACAGGGCTTTCTATTGCTTCTTTTTAAACTCCAGGCCAGACGCGGGTCGAAGCGTTCGATCGAGATTCGAGACCCCGGATTTGCTTTGACGAAGTAATCTCTTATCAATCGCCGTTTCTCCCTATGGGATTTAGGGCCGATTGAATTGCTGCGACATCCATGGCCAATTGTTTTATTATCAGAGCTGAAGTATTAGGAGGGGTGACGAAGTGATGAGATGGAATGGAATGCAACAGCCGGCCGGATAGTGTCAACAATTACTTACCAACAACGATTATTGGTGAATTGATTTGGATAAGTGGATGGAAGCACGAAAGGATTTCTGAAAAGCTGTCATGACATGAAATGGAATGATGACAATTGTCCTTCAGCTGTCAGAAGCCTTGGCTTCGGTGAAGAGTTGCTTCTCACCAACGTCCACTCTTCATGGGGACGAACTGGCAAAGACTCAACGAGTCAACGGCGAATCCCTCAAGGAACGAAAGAAACCCAACCAACCAACCAACCAAATCACCTCGATGTCGCCCGCGCCGTTGTTCCTGCATCTCCTCACAATTCGTCACATGAGAAAATGAGAAGAAGGCGACAACGCCAACGAGTAAGTTGAGTCGATTTAGCCCAGAAATCATGAAAAAATGACAGGGAAGCTTGATCAAGTTTAATTCCCCTGATGGCAATTTGAAGTTGTGATTCGCCTTGTTCCTCGATGCGGGCAATTAAACAATTCCAGTCATGCCCCTTTATGCATAGTGTCAGGTACGCGAGAGTGCTTTGGCGCTGCCGCAACTTCGGTAGAACATTTTGTGACTGCTCATTGGATATTTCCCAACGCCCAGCCGTCAATCCCTGGTCCGTCCAGAATTCATCCCAGTGGATCGACCAGGTCCTGAGATTGCTGGCAATCTCCCCCTTCTCTCCCGTTGCTGGCGACGACGAGCTCCGTGCGTCTGGTTGGCTGTGCAATTTGGGAAAGTCGACGTCAATCTGGTTAGAACACACCGGACGACATGCAAAGATGGGAAACATGGGGCCGGGCCCGGGCCCGCGTGCGTGCCTGGCTGTGCTTTGCTTTGCTTTGCTGTGTCGTCTCGTCTGGTCTGGGAGGCGAGGAAACGGCCCTGCCCTGCCCTGCCCTGCCCTGTCTGAACAGAGGAGAGGGACGAGGGACGAGCTTGAAGCTTCTGCACTTGCTCGCTAACCCAGCCTCAGCCATCCTTCTTCCCTCGATCGCATCCCTCCTCTTCCTCTGCTTGCTTGCGTGCTGCATCTTCTTGTCTTCCACCACACTCCTTTGGTCGAGTCTTCGCTGCTGTCACTCCCTTCCTGCATTGCATACTTACCTCAAGTCGCTCATTCTGCACCCAGGATATGTTTGGATATAGCGCTGGCTCCCTTCAATAACACTCGTTTCGAAACCTCCCGCGAAAACATCGACGACTGAGAGATCGGCTCGGATAGGACTCGCGACTCGTATATATTACCACGGCATAATCTGGCCCCTAACAGATTCATTAATAACATACACGATGAAGCTCTTAGATGTTCAGGCCGCAATTGGCACCGCGATACTGTTGCTGTCATTGCCATGCGACGCGAAGCCCGGTCATCGCTTGTCGCATTTGGATGTTTTGGAGAAGAGACATAGTCACAAGAGGTTACATGCGTCGCCACGAGCCGAGGGGAACGAGAGCGCTCTACAGAAGCGTGCAACATGCGCCTTCCCAACGAACGCTGGCTTGGTCGCAGTCACACCAGGATCGTCAAATGGAGGGTGGGCAATGAGTCCGGATCAATCCTGCACAGCGGGCAGTTATTGCCCGTACGCGTGCCCACCGGGAGAAGTTATGGCGCAATGGAATCCAAAGGCGACTTCATACACATACCCATTGTCAATGGTAGGTCAAGAAACGCGAACGAGGAAGGTGGAATGCTGACGATAATAGGATGGTGGTCTGTACTGTGACTCGAACGGCAAAGTCAGCAAACCATTCCCGAGCAAACCATACTGTGTTTCTGGAGCCGGTTCCGTTGGTGTCCAGAACAATGCTGGGAAGGTTGTTTCATTCTGCCAGACCGTCTTGCCTGGAGGCGAGTCGATGCTTATCCCAACCAAGGTCGATAGCTGGGCAGGTATCGCAGTCCCGGACCCAAGTTACTGGTGCAGCACCGCAGCTCAGTACGTACCTCGAAACGACATTTGAGACTTCGCTAACATCAATAGTTACTATGTAAATGCTCCTGGAATTGACACTGACGATGCTTGCATTTGGGGTGATGGATCTAAGCCACTTGGAAACTGGTCTCCCTATGTCGCAGGTGCCAACCAGGACTCATCTGGAAACACCTTTCTCAAACTCGGATGGAATCCCAAGTTCACTGATACCGATGCTACCTTCACTCAAACTAAACCATCTTTCGGTATCAAGGTCGTGTGTTCCGGTTCTGGTTGCAATGGCACTCCATGCTCCATCGATCCTTCAAAGAACGGCATCGGAGGCGTCACGAGCGCCGATCAAGCTTCAGGAGCAGGAGGAGCCAACTTCTGCGTTGTGACCATTCCTAAAGGAGAGACTGCCAACATCGTCGTTTTCAATACTGGTTCTAGCAGCTCTGGTGCATCTGATCTTCTTGGAGATTCTGCTGCAAAGGCTTCGTCCTCAAGCGAGACTCCTGAGCCTACGCCCACCCCAACACCCACGCCAACTCCAACGCCGACACCGACTCCAAAGCCAACGACCACTTCGACAACTTCCACAAGCTCAACCACGTCCAGTTCAGAGTCTTCCACCTCATCTTCATTGACAAGTTCCAGCTCATTCAGCGAGACCTCTACATCTTCATCATCGTCCGTCAACAAGACCTCATCCGCTTATCCCACAGCCGACAACTCACCTCACGTGCTTTTCGAAGAGAAGAACACAACGACCACTTCCGGCGGCTCCTCCTCCACTGGAACTGGTAGTGGCTCCGGAACTGCGCTTTCAGGAAGCACAGCCGTCGAAAGCCCAATCGCAAGCGCAACCAAGAAGTCAGGCGCACCAGAAACGATCGTCACCTCAAGCAGCATGTTCAGCCTGGTAATCATGTTCGCCGTCGCCGGCTACATGCTCTAGAAAGCTCCGCTCGCTCTGCAATTCGGGCTCCAGTCCCGCAGCAGGAGCGCTCAAAAGTTACCTACATTCTACCCTGTTCAAATCTCACGCGGTCGAGCACCGCTGAAAATTCCAGTTTCGACATCATAACTGGTTCGCCTTCTTCGACATGCCATCGTACTTTATTAAATGGCCTTTGCTTTTACATATATTTTCTAATGCGTCTGGATATACGTAATACGCCTTGCTCGCTCGCTCGCCTCGTTCGCCGTCGTACATACGCTTTATTCTTCACATTCGTCGCATTTTACATTACACAAGCTACTCCTTCGTCATCAATTTTCGCATCCATATTCAGGTCCATATCCAGTCCCAGTTGCAACAAACAGTCAGCGCCAGCCATCGTTTTGCCATATATTCTTCATCTTGCACATATCGTTTTCCGATCCACATAACGTCTCACTACTCCATTATCCTCTCGCTGCGAGGTCTTCAGCAGAGAGCAGGCAGGACAAGAAGACAGCTAGGATGTATATCATATCTTTTCACTACATTCTTGATTAGTTGAAAATGACCATGAACGATCTTGTTGCGATGTCTTTTGGTTGTTGTTGTTTTATACCCCTTTCTGCAGTTTTGTGTTTCTGGTGCTTTGTTGGCTGAGTAGTGCCTCGGGGCATTTGGTTGGGTTGTTGCTTTATATATTTGGTGGATACCCCTTCCCCTATCTTTTTGTTATATAGGTGGATATCTTCTTGTTGATGGATTGGTTGGCTTTGACTGTTGGGTAACTTGGGATATGGATTTGGATTTGGATATTGGACAATTTTTCTGGACTGGATATAGGATGTATGTGATGTGAAGGGAATGATGGATGCAAATGGACAAGACAACGAGGCAGCGAGCCATTGAGCAAGGCAAACAACAAAATACTGGGTTCACTTGAGCCACTTTCTTTACGAAGTTCATGTGGGGTTGGTTGGATACTTGGTTGGTTGACGGGTTGATGTATATTGGTCTTATGAACATATTGTTTCTTTGGACTGTCTTGTCTTGTTCTGTCTCATTTGTCTATGTGATCTTTGAGTGGGTTGTGAATGTATTGTGAGTTGACAGGTCAAAGACGGGTTTAGAAGATACTTGGTTCCTTTGGATGGGCAAGGAGGTCGATGAGAAGTTGGATGAACGAATGATCCGTCTGAAGGTCTGTGGATATACATAAAAGTCAATACAGTCCGCTGTGGAAAAAGTCCTTACAATACATCTCTATGGTTTCGAGATCATGTATTAAGTGAAGAAAGATGTCCTGGAGTCTGCTAACTATCCTCTACTGCTACATACACCACAAAAAGGAAAATAACAATCACTGAAGCACCTAAGAACGAACACCACCAACAACTTGAAGCCTCTTTCCTGCACCCCACATCTCCAACCTCCACATCAAGCTCACTTCCCACTTATGCACGTAATCACGTGTGAAGCTCGAGCCACTCCCCGCCCTTGCGCAAAAGGCACCTCGAACGCGTCCACCAGAGTTCAACCTCATATCACCGTACATCTCCAAACACTTCTGCCCCCAAACCACTTCCAGACATCTGTTTGGTCGTGTACCATCACCACGATGGCTCAATCCTCATCTGGCCCTGGATCTGGATCGGGATCTCCTCCAGCAGGTGACTTCAATGGCGCCCCCTCAAACCCAACCTCACACCCCTCAATCACCACACCCACACCCACACCCTCAAGCACCTCCCCAGCATCACGTTCTCTCCCCCTCTCAAACCCATCTCTCCCCCCATCCCACCCACACCCAGCAATCCGCTCCCTCTCCAGCAACACACACACACGCTCCATCACCGTCAGCACCGCTCTCGGCCCAACGTCCAACTGCACAGAGTACGAGCGCCTAGTCGGCAAGATCATGCGCGACAATTTCTGGGATCTGGACCCTTTTACGGTGGGGCTGAATCCGGGCTTGTTGAATTTCGATAAGCCGTTTATTAGGAGTAAGGCGCCGCATATTAGGGGCAAGATGAGGTTGCTGGAGAGGATTTTGGGGAGGATGGTTGAGGTGAGACTTTCTTTTATTTTCTCACTTACTTATTATCTTTCTTTTGATTCAAGTTTTGGTGACTTTTTGACGTGTGCAGAAAGCTGAAGTTTGGACCATATTGACGTTCGAATTCTAGGACGAACATTTGCTTCTGGTTTGTACGGAGCCGAATATGTATAGGCCGCACCCGAATCGTTCGACGATTGATTACCTGGTTATTGGTGATGATCCCCCTTGGATTCCGCATTTCTTTAATGGTTCTTTGGCGTTTCCGCATGTTGAGGAAGCTATGAGGAGTATTGAGCGGTTTCTGGATAGTGAGAGTGGATCGCAGCGTAAGTTTTGCATTGCAGAGGAGCACTGAGGGCGATTCGTGGAAGTCAAGAAAATACTGACCAACGATAGCTCCATCTCGAGTACCTACAGTCGGTGTTTCGCGTGCCTCTTCCTCTGCTATCAACAGATTCAAGACCGAAGAATTGCCTTCTTGCGAGGAGTACATCGACTTCGTCCATGCAGTAGTGCAGTCCATCAGTAGCTCCGAATCAACAGGCACGATTCGTGAAGATCACTTCTTCCCAAGTATGGCTGTGACGCCTGTTGCCGAAGTGAGAAAGAGAGCCAATCTTGTCATGCGACTGATGGCTCGGATGGTTGAGGTAATTCACTCCATTATTGATAGACACCAGTTGCTGATCAACGTAGGACGATGTTCTGACCAGAGTATCGGCGGAAGAGGGCACTTATGTCTTGCATCCTGATTGTCGTCCTGGTGATTACACGGCTGACCGAGGCTTGACCGATATTTCACATTGGGTTTGGACTTTCAAGACCTGGGCAGTACTTGATCAGGTTGCGGAGAAGGCGGTGACGAACTTGGAGAAGTTTTTGAAGGATCTCAGTCCTGCCGAGCGATCAAGAGTCAAAGTAGAGGTAAGATGACAACATTGAATTTTCAAGCATTCACTGACATCTTCCAGCGCGAAGATACCCCTCCTCCTTCGAAGCTTGAATCTAAGTTCGAAGATGATGATGTCGTTATTCTCAAGGTATGAAACTCCACACTTGTGTTCACAGGGATAGCTAACGGGCGTCCAAGCAAGAAAAAGCAGCTTCGTCGTCTACCAAAGCCCGGGCACCGAAGCCACAATCGAAGCCACAATCAAAGCCACAACCAAAGCCCAAGCGGCAGAAATATAAACGAACCGACCGAGAAGTAAGTTCCAGTTCTAGCGGATCAGATCGTTCCGAGATAATTCCTATTCTCACATTTCCGAAAAGTCCGCCTCCTCGTGAGATGTCTACCCCACCACAAATCGTGCCAGCGGATACTTTGATGCCTTCCATCGAGACGCCAGACGAAAACTCAATGTTTTTGATTCAACGCCGTGAGAGAAAGGTATGATACCCTCGGGGGGGAAACGTTTTGCGTAGCTAACAGACACAGACCTTTGCGGATTACTTTCGAACTACTCTGCCTCCGAATCAGCAGTTTGCGCCAATCGATGCTCTCGAGTTCGACGAACTCCATATGGGTTATCCAAATGATGCGTTTGAAATCATCATCGAGGAGACCCTTTCGGGCCACATCTTCCAGGTTATTTGTCATGATTGTGATGGTCGGAGGGTTGCTACGAAGTTCCAGGGCTCTATTGCAAAACTCCAGGTTCACTTGAATGCAGAATCGCATGTTTCTAACGTCATGTCGAAGTTAGATCGCCTGGGAGAGTTGCCAAGAGAAACTGTAGAGACCAAGAGGAGAATGGACGTTCTCAAAAGAATTGCAAGCCAACGGGGTCATGATCAAAACCAATCTGCACATCGCCAAAACCCTGCCGTATCCCTGGGGAAAGGATCGTCTTCGCATAGCACTCCTAGACGCTCGACGTCCCCTGGGTCGATGGAACTCCTACAGTCCATGTACGAACTTCCTCCAAAAGCTTTCAAATACAAGCCGCCACGTCCTAGGACTAGAGATGCTCTTGCAGATCGGAATAGCTCTTCTGTCCATGATCCAGCTCCGTCTATCCAAAATGGCCTCTCTCATCCCACCCCACCTTCTACGAACTCCCTACAAGCCCCTGATGACTCGTTCAGCAGAGAGGTGTCCAAGAGATTCGAGATTCTGGAAGAAAGCAATAGGAAAAAGAAGACGAAACTTGAGCATTATGGTACGCTGCTTGGACAAACAAATAATAAGTATGGGGAAATCGAAAAGGAAATCGCCAGTCTCAGGTCCCGTGAAGCCCAGCATGCAGCTCACGTACAGTCTATGCGCGACGCCGTGATGTCTGGCATGGACAATCTTGTCCAACTGTTCGCAAGCTCCCAAGCTATTCCTAGTGAAGTCAGCGATCAGCTACAAGCACTTCTGGGTAGAGATGAGCAGCACGAATCTCGTTGGGTAGAAGTCGAGAATTTCCGTACCGACCTTTCAAGGCTTCTGCAGACTCTGGGTCAGAGACAAGACGGGTTGGAAGATAGACTGGACGATCTTCTGAATCGTGAAAATACTGCGGAGGCCAGCGCAGATATCGCCGGCATTGATGAGAGGATTCAGGAGTTGGAATCATCCAAGATCCAACTGCTTGAGTCTCAGAACGAGTTGGAACAGGAAAATACAATCATGAATGCTAGGTTTGCACTCCTAGAGCGACACGACAAGTCTTTGGAGGAAGCCACACAGCTCATCACAAGTATTTCGGACCGTATTCAGACGTTGGAGACTGCTCGGGGCCACATACTAGAAGCTAACGAGAGCTTTGCAAAATCCCTGAAGAAGCTCATCGCTCGCATTGAGGCAATCGAAGAGGGTAATCAGAGTACGATGAATCTGGTAGAGTCGGTGCGCGACTCCGTTGGTCCGCTTAATGAATCTATCGACCTTCTCACTGAACGCTTTTCGGCACAAGACAAGCATATTGAGAACCTCACGAAGAAGGTCAAGAAGTTTGATGAGTGGGTCAAGTACTTCTCAGACGTTGTCGAGATCCAGAAGACCTGTATCGAAGATTTGCAGAACAAGCAGGTCAGCGAGATGAAGTCGAGGAAATCTTTTGAGCAGCGAATGGAGGAGATGATGAATGTCAGCGCGGAGAGGGAGGAGAAGATGGCGCAGCGTATCAAGAGCTTGGAGAAGAAAGAGGAGAGATCTGCTGCGCAAATTGCGCTGCTCAAGACATACTCAACACCAAGGAGTGCGGTTGGAAGCGACAATGAGCGTGGAGGATCGAGCACACCGAAGAGCTCTTCCATGATGGCCGCTACCAATACAGCTTCAAGGGTTTCGCAACTCGCAACCGGTAGTGGTAGTGGTAGTGGTACCTCGACACCAATCAGACCACCTTCACGAACCAGCATAACTGGGAGTATAAGCAGACCTTTTCCTACATCAAACTCATCACCTGCCGCTGTTAGACCACCTGCTTCGAACAGCAATGCTGCGACTCCAATCCGGCCTCCTCCCTCTTCATTGACAGGCACAAGTAGCTCGAAGAATTTGAGTGCTTCGAAGAATGCTCAGCCGGCAGCAGCGCCACCTAGAAGCTCACAGCTCCCGAGTAGCTCTCAGCCTCCGAAAAGCTCGCAGCCTCCTAAGAGTTCACAACCGCTTATTCCGAACAGGAAGCCACGAAAGTTCTGAAGCTGGATTGTCGACTGAATAATTAGATTCTCCACACAGTTTGGAAACCACGGAATGTATAACAGATGACGATGGCCGTTCTCGGTCAGGCCACGGCATGGGATGGCGTTTGAGTCCAAATTATCAAGCGAAATTGACGTACTTGGTGGGAAGGCGTTTCCGGGCTTTTGAGCGTTTTAATTGCATTGCATGGTATGATATGCATAGTATAGCCTGGCGATACGGTGTTTGACCTGAACCAGGTCTGGTTTGAACGTTTTGTAGAATATATCGAGGCATGAGAATGGACGACTCATTGCTGCCACTGCATAGATAAGAGAACCATAAATTAATTGGCCGGACGGCACATCCAACAGCTGCTCAATCCAGGCTAACTGAACCGTCCAACCCAAGGATTTCTTCTCCCTCCCCTGGTCCACAATTTACTCTCTGGGACACAAAACATCACTCGACGCGAAACTCGAGGTACATACTTTACAGTATCGCGAACTTCGCACGGACCCATTTGTTTACCAAAAACGCGCCTCGCGTCAACACCTGAACTTTCCCCCTCCTCCATCGCACTGGTATCAACGAAGCACCCAGCCATGCAGCGCCAAATATGCCACCCAGGCCAATCCCAACCCCAATCGAAAGCCGTCTAGCCCAATCCCAAATCTCCAATTTCGTCTTATCATATATCCGCGCGCAGAACCTACAATCGTACGAGTGCGTCGCGGGACGCGATTTGATAGGGGCGTGTTTGGACGCGCTTTCGAAGGGAGGGATAGGAGAGGAGGGGGGGTTGAGTGGGTTGAGGGAGGAGGTGTGTGAGGTGGATCGGAGGAGGATTGTTGAGGGGATTAAGTGTATGAAGATTGGGGGGGTTTTGAGGATGTTTAGGGGTGGGGAGGGAGGGAAGGGAATGGGGTGGGGTTTAGGTTGGGGAATGGGGAGGGAGAGAGACAGGAGGGGGAGAGAGGGGAGAGAAGAGAGTCGCCGGAGGTGATACTGGGGGGTTCTGCGAGTAGTTATGTTGTGGATGGGAATGGGGATAGGGAGGGAAATGAGGAGGATGAGGATGAGAGTTATAGACCACCGGAAGAAGAGGAGGAGGAGGAAGAGGAGGATACACCAAGAGGACGAAGGGCCGAAAGGCGCGGACACACGCATGGAGCTGAAGCAGAGGCACCTGCTGAAAGAAGCCAATGGTCTGACGTGCCGTCTCTTCAATTGGACAGGAGCAGCCAGCAGGAGTCAATCGAGCGTGCAGACGAGATCCGTATGCCATCTTGTTCCCCTCAAGGCATCACACCAGCTAACCTTCTTATAGGCCGGCATACGGACGCATACAAGGCCATGACAGCCAATGCCGTCCCTCTCATTCCTCCTCCACCCGAAAAACCTTCTATGCAGACCCCATCACGAAAGAGAACTCGTCCCTTCGAGATAGCAGCTAGTGATGATAGCAGCGGTTTCGACCCCATCAGTCCCCAGCCCTATGCCAATTCAACACCAAGACGCAGTGCAAAGAGAATGCGATCCGGTACACCATTGAGCGGGTCTCGAAGGACAAGTGCACCTGGTAGACTCTTTGCTTCACCGAGAAAAGCCGGAAGCGAGTCTGATTTTGAGAATTTAAAGCTGAGCCAGAGTAATGGAAAATGCTCTGGTACTTTTGGATTCGGTGGACCAGAGCGGATTCGGTTTAAGGAAGAGAAAAGGAGGGATACTTCGGATGCAGGAGTCTATGAGATTGTTCGAGATCTACGCGATAAATACCCCGACAGCAGCTTCGAGACGGACAATGGGAACATTAGATGTCTCGATTGCGACAAGTCATTGAAAGCCACCTTTCATGGACTTGTGACCCATGAGAGGAGCAAAGCGCATCAGAGCAACATCAAGGAGAAGCTCGCCAATCCTGTGATTTACAAGCAGGCGGCTTTCAAAGACACTATGATGTTTCCTCCTCCGAAGTTCATGGATTTGGGGATCGATTTTAGTATTTCGCAACAGCCGCTGGCGGTGTATGCCCAAAAAGCTGCTCAGAATCTGGCGTCTACAAGAGAGCAGTATTTGAAAGCTCTGGAAAATGAGAATTGAGAATCAAACTGGGTCGATACGGATGTCGTTTCTTGAATCAAGGCAGGAGAAGGCTGAGAAGTTGAATATGGCGAAGATCGAGAAGCTGAAGGAGGGTCTTGATATAGTGGGAGAGAAAGTGAAGATTTTGGAGCATGATTTGACGGAGAAGGTGGAGGGGTCGGAAGAGAAGACGAGGATTCAGCTGTTGCAAGTTCAGGAGCGAATTGATATGGCTGAGGGGAAGAACGAGGAGCAGTTGAAGAGCATGGAGTCTCGTATCAAAGAGACTTCTGAGTATTGCAACGTCGAACTCGATAAGATGTTGACTTCTCTGGCCAAGTCAAACCACCGTAACGTGGATCGCATCGATGATCTGAAAACAGACCTAAGGAAACTGGATGATGGAATGGAAGAGCAAATATCTGCTCTGAAGGCTAAGATCATAGATCTAGAGGGTCTGAACACCGAATCCCAGCGCGAAGACCTCGAAGCCAGCATCCGAGAACTCGAGTCTTCCGACCTGGAATCGCGAACCCTCCGCGCGAAAATGGAAGCTCGACTCAACGACATCGAGAACAGTATTCGAGAATCGGAGAAACATAGTTTGTCTCTCGTAGCACAAATTTCGGAAATGCAAACCTCGCAGGGGGAATCAAAAGCCGCTGCTTCAGAATTGCAATCTCGTGTTGAGGAACTCGAAAGAGTGCATGCACAGAAGGAGGAGGAAGTTCATGATTTGGAAGCTAATCTGCAGATGTTAAGTGAGGACCTGCAGAGGCAGAGGGAGGGGAATTTGCAGTATCAGAAGACGATTAAGGATCAGATTGAGGCGCATTTCCAGTTCACGGAGAAGAAGGCAAGGAGTGCGGAGAAAGCGAATGCTAAACGCGAAGAGGATGCGAGAGAGAGGGAGAGGGTGTTGGAAGAGAGGTTGATGGGGGCGTTTGAGAGGAGGTTGGAGAGAGTCGAAAGGGAGAATAGAGAGGCGAGGGAGGTGGATAGGAGGAAGATGGTTAAGTTGAAGGAGAGAAATAAGGAGTTGCAGGATGAGTTGGACGATCTTAAGGGTGATTCGCTGCCGTTGATTATGGCTGATTTGGAAGGAGGGCTGGAGATCGTTGTGGGCTTGAAAGAGAAGGTTGAGATGCTGGAGAGCCTGGCGGTGCGGATGGGTGTGCCGCTGGAGACGAGGACGAGAGCCGTCAGCGAGAGGAGGGAGGAGATATCTGTTCAATAGATCTGGTCTGGGTTCTGGGATCTATTCGTTCCCAATGTTGTTCTTTGGATACCCTATTTGAGTTGTTGGAGTTTGGACTTACGGCACGGCGCTGCATGGCTATTTGATAGTTCGGATACTTTTGTGCATATCTCGTATCTTCAGCTTACAGAATAGACTGGGGGACGAACGCTGTCAATTTCTCGACTTTTCTTTCCCTATTCTCGAGCTTGATGCCTGGTCTATGCCCGAGAACTCGCCAGGAGAACCCAAAACTGATTATGAACCGAATGGCTTTTTGTCTATTTTATCTCATCGCTGGTCCGACCTCACAGTCTCATTCTGCATTCCCAAAGCCCGAACCCGACATCTCGTCCTCACCGGCTGTGCCTCTCGCTTCACCAACCACCAACAATCCTAATTTGAACAAGCTTGCTTCTAATCAGCCCCGAACTCCACAGTACTCAGCTCACGTCAGCACTATCTCGTATACCCTGCCTTATCGAAAGTAATTGGAAACAGCCGCTACGCTACTGGCTAGACTTTCTTACGCCAGCGCGATGTTCGTCAGCGGATTGCAACAAAGTAGGGATGACTGAGTCATGATAGAGGCTATCGTGAGGCGAGAGGAAGTGAAAGCGGAGGTCCTTATTATCGTTTAAATTTGGAGTTGGCATGGGTGAGTACGAGTCCATCTTATCGGTTGGCTGACGAATTGCTTTGTACGTGAGAGCTGGGGCCTACGTTAGATGTTCAGCTCGTTTCTTGGAACATTGGTCGTACGTGCAGATGAAGTTCTTGGTCTTGCATTGGCGTTGTCATTGCCATTGTTGACTTCCTTAAAGGAGGGTTGGACGCCGCTGGAAAGTTGCTGCTTACTAGAATTCCGTGGTTTACTATCAGTGTCGTTTTGCTTCTTGATTTTCGTTTTTGGAACAGAGGGAACGGTTCCTTGTACTTTGAATTGATCATCACTTCAATCTTCAGCGAGACGGTTTCGTGTCAGGAACTCTTGGTTTGAAAGCGTTGCTTGCTGCTAGAATACCTCCATCCATTTTTTGGTCAGCCTAGAAAGACGAGTCATTGTCGAAGACTTACGAACCATTGGTCATGTCGAAGAAACCATGGGTAAAGGGACCAATTCCCCTAATGTCCCCTCCCAAGCAGACTCCCGAGGTAAGCATGCACCTTTTTTAGCAGGTCAACATCAGCCAGAAATACTATGGAGGCATCTTTCCTATGGTAATCAGAGAATATAAGCTGAGCTATACTCTAGTACGCTCCGGAAACTATCAACGTCGCTACACAAATGACCCTAGCACACAACATATTCATCCGCAATCTCAACGCCATTTACCTCCAATGCGCACATATTAAAAAGCCCATCGATATCGCCAACTTCCTAACATTCTGCAAAGCGTTCTATGTAGCACTACACCATCACCACTGGGGTGAAGAGCAATTCTTCTTCCCCGCTGTAGAAGCGTATACCAAAGTGCCCGGCATCATGGAAGCTAATGTCAACGACCACCAAGCATTCGATGCTGGGTTAGAAAAATTCCATGACTATGTGACGACGGTGAAGCCGGAAGAGTATGATGCTGTGACGTTCAAGGGGTTGCTTGATGGATTTGCAGTGGTACTGGAGAGGCATTTGAGGGCGGAGATTGAGACGTTATTGGCGTTGGATAAGTATGGTGGGAAGGAGTTGAAGAAGGCGTGGGATGATTTGGAGAGTGCCGTTATGAAGGATATGAAGAACCAGGTAAGATTGAGGGATAATTTCCCTTTCGATATTTCACTATTTTCCATTCCTGACTTTCGTCGGTCATGTCTTGTCACCCTTTCGCCCGTTCTGGATTTCTCATTCTGACTACAGAACAGGAATTGGTCTTACCCCTCAGCCTCGGGGCGAATGATACCACATTCGAGGGAGGAACTTATGCTTGGTGGCCTCCATTTCCGTTCTTCGTGCCTTATCTGGTGAAGTACTGGTATATGCGTATACATAGGGGCGCGTGGAGGTTTTGCCCTTGTGATGTTTTTGGAAATCCGAGGGACCTGGAATTTTTGGAGGGATAGTCAGACAGCACTTTTATCTCGAGTAAGCCCTAGCAAAGCGTGACTGAGGCCTTGGAGTCGTGTGTGGCTTGGTACACATAGACCGTTTTGCTGCCAACAATACAACATATTTATGTGCCGTCGACGTCATGGAGATTGAGCCGATATTGCTTTCTGGAGCTCGTACAATAGTAACAAAATATCTCTGGCATGGCACCAAGATATCTGTTCTACAACCGAAGTGTTGGGTCACTATACAGGAACCGAAAGATTCCATCTGTTTAAAGTGCCGAACAGCATTGTGTGTTGATCTACTTGTAACAACAGGGGCACTTACAGAGGCCCAGCGGCGGTTCTCACTTCGAACGATAGCGTAGCCCATCTATGCTTCCCAGAGATTTTTGTTTTTGTGGTGCTGTTCGCCATACAAATTTCGAGTTGCCAGCACTCTCAAGACTTACGTGTTTATGAACCCGCTTAATGTTGTTGTTCGCTTAAAACTGGGACGGAGTAATCAGTCCACGAAGTAGGCTTCATTGCCACGACTGTCACCGCCAATTCAATGGGGCTCTAATATCGCATAGGTGTCAAGCATATATGTCTGTCTGTTCCGAAACAACTCGCATTATGAAGAGGAGCCTAATGCCAAGTTCTCGTCAGCGCAAAAAAAACATCACTCTACCGCTGTCAGAGCTGTAATATCTGACTAGCTGATTCGTCAATATGACGAGACATAGCTGACCTCTCAGCATCTAGTCAGTAGCATTGTGGGAACAGAGATGGCCCTTGAGGGACAGCATATAGGAGCCTAAGTATAAAAGCTCAATCATCTCCGCTGAAGTTAATTTCAACCCAAACCAAATTCACTGGAGAATCAGCAAATCGAAAATCAACAAACATGTCAACAACGACCAGCAGCCAACCACCTACCAACCTCAGCTTCTTCGAGGCTCTGCCATTTTGCTTCATCGACCTGACAACCATCAACCTTAGCTTCTTCGAAGCTCTGCCATTCTACCAGACACTCGATTCTTTCGAGCTGTTCGCGAAGCTCCCCGGTGAGCTGCAGGTCTTGATCTGGCAGATAGCTGCTGCGGACCTCCCAGTCCGCACTTGCTCGATCCGACGATCGCCTGGTCGAGTTCGACCCAACATTGCCAATCCCAACTACTTGATCGGCTTCCAGGAGCGCTGGACCACCAGATTCAATGCGAGTCGTCAGCCACCCGTTCTCCTCAGTATCTGTCACGACTCACGCAGACTTTGCAAGGAACGCTACAAGCTAGCCTTCGGCGGCATCGACAACCGTCCCGTCTGGTTCGACTTCAAGAAAGACGTTCTGGACGTCCAGTGGAAGTTCCTCATCGAGCTCAAGAACGGCTCATCAGCCTTTAAGCACGTCGTTACCGACGAGAAATCTCTTCGCGCAGACTGTGCTCAAGTCAGATGGCTCGATGAACACCTCCTTGCACTCCGGTACCGCGAGTGTCCTGCCTCCGCTAGTCGCTTCAGACCATTCCAAAGCCTCGAGAAGATCACGGAAATCTCCTTGAAGGGATACCATAACAATGCATACTCGCACAAGCGTGCCCGCTATCTGTGGATCCACCTTTTGGCCTGGAAGGACTTGATGGAGGAGTGGCATGCTACGCATGATAAGAGTAAGAAGAATCACCGACCGTGCCCTGGTTTGGACTTTGATGAGTCGATCAAGGCATCGGACTTTGATCGTTAGAGAGCGGGCTTGACTCGCCTTTGACGCGAAACGTAAGTCGCTCATCCAGCCACCCTCTCCCACCTGAGGACTCCTTCCATACTGTAGAGTCTTCTAGATTTGCATTTTGCGTTTTGCTTTGTCTTTACGATTTTGCATCAATCGCTACGATGCTAGTAGACCATCCTCCGGAGAGAACGAGAGAGAAAGAGAAAGCGGATATTACTGCTGTTTCCAGGAGAAACAGCATACGTATTCATCGGGGTACATCTCCATCGCCTTTGAGGCGATAGACTCAATACACAGAACAGAACTATGCAAAATATAATGATAATCTCAAGGAACTTCGCCGTCTCCAACCTGATCCTCGCTCGAGTGACAGAACGCGAATATTGCTCCAGATTATGACATCTCTGCAAGAGAAGCACATGCGTGTACGACGACCATCTCATTGTTTTTAAGTCATATATTGATTCTCGCTCACTTTCATTCCATAGGTGACTCAACTCGCTCTGGGAAATAAAATGCAAACCAGCTCAGTGAAAATGCACAATGACCTCGATTTAGTACTAGATAGATTAATTTCAATAGTATGACTGACTGGTTGATACAAAGAGAAGGATGACGGACATCATCTCCATATCTGACTTGTTCAGAGTCTGATACAGTCTTCTGTTCTGTTTCTACACGAACTTCGACTAAGCAAGAGCACAGATGAAGGAGTCAAGCCGTCCTCAAAGAACAATGCCTCTACCCCAAATAATGAACAAAGGAGCGACAAAGAAATCAAAATACAGTGCTTTCCATGTGTGATTGATTGTAGTAGCACAAACAATATGTACATTTCGAAGCTGGTAACCAAATGTTCAGGATTATGATGGCCAATGGTGGGTATGGATTTCACAACTCACGCTGGTTGTGATTGCCAGCCAGTCATCATACTGTTGAGCGGAATCGTGATCGAACAATGATGGATACGGCAAATGAAGGAGAGCCACTCGTAATTGATGAGTTTGGACGAGATATCGGCGATTGAAGCCGGATCCAGTGAGAGGCAGATAATTGCCTTCATTGCCTTGAGATCGATCCAGATCTTATAAGCCATATAAAGGCCGTGGCTGTTTCCCGAAACTTACCTGAGCTCCGTAATGTATAGTCGATCGATAAAACATGTTCGATTTGGTGACTCCTAACGCCATCGCTGATATCAAATTCTCCGTTTCCCAACCTTCACTTCTTGGACGTCCCAAACCCAGTAATCCCCATACTAGCCATCATATCATCCTCATCATGCTCACCCTCTACTCTGACATCCTCCCCATATTCCCTCTTAACCTTAACGCCCTCCTCTCTCTCCGCTTTCTGCCGCTCCACCATCTCCCTCCTCTTTTCCCTCCTCTCTTCCCGTCTCTTCTCCTCCTCCTCCTTCCGCACCTCCAACCTCTCCCCAAGCGTCTTAACATCCCCCCTCTTCTCCTCCACCATCCTCTCCCAAATCGCCGCAATCCTCTCATGAACCTCCTCAACCGTCGCTCTCTTGACCTCCCCCGTCTGCCCGATCGCCCGCAGATGCTGCATACTATTCTCATGCTCCACCCACTGCAGATTATCCTTAAACGTCAAATCGCAATCCTTGCAATAAAACCCCGCGCCACGACCTCTCTTGCCGGTCGCCGCCCCCGCGGGCATCAAAGTGACTTTCCCTACATTGGCGGAGACGTCGAGACGGGATGCGCGGGCTTGCGTGAGGGTTTCCTCGCCAGTGAGGGGAGCGTAGTATTTCTTGCCGGCGAGCTTGGCTTCGTAGCGGGCTTTGGATTCTTCTTTCTCTTTGGCTTCGCGCTCGGCGGCTTTCTGTGCGTATTCGGCGCGGTCGTATTTCTTGCGGAAGTCGGTGTCTTTGGCGGCGGTGTCGTAGGCGCCTTTCTTTGGGGCGGACATGATTGCGGTTGTGTAATAGGTGCGTGCGATGTTTAGATGTTCTCTTCGTATAACGGGGTAGATCTTGGGGGTATCGGGCTTGTGGGAGAGGTTGTTGCGAAGCTTGAGATGTTGGTGATGTCTGGAGCTTGGTGTTGCATGTCTGGGAACTTTTTAGATCCACATTCAAAGCAAACCGAGCAAACACGCGGGGTCAAAATTTAAATTTCACCCCTCCATCAACAACAATCACCCTCTCATCCACAAAGCCCCGACTCCAAAATGCTCTACCTAATCGGCCTCGGTCTTTCCGACGAAACGGATATAACGGTCAAAGGACTCGAGACTGTCAAGAAATGCTCGCGCGTCTACCTTGAAGCCTACACGAGCATTCTGCTTGTCGACAAGCCCGTTCTCGTAAGTCTGGCGCCGCGGAGACGGCTGGGATGTGGCTGACGCTGATGGATAGTAGGAGAGTTACTATGGCCGGGAAGTTATAATTGCGGATCGGGAGATGGTGGAGAGTGCTAGCGACGAGATTTTGAGAGATGCGCAGAATGTAGATGTTGCGTTCTTGGTTGTTGGAGATCCCTTTGGGTACACTTCCCTCTCCTATTCATTCCTACAAAACCTCAATTATATCGCAATTGCTAACGTATTCTTGTGTGCAGAGCAACAACTCACACTGACCTCGTCCTCCGCGCCCGCGAACTCTCCATCCCCATTTCCAGTATTCCGAATGCCTCAATCATGTCCGCCATCGGCGCAACTGGGTTGCAGCTCTACAATTTCGGGCAGACAGTATCCATGGTCTTCTTCACGGACTCCTGGAAACCAGCTTCATTCTACGACCGTATCCGCGAGAATCGTTCCATTGGTCTGCATACATTAGTGCTACTGGATATCAAGGTCAAGGAGCAGAGCCTGGAGAATATGGCGAGGGGAAGGAAGATCTATGAGCCGCCGAGGTATATGACTGTGGGGCAGTGTGCGGAACAGATGTTGGAAATTGAGGGGTTGAAGAAGGAGGCTGATGAGGGAGGGGTGTATGATGAGGAGTCTCTTGCGGTGGGAGCTGCGAGGGTGGGTGGGAAGAGTGAGAAATTTGTCAGTGGGACTTTGAAGCAGCTTTGCGAGGCAGATGATGCGCTGGGTGGACCATTACATAGTATGGTCTTGCTGGGACGGAGGACGCATGAACTGGAAAGTGACTACGTGAGGGAGTTTGCGGTGGACAAGGAGCTTTGGGATAGGATTTGGAAGAGGGATTATGAGGGGAAGCAATAAGCAGAAACTGGAATAGAAAAATCGGTAGCTTGTGACATTATTTACATTACTTCGGGTATTCCTACTTTTGACACTCACACGTAGACGCAGACCAGTACACCATGCTAATCAACATTACCTTTCCATTACTTACTCCTCATGCTGCACACTCTTCTTCCTCCCAAAGAACCCCCTAATCAAACCTGCACTTCTAGGCGGCTTCTCTACCTCCTCACTGCCAGTACTCTCCCCCTCTTCTGTAACAACACTCGGCGCCCTCCTCTCCTCATCCCCACAAACAACCACAAACCAACCAATCTCCTCTCCCTTCTGCAACCCATCCCTCAACTTCTCAAACCAACCCAGGCGTCGACTCCTCCTTCTGATTTCCCTCGCACTTAATGGCGGCGTGCTCAATCCCCCACTGCCTTTCTCATTCCCCGTACCTGTGCCTGAATTTGCATTTGTACCGTCAACAGGCGTCCCCGGCGTACTAGGCACGCTCAACTGCGCTTCCTCCTCCTGCTTCTTCGCTTCATACTTAGCCATTTCCTCCGTGATGGAAACGCCGAGCGGGACTTCAATCATATAATCAGCGACGTAGGCGTATGGTTGGCTGACGGAGCCTAGGTCATCGGGGTCGTGTTGCTCGACTAGTTTTATGGCGCTCCAGTCGTTGAAGCTGGGCTTCTTGCCTGATTTGCCATTGAGTTTCGTCGCTGTAGCTTTGGATATACTGGAGGGTGTGGAGATAGGTGAAGGTTTGCGAATTTCTTTTCCTGACTCGTTGTTTGTATCTTTGTCTTTCCCTCCACCCATTGGCCGTCGAACTAATTCTCGCAAAGACCCAATGCTCCCTTTCTTCGCATCCTTCAGCGTCCTGGTCCCGCTGTCTGCGCCATCTTCTACTACCACCTTATCGGCCGCAGATGCGAGAGGGTATGATGCTGGCGGCGGGTTTGAAGGAGGCAGGAAGTCGAAGAGCGTGTAGAAGGAATTGAGGAGTGTGACGGAGGTCGCGGGCGCAACTATCCATTCTGGGGCGGCGTCTTCGAGGTCGTGGACTACGATGTGCACGCGGATGCTTACGCGGTCCCAGCGAAAGCCGTGGAGGAGGTAGGTTGGCATTTTGTGCGGCGATTGTTGGTGTGGACGTCAATTGATCGAGGCAATTGAGGTGTAAATAAAGGGAGATTGGAGTGTGCTTCGAGGAGCTGAGCTGCAGAGGTTGTGTATGCGGTTGCTATGCGATCGTATGAGGTGAGGCTTCAGCCTTCTTGGAATCGAACGTCGGATGTTTTGCAACAGGTGCAGGGAAGGGGTCCAACGGTCGAGTTATCTGCAAGTGTTGTGCTACCTTCTCTCGGATCTTATACCACGCGATCCTGGGTGTCCCTGTCCTTGTCAAATCTGCATATTAGGATAGAAACGATCCTAAAAGATCGTCATCTGAGGGATGCGAGGGATTTATGTTTCGTCTCGTGTTGTTTCTTAGTAGTGTGCGTGTCACTTGTGCGTGTGGAGTGGATTGTTGTTGACGCTGTCGATCAATCTGATAATTCAAATGAAATGGCGGGGGGTTCGAGCTCAACGGCTCCACTACTGAGCCAGACCTCGCAAAAACGGACGTCATGCTAGATGCGGAATGGCCGCCGCTGTCAATGCAAGGGAAACTTTATTCGAAGGGCAAACCGGGTATGAAGATGTTTCTTTTTCACGTAACTTCTTACAAATAGCAGATAAGGAAACTCGTGGCTGTCTGATTTGATCTATCCGGAATGCTGCTCATTGGGATGTTCAATTATCTGTTAGGTCTTACCCGCCGGAAAATACTTCAGACAATACATTTCCGCACGATCATCATCCAATACCTTTGTTTCCATGTTCTTGTTTTCATTGTTCTCGTTCCCGCAAGAAGAGTTCAAAGCGTCGAGACAATTAAATCAATGCTTTCTCGGCCTTGTGGCTGACGGCTCTCGGACCTCGATTATGGGGAAATGGCACACCACCACTATGGCCATCATCTCAATTAAGACCCAGTACGCATCGACCGATGCGAGGTCTGAGTTCTTCCTCCATTGAGGGGAAGTGATTACTAGGTGATGGCAAGGGATGATCAAAATCTGTATCGTTATATTTTCTTTTGTCTTGCCTGCAGTAGTTTCGTCAGAATGTTTCACACACCTGAATTATAGCAGGTTTTCGCGAGGTTTAATACTGTCATTTGTTATAGGTCATACTTATCCGGCCCTTATCGTTTTCTCCTTCCTGTTGAGAGTCTTAGTGAGGGCGAGTGATGATCAGAATCTGTACCGCTATGCTCCTGTCGCCTCGCAAGCAGCTTATTGATCGTCTAAAAATGTTTCAAAGGTTTTTTGTCCCGCTGTTTGCGCCAGTTGATCCACTTGTGCGTGACTGTCGATGCATCACGAATCGCAAATGGTTGCAGTAGTACTACATGTTGAATTTTTGATGGAGAGTTCTACCACGCAGCTTGATGTTGACCTTATATCAAGAGACCCGGCAGTATGTTATTCCGACAGTTACGTGCCTCGATCATGCATATCGTCAGCAACAGTGACTCTCTCAGTCAGTGTTCATAAGCCATTTCATCCAACACCAATGTCGCCTCGTATCATGTGCACATCCGGTATCAACTTGACTAAAAGACAAGCAGTCCACCACTCACAATTTCATAACCAAGCTCTTGCCCAAGGCAACGAGCATGAACCTCGTCATCCGCCCAGCCGCGCTCCCAGACGCAGCAGCCATAGCTCGCGTCCACATCACAGCACGACAAGAGACCTACCGCGGCATTCTCTCAGACTCCCGCCTCGACGCCGAGCTGAATATTAGCGCACGTGAAGCATCATGGATATCGATCCTCACAGACCCCAAGTCTCTCGTATTCGTGGCTCTCTCAGACGGCGAAATCTGTGGATTCGTCAGTGGTGGGATAACAAGCGACGTTGTTTACTTCCCTCAATCTGATGGCGAAAGCAAGAGTGTTACTGGAGAGATCTTTGCGATTTACCTTTTAAGACGCGTGCAAGGGAAGGGGATTGGGAAGGCGTTGGTGAGACTTATGGCGGAGAGGCTTGGTAAGGAGGGGTGTGAGAGTGTGGTTGTTTGGGGGTTGGAGAGGAATGAGGGGGCGAGGGGTTTTTATGAGAGTTTGGGAGGGAGGGAGGTGGCGAGGAAGATGATGGTTATAGAAGATGTTTCTTTTGAGGAGGTAGCGTATGGGTGGGAGGATGTAAGGACTTTGGTGAATCAAGGGATGCGATAAAATATCGTTAGAACTAGCTATGGGTGCAGGACATGCAGGACATGCAGGGGTTAGTTATCGCTAGATCAGTTTTACCGTCATGTTAAGTAGAAGACAGTCACGAAATTCCTTCCCAGAACAGACACGTTTGCCCGCATGAAAGTTCTGCGGGAGAAGGAAGAGGCAAGGTAGGGCAAAGCCTACTTGAGCCAAGTGAGAGGGCGATTGCCCTTCTGCTCACCCAGTTTCTTGAGCTTCAAGAAAATCTTGTATCGACGATCTCGTCTGTCTTGCCGCATACGGTGATATCCGGCACGCACAGAGTGCTCGATGACTTGCTCTACATGGGCAAAGTCCTGCATCAAGGACCTTTGATTGAAGAGCTTAATTTCAAGAGGAATTCTGAAGTGTTGCAGTTCGATATCGAAAAGCAGATCGCGAGGGACTTCCAAGATGTCGTTCTGGAAATTGAACCAGATGGGTTTGTTATCGACGCCTGCAAAGGCCAGCTTGAAGTACTTCAAAGCGATGCTGCGCGAGTTCTTGCAGGCGCTCAGCATGCCTGGTGCACGTGTTCCTGCTGAATTGTGTTCGGTCGACCATCTTGCGTTCCAGGGCTTGTGCTCGTTTTCTTTGTCCAGGATGGAACGGATCTTGACTGTGATAGGCTCATAGTTCTTGATAGCAGCCTCCCAGATGAGATCTTGCAGCTCGGTGGCCAGGTTTGAGAAACAGGTGAAGGTGATTGCCATTTTGGATATTATCTCGTGCAGAGTTGTGGGAGACTCTTGGGAAGAAGAAATTTAGAACTCATAGCTTGAGCTTGGGTTTTATAAAAATAGAGAAAGGTGTTCTCAAGGTGTTCTCAAACACAAAATGACTTGTTTCCCTAGGCACCCATCGCTGGCATATTGTTTAGTAACTGTACGCGGGCCTGCTCGCCTGTCAGATATCTGGAGGAACACCTTGCTTTCGGTTGCTTGAGACTCGTCACGATGATAGCTGGAGGCTATTCTTCTGCGTAAGAACTACATCAGAATTAAACACTGTTATGTAAGCTCTAGAAGTGAAAACAAAACCTGGACGTGGGTAGCACATCAGAGCAAACAGCGATGTTGACTGTTCAGGGCTGTGGCGGCCATTATTAAGCGAGCCACACCAAAACAAAAAGCTCCGAGGCACGAAACACAAGACTGATTTAGGAGGATTAGTAGGAGATTGCAGGTGGTGGAGTACTCTTACCTGTGCAGTTCCAATGTTCTATCACGACCTTTGATCGCGATCATGGCCGGTCTAGCTCCCAAGTGGATGCGCGCCTCTTTGTTGATGTGCATTCTCCTTCTCGATCATCAATTGTAGCCTCAACCCGCACTTTAATTTTGTCAAATCTCGATCGCTAGACCATCGTGATTATGGTCACAGGCAAGCCAATCCTTGGAATTTTTACCACGCCAGAGAACGCTGGTGCCAGAGTCCGAGACATTAGCAACCATTCATGATTCGAAATTTCGCGTCATACCACGTCGTGAGCACATTAGAACAGCTCTTGCTTAAAATTTCCACATAGTATATCTCTATCTAACTCGAAACTTGGCTACGCGTTGATTCCGTAACCCAGCTACATGGGCCATTGCCATTGCAGGTAAATGATTTGCTTTTGCCCGTCACATTCCGAGAGGTAATGCTACAGGACATCATCACGGTTTATTTTTTCGGAAAGTGAGATACCAACCTCGACCGAGCTCTCGGGAAGAACCTCTCACAATTTCGATGCATTTATTACTAATCGACTTTCTTTAGATGAGGCCATCACCCCGTTAATGAGAGTGATCCTGGATGTTATCAAATTGGCTGTAGGTTCGCTTGTAAAACTCGTTTGAGACTAGTGGCATACGAGGTTGTTTGGAACAGGAACAGCCTTCATAATCACCAGATTGGTCCCTCCTTAGACTGAGTAAAGGGGAAATTCGAATGTCTCAAAGTCTGCGTTGTTCCTTGATTCTAAATTTGGACGAACTGTCTCACGCGGGCACCCGGTACCTAGATTTCAGGGTTGACAGTGTTGGTATTGGCTACGAAATCAGATCAAGGAAGCTGCAGTCATTGGCTCTGTGGTTTTCCACAAATGTACACTTCTAATTTGAATGACTATGTATGGACATATCATCCAAAGCCATTAATTCCAGATGCTAGCGCCCTTGATATCCCATGTGCAAGTCCGATCGCCACAATTCAATATTCTGTAGGATACGCCTTATAAGATCTCTTCATCAGTGTCAGTATCGTCATCAACAGGAGCTAATGATGAGCCGCGACCAATGCTTTCCTGACCTGAGCCAGTACCACCTTGACCAAAGCTGCCACGAGGAGCGCTCGAGCTAGCCCTTGGAGCTAATCCACCACGGTCTCTGCCAGCTTCACCAGTGGAATTCGAGACATAGTAAGCAGTACCTCCACCAGTATTACCCATAGTCTTAGGTGTATACCGAGGTGTAGGGATAGGTCCAGCGATAGGCCCCTTATTGCCACCATTCGAAGAACCACCCGCACTACCGCTACGACCGTGATTACCGAAACGAATGACTCCAAAGCTTCCTCCTCCGCCGCTTGCAGATGGTGGTCCGTATGGAGAGACATATCGAATGGGATCAGGCCCATCGTGGGTATAAGTACCAGAGACGGCGGAGGCTACAGAAGCGTATGGAGAGATGTAAGGTGCTGGAGGTTGAGGAAAGCCTCTATGATCAGTTGCTACAAAGCCAAACTCGGTGAAAGAAGACATTCTGCGCGAAGTATTACCATTAATACCTCCCATGAAAGCGCTGCCTTGCGTTGTGCGTGGAGCTGTTCGACGAGAGGCTCCACCACCAAGATGTTCTGCATGTTGAGGAGCGATGTTTTGAGTTGTGTCTGGAGACTTGTATGGAGATGTGTATTGGCTTGGGTTGATAGCATTGGCGATGATGGCGTTGACTGCAGTCTTCACTTCCGCAGGCGCGAGATGACCGACAGGAAGATAGTCGCCATCAGAGCCTTGAAGGGGACCGACGGGAGAAATGTTATTGTTCGAAGCTTCGGGAGCACGACTTGAGCATGTGCAACATAGGGAGCTGTTGGCAACCTCTTGAAGGCGTCGGACTGCGAGAGGGTTGTTCAATTCGGCTATAGCTCGTGCCGCGGCAGCGCGTGGAGAAAGAGGCGGAGCAGGGTCTTCGAATGTGAATGAAGTTTGGGGACCATAGTAGTTTGGAACTTGGTTGCTATAGACACCAGTACCCCAAATGTCGTCGGCTCTACGCTTCGCCAAATTCCACTTCCACTATTTCACGTGCAGTCAGTATTTGATTGGTGATTCCGATGCGCAATAAACGACGATTCGAACGGAATGAGAAGCTTGGAAAGTGATACTTACGAATTTCTTAGCGTTGTTGACTCGCTTTGGCCACTGCGAAGGCATAATGGCAATCTCCAGAATGTCCTCAGCTTTTTGCCAGACAACCACAAATGGTCCAAGATCACCAGCTCTTTCCACTTCGCCGGCCCGAGCATCTGTCAATCCGCCGGCAGAACGCTCGGTACCATCAGAATTGACATCTCCGTTCTCCCTAGGAGCTAAAGCAGGAAGATGTGGGTTGACAGTACCGTCGTCGCCGAAGCTTGGGGCTGCGACAGTGTGATTGTCCTCGCTATCAAGATCGATGTTAGAATCAGCGCTGAGAGTGGGCTCGCCTGCTTTTCCACCAGCAACTGAAGGATTGATGCCATCGATTGGTCTTTTGACCTTGGAGCAAGTATACATGAATGTACGGAAATCGATGACCAATTCAGTGGTCGTTTGCTCATTGGGTACCTTGGGTGGCTGGACATGAACATCATTCGCAAATGATATATTGACCATAGCCTCGTCAATCAGAGTGTCGACATCCATTGACATATCAGCGATTGCCTGGTCTATCAATGTTCCAATCTCTGGTATTTCTTCGATGTTGTCGTCTGGAGCTGCAACTTCAACAGCGCTATTTTCAAAAAGAGTGGCGCTGCTGACCGAATCGGCCTTTACCACTTCATCAACCTGCATATTCTTACTGACATCCTCAATTGTCACATTGGACCGAGCAGAGGCGGTAGCTTGAGCCTGCTGTGCCCTGATTTGAGTAGCCAGCTGACTGGCAGCCATCTTGAACTTGTCATAGAACTTTTCTTTAGCCGCAGCATCGCTCTGGTCATTTGGCTTCTCGATCAGGAGAGTCTTCAAGCTGGAGAAGTGGCGAAGTCGAGCATACTGATCTTCATCGGCCATAAGACCAGCGCCGTGAATTGCAAGCTTTTGAACTTTCGCCAAGTCGTTCTTGATGAAGGGCATCCTCTCGACGAAATCAGGATCGACACCCCAAAGATGCAAGGCATCGAGGCTGAAATTGAAATACTTGGGCTTGCCATCAACAGCACTAAAAGCCAGCTTGTAGAATCTCTTCGCGACTTCACGGGCCTCATGGTTGACGCGCAAGAGAACAGGTCTCTTCCCTCCAAATCCTTGAGTGGTATAGACATCTGGTCCGGCGCACTTGACGTAAGCTCCACTGTGCTGATAGATGGCCACGACGCGGGATTGTTGTGGTAGAGCGTACTCCCAGATCGTCTCTCGTATATTATCTGGAAGCTCGAGGAAGTCTTCGAACAGCATTGGGCAGGAGGCTTCCTTCTTGATGACGAAGGGTATGGCATATGGGCACGGGTTGATCTTCTTTCTGAGCCGCTCTGGAGCCATGTCTCTGTTCAAAGCATGGAAACCCTTGAAGTTATTGGCCATCCTCGATCCGTCGAGATCGTTCCAGAGGAACCAAGGGTCAAAGGCTAGGGAGACGCGTTAGTTCTGATCAATGATGGGCCGATCTGTACATACTGTTCCATCCCTCTGACTCCTCCGACTCATAATCTTCGTCATCATACTCGTCCTCATACTCTTCATCGTAGTCCTCGTAGTCCTCGTATTCGTCCCAGTCTTCTTCATACCCCTCGCCGCCCTCATATCCCTCCTCATCTTCGTCATCATCATACCCATCATCATCTCCATAATCGCCTTCGTCATCCCCATAATCGCCCTCATCATCTTCGTACTGACCCTCTTCATACTCTACATAATCAGAGATGGTCACTCTCTTGTTCTTTCTGCCTATCTTGTCGTCTGGGGAGGCTTCAGGGCTTTCTGATGGTCCTCTCTTTGGTGCAGCCATTGCAGACTTCAACGCGGCAGCTTTCCTCGACTCACGTTCTGCATGACCAGCCAGATGGCCTGAGGATGCAAGATCGGAAATCTTTGTGGTTGTCAAAGCTGATATCCTGGTGGTTCCAGGTGGGTTTTGCATTGAAGGCTCCGATGTAGGGTTCGTCTTTGAAACGGTGGCCGAAACTGTCTTTCTCGAAGCTGTGATCATCATCTCTGTCGTAGTTGTCGTAGTTGTAGCCTACAGGTGTGGAAGGACTTAAGCTTTGGTTCATGCCACGAAAAAGACGCGACTCGAAGCTACGGTGGTGGGTGTTCTCGCTTGTTTTGATCTCGTTTCCATTGTTGATGCCTAGCGAGATTTTGCGCACCCGGGGGCGCTAGTACTTTCAAGCTAGCTCTCAACGGCCCATTCACAAATAGAACAGGCCGAATTAGGATTGCAAAGAGTACCCATAACTTGGGTGTTCATTACCTGTGAGCTTCCCGGTCCGGCAAGCACAGTATTCTAGCAGGAACGTTTGGCCACTG
This sequence comes from Cadophora luteo-olivacea, assembly GCA_026120085.1. Lineage (NCBI taxonomy): Eukaryota > Fungi > Ascomycota > Leotiomycetes > Helotiales > Ploettnerulaceae > Cadophora > Cadophora luteo-olivacea. Next base: position 563,162 of record JALRMC010000011.1, read on the forward strand.
AGGTGTCAACATTGTCTAGACCTTGTGTTATACACCATCTAGCCTCGTTGAGTTACTACAATACTACATTGAGACAAGAATTATCAGGTGAAGCGATACAGAAAGAAACCCCCAAAAACTTGGTGTCATCTGATCCGTCAACTATGACCTTGGAGCTGCAAGAAAAAAATAGGCATAACGACAAAGGATCACATTCAAACCTGTAAACCAGCAGCAGCAGAAATTGCAGCATCAAATGCAGCAATCAAATCTGCAGGTTTGTTCTTGGCATCCTTGATGTTGGCATCTCTCCAACGTCTGGGACATTCTGCCATACTGAACTCAACTAGATCCTTCCCGGGGGATCGACACACATGAATGCTGGACTGTAGATAGCCTGTCCATTCATACCCGTCATTATTACGCCTGTCTTCGTGTTCTTCCAGGTATTTTCCAAATTACCCTTGCACGTCTTGCTGACTTGTGCATCATCGTCGATTTCGTACTTGAGCGTAACGGTCCTGTTGGATAGCATGATCAATGCTTGCAGGTCAAGAAAATGCTTGAACAGGCTGTCATTTCCTCGCTCACTGTTAGAGGTTCTCAGCCAAAGTTCAATGTCTTGACCCTGAGCAAGGTTCTTGGCCTTATGCAAGCCGAACTGGATGCCGTCAAGGTAGTCAGCCCAAGAAGTGTGGCAATTTTCCAGGCACAAGATATTTCGGTCAAAGTCCATGTATACTGCGGTGTGCTTTCCGATTCTGGTCTTGACCTTGTTAAAGATGGGCTTGTATGGCTTGAGGGCGCGAGCTTCAGCGTTGACAAAGAGCAGAGCTGGGGAAGGAGCGTCTTGACTGGCTTCGTAACTGGGACCACTGTATCCTGGAATGAGCGGATCCTGGAGTACGAAGGCAGATTCATGAAATGGTGTGAGTCTATTTCATCTGATGCTAATTACTCGACGAGCTGGGAGAGCGTAGCTCCAGATCTTGAGGCGTAGTTCGCTACAGAGCTTTGGGAGACAAGTAAAGTAAACTGGGGTTCGTTGTCATCATCTTGGTTGACTCGGAGCGCTGACGGAGGAGATCTGATTGAGGCGTTGTATCGGAATTTGGGAAAGACACCATATCATATGAGAGACGCCATCGTGTCGGATCGCTGGGGTGGTATATACAATGGCTAGAACAAGCTAGATGGTCAGCATTCGCCTGGGAAAGGATCAAGAATACGAAAGTTGACGCACGAAGTAGATTTACCGATCAATGAAAGAACGATAGTCTTTCCTCTTTGAGTACTTCGAAGGGACTATTGAGTTGTTGAAGAACGTCAATGGGCTACCAAGTAAACCTGATACTACGTTTTCCTTTCTGATGAGTTTCCTGAGTCAGCTCCAGCTCCGTATCTTTTAGCGTGCTGGTTTAGGCAAGACGGCAGAGGAACTTAGTAGAAAGACAAATGGTCTTTTTTATCCCAAACTAACATTGTATAAAATGCTTAGAGATTTCTATTTGAGGTTCTTCAGTGTGAGGCGAGATGCACGAATAGTGTGCCAGATACCATCTGAATGACCTTCGACACTTCACAGAATCCGCCACAATAAAATCGTTGTTCACATACAGTCATTACTTCAATTTGAGATCAAGTAGAGAAAGCCTGATGGAAAGTACCTCTTCACACTAGCACAGTCTTTGTAAAGCATGACCTGAAGCCAGAGCTGAATCCGTCTCAACCTGAGCCACACAAAGACCGGGCATTTTGCATTACTTCACCGCAGGTTGCAAACTTTTATTATTGTCTTCTTTTTTCTTTGACCGATGTATAAGATTCTGGACTAGATTCTGTCACGCTGTAGCGCCTTCTGCGTGCAGTGATTCTCGTAAAACATACCAACTTTCGCTTACCACCTGCCTGCACGTCAGCGACTTTTGCAAGCTTGCAAAATAGTAAGCCTCGTGTTGAAATTCATCCACGCAATGCAACCACCGCTCACGACTAATTTACAAGACGTTTGAGACTCCCTTCGTAGCTGAAATCCTTGGAGACCTCAGAAAAATCCTCAATCATTCAGGTATTTCGCGTCAAGATCCATCATGTCTACGAAAGCTCAAGCCGGCTCCGATAAGCCAAACTCTCACGAAGCAGAATCTAAGTCCCGAGACAAAAATGTCCCTTGGTATGACTCAGAGCTCAAGAATCTGAATCCTGCTGCAAGGGAGTTGCTTGAACAGTACAGCAACATCCCTTCTGCTGCAGTAGAGGATCATATTTACAAGATGGTAAGTTCCACCTGCAAGTCAATAAGCAAAAACTGAAACAGTGTACACGCCAGCGCGAACAGGCCTGGGATATATTCCCCTACCCCTGTATCGGTGAATTTCGCTTCCTCGACATGTAAGCCTTCTCCTCCCTCCTATATCCATTCACACTAATCTTGAACCTCTCCTCCTCCTCCAGGGCAATCACCTCCTTCCCTCACTACCCCGCTATCCTCGAACGCCTCAAATCCGGCAATGAGACATTCCTCGATCTAGGCTGCTGTTTCGGTCAAGAGATCCGCAAACTCGCATACGACGGAGCTACCCAGTCGAATCTCATCGGTTGCGATATCTGCGCTGAGTTCTTCGACCTCGGATACAGTCTCTTCCGAGATCGGGATACTCTGAAGAGTAAATTCATCGAAGCTTATATTTTCGACTCTGAGTCTGCGTTGTTTGAATTGGCTGGGAAGGTGGATGTCATTTGGGCGGCGTCGTTTTTGCATTTGTTTGGGTATGAGATGCAGGTTGAGGTTTGTAAGAGGTTGGTGGGGCTGTTGAGTGGGAGGAAAGGGAGTTTGGTGTTGGGGAGACAGGTTGGGAATTTGTTGCGGGGGAATATGTCCAGGTGGTTAATGAGGGGGGTGTGGCATATAGACATAATGCGGAGAGGTTTGAGAAGATGTGGGGGAGGGTGGGGGAGGAGACGGGCACGAAGTGGAAAGTCGAGTGTGAGTTGAGAGAGTTTGATTGGTTGAGTGAGGAGGAGAGGGGAAAGATGGAGAGGGGGTTAGGGATGATAAGATTCTCTGTATCGAGAGAATGAACAGTCATTTGATGCGTTCAGTTCTTTCAGACGACCAAAGTATATAATATGAACTTCATTGCTAGACACATGCACAAGCACTACACCTTTTCAGCCTCCGAACGCACATTTTCTGTTACAAAGACCATGCGTACCACTTCACGGATTCCCGAATGATACCTCCTCAAAATCTGTCCCCTCGATACCCAAACCCGAGTCCATGCCCATACCCAGTCTGCATCTGCCGTGGATCCCCAGCCACAGGAATAACTTTCCCATCTGTTCCTACACACCAAGTGACGGGCTCGCCAACTCCATACGGGATCCAACGCCGACCAGCCTGTGCTGATCTCTGCGGTGCTTTATCTTGACAATCGGTGCGAGGTACAGAGAGATAAATATCGTGAAATTGAGGGGCAGTCATGTATTGTGAAGTAGGATAGAGGTTCGAAGGTGGAGGATGAGCGTTGAAATTGTGAGGTGAGAAGTTGGTGAAGGGCAGAGCAGGAATGTTCATGGGGTGGTTAAGAGGATAGGCGTACGGAGGTCTTGCGTAGAGCTGAGCATTTCTCACAATATTTGATATGTTGGAAGAATGGCGAGCCGCTGCGCGAGCAAAATGTCTTCTGATCGAAGACTCGGTTTTGTCGTCTTCGTTAGAGTCCTCGCTGGTGGAGTAGTGTCTGCTCGAGTCAGAATCGTCATCAGAGCTCACCATGCTTGATGAGCAGGACCAGCCAGCATGCCGTCGGTGGCGATCTTGACGGCGCTTCTGGTGGTGTTTGGAAGAGTGGGTGCGAGATGGCTTGTGGGATTTAGATTCTGCGTTAAGCACTCTGGACATGTTTCCCACGGTGACTAAAGCATCTGGAATGTTGTCAGTACTTCCGTACTCATAACCAAGCCAGTTGTATTGACTGGCATACCATTGTATCCAAGTTGGTAGGCTTGGTCTTGCTCTGACTGGAAGGGTGGCGCAGAAGAACAGGCTGTAGGTACAGATGCGTCCCTGAAAATTTGTGGTTGGTACTCGGGAAGACGGACTGCGGGGTTTGAGGCAGAAGAGCAGAGCCCGGAGGCACAGCATGAGTTTTGAAGCATGTTTCGTGTAAGTTGAGGATATCTACCGAGGCTTACTGAAGTGTACCGGTGATGAATGGAGATATTGAAGTGGATGAGATCTTTCCGTTTGCTTCCCCGAAATGAAGAATGTTTTTGAAAAAGAGGAATACATCTGAAGCTCATTGAGCCCTTAAATAGTCCCAACTTGGTGACAACGATGTCACGGAGCTTTTTGAGTTTTTGAATCACTAAAAGGCGATATCCATTCCGACGGCCAGGAAGGAGACCCAAGTGATTCACGACGATTAAAGCGCGATCGTATCAAAAACTCCATCAGAACCACCAGCGAGCAGAAATTATCCTACTTTCTCAAAGATATGGTGACATCTCTATTCAGAAATACGGCTGTACGTCGTCTCGAATGTACTTGAGATGTGTCGAGCACAAAAATTCTTCGGATCAATCACTGCATGCTTCAAAGCGCTAGTCACTTGACACGGCACATCTTCAACATTGCTCGGAGATTATCAAGAGTCCGTCTCGTGATATTGCCAAGCAGAAAGTCCTTCAAGAATTCTACCTTGTTAAATACACGGATTGAGAGAAAATGACATGATTTGTCATTCTAGCGCTCCCCTTCAGACGGGTCAGAAAGTGTCAGAAACTAGCGTCGGTTGTGGGAACGTGCAAGAAAGTCAACGTCAGAACTGCGTGAACAAAAATGACAATGTTACGCATGTATGAAAGTACAATTAAAAGGAATCAGAAATTTGAATCATGACCAAGCATGGGACGGAGAGACAATGTGCCCGTTCCCTGGGAGATGGATACTTAAATAGCTGCGATGCTTTCGAATGAATGTCTTGAACATCGCATCTCCACTCGCCTGCTCCTGGAAGTTTGATAGTATATTGGACATCGCCTCATAGCCATGATCTCAACCACTGTGCTGATCAGTGGTGCGAACAGAGGACTTGGGAAAGGACTACTTGAGCTGTACCTCGCCAAGCCCAACCACACTGTCATCGCCGCAAACCGCGATCCCGAGAATGCAGCATCTAAAGGACTTGCGAACCTACCTACCGGGTCCGGGAGTCGTCTTATCGTTGTCAAAGTCGATGCATCCGTCGAGACAGACGCCCTCGCAGCCGTCAAAACTCTCGCAATCGAAGGGATCGACCACATTGACCTCGTTATCGCTAATGCCGGGGTGTCTTACATATGGCCGAAAGTTTCGGATTTGAAGATTGAGGATTTACAGGGCCATCTTGTGCCGAACGTTTTTGGTGTTGTTTGGTTGTACCAAGCAACTTTGCCGCTGCTGTTGAAGGCTAGCAAGCCGAAGTTCGCGACCATAGGATCTATCGCGGGATGTCTTGAGGTGAGTTGTACACTTGCTCGGGATGATACTGCATGTTGGTCATGGTGACTAACTCGTGAATAGTAAGAGCGGTGATTTGTTTGCGTCGTATCAGGAAATGTTTGTTGACTGCTATCTGTAGGAATCAACCACCAATTCCAAACGCAGCATACGGAACTTCCAAGGCTGCTGTGCATTGGCTTACCAAAAGAATGAATGCAGAAGAAGAAAAGTTGACTGCGTTCGTAGTCAACCCAGGCTTCGCCAAGACTGAACTGGGCAATGCGGGTGCTCAATTCTTTGGTATGGCGGAGGCGATCGTGGAAGTAGAAGATTCATGCCGCGGAGTGGTGCAGTTGATTGATGCTGCTACCAAGGAGTCGCACGGTGGGAAGTTGTTTGATTTCAAGGATGGCCTTTTGCCTTGGTAGTCTGTTGTACGGTCAACATCTAATGAGGAAATGATGCATCTTAAAGTTGGGCGAAGAGTTTGACTGTCCTAAATTACAATATGACAATCGGGAGACGGAAGAAAACAAAAGTTGTGAGATCAAACATGACATTGCCAGGTCTCGTGTCTGATTGGCTGTATGATGACCCTTGTCCACTTCCAATATTCCCTCCAGTTCTCGGACTTTCAAGCTTCAAAAAGTTCTAACCCCTCCACTGCTTCAACCATCTTTTCCAATTACTCAACACCACCTCGAAATGCCTGCAATAAATTCTCTTTTTACCTTACAGGTATACGCACGTCCAAATATACTTGCGCTAGAACCATATCGATGTGCAAGAGAGTACGACTTTTGTTCCTATGCTCAATGCTGAAAAGCAAATGCGGTGGTTTCATAGATAAGAATTCCATGATAGAGTAATATAATAGATGATATCTATTGTGCTAGGTTTAAGTATGTCTTCAACGACACCCGAACACCTAAAATATTTGAAACCTGCTTAGGATTACATATATCTATCTACTTGATAGAGACCTGCTAGGTTCAGTTACGCCACATATACAAGAAGCCGCGAGATAGAGCCTTCAGATATGTGATGTATGATAAGGCAGACTTCCGTTTGCTCTTCCCATGGTTCCACCCGTGGTCCGCAACTTTCTATGTAAGCACCCGAAACCCCACAACGACACATGGAATGGAGCACCGCCACCAGAATATTCGCCTTTGATATCGATGTACCCATTTCTTCCGCTTGACTAACGCCTCAATATCGTCATTCAACTCAAACAAGAAAGGCACAACCTCCTCGCTTAGCTGCCTATCTTGGCACTATCTCCCTCCCCCCCTCCTTCCCTCACAGAATCCACAACAGCATTCACTCATCTACCTCTCCACCCGTACCGTCTCAAGATCGACTTCCACCAATTAATGTCCTCTTCAGGGCAATATATCCCCAAAATGGCATCTAGTAGGGAAGACCTCATCACAGACCCAGACCATGTATCAAACGACACACTCTTCAACCTCTCGCAGCGCGAACTCTCAAAGCGTCTGCCTGCTTCTACTTCAACACGCGCAACCTTCTCAATCTACTTACGCTGGCTAGAGGTCCATCGCCAGAGGCCGTCGAGTAGGACGGAGCATTGGAGTAATACGGCTATGCATTGGTGTCAGAGTTTGGCTTCGAAGGGGTTTGGTGTTAGGGAGGTTGTGGATGAAGTGAGCAGATGGAAGCGGGATAGGGAGAGGTGGAAGACGGAGGTGGAGATGGAGAGGGAGAGGAAGAGGGGTAGGTTGATACCGTCGGAGAGTGAGGTTAGGAAGGCGTTCGAGGATGATCCGAAGGCGTCGGCGCAGAGGAAGTCTGAGAGGGAGCGGGAGAGGATGGGGGACTCGTATAGGCCTGGGTCAAGCTCGAGACGGGATGCTGATACAAGAGAGAGAGATGGGAGAGACGACGAGAGAGATTTGTGGCGTGGGATGTGGGAGGATTCACGGGAAGTGAGTCCTAAAAGCAGGAAGAATGATGAACAGGCGAAGTTCGATGGCCCTCCACCCCGAAATTATGTTTGCAATCGGTGTAATGTACCGGGTATGTCCTCATGTGCCCCGAAATTCGCTTTGGATTCAGCTTAAAGCAAACGCCACACCTCGCACTCACAAACTGATTCATCTTACAGGTCATCACCTCCAAGTATGCCCAACCAATCTAGATCCAAGCTACGATAAGCCTCCAGACGAGAACTATACGTGCGAGATCTGTCGGAAGAGAGGAGATCATTTCAAGTCGCTTTGCCCCCAAAATACCGATCCTTACTCAATTATCCAAAAGCGCAAGGCAAGAGGTATCACAACGCCCCCAAAGGGAGGCACTTCGCGACAAGACGAGTGGGAGAGGGAGGGCAGAGCACAACGCGAAAGAGAGCGTGAGAGACACGAAAGGAGAGCAGAAGGCCGATTAACAGCATACTCATCAAGTAGTTCCGCCATGAATACTCCAACCTCAACAAAGAATAAAGAGTTGATCGACAAGGTGCAAGAGATTGAAGACGAGAAGCAAAGGCTCTTCCGTGAACAGTCAGACGACATTGGCGATATGATTCGAGAGAGCACGACGCAACGCAGTAGTGATCGTAAGAGAGGTCTTCCCAACGACGACAATACCTCAATTGACAGCCCGACCTGGAGAACAATTCACGCACAAAAGAAGGCACGACGAGAGGGCGAGTCATCAGATCTAGAAGTCCAGAACCAGGAAAGCTACGACCGCTTCAGAAAGTCACATCGGCCCTACACGCATAGCGACGAGGATATGGAGCAAAGCAACGATATAGACATGAATGGGTATGCGGACCACGTCTCTCACCAGTCTCGAAAATCTACGCCTTCCATTGGTTTCGCACTTCGACCAATCGGGCTTTCACCTGGTTCAATGATATCTGACAATGAGAGCTCTGATGGCATGGACATCGACGAACCGGGCTCAAGACCCGGCAAGGAATATTCACCTTTCGTCCAGAACCTCATGCGAAAACACCCGGAAATGAACGAGGTAGTAAATGTTATCAAGAACCGCAAAACTGCTCAAGGGATGTGGAGAGAGGCCGATGAAGGGCGCAGACAGAATTTCAAGACGAGGTGAATGCATCCCGACACCACGGAGACTACCTGCTCACTATTGCTAGGTCACCATCAGAGCGGGAATTTGGTCGACTTACACCAGTAGCCTACGATCAGGAAATGGCGATGCAATATGATGGCGCTTGCGACTATGACCAGACCGGGACCAAAGCAATGACGTCTGACGAAGAAGAAATATTTCGTGGCCATCTCTCTAGCAGCACACGCACATACAGTCCCATCCAAACCTCAAACCAAGTCGAACCCCAACGACACGCAATGGCCTCCAACAATACAGACACAAACATGAACTCAAATTCCGAAAACACGGCGCCGACCCCTTCTGCTACACGAACGGTCCACTTCAATTCACGGCAAGAAAATGATCGCAAAGATGTTGCCAGCGCATTCCAAGGCTTCGCCGCTCAGCAGCGACGCAATGCCGAATCAGTCCGAATGAGCAGAGCACGAGGGGAGCGCGACCCTGCGGAAGTCCAGGCCCTGAAGAGCTTCTCGACGAATTTCAAGCTTTCCACACCTGTTCCTAAAGATCTGGCTGAGCTTCTTGCGAAGAATCCAGGGAAGCAGAAGGACATCAAGGAGAAGTCAGAGGGCGATGTGAAGGAGCCAAGGAGAGGAAGTGTCAACGATGATGCTGGATCTGGAGACGCGGCTGAGAATAACTAGGGGGCAATATGCAGCGTGAAAATCGCAGGATGCTGTGAGGCAATGGGAATCAGAACTTGCGAGCGCGAATACAGCCAGTGTGCCTCCTCCTTTAATCGAATCCAAATGCTTTCAAATACATGCATACGAGAGAAATGGCGGACCTACCAGGATGGAGGATAATATGTCGGAGTTATATTGTTTATAGCGCATGGAGTTCAGTGGGTGTTGCTTCTGCACATAGTACGGTTGCGTCGTTGCATTTCTGCAGCAGCAAGAGATCCTAGCATGGCATAGCAGCTTGGCGCCATGACAGTCAAAGCATTGCCCATACTTCTGTGTCCTCTGTACTCACCTTGGCAACGACATGCTGTGAGCTGAAGGAGGTCATGAAGCAAGCAAGCACCAGAAAAATGTATACTGGGTAGAGAGGTCCCCTCTCGCCCTCGGATGATCTGCCTTGCTTGCCATAGTCATGCTATGCTGTTACGAGATCCTTGGCACTTTCCATGACGCCGTACTCCTCCAGATGCTATGCCATCCCCATGCCCTTGCAGTGCCAACTCTATTCCTGGATATTCGTGCCTGACTTTCCCATTCCACCTCATCTCTGTTTGATGCCCCGCCATGCCACTCTGCCCCTCGCCCGCTCAGATCTTCTCATTCACCCCATATAAGTGACGGTCCGCAAGTATCACCGCCGCAAGAACAAGCTTGCAACCCAAGCCAATCAACGATCCTCCGCCCTCTTCTTGCGTCTCTGGATTCTCTCCTCTGGGGATGTTTGCGTTCAGATATTTGGTGGTATCATTCTAGTTTATCGAGATGTTCTAATCGCGTGAGCACGACTTGTTTGCTGGTTTCTTCGATTTCGCCGGCTAGGAAGACTTCGTCGAGGATGGCGTAGACCTGCGGTGGTTGGTGGTGTTAGCCTGGCTGTGTCCTGCTTGATGCCTCTTTCCCCATAACATCCAGTCCGCTGTCTTCCCCCAAGCTGGTCCATCCCTCCATATCCCAGCTTGTCTGCCAACCCCATACTTCCAGTCCCAAGTCCAGTAACTAGCTCCCGCCAAAACACTCTCACGTACCTTGTAGAAATTAAACACCAAATCCAACTCACACACATTCCCAAAGAAGCTATCTAGGACCTCGACGAAGAAATGTATAGCCTCCAGATATGCCAGCTCGTTATCGTTTGCGTCGACGCAGACGCAGAAGAAGAGACCTGCGTAGCGCCGGTAGACGATCTTGTTGTTGCGGAACTCGACGAAATTGGATTGGTATTTCTGATCGCGGGGTGCGACGAGGCGGTGGACCTAGGACAAAGTGGTTAGTGAGGAGAGGAGAGATGGGGAGACAGGGACAGGTACCTCGCCCTTCAGCTTGATCTTCTCTTCGTCGTTGTATGGCGCGTACCATTTCGCTAGGCGAGTTTTACCTCTGTCGATAATTGTCAGTTATCACTTCTTGTACTTCATCAGCAGACCTCGAAAAGTATCTTATTGCTCTTCCGAAGCTGGAGCTCGAAGACGTAGCTATCCGGACAAGGGCATTTGTTTGCAAGTTGATAGATATTCGACATTGTAGGACCAGGGGACTGGGAATTGGGGAGACATACTGCCGGTTTTGGATTAATATGAAGGAGAGGACCATCTTGACTGGTTATGATGCCGTAAATTCCTGTGAAGGCTGGACACTGAGGGGTTTCTAACCTGTATTGTGAGATGTCAAGGAGCGATGTTGAATATTACGGCGAGCTGGGAAGACCTGGATAGCAGAACTTCCCCTTCGCTGCCGACGGGAAGGGAGCAGGGGAGATGCAGGGGTCCGCTTCATCACGGGTTCTCGTGTCCGTGGTTCCACAGGTTATTTCCACGACGCGTCAACCTCGTCTTATATATTGAAGTGCATCTCACTTCTTGAACATGGTTTGAAGTCGTATTCCAAGGAAAAGTATTGCGTTCGAAAGTTGAGCAGAGTTTCGAAAATGCCTTCGCCATTTACGCCCGCTCAATTGGCGGTTGTTGAGACTGAGTATACTGAGTACATGAGGTGGCATGATCGGTCCAAGCGGGTGGACAAGAATCAGACGAGGAGAATTACTCTGCGGTGCTGGGAAGTTGGACCGAGGGTGAGAATTTCTTCCTTTTTCACTTCTTTTTCTGGTCGAGCAACTTTGAATTTATATTCAGATCCGAATCTCGCCTAGGCTCGATCAGCGCAATTGTATGGGAATGATGTTTTCCCTGATGCTCGCATAGGTGGCGAGCGTTGGATTCATAAAATGCTAACTTGGAGCATAGTTCCATCCTACAGCCGTTGGCAAGTATGTCTATCTAGACTCCTACATACCTCATGGTTATCATCAACTTCCATCTCCAGGCTCCCCACCTGCTCTGTTTTGTTCTGTGATTTCCCCCGTGCGCCTAACAAATCCACAGATACTTCGCCAACCGCAACTGTGCAAGTATTAACCGCCCCCGCGCAACCCGCAAAACACCACAGCAGCTCGCCCTCCTTCGCTCCAGCTTTTCAACGGATCCGTACCCAATACCAGGCGAAAGCATCCTGCTTGCACATTCAACAGGCCTGGACCTCAAGCAGGTGAAGCAGTGGTTTGACAATGAGAGGAAGAAGGTTGCTGCCAGTGGTCAGGCCTTGTATACACGTAATGGGGATGCGGATGCAGGTGCTTCGGCGAAGCTAATAAGGCTGTATAAGACGGATCCCGAGTCTACGGTCAGGGCACTAATGGAAGGGAGGATCGATGGCGTGACGGGACATGTGTTGGGTGGCAATTAGAAAGGAGATATGGGTGCGGTAATATTTGAAGGGTTTGAAATTGAGGACTGTAACAATATGTGTATCGAAATCATGCCGCAAAGGACACGGGTAACCTATGATAAGTCGAGCATTGAAGCTCTGGTATATGCATTTGACTGGAACTTCCCCAGAACTAATTTGTTTCATCTCAACACAACCATTGACTCCCCGAGAGCATAACAGCTCACAATTGGGTCACCATCTATAGCATGCACCATGTCTATCATCTATCTCTAGCCCTTCGATCTAAAGCAACGCCTCCAGAACCTTCGCCGTATCAAGAACACTCCTCTCAAAATCAATATACTTCAACCCCGTCACCCTCTCCGCCTTCTCCCCATTGACTTTCGATTTCCCCTCCTCATAATGCAACCCTACAATCTTCCCCGTACTCTCATCGTACCCCTGATATCCCTTCCCAGGGTCACCAACAGGGATCTTCTCCCCAAAACTCGTCCCTTCGTACTCTCTCCTCAGAATATCCGCCACAGCCTGCAACGGACCGAAGCCCTGACAAGCACAGAACCGCTCGCCGTTTGCTTTCGAAGCGTTCTCATACGCCCAGATATGTAGGAATGCAACGTCGCGGACATCGACGAAACCGCCGCTGCCGATGTTGGGACCGACTTCTTTTGCCGAGCCGGAGAGGATGGAGAAGAGCGGTTTGAGGGTTTCGTTCAGCTGGCTTCCCGAGCTGGGGAGGTAGACTGGGGGACCGATCACGACGGAGGGGTTGATTGTTGAGATGGCGAAAGCGGGCTGGAAATGAGTGTCAGTCCTGGTATATGCAAATGTGAGAGATGAGCCTAGATGATGAGACTTACCTTGTGTTCGTCTCTCCATCTCCAAACCTCCTTCTCTGCCGCCGCCTTGCTCGCGCCGTACAACACCCCGGGTGGCGTCTTCACACCATCCACTTTATCCTTCTCAGCTCTTTCCAAAGCAGAAGTCGCGAAGTCGGATTCGGTGAAAACTGTTCCAGCAGGCTTGCTAGCGTCGAATACAGCTGCTGCTGAGGAGGTGATAACCACGGATGATAATTGTGGTCCGGCTTTGAGAGCTGAGTCGAGGATCACTTGATTACCTCGTTTGGCTGGCGTGATGAAATGCGAGTAATCCGTTAGGGAAAAATTGATCGGTGATGCGGTATGGAATATGCCATCGACGCCTAGACAAATTCATTAGCACGTGCTTCGATGAATGGAATTTTGGGGTAGGGGTTGAGTCTGAGATATGATACCTTTCGCAGCTTCGTCGAAGGCGCCATCTATTGTCATGTCTGGAACTTCATAGATCTTGACTCGGTCGGCATAAGGTGCAAATGGTCCTTTCAGGAGAGTTTCAGCTGAAGCTGCCCGTCGTGATGTTCCGCGAAGGCTGTAGCCTTTTTTGAGAAGGTCGAGACCGAGGACACTCGCGATGTAGCCATTGATTCCGGTGACCAGGACGGTCTTACCGTTACTTTCTGGAAGCGACATTTTCGTGATTGATATGAAGTATGGAACGGGATGATGTTGTGCTGTCAAGTATCGAAGTCGACACGGGAAGCAAGAGTGGGACAAAACTAGCCAGAAATTGGAAAACAATTAAATCGTTAAAAGCACTCAGATCGTGCACCGCTGTCACCTTTTATAACTCCAGAATTAGTTGTATTATATCGCCATTCTCAGATCGGAGTTTAAGGTACGTAAATAATGTGAGTACTTCGAGGAAGGAAATGTGGACCCGATTTCTAAGCATGACCCCTGCTCCTCTCACACATTCAGCAAGATTGCAAGAGTTTCCCATGGATCACTAAACGCCATTTTTCGACACTAGTAGCTCTCTAGAACATGCATCCCATTTTTGAAAGTCGCTCGAGTCCGAGGACTTGTGTGGTTGAGTGTGTGCTGATTGTGGTCATGGTGTGGTTCGGTAAGAAAAGAGGCTTGGTCGCGTCGGGTTACCGTTCCGAGGTCGTCGGTAGTTTTGATACTTGAGATGCCTGTTTACTCATCAAGGCAAAATTTGAAATTCCAGGAATTGAAAGGAATTGACGGCATGGAAATCAAGAGTGGGATCGTTGGAGATGTTTCGTGATTCAGGGTGGCGTCCTTGAGATGATTCTAGTCACATGCACTTCACGTGAGATCTTTTGAAAGTGCCAGGACTCCCCAGGGACTGCGCTGTTGTCGACTTGTACCCACGTAACGGATCAAACGTATCACTGTTGATGATCTCACAATTCTCGGGAACTTCTACTCCTTGTGCTTCTGAGTGCGCTTCGAGCATCGAGGTTTCAAATGACACAGCAAATCGCAGCCACCACTCAGCTGGAAATGTATACGCTGGATGGCCTAGAGAACACTTGATTTTCCCATCAACCCAAAGTTCAGCTTATCCACAGTCGATCACAAGCTCTTGCCATCAAGCTCGCAGTTGAAGGACGGAATTCGGTACCTACGCAATTGGTGGGCTGAAGTTGTGTTCTTGGCAACTAAGCGAGATTCACTGTTTTGATTCGCTCATACCAGCATTTTCACACATGGCAGAGTCTCGCGTATCCAATATGGCATCCTGATCCTTGCAATCGCCCAATTGATGTTTTGAATCATGTTAATTGAAATATTGAGCCCTGCTTCGCCGGGGTCAGGAAAGACGTACCCATCGTGGCGTGGACAATTGCTCGTTGGTTGAAGCATACCTCATAAGTAGAGCAAGATGACGTTTGAATGGCACCAGAGATATCACCTAACAGAGGTTACTCAATTGCAGATATTTTAAAGTTTCCCAGAATCACAATCGAGAATTGCAGTATTCTCACTGGTGAAGTGTCTAGCTTCCCCAGGTGAAAGAGCTCCTGGAACGTTAGGTTTTCTTCACGAAAGCCAAGAAAATGATAAGTTCATCAGACTCGCGTCTGTATATCAGGGCAAATTGCGAAAGGCAATCTCAGGCTTAGCCTTCCCAACTTCAGGAGGTAGAATCTGCCAGATGTATACGCGTGACGACGAGAAAGTTCTAGATTGAATAGATTTACCCCAGAAAAGCATCTACAGACGACTGAGAAGATGGATCGGAGGAGATTAGTCATAGTTCAAACTTCTCTCGTCTTCAGCCTCTTTGTTCCACCCTTGTCTGGGGGAAATAATAGCGTGACAGGGGTGTTTGTGATCAGCTTCTCGTACTCAGCCTTGTCACTCAAGCCAAACAGAAAGCAGCAATCAAGCGAGAGAAGTCTTTTCAAGAGGTAAGATCAGATAAGCTACACTAGCGCGGTGATTGCGATTCTCAGAGCTCCTCCCCAAAGAGATAAATAGTGAGCTTCTCTTCCACCAAACTTCCTCCTCCCCGCAACTCAACTTCCTCCATCACAACCCCAATCTCACATCACAAGTATACCGTGGGGCCTCTTGAAGCATTACATGTTCAGGTATGTATAGTATCAATTGAACTCCTTTCTGTCTTCCCTGCACGTATTGAATCCCTTGGAGGCCAGTATCAACGCGTCAATCGCGTCTGGTTTGACGCGGTGGTCGCGTCGATGCTCTCTCCTCCTCCTCCACCTCCTCCACCATACCACGTTCAATTGAGCATGGTCCCATCACTGCACGACATCTCTGGTGCTCATCTATCCACATTGCTTTCCACTGCCTCTTCTTGAAATGTATATCATCTTGAACTTCAACTTCCGTCTTCATCCATACTAACGATGATGCTCTCTTAGTCTACTGTCACGAACAACCTGCCCTCCGTGCCCTCACACCTACACCCATCACATGAAGAGCTGCGAATACTGTCATGATCTCTGAACGCGTCAATTTGAGCACCAGGCTGAAACCACAAATCCTCGTCGTCTTCACAGACTACCATAGGTTTCCTGCTCTCCTGCTCTCGACCTTCCTGCTCGCTCGCGCTCCATAGTACTTTCTCACAACTGCAAAACGCGTCACTGAGACATCTTGACGCATCTTCTTCTTCCTGCTCTGGAGGGTTAGACTTCACGTTCTTCTTACATCATAGCTATCATGTGATTTGATATCATGTAAGTCTTTGTCCTTCCGCTCCGATGTTGTGTTCATGGTCTGACTTGGGTACAGATCAAGGTCTATCCTTCAATAGATGTATCAACATCTCACCATCCATGACCAAGCTTACACAAGCGATGGGTGCTGGATGACTTCATGATGTGTAGGACTTACCCCTTCTTTCCTACCTTGAACTTGACCTGAACTTGTACCAGATCAACGCGTTCCACCATCATGCTCTCCAGCTCTAATCCGAGCTTCGACATCAACCACATCACACACATCCCCGACTCCATTTTCAAGCTCGTGTGAGTTATAGATTGAAGTTGACTTCATGTCATGTAAATCCTCCCTCATCAACTTACCTTGAGGCTTGTCTAACTTTCTCAGAGTCCACCACTTCTCTTTCAACAAATGCTCCGTCTCCAGACTCTGAGTTTCGGAAGGCATGCTTTCCTGGTAACTTGTGAGCTGACCTTTACCTTGATTGCTTTGCTCATTCACTGACACCGTCTCAGGATACCTAGGATGCCTTCACACAAGGGTTATCTTCCGTCACATGATCAGGAGATGCATTGCTCGTCTCAAGTTCAGAAGAACATCCACCCACAATGCTATTGCCACTTTGAAACTACCATCCTCCACAACATCGAAGTTGGCAATGGCCTTCGCATCAAGATTGAAACCTCAATGTACCCAACCACACCCATCTCTCCTCATAACATCACACTGACATTCCTAGTTTCTCTTGCCTCATGCCATCCATGCACATCCACCCCGCCTCGCTTAGCTCATTCTCAAAGTCAACGTACGACTCCGAGCTTCCTGCAGCACCCACACCACCACACTCTGGACTTCTTGAAATCTTTCAAACCTTGGTCATGATAAGATGGGGGGCTGGCCACCCCTTGTCCAATTGTGACTGGGGCGAGATTGATAGATAGAAGGAAGGAGCCGGTATCAAGAGACCCAACATCAATTTATCTCCCCGGTGCTCGACACAGCCATCTTCGTACTTCACCAGCCTCTCTCAGCATGTAACTCAGTCAAACAGAGTACGCAATGCTTCTACCTCATTCTCCACGGCACGCCATCGACTGCTCACCGTCACTGAGCTCGGAGGTCAGACTGCCCTACAGCACATGTAGAACCTGTTTGAGAGTGTCGATGCCTGCCCTCGTAACACGCAGTCCTTGCCATCATACAAACAAACATCCATCCGTGCACCACATCGAACAATTGGGGATGTGGTCAAGGATCAAGCGCTGTACAGCTCCCTCAGACAGCAGCTACCGCAAATTCCATGCAGGTGATACCTTCCAGGCAGGACTTCTCAGGTGGCACTCTCAGGTATCTTCGTGCGAACTTGTGCTTCAAAAATGTGCCTCTGGATGTGCTCCTTTCTGCTTGATCTTTGTCTCGTCGTTCGTTTGGTAAGTGTCTGGCTTTACCATTCCCTCCCCAAACCTTCTTGGCTCAAGTACTTGCTAACCTTGCATCCAGCTACGAGATCGTACTTCCGTGCTACTTGGTGTTTTTGCGCGTCTTTGGGCGCTTTAGGCGGGCGTGTGCGTGTGGTTGGGGGTGCTGGCACCAGGTGAGTGAGGTCGGAACTTCAACCATTTGCTGACGGACGAGGACTTCTCTCCAAGAGTTAGGGAGTCATCCGAAGCCTAGCTTTGATCGAAGATGAGGCGCAAGAATGTCTGTTAGAGTCCCTAGTTGCGATCCGGGGTCCCGCGAGCAAGTCTGGGCAACTCTACGGAAAGCACTTGTAGGACCCTACTTGTTGTGGAACGTATCGGGGTCCGTGAAGCACAGGTACTATTCAAGGTCCTTGGGAAATACAAGTTCGGTATCAAGAATGGAAGGGTAAGTCTTCTCGCCCAAGGTCTTACTGGAGAGAACAGAGCTAACTGGAAAAGATCTTAGGGGCTTACGCCCGGAGCGCAGGGGTGCCCCAAATGGCCTCTGTGTCTCGGTCCGCTTTGTTCTTTCTTGGGGGCTTCTTTCCCGAAGACCAGACCTTGCTTAAACCTGTGTGGATCGGATACTTCGCCTGCTCGTGCGGACACGGTGACTGCGACGGATGTTTCAGCTTCCAGACATCCATTTAGAGGAGTGCTCCCAACAAGCTTTCTTTACTGGCCACTTCAACTCGGAGCCCTTGGTAGATGTACTTCCTAGAAGAGTCTTCTTGGGTGGCGTTGGGGGCAACCAGGACTGGGCGGAGGGGTACCAATCTTCTTCTTGGTAGGCTGGTGCATTCTTGTGTTTCTAGGGGTTCATTCTGCACTTTGTCAACTCGGAGCCCAGAAGTAATCAACGACTTCTCGGGTGGCGTTGTGGGTGCAGGTGGGCCTGGGGAGGAGACACAGAGGTGTTACTTCGATCTTTGCGAAAGCGGACGATGGCGTCTTCGCGCCATTTCCACTTCCGCTCATAAGTCTTTGTCTCAACGGCTTGGCTCTGAGCGTGTTGGTGCTGATGAAACACTTCGGTGTGGAGGTACAATACTGAGGACGCAACTTTCTCTTCGGAGTTGGTTGTCGAGGTAGATGGACTTGGCAGAACTTGACGTTGATGGGTTGTTCGGGCTGGACGCAGTCGCTGAGGCCCTGACACCGATAGGGAAGAGGCCCTTTCTCGCGGTGAGTTTTCCTCTTCCTGACGCATTTGGTTGTTGATCCTTCCGAACGATCCTGGTGTCCAGCGGCTGGTGGTGGTGCTGGCGCTGGTGTTGTTTTGTGTTCCTGCTTTCGTGGTGATACTGAGGACTGGTACTGGTTGGCGAGCACGGTGTGCGGTTTTGGGTTAGCGGTTGGGGGATATGATTGATCTTAATGACCTGTGCAAATAGACAACATCTTGGACAGTCTATTTCTTCATGGCCTGTGAAACTCGCTTCTTGACTTGGTGAACTTGCTTTCCCACAGAAACATGAGCTCGCTGAGCAGCTCGTGAGTTTACGCCTTTGAAAAAGATCTGCTAACCTCTATCCAGTAATCCGAGATACATCATCATGCACCGCATTCGCCACCACAATCGACTCGTACAGGGTGGCCAATGGAATCTCGGAGATTTTAAGCCTTGGGCCACACGGACTATTGATCTCGTGTGCCGATAAGCTGCAGCAACGACTGATATCATGGCCCTACCACCAGAATAAATCGACCATAAATCCCCGAGAACGGGCACCAAACAGCCTGATTGGTCGCTTTTACCGTGTCTTTCGTTGACGTCGATACTCCTCCGTCATATCAACGATAGCTGCGCCTCACTTTAGGCGACATGGCGGCTTGCAACCTTCTTCTGACTTCATCTGTAAGATTGCAGTCGTTCCTTGGAATTTTATTGCGTGCGGCTTCTTTCTGGACGATAACTCTCGCATGGATAACGAGACACTTAGAGCGAAGCTGGTACGAGATGAGGTAATTTAATCTAACAGCTTGTGGGTAAGAGAACGAGCCGTTCTTTGAAGCATGGGTATCGACTTGCACCTTTGTAGGTCGAAATTAGTTCCTCGGTATAACAAGTCGGCAAGTTAGACTGCGAAGCGTGCAGGTCAACGAGCTTCAACTTCATCCTTAGACCTGGGATCGGATTCCGAGAATTTATTTCCAGAGCGATATGTAGAGGTTTCTTACGAAATCAAAGGCAATAAACTCCGGAATTGTCTTGGCGGCGATGGGAAGGTGATCTACAGATACGGCCGTATCGTCAGATGGTCCACCCTACCAGACGGTGACAAAAAGGAGAATGACAAATACGACCAACATCAGTGCGGCGACTACTTAGGCGACAGAATGGCAAGGATTATGGTGGCAAACGAAATGCGGACGAAATACCATGTAACGAGACGAGGTGCTTGAGCAATGACTTACAAGATCCAAATGCCGCCATGAGACGAAGAGACCCATATTATCTACAGTAAGTACCCAGAAACTGATGCTACATAGCACATTGTTATACAGCAAGCAGCCCAGTCTCTAAAGATACCACCTCCGAAAACAAGACGAAGCGTCTATCAATGCAAATCCAAATTGGAAAAACTAAAACATGGCACGTTGACGAAAGTTGTCCATGTATCTACGAAACTCCGCAAAGTTGCGTGAACGATGAACAAAAACCCAATCAAGAGAGGACACAGATGCCAGATTCAAGGAATAAAGAAATTCATCTGCAGATAATCGGGCTCTGCCTCGTGTTCACATCATGAAGCAGGCAGGTCTTGACGAACTTGTCACGGCCAAGCTGGAAACTAGCCCGTGGCAAACAGAGATTCCCCCTCAGGCCGTTGCGTCCGCCTGGGGACTCTTTGTATCCAAGTGAAGGAGCACCACTTCTCCTCCAACAGTATAGCAACGACGTTAGGAAATGTTTAGACCACGATGTTCGTCCCTTGTTGATTCGCGAGAAGAAGTTTGGGGGTTTCCAATCGCTCCCCATATCCCTTCATGATGATGGATATTATCTGCCGACTTGTTGATTATATTTTGACGAGTTGCCATGGTGTGAAAGCGCTTTCTCCGATCCCTTCCATTCGATGACGTGGTCAAGCACCACTCAGCAGAACAGTCAAGTATCGAGCCAACTGATGCTGTTTCGTGGCAAATAAATGTTGATTGGGACCGCTGCATATAGCCCTGCTCTAGTCATGACATGATTGAGTCTTTTGTGTACTTTGGATGGTTGCGAAGGGGGCGCTCGAGGTGCTGTCTAGTTGAAGTGGCTCGGTCGAAGTCGGTACGTGGGGCGAGGTAACAGATGATGTTTTAGGACTTCGTCAAAGTTCTGGGATCACTCATGATCAGGAGAGAGATCTACCCTGAGATCAATCGAAGGCAAATACAATGTGGCGAAGGAAGCGCCGTGGAGAATCTGCAGACGGCTTTCGAAGGAAGTTGATCACAAAATGATATAAATAGGCGCTTCGCGGAGATTCATCATAACATATGGTATCGATAAATCTTGAACGGTACTTTTGCACGATGTTGTCCCAGCTTTTGGGCTCATTGAGTCTGGCGTGGGGGAAAGGTGCACTAGTGAGTACACAGAAAATTCCCGCCCCTGAAACACTTCCTCAGTCCACACAGCTGGACTGTGGCAGCATGCTCCTTCCCGTTTAAGCATCATCGCGAGTATCTCATCGTTACGCTCGCGAACACGAGATCAGTCTCTTGATTACTTAACCTTTGAACAATTTGGACGGGCAATTTAGCTCTGCTGATCGGCCATTGCCACGGCTGTGGTATCACCAAGCCGCTCGTGTCAGAACTCTAGAATCTTGGCGTCACATCTTATGTGATGAGCCTGATGGGGATATTGCCTGTTTGAGGTGTGGTGAGTGAGTGGCATTTGTTTTTCTGGCGGGCAAAGACTCGGTAAATTGGGATTCTCTGTTAGGTTCTATGGATTGGCGGTGTCTAAAGGGTCGAACAAGCCGACAACGAGGATATAGGGGTTCTCATTGGCTTCAAGGAAGAGGAAGTGCTGATATGTAATCAAGACTACATTGAAAAGAAGCTTACTCTCAAGTGACCGGGCCAGTCTGCTCCTCCACACCTGACGCGTCTACATGTGTTGAAATCATGTATCCACACTTCTGTGCAACCGTTCACTCCTTCGTAACCCTCCGATATCACCCGCGGATAGACACGAAGTTGCCTGTTTCCCTACAGGGGCAAATAGATAGACCACCGGCGTAGCTCGGGAAGTTTTGGCGACCCGAAGTTCGTCGGACATCTTTCAACAACATGAGTCCGAGTGCTCCTCTGTCATTCCCCAACATCAGAGGTCGGGACCGACTACTGTTTGCCCTAAGTGTACAGCTCGGCACGCAGGGCTATTCTATCGATAGGCAAGAGAACCGTGTCCCATGGCTTCTGAGGTTGCACGAAAGTAGCCTATTCTCGATCCACCGGCGCTTCAACAAATACCCTACTGGACCGCATACAAAGAAAGCATTGTCAAGTTGGTAATTCCTTTCTAGTTCCCAAAGTGCATTTTGTGGCTTCAGCAGACTCGCAGAAGCCCAGCTCGCTGATTTCAAAGCAATGAGATTCTGCTCCGCCGCAGCTTTCAGCCCACTGCCAAAATCACAACGTCAATATTGATCGCCTCCAGATCTTTCTTTGACACAAATCAGTGGAATTTACAAGGCCTCGGCTGAAATATTGCAGTATCCGGGGGAAGCCATGTGCTAGCGTCGGCAATATAGTTTCGGAGAATACGTGTTGATGATATTTGGAAGCGATTTCTCCACATAATCCTGCTATCAGATCTTTATGCTAACCCCAGATATGTGTCGCACCCATGTATCCGGTCCTCGGAAATCGTACATAGCGATATGGAGATGAGCTCGAGCGAATGAAATCCTTGCCACGCCACCAGCTTCGCCAGACTCCTCGCCAATATCTAGCCCGATACTCTATTCCGCCGACAGAGTAGCAGGTGGCGGGCGGATGTATATCTCCTGGTAGTAGAGTTTCGTCGGTGGATATACATATTTCCCTCCAGCTCGGCGTGCTCTCTTCGTCTCGGTACTGATCTCGGAAGTTGCTTGTCGTACTGAAGCAGCCGCCGCCGAATCGCCTTGTGTGCCGACTTGACAAAAAGATCAATCTCCACTGTGCCGGTGCTGGAAACCTAGGCATCTAGGACGCTCCAGGCTCTGAAATATAGCCGTCCCTGAGTATACTCACAGGCATCTGGCAGGCATTCCATGGGGAACTGTGCTTCTTAGTTTGCCTCAGAGACGTACCATTAGAACACTAGCACATCTGTAGCAACAATTCAAAATCCCGCGGACTTCTGGTATGATACCACCGGTCCGACAAAGGTCAATCTTTACCGCGAAAATTGAGAAAATCAGCTCCAGGTGCCTGTTCAAAGTCACATCCAAAATAAATTTCCAAAATGAAGATCCAAGCATGCCCGGCATTTGGTGCCCCTGCAGCACATCTGCGGCACGCATGAGGAGATAAATATGCTGTGCTGAATGCACCAAGGCTTAGAAGGCGCCTCGCGGTGCCTCTCTGTGACCAACAGAATCTTGGCAGTCATACGAAGAAGCAATTCCCTGGACTCGGTGAAAGTGCCACCAAAATCCTCCATTCTTGGCCTTCCCAGAGGTCGATGTATCAAAACGTAGGTGTCTTCGAAGACCGACCATCCGACAGAAGGTCTTGGACACGGTTTACTGCCAGAAAAGAATCAAGCGCGAACATTTGGCCCCCTGAACAGGAACGGACCGGTGTACCGGATTTGTCGAAACCAGAGTGACCCCAGTACCAGGCGAATGCACGTGGATTATTCATCCTCAGATGTCTGGTCAGTGCATGGGCTGGATATTGGCGAGCATGACGACGTCTATCAAGAATCAGTTCATATTCTACGAACCCCAGTGCGGCAAATGAGGCGTGATTGAGCGAGGCACTTACCTGATGGAGCGTGAAGGTTTCGAGCAGGATTTGTCACAATCCTCCTGGCGCCGCTTACACTGCAGACAGGACTTGGGATGATTCGGGCATGACTTGAACTTTATTAATATGTTTCATGCAATATGCTCTTCTACGTTGAGGGTATTTCAGTCTTCTGAACCACTTTGTCAGGTGTATGTGTTGGTTGGTAAGATTTTAGCTAAAAGAGTTGTCCACTACAGTCAGCTGCATCGAGCAGCAGCGGCAACGGCCGCAGAGACAACCATCTCGCTGGCTGCATACTGGGACACGAAAGTCAAATTAGCGACTCACAGCTCGCGAATCGTCGATCTCCCAGCCTAGCTATTGCTGTATAGCAAGTCGCCCACCACGAATGTGCATCCGCCGCCACTGGGAGGAGAGGGGGATGGATTCGGGGTCTTGGATAATGCTCTAACTCGCCACAGTGTGGATACCGTCCTACGTGTGGTCGCGTGAAATAACTATTTCTTGTGGAGATCATGCAAGCTGAAGAGGTCTTGGATATCTTAAGGAGGCCGTTTCGCAACCAAATTTCTGCTTCGTCAAAACCTTATTGCTCTTATCCATAACAGCCTCATTGTTCCAACATTAATGTATCAAAGCCGTCACTCGACCATTCTGCTTTTCTGGTGATATAGCTGCAAAAAGTAGACGATGTCTCCAGTTCGAATTCCCTATCGCCCTGCCAGCGTCCTTCCAGTTGGCATCCCACCACTCAACTTATTCAGAATGTGGGCGCACTCACCGTCGACTTTACCCCACGCAATTTCTCTTGGAACAGCTTGTTTCAGAGATACTTCTCTGTCACCTTACCAACGAGAACTGGTGTGCTTACTGAATGCGCAGCGCCTATGCTGTGAATATCAATGCAAACAGCACATTCAGATTGCAAGGACAACTGGGGTATCAGATGCTCAGATTGAAGCGCTCAGTGCCGGAGACATTACGTCGGACGTGTGGTCAAATCAGGAGAAGGCTTTGTTGGCATTTGTTGATGAGGTTATTGCCGGGCCGGAGGTTAGCGATTTGGTTTTCGACAATGCAAGAAGATGCTTTAGCGACCAAACGCTTGTGGAGGTCGTCACTATGCAGGTAAGCAGTATCCACATGATGGTTTGTTGAACTCACTGAAATTTTAGGGCTTCTATTACAGTCTAGCGAGGATCGCGACGGTGTTCCGGGTGGATCTTGAGCACTCAAGAGGTGAAGCTCAAAAGCCCCAGGACGCAAGGAATGGTCAAGGGAGCTAAAGTGGATAGAAATGCGAAGCATGGGTACTGGAAACCAACCTGCTTAAGAAGACTCGAGGAATTTCGGCGTTCTGGTTCATGGTTTTACGGGTACTGGAGTCAAGGATGAGTTGGGCGCTAACATTTTGATGCCCCCCATTTGGGCAAATGATGTCTATTGGCAAGAGAGTGGAACCTGCTGTAGCTGTAAGATTTCTCAAGTAGAAAATGGGTGCTGGTTGAGGACTAGGATTCTTGAAATTCTTCTTGTAAGGATGAACTAATCATGATCTGCCATCAAGCCCTCCGTTTCATGAAGCTCAGTCCCCTCATGCACTGTAGAATCTTGGGCGAGATCTTGCTTGAGGACCCCAGCAACTCTCGCAGCATCGTCCCGTCCCTTGTCTGCGTCGACCATCAGTATAAGCGGCGCTGGCAATGCGATTAGAATTGCCAGAAAAATAAAGGCAGGCCTGATCTGCCCCGTTGAATCGACGATAGCCCCAACCACGGCAGGGCCGACAGCTGAACTTCCCTTATCTGTTATAGCGTATAGTGCATAGAAAGCAGCCTCATTCCCAGGCGGAATCAACAGACCAAAGAACGATCTGCAATAGGATGAAAGACCGCCCATGACGAACCCATGAATGAATCCTATACGAGCATGTTGATTAGAATGGGGATCTGGGATTGTTGGAGCTGCCCTGACACTCACCGAGCGGGTAGATTTCCCAAGCTTTCTGCAGCCCAATAAAACCCCAAGATTTTACGACCGGAATGTAGCCTAGGAGACCATACAGGGGTATTATTTCCATCAAAGCGATGCAAGCGACGATGGTTCGATTGGTCTTGAGCTTGAAGTGGCGGGATATAACCGGCCAAGTGAAAGCACCACATATCCCAGACGATGTGGCGGTGATTGATAGAAGTGCAATTGGAACAGTGCCCATGTTCAATTCTGTGCGGGCGAAAAGAATCGCAGTCCCTGACACTGTCGCGATCGCATCGGAAAGTAGGAACCTGAAATGGAACGTATAAGTCTTGGCCACTGGAGACATGCAAGAAAGGGAATGCTTCATTCGACCATTGAGGTTTCGGAGCGGCAGGGGAGAACAGCTTACCACGCGATCAGGAAGATGACCATCTGCCTTAGTTTCACAGCTACCTTGATAGTTTCCCATACAGACCCCCAAGCAAAGGTAGTGTATGCCGCGCACGTTCTCCAGGCATTAGCGCTCGAGATCGACTTGAGAGGGGGCCCAGGGCGGTCCCGAAGCCAGATAGATGCGGGAATGGTAAAGCCTAGCCACCAACACCCAACCATGAACAAGACTAGACGAAGAGGGACAGTTGACGACACCGATAGCTTTGACATGCCGAACAGCAAAAGTATACTAAGGACTTGCACGAAGACAGCCGCGGCATACCCAACTCCAACTCCCTTTGAAGAAATCTTCGTCGAAAGTTTGAGTGCTGTTGAATCCATCTTCTCAGCCTCGGGTTCCTGAATAATGTCTTCGCTCTCGTCTATCCTTGAAGATCCTCTGTCGATAAACTCTGAGGATGTCGGAACCAGGTCGTTGTCAGAATGACCTTCCAGGCCATCTCTCACACCAGGGTGGTTGGCTACAAGAAGCGGCAAGAACGAGTTCAAAATGACAAACGAAGAACCGAGACACGTAACTCCGACTACAGCTAGAACAGAGCCTACGAGAAAGAGCTCGGGGACAACAAGTATAAAAAGGGCTGAAGAAATTCCACCCGCCACGCCGAAGCCGATGAGGAAAATCTTTCGGTAACGCCCTGATAGTGGTGAGAAGTGGCATCCAGTGTGCAAGGACAACTAACCATGGTCTGCAACAGCACTGAACGATACAAGTGCCAGAGCCTGAACAAATACGGCTAGGGAAAAAGTGTACAGCGCGAATGACGAGGTGGTCATGTTCCCGAGGGCAGGAATCACACATTGGTGATTGGCGTCTGTTTCAGTCTCGGATACAGCGGCCCTGACGAGCAATCCAGACACAGAAGCCGCTCGAGTCCCGCTGTCCGGTTTGACCACACAGGGTGTGGTGTTGTCTGACCACAACACTCCTCTCTCCCTGGCTAACTGCTCTAAAGCCACCGGAAGAAAAGATCCTGCCAAGCGGTCAATTCTGGCAATGATGACAACTGCGAGGAAATTTACCGACTCCACACACGGCAAAGACTTCTGCGGCAAGTCCATAGGCGTAGAAGCCTTTCAACTCGCGTGATGTTGTCGGTGAGACATCTTCGCCCTCATATCTTGGAGTTCGCCGTCTTAAAGACCCTTGTTCCATGGGAGCCAAACTGAATAGTATTGAAGAGATCAAAGGACGGAGTATAGCAACTCAGGTTAGCAGAATTCACGATATGACTGTATCGTATCTCGTGTAAGAAGTCTCGAGAGAAGTAGTGTCAAACATTACTAAGGACTTCGGAAAGCCGGCACATTCTCTCTGCAATTGATGACATCACTTTAATGCTCTTGAAGAGAGACTGAAGCAATCAGCTTTGTATACATTTCAATCGAAGTGAAATCGAGCCTCAGATCCTGGCTCCGTGCAGGAATATAAGAGCGTATTTTGGTAAGCCTGTGATGCAGGTACCTGGAAGTTTGTGTGGTGAACAAAGACGCCACAGACGGGAGAGCGACAAGGCGGCAATTACTGGCAGAATCGCTCAGAGAGGGCAAGCGACATTTACTTCATTCTCGGGAACTTCTTAATTGTAACTTCAATCCTTCAATCCTTCATCACTACAGCACATAATGGGGTCAAGTACGTATCGAGCTTTGTCGAGGACACGCATTAATTGCATCGCGTCTGCCGATCTTATGGATCCACATGGAAGATACTTTGCATTCCTGGAAGCCGGAAGCAATGCCTCACGAAGTATACTTCTCGAAAGTCAGTACACGGGAGCAGTCACTGGATGACCAACGAGGGAATGGGATACCGGCACAGATGGTAGCGGGACATCATACAGACTTGCAGTGCGGGAAGGGTGCGTAAACGGCTGGCATATCACCTTATGGGATCACGCCCATAACCTTCTGTCGTGGCTACGCGGGACGACTTCCGTTCAAACAAACACCTGAGCATACGAAATACTTAATGTCCAGGCTCGTTATACCAGCATACGATCCGGCTGAGCTCGCACGATGTGGGTTCGTGGCTTGCTCAGACGGTCAGACCGTACATGTACTCCAGGAGAGGCTGTTGAACCACTCTCCTCTTTGGGACATGAGTAGCTGTTGTTGAGTTGGCACGCAACAGATATCAACGAAATTCTAGACTCGCTGTCTGAATAAGCCTTGAGTAGTGGAGACTGCCATAGTCTCGGAGAAATAGGCCAAGTTGATGCTGGACTGCAGGAATTCTATTCGATAAGGCTACGGATACGATTCAGGGTATCGATTCTCTTGCACCATCGAAGCTTGCAGGACGCGTCACTTCTTTCGCCTTGGCAGTTTTCGTAACCTCATTTCGGCTGTTTTGCTGAGTAACGAAGATGGCGACTGCTTACCAAAGGTAAGTCCGGTGATACACCGAGAACGGATATCATTTTTCAAATTGCCTCATTTTTGATATGGCCAGTCGGTAGCAGTGTCCGTTGGTTTGGTTGAGAACGATAGGGCCGAGCTCTTCCTTTCATCGGGATTATCAATGAGCTGGTCGATGCTGCGATCAGCGCTTCATTGGTGCACATGCATACGGCCAGTGACTAGGATAGAAAAGGCCGTCGATGAGATGCCCAGACTGCATGTCCTGCAAAGATTGTTTTTGGAAGGTCGTCTTTCGGGCGTGCGATATATGGTTTGAACTAGGGAAACTTATTATAGAGTTACCAAGCTCCTACCTTGCCCGGGGCTTGAGCCAGCGCAATCCAATCTGCTTGGGAAGGCCTACTGTTTCTACCATGCAAGCCTAGACTTCGGCCATGGTTGGTGCTGAGCAGTTGCCGTTCAGGATCATTCAAGTGTGGACCCCAAACCTGGCCCAGACGTTGCCAACGGCGATCAAAGTCGTCCAAAGTTGTCGGAAGCGAGTGGGAACTTGGCCAGATGCATACGCTGTCAAGTAACTAGCCTTTGTGTTCTTTCCATCGATCAATTCAGGCTGGTATCCGTACACTTGAAGCGAAGAACACCACTTTCTTCGATATCTTTTCTTGTCATACAAGTTCGTCTGAGACCCGATGTCGTTTCCATGTATGTACAAGCCTTCCCCTACAATTCTTCCTGCCCGCTCAGCTCCCCAGCTACCGCTGCCTTCCCCTCCCCACTCCTCGTCTTCACCACATGAAACTTCTCCTGTCTCCCCCAAACCCACTCCCACCCCTTCTCACCACCAACCCAATACACATCCTCCTCCTGATAAAACATCATCGTCGCATTTCTCTCCGGCACAAAATGCTCCACGCTCAACTCAATACTATAATACGTCCTATTCAACAACGGCAAATCACCCAACACCGGAACCCCATCTTGCAAATTCGTCATGCCGATCAGAGTTCCGGCCGAGTGGCCCCAGTCGCCGATAGGATGGCAGTAGATTTTGCCTTCGAAGCCTTCGCTGTGCATTTGGTCGAGACTGGCTTGGAGGATATCGTTACCTGATGTACCGACTTTCATGTTCGAAATGACGATGTCTTGGAGGCGATTGGCTTTGGCGAGACCGGCTTTGAGGCCGGAGGGGATGGAGGACTCGTCTTCGTCGGGGTAGAGGACGTAGGCGAGATGTTGGGTGTCGGTGTTGAGACCGAGAGCTGTTACGCCGAAATCGACGTGGAGCACTGTACTTGTTAGCATTTCATGAGGAAGATTGTGAAGGGACGTCTTAGGGTGACGGGCAGAGTGAGATGAAAATGCTACATACTGTCGCCATATTGGATGATCTCCCGTTTCCTGTTCACCAGAGGCTCTTGGATCGCATCAGGAGGGCCAAAGATCGGCTCGACACCAACGATGTTCACATCAGGCTGGAACCAAGTGGTGTAATTCTGCTCCTGGATCTTCGACCGCAACCACCATTCGACATCCTATTGTCACAAAGTCAGCCATCATTCCATCACACCCAGACCACATGTCTTTGCCTCCTCCTCGAAATAGCAAATTCACCCAAAATCACCCAAAATCACCAGAAAAGTTGACATACCTCCGTACTCGACACGCCTGGCTCAATAACCCTCTCACTAAACGCCTCCGTAATCATCGCCCAAGCAGTCTCCTGCAACTTTCGATACCACTCCAGCCTCCCCTCAACCATCGTCCCAATATACTCCACTGCTACCATCGGCCTCTCCACAAATCTGTCTGTCCATTTCGCGTCTAAGTTCTGATACAATTCCCTTAGCTCGCCAACATGGAGACCGCTGCTGAATGCGATGTTCGGGTGCGTGTTTATTGCGATGCTTTTGGGGTTTTGAGACGATAGAATGTGGGTGATGGATGTGTAGACTTCGGGCGTGTTGTCGATCCTAGGAAGAGGGTTCAATTTCATGTTTCGATGCTTGGAATGGCAAAATTTGAAACGGCGACAGGAAAGGAGGGATAGCAAAGAGAACGGGGTCGACAGTAAACACTGTGACTGGCGTAGCGAGACTGATCTCAAGGGGCTTAAGGAAAGAGCGACTTGGGAACATACCATGTATATGCAGATGGAGTTCCTTCTTTGGGATTGGCGATGTAAAGGTTTATGGTGCGGCGGCGAGCGGAGAATTGTGTTGCGGATTTGAGGGACCAGAAAGCTGTGTCTTCGGCGTATTCGCGTTGGGTCATCTATCAGAGCCTCATGTCAGTGTTGCTCGCGGTCTTCTAGCAATATACGGAAAAGGAAATACTGTGATTAAAGTTCCTCCGAGGCTTAGCTCCCGCGTTCTATGTTATCATTTCTCGCTTGCCATCCCAGAACTAGGAATGAATGATGTGGACCGAGTCATTGCGAACAGCGTCACAGCGCCGACAGGAATTTGACATTGAAAGACTCTGGACGTCCAAATCAAAGGGAACGAAATGGAACATAGAAGCTATGGGATTCACGTGTATGTCATGTACCTCTCTTTCATCAGAGCAAGCAAGAAAAGTCCCAACCTACAAGCCAAGCATCAACCCCCCACCTCCTCAAAATATTCGGTATATTCTCTACCCTCTCATCTCTCCATTTATCCTGGATCTTTGCGCTCTCACGTAGCGATGGGAGAGTCTGGTATTGTGCTTCTCTTGGCGGGCTTGATGAGGGCCGGGTAGCGATGGCGAGAGTGGGGTTGATGATTGTTAGTAGTGACAGTGGGACAAGGATCGTGAGGAAGCGCGCGAGATGCATTTTTGAGATTTTGAACAGAGGTCGTAAGGAAGCAGGGGATTGATGGGATCTAACGGGGTTTTGAAGAAGGAGAAGAAGGGACTTGGGTTGTGGTGAGGCGAGGACTGGGAGCTTGAAGAGGTTGGAGATACTTGGCGCTTAGATTGCAGGGGAGTGAGGCGGGGTTCAGGGCATGTAAGCAGCAGAAGTATATTTTACCACCTTCCTCTTTCTCTCTTTCACGAAATCTCTGGCTCCGCTTCATGTCCATTTCAAGCTCGTAAGAGTTACAGCTAGAAGGATAGCCACTTGTACAGAGCTAGTACATCCTTATCGGTCTCAACGCATTCTTACTTTGCCCGGCAAGGTCTCCTAATCTACTGTCTGTGGTCCGATCAAGATCTTTCGTTTTGAAGCATTCTATCGGGCTTTCTGGAGAGTCCTTTCTAAACTCAAATCTGCCGAGTTCAGCGGATAACGGGTTCTGGGATGAAGCTTGGGGGCTGGGTTTGCGGGGTCCGGTTGGAGGGAACATGGAAATTTTGAAATTGCATTGCTGATTGCCATGTAGCCAATATGGAAATGCATACATCAAAGCCCAGTTCATGGTAAGTAGATGGTCAAGGCCGGCTATGCTTCCTTTCACGCAGTTGCTTGCACTTTCAAATTCTTCAAGCCATGCATTTCATTTCTCATCTACTCATCGATGCAATGTCGATACAATTACATGTCGCCAAGCTCATCCCTCGCTCAGTTTACCATCTTATTCGAGCTTCTCCAAGTCGAGACCTCCTGCTCACTAATCTCCCTCAACTTATTGACCGCAGGAGCCTTGCCCGTAATAACACCTTGCGCCATCTCAGCTGCTCTGCTGACAGCATTCTTCCTCACAACAGCATAAGTAGCCGTCACGGCCTCAACTCTAATAACACCGATTCTGGGATCGTTCTCGGAGCCATCGTGCTTTCCGTCACCGAGGTCACCGAGCCAGGCTTTGAGAGCAGGCGAGTAGTATTTCTTGACGGTGGAGCGGTCGGTGACGATGGAGGCTTTGCCGGAGACGGAGGCCCATTCGCCGGAGCTGTTGAGGAAGGAGATGTTGATGTGGGAGTCGGAGTCGATGTCGTTGGTCTTACCGGATTCGGTGTTGGTGTGGAAGATGAGGTCGATGCCACCGGTTTCCTGGAAGGACTGTTAGGCACTGATATGCAGATACTAACACAGGATGTGTAGGGATGGGAGTTGGAGGATGGAGAAGTGATAACGTACTTGAGCAGCCAATGCCATGCATCTCGAAACCAAAGCACCAGATGAACCGTCTCGGGTGGTCATCATGCCAAACTTGCAAGCCTTGACGAACTCAGAGAGATCCTCAACTTTCTCTTGGATGGAAGTCTCATCTTTGTTGGTGGCCTTGTAAGGGTCTGCGGGCTTGGAGCCGGTATCTGCGTTTGAGAAAGACATTTTGGTAGTGGTGTTTGTGAAAGGTCTTGTTTGGAAGGTATTCGTTCTGAGGAGAGGTACTGTCAGTCGAGGAATTGGTTTGTTTATATTAAGTATGGGAGAACGAAGTGACCGAAGTGATATACAACGCTTCATTATTGGAAATGGAAAGTAAACTTACAGTTTTGTAGATGGAATTGGAGTTGATTTGGAGAAACCTGGAAGAAGGGAGCTTACTTGTGCTCCGTTTTATATCGTCATTGACTTGTCTTAGTAGATCATCCCGTCGGAACTGCCCCTCAGCCATCAGCCCCTCCCTCGTTTGTGGGGTAATATTGTTGACGTCAGAGGAGGCACTTTGGTACCTGATCAACACGTGCATTCTTCGATTTCTACATTCAACATGGCTTGCAGTAGTCTAGATCGAGAGTGACTTCTCCAATTCAATACCGAGAGTAGGTTACTTGTCTGGCAATTCTCAGGGACCAATGAATGGGGACAAACTCCGAGACATGACGCAGATGTACCCCGTGACCTCGCGACTTCTTGGCGTGTCAAGCTTCCCCACATCTACAACATCTCGTCGTTCCCGCTCCTTTATTCCGCTCTGCATCTCGAACACAGCAACCGGAGATCAGAACCACTGAGAGCTCCACGCCAGGGCCATTGAGGCTCGGTCAAAATCTTACAAGCCTAAGTTGCGATACAGTCGATTTTCTTCCCTTGCGCTGTCGTGTTTTCTTCGTCCTTCGCTGCACCCCGCCAGCTTGCATCTGCAAACGCGATTTTGCACTGGTTATTGTGACGCGTCTTTCCCTTCTTTCCCGTTTGTGCTACGTATCGCAACTCTGTTTCCTCGACCTTCTCCCAAAGCATCACCATTTTGACTCCAAGATATCACGATGGCTCACCTTCACCCTGCCTTCATTCCTGGTGGTTATCGCCATGTAAGTATGCCCTGCTACATGTCGCGATCTATCAACTAACGTCCCTAGATTTGTATGATGGAAGGTCCCGATCCCGAGCTCAGGTTATCGACCCTTCAGTATGACACTCTTCTGTCAGAGAGCAAACGCAACGCCGACGAGGTCCAAAGATTGAAGGCTCTCCTCCGTCAACACAATATCGAATTCGATACCTCCCTCCCTGTGTCAATCAAATACGTATCAAGAAAGAGCCCCTCCGAGGAATCCGACGATGGCTTGAAGCCCCGCCTGCCAACTGAAATCCTCCTTCGAATCCTTGGCTTCGCCTTGATCAGCCCGGTCCCTATCATCGATCCTTTCTACAAGCTGCGTATTCATAATGTCACCAAGGTCGAGCGTGTATCTCGACAATACATCAATGTTCAGTGCTTGGGTGTATCACAGGTGTGCAGAACAGAGGGTATGCGTATCTTGCTGGAGCAGAACAAATTTGTCTTCACACAAGCTGCTGCTTTGGAGAACTTCGCAAAGATCTCGCCAGAGCTTCGGTCAACGATCAAGCATGTCACATTCCGAGTAGGTGCCACCTTCTTGCCTGCAGTACAGGAATTTTTACTCTCGAGATGCAATCACTGATTGCCGAATAGGTCGTCGGTCGATACTACAACGATGAAGCTCGTAAGGCTGACATGACTGGCAATGGATGTTACCATGATTCCATTCCCAAGTTCCTCGTCCCTGTTCTTCCTCGTCCCAAAGATATGGTCAATGACAAGGGTATGCAGGCCTATTGTTGGTTTCAACTCGCAGACTTCCTCCGAGCCATGCAGCTTCCACGTGAGATGATGTCGAGCAAGCGCCCGAAGCTATTCCCTAGCCTCGGGACGATGAGATTGGACCTGGTTAACTTTTGCGATCACCTTCCTCTTGGAATCTCCACGTTCGCTGCCGTTGTTCGTTGGCATCTTGGCCGCATTCTCGACGAGCTGGTTGTCACTGGGTTGCCCGATGCCGAAGCCTCCGTTGATGAGCAGATGGTTCTGCGGAATCTCCTCAGAGATGAAGGGTTGTTCTCCGCTGGCTGCCCTGCTTTCATCTCCATCAAGGAAGGACTCAAGGCACTCCCTGTATTCGGCTATACCCACGAGGTTGTCTGCTTAAAGAAGAAGAAGGCCTCGAAGAAGAAGTCTCCAGCTCCCCTCCATCCTGAAGGCGGTCAGCCGCCCAAGTCTGCTTATCCCGTTGACAAGACAGTCTGGAAGTGGACCAAGGAACATGATGACGAGCCAAAGAAGTGGATTGAGTTTGACAGAGTATCGGGAAGACCAATGAGCGAGGTCGAGGACGATGAGGATGAAGAGGACGATGAAGATCAAACCGACTTTGCCACATTGTTGGGCTTGCCATTATTCCCAATATTTGGGCCTCCTCCCCCACCAGCCAACCCAATGCCAGGCCCCAATGACGACGCAGTGGGTGACGAAGAGGATTTGGACGGTATGCCTGAGCTTATCGATATTGATGGATGATTGCCTGCCCCCATTCGGAACCTTCGTGGAATGTGCAAAGCTGTTCTTGACTGGCATGGAATTAAGATCAGCCACTGGGG
This sequence comes from Cadophora luteo-olivacea, assembly GCA_026120085.1. NCBI lineage: Eukaryota > Fungi > Ascomycota > Leotiomycetes > Helotiales > Ploettnerulaceae > Cadophora > Cadophora luteo-olivacea. Next base: position 598,186 of record JALRMC010000011.1, read on the forward strand.
TGTGTTATATGGATGGATTTTGCATTCCCTTTTCTTTGTACAATGTTGGCATTTGCACATACGGTGGCAGAAGGTTTGGCGTTATGGATCTGTTCTGGGAGGGTCGATACCACAACTCGCTAGAGATGCATTTCAGATTTCTGTATGCCTCCCACCAAAAGTCTAGCATTTGAGCAAGCAATGAAGAATGATTTTCATTTAACTGGAGGAGTATTGGACATGTATCAAGGTATGTGATTTCCTCTTCAAAAGTGACAATCTGCTACACAATTGCAAACTCGACTCAGTCTTCCTCCCACGAGCTGCTATTGCTTGGTGGCGAGAACACAGCCAAGATGCAAAGAATCCTAAGCTACGGCAGATCGGCAATGATTTTCCTTGACCTCTACGTTATGATCGGCGACATCCGACACACGTGGTGATTAGAGTTCTTCCTACCTGCCATGTTCCTTATCCATTCATAAGTGGGGATGCAAATGTTTGTATCCTCCTTCCCCTTCGGCTATACGCCAAGACCCGCGATCTGCTTTCAGCCAATGAGCCGCACATGTGCATCTATCTCTGGTCCGGATAATCATGAACCTCGATAGTCTGTTCCTGCAGCTATTCTGTACCTGCATTTCGGGACCGGAATTGGTCGCATTGGATTCAATTGAAGCAAGGAAGCTGAAGACAAAAGTCCCAAACTGCTGGAGCTAGGCTTGAGTTTTAGATGAGGAGAAGAAGTATTAAAGAAGTCTGCGTACCCCGGGTTAATTTCGTAGAGAGACAAGCATCGCCATTCTTCAAGATGCCTTCCCTTACCTCTCTCCTCTTCCCAATCTTCATTTCAGCGACTTCTGTCGCAGCATCGTGCAATGCAGATAATTGTCTCCGCGCCCTCCGCGCCCCGGCAAAATTAGCAGAAGCGCAATCGTTCTGCGCGACTTTCACAACTGCTTCTGTACCCATTCCGTCGTATGCTGCAGCAGCGTGTACGGGTGATGTGAGTAGCAGAGTCAGTAGTGCTTGTTTGTGCATTGCAACGGGCACAATCTCAAGTACTGCTACCCCCACCTCAACCTCAACTTCTGTACCTGTGATGACGACAACTTCGTCAAGTGCTGAAATATCTTCGACACTTACAAGCTCGAGTACAAGTGCACCGACAAGTGCCCCAACTGGAACACCGAAAGTATGCTTGAATCCGCAATTGAGCTGTCAGAACACGACGGCTGTAGAGGATCTATGTTGTTTCAACTCTCCAGGCGGACAGTTGCTGTTGACGGAATTCTGGGACACAGCACCAAGTACCGGTATGTTCTCTCCAACCCCAACTTTTTCACAATTACAGATTTACTAAACTCCCCGTCACAGGCCCCAACAACAGCTGGACCATCCACGGTCTCTGGCCTGACAAGTGCGACGGCACATACGAAGCGAACTGTGACCCTAGCCGCGAATACACCAACATCACGGCGATCCTCCAGTCGTATGGTAAGATGGATTTGCTCGAGTATATGAGCACGTATTGGAAGGATTATCAGGGGAATGATGAGACGTTCTGGGAGCATGAGTGGGGTAAGCACGGGACTTGTATTAGTACCCTCGATACGGAGTGCTATGAGGGGCATAAGGGACAGGAGGAGGTGGTGGATTATTTTGAGGTTGCGGTGGGGTTGTATAAGGGGCTGAGTAGTTTTGAGGTACGTTTCTTTCCATTGGAGTCTTGTTCGTTGAAGCGCCGGCACGCTTCCTGTCTGAGATACTTGACGAAGACCTGGAATTCGAGAAGATGGAGATAGTTGTTTCTCCCTCATCCTCCTCTCTCGCTTA